>JAUIMM010000004.1:8247500-8847500 GCA_031769625.1 Taudactylus pleione
TAAATCAAAGCTTGGAGAGTGATAAAGTACCAACCAATCAACTAATAACTGTAATTTTTCAAACACAGCCTTGTAAGTGACAGTTAGGAGCTGATTGGTTGGTACTTTATATCTTTCCAAGGTTTAATAAACAGTCATTTTAGCAGATATGGCTGCCCTTTAACATGAAAGACAGAGAGACTTTTTAATTCAAAAATTAGTAATACATTTATTATACTGTATTCTCATAATAAAATATAAAAATAAATAAAAACACAGACACAACAATAAAAAAAAGTAGCAATACTTACTTGAGGAAAATCAGAATTAGGGACACACACACATTAGTACCTGTATTAGATAAGATAAAATAGTATCCCATGGTTGAGAAGTCATGGGGCTCAAAAACATTACAATTGTAATTGAGAAGAACTATGCAAAGGAGGGTGGATGTGGGTATGGGGTGGCAAACTTCTTGACCAGTTTGTATAAAAAGTAGAGATGAGCGGGTCCGGTTCTCGGAGAACCGGACCCACACGAACATAGGGGATCTGAGTAGGATCCGAGTCTGGCTCGGGTTTTCCTGCGTAACTCGGAATCCAAAACAAGGCAAAAAGTCATCATACTGCTGTCGGATTCTCATGGGTTTTGGATTCTATAAAGGTCCCAGTAATCAGCGCCATTTTCACTCCGGCTGTGGAGAGTGTATAGAACAGACGCGCTCTGTTCTTCTCTGTTGTTCAAGGGTGCAGTGTTGTAGTTGTTCAAAGGTGCAGTGATGTCAGGCTGGGGCTGCAGTACATAAAGTGGGGGATGCGGCTGTGTCACTGTTGTCCTGTCAATCATGGGGCTAGGTCTGCAGTTCATAAAGGGGTGCTGTGTCATCCAGGGGTGCACTGTCAATCCAGCGATGCTCTTCCCTAGAGTAAAAAAAAAAAAAAAGTTAAAATTAATAATTATCATTCCACAAAAAAAAAAAAGATCTTGTTTACATTTTTTTTTAATGCATATTAGCTACGCTATTATTGTTCAGTGACACTGCTGGCCAGACCGCAGTTTATCATCCACGTATTTGTGACTCTGCAGGCAGGGGCGCTGAGAGGAGGGGGGAGCGGGTACTATTTACCCGGGCCTGGGCTTTCTGAGGGGCCCGGGAGGGGCCCGGGTCGGGCGCCACCCCCTCCCACACAGCAGCCCAGCACACAGCGTGTGCTGAGCTGCAGTGGGAGCCTGCCCGTACCTGCTGCTGAGCAGCAGCCACAGCAGTCTCCTATGCCTGTGGGGGGGAGCAATCACACTGATCGAGCCCCCACCTGGCTTTGTGCCAGGCAGAGGGGCTCACAGCAACCCCCTCCCCAGAGCGCAAATGTGCTTTTTTTTCTTTTGCTCAAGGGGGCGTGGCCACACCTCCCGTGATTAGGCCATGCCCCCATCTTTACCTGGGCTTGGCAGGGCTCTCTACGCCCATCTACAGGTGGTCCATCCGCACTCTGCAGGGGTGCTTTGTTGTCCATAAAGGAGTGCTGTGTTGTTCATCAAGGGGCTGCTGCCTAATCTAGGCGTGCTCTTCCCCAGTGTAAGAAAAAGTATTGTTTGGTGACACTGCCGGCCAGACTGCAGTTTATCATCCACGTATTTGTGACTGCAGGTGGTCCATCCGCACTCTGCAGGGGTGCTTTGTTGTCCATAAAGGGGTGCTGTGTTGTTCATCAAGGGGCTGCTGCCTCATCCAGGGGTGCTCATCCTCAGTGTAAAAAATGAAGTTAAATAAAATTAGCATTCCACAAAAATAAAAATTCAATATATTTTTATTTTTTGTGTGTGCTAGCTACGCTATTATTGTTTGGTAACACTGCCGGCCAGTTTATCATCCATGTATTGTGACCCTATAAGTCATAGTGCAGTTTGTTATTCTTATTCATAAGAAATATTGTGACACTGTAAGTGGTAGCGCAGTGTCAAATTCTTGTTCATAAAAATTATTGTAACACTGTAAGTGGTAGCACAGTGTTTTACTCAGAAAAAAATCTTGTGACACTGTACTGTAAGTGGTAGTGCACAGTTGTACTCATAAACAATCTTGTGTGTAAGTGGTAGCGCAGTGTGTTATTCTTTTCTTATTCATAAAAAATATTGTGACACTGTAAGTGGTAGAGCAGTGACTTATTCTTATTCATATAAAATATTGAGACACTGTAAGTGGTAATGCAGTTATTTACTCCTAAAAAATCTTGTGACACTGTAAGTGGTATAGCAGTGTTTTACTCATAAAACATCTTGTGACACTGTAATTGGTAGCGCAGTGTGCTAGTCTTTTCTTATTCATAAAAAATATTGTGACACTGTAGGTCATTGATATCACAGTGTAATATTTAACATTGGTACAAATTGACGTGTGTGCTGTACCCCACTTCATTCGTATTTGTTGATATGGAGAACGATCAGTTGAGAGGAGAACAGGAACCACATACTAGTGCTGGAGCTGCTGCCAGTGCCACCAGTCATGACAATACTAGTCCATCTACATCATATACTTAAGCTGATGCCCAAAGGCATACAGAGCTTAAGTCAGGACATCTAAAATGAAAGAACCAATCTTTTACAGTGGTAAAGAAAAAAACGTCAAAGAGAAAGTTAGCTGCAGAAAGACATACAATTGGCAATATGCCTTTCACCACATGAAGTGGCAAGGAAAAGCTAAGACCTTGGCCTTTATTTATGACTGGTGGTTCTGCCTCTTATGATGATGTAAGCCCTTCTCTCTGTAGACATTTAAAAAAAAATGTAAATCGTTAAGGCACAGGAACCAACTGTGTGCTCAGAAATGTCACAAATCCCTGAGGAGAGTCTAAGTGTGTCGGCGGGTGCCATGTGTAAGCCTGACCTTTCCAATACTGTACTCGAAGAGGAGCCTCCTTCTACCACGTGTGCATCCTTTGCAAATGTGGGGATGAGCAGCACAAGTCAACATGCTGACTAAAAATTGAGGATGCTTCTGTGGAAGTGCACCAGGATGAAGATATTTGTGTAGCTGATGCTAATAAGGATGTTGATGATGAGGATGCTGATGATGAGGATCTTGTTGATGAGGATGCTGTTGATGAGGATGTTGTTTGTGTAAATCAGGCCCCAGTGGAAACAGTTGTTGCCCATGATAAGCCCATTGTCATGCCTGGGCATAAAATAAAAAAATCCACTTCTTATGTGTGGAATAATTTTTACCCAAATCCTGACAACAATTGTCAAGCAACCTGTACCCGTTGTCATGCCAGAGTTAGTAGAGGTAGGGACCCTAACCATCTAGGAACCTCCTCCCTGTTACGTCATCTACAGCGCATCCATCAAAAGTGTTTGCAAAATTCAGAAACTTTGGCTAAAAAAGTATCATCAAGCAGTTCAGCATCAGATAGCTCCTTTCTCTCTGCTAGAACCAAGCACCTGGCAATTTCACCACCAACACCTTCATCTACAATATCCTCAATCATGATTGGAGGTAGTCCTTCATCCAATTTGATAAGGCTAACTCAGTCCTCCCCTTCATGGATTCCTCAGAAGAATCCTTGTGCTACGCCTGCTGCATCTGGGAGTGGATCTTCATCCCAGAAGGGGACCAGGAAGACTACCAGTAGTAGTTCTAAAAAACAATTGACTGTTATAACAATCCTTTGGAAGGGGCAACAAGTTTGACAGCAGTAACCTAGTTGCACAGCGGATCACTAACGTCTTAACATCTATGCTGGTATTAGATGTCCATCTGATATCTGACATTAGTGCAGTGGGTTTTAGACAGGGCAAACATAAGATTACATGACTGTAACAGCCCACTGGGTGGG
Organism: Taudactylus pleione; assembly: GCA_031769625.1. Lineage (NCBI taxonomy): Eukaryota > Metazoa > Chordata > Amphibia > Anura > Myobatrachidae > Taudactylus > Taudactylus pleione. Next base: position 8,251,313 of record JAUIMM010000004.1, read on the forward strand.
TGTATTGCCTTCAATGGCACCAACAGCAGCAGCAGCATCTAAGAAAAAGCAGCTTATTCAGAGGCAGGCTGCTCTGTGTATAACCGGTTTCACTAAGAGGCATACTGCTGACAACCTCTTAGAAATGGCTTACCCCGTTTGGACTCTCTTGGGGGGTTGTGATTTCTGACAATGCCACCAATATTGTGAGAGCATTACAGCTGGGTGAATTCCAAAACCTCCCATGTTTTGCTCACACTATTAACTTGGTGTTGCAAAATGTAAAAAAAATTATAGGGCTGTGCAGGAGATGCTATCTATGACCCGCAAAATTTCTGGCCATTATCGCCATTTAGCAGGTGCATGTAGAAAATTGCAGCACCTGCGAGAAATGTTGAATTTGCCGTGTCACAAGCTGGAGCAAGAGGTAGTTACGAGGTGGAACTCCACCCTTTTATGCTTAAGCGGATGAAGGAACAGTAAAAAGCCATCCAAAGCTACACAATGAAGTATGACATAGGAAGAGGAGGGGGACTGTACCTTACTCAAGCTCAGTGGAAAATATTTTCTGTGTTGTGCAGAGTGCTGAAACCCTTTGAAGTAGTCACCTGTGAAGTGAGTTCAGACATTGCCAGCTTGATTCAGGTAATTCACCTCATTAGACTGTTGGAAACGCAGCTTGAGAAATTGAAGGAGGAGCAGAAACAAAGCAATTCCACTAAGTATGCTGGACTTGTAGATCAAGTCTTTTATTCACTTCGCTAGGATCCAAGGGTTGTCAGGATCTTCCAATCGGAGCTAAACATTTTGGTGACCATGCTCGATCCTAGGTTTAAGCCATACATTGTGTCTTTTTTCCCAATGGACACAGATCTAAAGAGATGCAAAGAGTTGTTGGTAAGCAAATTGTCAACTCAAGCGGCACATGATACAGCGATTGCTCCTCCTTCAGTTTCTTCAGCAAGTGCAGCTGCCAGGAAAAAACTAAACTTTCCCAAAAAAAGACCCACTGGTGATGCAGATGAGTCAACACATGAAAGTTTTGACATCTGGCCGGGTCTAAAAGAATTGCCTACAATTAATGAGACCTCTACCATGTGTCCATCTGATATGGTCACCATTAAAACAATGGTTGAGGACTAATTTAATGATAGCGTCCATATAGGCATGGCAGACAGTCCGTTTCACTACTGGCAGGAAAAAAAGGCATTTTGGAGGCCCTTGCACAAACTGGCTTTGCTTTACTTGAGCTGCCCAGCCTCCAGTGTTTACTCAGAGTTTTCAGCACAGCCAGGAACCTTGTCAGCGAATGGCATAGGAGGTTACTTCCTCAAAATGTGGAAAAGATTATGTTCATCAAAATGAACAAAAAATTTCACGAGGAAGACCTTTACCGCCAATTACATCCATTGCCAGCAATGTCAGCTGCCCGTTGGTAGTTTGTTTTGTGGGGGCCCAAACAAACCTCGCTGAATTGCTTCAGCAACAATTGTCAGTCCCTGTCATTGAAGTGATTGGTTTGTTAAGCCTATATACAACATAAGGGTGGTTGGAAGGGCCCAAGGTCAATTCCATCTTGCACCTTTCTTTGCATTATGTGCTGTTTGGGGCATTGCTGCCTGACATTTTTAATTTTATAGTTTATGAAACTGCCATCCTGCCTGCCACTGCTGTGTTTCAAAAGTTTAATAGATGTCCTATATTTTTTTAAACTGCCGTGCTTTTTTGCTGCTGCTCTGATGCTTACTTTTTTATTATAGTTTCATACTGTATTTATTTAAACTAAAATCACAAACAGGTATACAATACTGTACTTGCAAAATACTCTTATGCCATTTTCAACCTTGATTTGTAGATAACAACCTGGTGGGCTTGGTTTTCCTTGATCATAACAGCCATGTTCGGTCAAATGCAACTCAAACACCAAATGTAAAGGCTTTTTGTGATGGTATCTGGAGATGTTCTCTCTCCTCCCAGCCAGCCTTCCCATCTATAATCCCAGAAGCACAATGATAACAGATGTTTAGTACCAGACTTTAAAAATCCCTCTGCCGCCTTCATGTTCAGAGCTATCGTTTTGTGTGCTTACACATACAGCATCATCTGCATGGCCATTTCATTTTTTTTTTAATACTGGTACACCACAAGAGCACAACTGGGGCAAGAACTGATGTGAATGAGTCAAATATTCTTTGAAAATTACTCCCCACCTCCATCCCTCATAAAGTTGCTTTGGAATCCAAAACTTAAATTAAGTTTACTACTATTATTATTATTATTATTATTATTATTATTATTATCCTTTATTTATATGGCGCCACAAGGGTTCCGCAGCGCCTTACATAGTACAGAAATAAATGAGCACACAAGACAGTTATTAACAGTACAGACAATGCAGGACAAGTACATGATTTAGAAACAATGCTGCATAACACCTAAATAAGCAGCAGGGTGTCAGTAACCAAGTTTTAGGTGCCATTGTAAAAGTAAGGCAAGAAGAAGCACGTGAGGAAAGAGGGCCCTGCTCGCAAGAGCTTACATTCTACTATGAATCAACCCTTCCTTTCCCTGCCTTAAACTACATACATACTCCATCTCCCTCAGGCCTCTTGATTGAAGAAAACATATGTTTCCTTATGTGCCATGTTTGAAGTTGAACTGCCATGTGTTTGTGCCACCCACTGCTGCCACTTAGCTTAGTTAGCCAGCTAGCTTGGTGCAAATTATGGGCCTAAACTGAATGAAAACAATATTGTGAACTGTGATGTGATCAAAATTAATTGGAAACGAGTGGAAATGAATGTTATTGAGGTTATTAAAACTATAGGAACAAAAACAGGCCAAAATTTTGTGATTTTAGCTGTTTTTATGATTTTTTTTAGAAAAAATGCAGATCCAAAACTAAAACACGCAAGGGCGGTTTTGCCAAAACCAAATTCAGATCCAAAACACGAAGGAGATACAGATCCAAAACCAAAACACGGGAATTGGTGCACATCCCTTTATTCAAGCATTTATGACAAACAAGAGGTATTAGAGATATTAGTATCTGTTTTTTTAAGGCCAGTGATTTTCAACTTTAATTCGAAAATACTTTAAACAAGTGGTTCTCAAACTCGGTCCTCAAGACACTCTAACAGTTCGGGATTTAAGGATATCCATGGCTGAGCACAGATGGTTACTTAAAAATGAAAGAGGTACTACTGTAATTAAGTCACCTGTGCTCAAGCATGGATATCCTTAAACACTGGACTGTTAATGTGCCTTAAGGACCACGTTTGGCAACTACTGCCCTAAACAGTTAATGTTTTCAGACTTTCTGTTTATAGAAACAGGAGGAATAATTAGTAACTCGCCTGTCCATTATTAAAGAAATCCTGAAAACATGACATATTGGGGTTACTTGAGGATTGGAGTTTAAAACCCCTGTTTTACTGTAAGCATTGGCGATGGATATGGAACTGAATGTTTTGCTGTAAATAAATATTTGTATACTTATATTTGATTAAATGCAGCTGCAGGAACAAAAAGACATGGCAACAAGCTCCAAAGCGGTGTCTCTCATAGTACAGTGCAAATCCAGCTATCCCTCCTATTTTGGTCATCTGAATTCCTCCAATTTCTTGAGCTTACAGTCTTAGGGCTAAAGTACATGAGCAGTTTTCAGGCACTCAGTTGCGGAGTTTGTTTCTGGCCCTGCTAGGTCTCTACACGGTCAGTCAACGGGTTGCCCCAGTGTCATAGCCCAGCTGGGTCCTCCAGTATGTAACGGTGGCTTCTCAGATTTCGGGTATGTCCTCCAAGGACCAGCATCAGGACTCTGGTGAACTGTTCTGTTACTCCTTTGGTTGGGTTGGGTTCTTTTTCCACCAGTGCTAAGTCATTTCTGATTTGGTGTTGTCCCAATCACCTGCAACATTATGATCCTACTGGAATATTTGACAGAAATGGGTCTCATTCTGGGATTTTGGTAGATCAGCAGGTAAGAGTGTGCGGCATGTTATGCTTGCTTTATTTGAGTTTTGTATGGTAGGGGTCGTTCCAGAGCAGTTGCGTCCAATATGCTTGCGGGGGTCTATGTCTTTGCCAAGAAGTATGTACTGTACAATACAACTATTCCAAGTACTTTTTATCTGTCAAGTCATTTAAAGAGTAGGCAAAAATTTTTCCATCTGTAGCCAATAGGCATTGTCTTATTGACGCACCTTTGCCGGCATGCTTAGGTTTCGTGGTGGCTGTTGCTTGTAAGAAGGTCATCATTAGTCTAGTATTCTCTTTGGCCTTCTTCAGGATTTTCATATTGGTGAGCTGGTGTCACCTTTAAGCTTTCGAAGGATTTCAACCTGCTGTTTAACAATTTCTGTGTGGGCCCTGATTGTTTTATGTAGAAGTTACTGCTATAGACGGACCAATTGGCGAGTGGGTGATGGGTCAGTTTGCAATCACATGAGGAATTTTGGGTTTTTACTGTTCAGCCAATTGTCCATTTCTGAGTGGATTTGGGGTTGGTGGTTTAGGGCCTGATTTAGTGATGTACGTTCATCCGATGATGAGCATACATCTCCAATGGTTAGGGGTCTGCGCATGCACATGTGATTATGGTACATTACCGATGCTGCCTTCCTGTAATGCTCATCTGTACAGACCAGAGGGTGTGCATTCCACTGATGAAGGTATAGGTTTGCTTATTGAGCAAAGGTTATGAGTGCTGGGAAAACAGATTTTTTTATCATTAAAATGGTGGTTATTATAATGAACTTGATGATGATGATAACTGTCATCTCTACTACATGATAATACGGGTACAGCTTACAGCGCATCATATATATACGTAAAGCATCGGAGATGCTTTAAACACATCTTCGTACAGCAGACGCAATTAACCTAGAAAGCTGAGCGGTACTTTATATGTGTGTCCCTGCATATAAGCATAACTGCTGGTAATGTGTGCAATCGATTGTTTATAAAAATCTTTCCTTTTTTCAATCGATTACAGATTGCCACAATCGATTGAAAAACGGAAAGCTTTTTATACACAATCGATTGCAAATTGCACGATTGCTGCAATCAATCTCTGATGTATGGGGGCCTTAACTCCCCTTGAGGCTCTGAGGCTCCACATCTATACTCTGACCATGAATGTCCAGGCCATGCTGTCCTGGTAAGTTCTGGTAAGTCTTTGAGCCAACTTATCGTATAAGTGCCCACAACCACGAGACTGTAAATTATGTTTTTGGTAAGTTTTTAATCTAAGCTGCTAAGGTGCTCAGTTGACATAGATTCTTACAAGTATGGTACTGGCCATGTTAAAAGGGTGTCATTATTCGTCAATTTTTTTTAATGAACACCCACAGTGAGTAAGCTTAAGTACATGTTGTTTGTATAATGGTTTGTTTTGCATGTGCTAATATAAAGTACATCTATCAAATATGTACAAGAAAAAAGAACAGTGCAAAATGATATATAAGTGCAGACTTTACCCGAGAGCAGATACTAACAACACCATCACTGCTATACTTACAAGCAGTGACATCAATTATACCATGCCCAGGCTACAGCAATAAAGCAGGGCGTCATATCAGATGTGCCTGTTACTAAGCCCAGAGGAAACCAGACAAGGATTTGTGGAAGAATTTCAGATAAGTAACACAGCAGATTGTCATAGTAATTGGGCAATTATTGTGTATTGCATGGTAACTATAAAAATATTGCTTATCTTTTAACAGTGATTCGCCTTAATGTGTTCTCTGCATTTTCTGATAATATTCAAATAACTTTCTAATTGTGCAGTATTTAGGGGACAAACATATATATATTCTGTAGTATGCCAATTTATTATATTAAAGCTGCATCTACTGTATGAAAAGGATTTTTAGTAGCATGCCCTTACCCCTAGCCACTAACCTTGGGGCTGCTTCATGCAACTGTTTTTCACAATTTATTTATTTATTTATTACCAGTTATTTATATAGCACACACATATTCCGCAGCGCTTTACAGAGAATATCTTACCATTCACATCTGTCCCTGCCCCAGTGGAGCTTACAATCTATATTCCCTATCACCTGCTCACAAACATACACACTAGGGTCAATTTTGTGGGGAGCCAATTAACCTACCAGTATATTTTTGGAGTGTGGGAGGAAACCGGAGTACCCGGAGGAAGCCCACGCAAGCACAGGGAAAACATACAAACAATGCTCTTATGTGCGAATTAAGCCCTGAACAAGAATGTCATATACAGTCAGGTGCATAAATATTGGGACATTGACAGAATTTTCATATTTTGGCCTCTATTCACCACCACAATGTCTTTGAAATGAAACAAACAAGATGTGCTTTAACTGCAGACTTTCAGATTTAATTTGAGGGTAATTACATCCAAATCAGGTGAACGGTGTAGGAATTACAACAGTTTCTATATGTACCTCCCACTTTTTAAGGGGCCAAAAGTAATGGGACTATCAACTCAAAAGCTATTTCATGGACAGGTGTGGGCCATTCCCTCGTTATTTCATTGTCAGTTAAGCAGGTAAAAGGTCTGGAGTTGATTCTAGGTGTGACATTTGCATTTGGAATCAGTTGCTGTCGACTCTCAATATGAGATCCAAAGAGCTGTCACTATCAGTGAAGCAAGCCATCATTAGGCTGAAAAATCAAAACAAACCAATCAGAGAGATGGCAAAAACATTAGGTGTGGCCAAATCAACTGTTTGGAACATTCTTAAAAAGAAAGAAAGCATCGGAGAGCTCAGCAACATCAAAAGACCCGGAAGACCACGGAAAACAACTGTGGTGGATGACAGAAAAATTATATCCTGGTGAAGAAAAACCCCTTCACAACAGTTGGCCAAATCAAGAACACTCTCCAGGTGGTAGGTGTATATGTATCAAAGTCAACAATCAAGAGAAGACTTCACAAGAGTGAATATAGAGGGTTCACCACAAGATGTAAACCATTGGTGAGCCACCAAAAACAGGAAGACTAGATTAGAGTTTGCCAAACAACATCTAAAAAAGCCATTATAGTTCTGGAACAACATCCTATGGACAGATGAGACAAAGATCAACTTGTAACAGAGTGATGGGAAGAGAAGAGTATGGAGAAGGAAAGGAACTGCTCATGATCCAATCATCAGTGAAGCATGGTGGTGGTAGTGTCATGGCGTGGGCATGTATGGCTGCCAATGGAACTGGTTCCCTTGTATTTATTGATGATGTGACTGCTTACAAAAGCAGCAGGATGAATTCTGAAGTGTTTCGGGCAATATTATATGCTCATATTCAGTCAAATGCTTCAGAATTGGACGGTGCTTCACAGTGCAGATGGATAATGACCCAAAGCATACTGCAAACGCAACCAAAGTGTTTTTTAAGGCTAAAAAGTGGAATCTTATGCAATTGCCAAGTCAATCCACTGACCAGAATCTGATTGAGCATGCATTTCACTTGATGAAGACAAAACTGAAGGGAAAATGCCCCAAGAACAAGTAGGATCTGAAGACATTTGCAGTAGAGGCCTGGTAGAGCATCACCAGGGATGAAACCCAGCATCTGGTGATGTTTATGTGTTCCAGACTTCAGGCTGTAATTGCCTGCAAATGATTTGCAACAAAGTATTAAAAAGTGAGAGTTATATTTAGGATTGTTTAATTTGTCCCATTACTTTTGGCCCCTTAAAAAGTGGGAGGCACATATAGAAACCGTTGTAATTCCTACACCGTTCACCTGATTTAGATGTAATTACCCTCAAATTAAATCTGAAAGTCTGCAGTTAAAGCACATCTTGTTTGTTTCATTTCAAAGCCATTGTGGTGGTGAATAGAGGCCAAAATATGAAAATTCTGTCAATGTCCCAATATTTATGCACCTGACTGTATATCAAAGGGTGGGGAGCTGCCTCAGGGATATTTTTGTAATTGACAGCAGAGATATTAATAAATAATTTTTATATATATTGTAATATGATCGGGGTACGGGTCCCTCTCCTGGGGTAGACGGATGCTTCCTTACATACAGCAGCCAGGAAACAGCAGTAGTCGTGGGTTCTCGTGCAAGCTGGTTGGCACCAGTTTTTATTAGGGATGAGCGGGTTCGGATTTCTGAAATCCGATCCCCCCCGATCCAAGCCGGGAACCGAGTCCGGCTCGGGTTTTCCCGCCTGACTCGGAACTGAATTCGAGGCAAAACGTCATCATTCTGCCTTCCGGATCTCGCGGGTTTTGGATTCTATAAAAGGTCCCTGCGTCAGCGCCATTTCTCACTCCGGCTGTGGACAGTGAAGAGGGAGGGTGGGAGCTAGGGCTGGCTGGGCTGTGTTGTGCTGCTGTTGTCCATGGGGCTGTGTCCACTCAGTCCATAGGGGCTGGCTGGGCTGTGTTGTGCAGTCAGTTGTCCATAGGGGCTGTGTCCACTCCAAAGTCTATAGGGGCTGGCTGGACTGTGTTGTGCAGTGTCCCATAAAGGCTGTAGTCCTAAAGGGGTGCTGTAGTGTTGTCCAGGGGGTGATCTGTCCATCAGGGGTGCTCCCCCAAAGTGCACTCCAAAAAAAATAAAAAAATAAACGTTTCTGTGTTTGTGAATTGTGTGCGCAGTAGCTGCACGTGCATCAACAAACTAGCACCAAGCATGCACCTATGTCATAAATCAAGGGCTGGCTGGCTTGTCCGTTAAAGGGTGCTGTAACCCCCAAAGTGCACTCCAAAAAAATATATATTTTATTTTTCTGTGTTTGTGAATTGTGTGCGCAGTAGCCCCACATGCATCAACAAAGGAGCAGCGCCAAGCGTGCGCCTATGTCATAAACCAAAGCCAGCTGGCTCATCTCTTAAAGGGTGGTGTAACCCCCAAAGTGCACTCCAACAAAAATAAAAAATTATTTTCTGTGTTTGTGAATTGTGTACACTGTGGCTGCACGTGCATCAACAAAGGAGCAGCGCCAAGCGTGCGCCTGTGTCCCATAAGTAGGGCCGGCTGGCTCATCTCTTAAAGGGTGGTGTAACCCCCAAAGTGCGCTCCACAAAAAATAAACAATTCTTTTTTTCTGTGCTTGTGCGCGAAATGTATGCGCAGTAGCCGCACGTGCATCAACAAAGGAGCAGCGCCAAGCGTGCGCCTGTGTCCCATAAATCTGTTAAAGGGTGGTGTAACCCCTAAGTGCTCCAAAAAATAAAAAACAATTTTTGTTTTGTGTTTGTGACTTGTGTGCGCTGTAGCCGCACGTGCATCAACACAGTAGCAGCAACAAGCGTGCACCTGTGTCATAAGTCAAGGGCCGGTTTGGACATTTGGTCCGGACTGAAGGACGTGCCAACAATTTCTGACATGTCTACTGTCACTGCATATGATACTCTCACCACTGACAGAATGGTGGAGGATTACATCGGTGACAGCATCCAAGTAGGGATGTCAGACAGTTCGTACCTGTACTGGCAGGAAAAAGAGGCAATTTGGAGGCCCCTGTACAAACTGGCTCTATTTTACCTGAATTGCCCCCCCTCCAGTGTGTACTGCGAAAGAGTGTTTAGTGCAGCCGGGAACCTTGTCAGCGAAAGGCGTAGGAGGTTGCTTCCACAAAATGTGGAGAAGATGATGTTCATAAAAAAGAATGATCAACTCTTCCAGGGAGACCAGCCTCCAGAACGTACAGAGGGACCTGTGGTGGTGGATTCCAGTAGGGACAAATTAATACTCTGTGAGGATGAGGATGTACACAACACTTAAGAGGGTGAAGAATCAGTGGATGAGGAGGATGAGGATGACATCTTGCCTCCGTAGAGCCAGTTTGTGCAGGGACAGATTAATTGCCAGCTTGTTTTGTGGGGGCCAAAAAGAACCAATCATTTCAGCCACAGTCGTGTGGCAGACCCTGGCGCTGTAATGATTGGTTTGTTAAAGTGTGCATGTCCTGTTTATACAACATAAGGGTGGGTGGGCCCAAGGACACTTCCATCTTGCACCTCTTTTTTTTCTTTGCATTATGTACTGTTTGGGGCTTAGTTTTTCAAACTGCCATCCTGTCTGCCACAGCAGTGTCACTCCTAGATGGGCCACGTGTTTGTGCCACCCACTCGTGTCGCTTAGCATAGTCATCCAGCTACCTCGGTGCAACCTTTTGGACTAAAAACAATATTGTGAGGTGTGAGGTGTTCAGACTAGACTGGAAATGAGTGGAAATTAATGTTATTGAGGTTAATAATAGCATAGGAGCAGAGAAACCCACAAATTCTGTGATTTTAGCTGTTTTTATACTTTTTTCAAAAAAATACAGATTCAAAACACAAAACCCAGAACCCAAAACACAGAAGGGTGGTTTTGGCAAAACCAATCCAGATCCAAAACCAAAACACAAAACACAAAAAGTGGCCGGTGCACACCCCTAGTTTTTGTTGTGTGACACCAATAATCAAACAAACAAAACATAAAAATAAATCCTAGCCCGTCTGGGCTCTAACTAGACAGGTAACTCCCTCTCTACATGTGGCAGGGCCTACTGCCTTACCACAAACATAGTACATACCAATGTCACAGTGTCTCAGAACAAAACCTCAATGTCTGTTCTCCACAGGGTGTGTGAGACATTGCATCAAAACTCTACACAGCTCTTATGAGCTACTTCCAGGTGTAATCATTAATTGGCCTGGTCTCCTGATGAAAAGCCCAACACCTGAAGCGGCCCTGTGGATAGAGCCCTCCCTTCTCTCTCACACCCACACCCCCAGGACCCATTCTCTGGCTTTTACCAAAAGCCGACACTCCAATCTGCTTGGTAAAACAGACTTTTCCTGGGGGTTTTAATATACATATCACAGGAATCTGGGACACACATACATGCCATCCCCAACTTCGCCAGTGCCTCTATCACATATCTCGTTCTGTTTCGACCTATGGGCGGAACAACTGCAGCCCCCAAACAATAGACATGTGACAAAGCATCTGCATTGGCCAGCTGGCTTCCTTGCCTGTGTTCTACTGTGAACTTGAAACTTTGTAACACCAAGAACCACCTTATTATTAAGCTGTGGTTTTATTAGAACTCTGCCAAAGGTGTAACCAAGATACTTTACTTCTTCCATCCCTAGGCAACATTTCTTTTGGTTGGCTCTCAACCCTGCCCTATAGATGGAGTCCAACACTGCTTGTACTCTGGGCAAATGAGACTGCCAATCAAGACTATGAATGACTACATCACCTAGACAAGCAGCAGAATGCCGTTTATGGGGTCTTAGAATTCTGTCCATCATCCTTTGGAAGGTAGCCGGTGCCCCATGTAACCCAAAGGGCAACCCTTCTGGTGTCGAAAAAGCTGTGTTTTCTTTGGCACTCTCAGTTAACGGCACTTGCCAATACTCTGTCTTTAAGTCTAGAGAAGTTAAATACCTGGCTGTTCCTAGCCCTTCAATTAGTTTATCCACTCTTGGCATTGATTAGGCATCGAACTTTGACACACTGATCAATTTTCGGAAATCGTTGCCGAAACGTACACTCCTGTCAGGCTTTGGAATAAACACAATGGGACTTGACCACTCACTATGCGATTTTTCAATTACACCCAGTTCCAACATTTTTTAAATTTCTTTAGACACTGATTTTCTTTGGGCTTCTGGTAACCTTTAGGTTAATCTTAACCCCTTGGTCAGTGATTATGTCATGTTATGACTGTGGTTTTGCCCAGTACATCTGAGAACAAAACCCTATTACTGATAACAAATTCCTTAACTTCTTGCTGTTGAACAATCAACAGGGTTTTAGCTATTGTCACTTCAGGAACCAAAGGCCCTGGGTTTACTGGATGGGCCGGGATGGCTGGCAAAGCTGCTCTATCCTTCCAAGGTTTAATAAGATTTACATGGTATAACTGTTCTGGTTTTCTTTTCCTAGGCTCAATGACAGCTTTATAGGGACTGGACTTCCCCTCCCATGTCTCTTTGGCAATGTCAGGTAATCCCCTTGGACGTCTCCCGTACAAAAAATCCTGGCATACTGCCCTGTGAGAATATGACAATGGACTATCAGGGTCTATGGATTTACCAACAGTCATTTTTACATTTTCCCTGGCTTTTACCAGAGTAGGGTCATTGAACTGCTCCACGGCAAATATCTCTTTTCTGACCTCAAGATCAGACAGATGATCAACTGGCTTAACAACACTTCCCATCAAAGTATTCTCTGGTTCACCAATCGCTCTAGAGAAAGGGAACTTCTCAGACCCGGAAGAAACTTCCCCTGCTACTGCATCAGCAGCCTTCTCAAATGGGTCGGGGTTGTTTACTTCGGTAACAAATCAGCTTTCCCACAAATTCCAGAAGTGAGCAAAGTCTCTCCCCAACATTATATCATACCTCAAGCCATGCACCAAACCTATAAAAACTATAGCAGAACCATACTGTGTTTCTATGTTCACTTCCGCAGTAACATAATACCGAGTATCCCCATGTATGCAAGTCACACCAACATATCTTCCCTTGCGCTTTAAGGGGTTCACTAGTTCAGCTTTCAGAAATGTAACCAGGCGGCCAGAATCTAACAGAGCCGATACTTGTTTGCCTTCTGCAGTAACATTACACATTTGCTTATCTGTCTCAGCCTGTCGGTCAGCAGTACAGGCAGGCTGTGCAAAGAAAGACATTCTGCGACGGACATAAGTAACATCACATTGCATAGGTTCAGAGGTGAGTAGACAATTAGCAGCAATATGGCCCAATTTACTACATCGAAAACATTGTATCATACTATTATCTAGTCTCTTATGGGGTAAGAACCTTCCTGGCCTGGCTGGCCTATCCCCAGGTTAGAACCCACAGTCTTAAGTTCATTCCACCACCCAGCACCCTTCTCCCCTGGAACAGTCTTACCAGTAGTCACGGAAGTTCGCTGTTGCGGAATCGGGGCCCGGTGGGACACACTCAACAGTTCCTCAGCCGCCACATACCTCTCCACCAGTTAGACTAACTGGTCTGCGGACTTAGGGTCTGCATGGCTCACCCACTTGCACAGAGATGCAGGTAGCGATCGCAGATACCGGTCCATCACGACTCTTTCCACGATCTGCGGTCCTGTCAGCGCCTCAGGCTGTAGCCATTTTGTGGTTAGATGGATGAGGTCATGCATCTGTGAGCGTGGATGCTTTTCCATTTGGAACTCCAAGCGGTGGACTCGTTGGGCCAGAACAAATGAGGTGACTCCCAAGCGAGTTAGGATCTCCCGTTTTAGCTTTGCATAGTCCTTGGCATCAGCCAGGCACAAGTCATAGTAGGCCTTTTGTGGTTCTCCAGACAGGAAGGGTGCCACAAGATTTGCCCACTGTTCCTTGGGCCAAATCTCCCTTTCTGCGGTTCTCTCAAAGGCTATAAGATACACTTCCATGTCATCACTCTCGGTCATCTTTTGCAGAAAGTGACTGGCCCGTATGGAGCGAGAGTAGTTTCACCAAGTGTCTCTGAGCCAGCCAGTCTCATACCTGGGAGAGGAAGCAGACTGGCTGGCTCAGAGACACTTGGTGAAACTACCTGATTTGGGTCCAAGAATTCATAAGGTCATTTATGCTGATACAAAAGTGGTGTATCCCACTTATTAAGGTACACCCCCATTCATATAGAGGTGATCACACTTGGTGTAGGTTACCACGAATATAAAATACTGCACTAGGAGGAGCTCTCTCTCCACCTTTTTGTCTTATATAAAAAAAAAACAATATATACAATATAGTTTTTGGTCCGGCACCCCTCTGACCTGGAATAATTCGCCTTGATGCCCTCTGCACAGATAAAATTCAAGTTTAAGAAAAAGCAGCGGCACTCAGTGTCTTGCAATAATCCAAGAACGTGTATAAAAGGTCACAGCATATACCAACATTTCGGGGCCCGTAGCCCCTTTGTCATGGTGTGAGCAACCGTGAGTGCCGCTGCTTTTTCTTAAGCTTATATATATATATATATATATAATACACAAATAAACTCCCTCCATTGAGGGTACTATTTTCATCAGTCTCCGAGTGCCGACTGAATATTGTCTGCATACTATATACAGTATATGTATATATATATATATATATATATATATATATATATACACACACACACTGTATATATGCATTACAAAATGTTGCACAGTAATTACACAAAGTCATGTTCACCTTTCCTTCTGGCCTTATGGGACATAGAGAGCTCAGACTGCAGTGTATGTAATAGACAGTGACATGGCATGTTTTTGTGGATTAAAAAAATAATTGACTGCCACCAAAGTATTGATCTCGATCAATGAAAGGTCAATGGAAGCAAAGCTCTGAGCAACTGCGCTCCAAAGGCCAGTGGCAGCCTCCTAGGTACTTCCAACTCCACTGCTCACCAGTTTGCCGAACCTAAATATGTGAACTGTAACATACTGTAAAAACCCACCATAACTAACATAATTGCTATTATTATGTCATGCTTACATGGTTAATTAAAAAGACTGAACTTCTTGAATGCATACTTAAGATTTAATCCGAACACAGCCTGGGGAATACATCAACAGACAGCCAGATTCTCCCTTCTGTTAAACTGCTATTGTGCTGCAACATTACAGTAGGTTTATATTGAATGCACAGTAAGCTATTGTTGGGATACATAATTGTAGTATTTAATAGAGATCAGTGGTAGAAATTAAGACTTATCAAAACTTCACATGAAATGGCCTAATATGTTTTTCTGCAGGATACATTTTGCTACTCAGTAGCAAATTCCAAGTTATTTTTATCCAGCCAATTAATAATTATTACATCTTCTGCAAAAGGATATTCTTGCTAAAAATCTTCGTGTATTTTTTTCGCCTTTCAACAGGCTGCTGTAAGTTCCAGTTATAAGTATGTTTACACCACACAGATAGCAAATTGACTTGCTAATAGTAACTTTTATTCAGTATCCATTGGTTACTGTGTCATGTGATTTGACATTGAGAGCAGACAGACAGTGCTGATTAGAAGCATCCAGTTCTGTCCATCTCTGTGCATCACTGAACCATCTGGTCATTTATTCACTAATAAGCCCCTAATGGGCCAAATATTCACCAGCCTGTCATTGTGACATGACATGAAATGCCTACATCTTTCAACTTGCTTTGACATGTTGCTTGTTTCACATCAAAACTCGTCATTTACAGGAAAATAGCTCAGAGGGGTAAAAATTTGACCTAATCTGCAGTGTTAACACCGAGACAAAGGCTTTGTTAGCTGTAGCCTGCCGGAGAGCATGTAAATGGCTAGCAATCCGTTTTGTACATGCTTTATTCACTTGCTATTTATTATACATTCTTTTAAACTCTTTATTCTAATGCAATATATTTTCCATGCAGTGTTCAATATTGAATATCCTCTTACAAGTAAATCCAAATGATGACATAAAAAATATATACACATTGTTGCTATAAAGTACTGTACTTTTTTTGATGAAGTTCTTAATACTGTTTGCTAACTTTAACATATAGACTGAAACTCTAGTCCAGAGCGTGATCAAGGACTCCTAGGAAAGATGGTTTGATGCCCTTTCGTCCCCTCAGTTTAGCAAAAGAAAACTAAAAATGTTTTACAGTAATCTTGGGCCCTCGGGGTCCAGGGAGAGGTACAGAGAGATTATGGAGCCCAGGTTGCCTAATGGATGATCCGGTTCTGCTCCAGCCAGACAGTTTTGCGCCTAAGGGACTAATAATTACAAAATGATATGTGACTGCTGAACATGGGGTCACGTATCCCAAATCCGCCATCAGGACTTCATGATGATGCACAGGCCTGGTTGGCCACTGTCATTCCTCACTGCCGAGGAACAGGCACAATCTCCAAGATCTGTAATAATTAAGCTTTGCATATATTCCAGAGTGGCACATTTGTGGGTATTCTTAATTTTACATGGCAAATCACTAGCGACGTGCACTAGCCTGACCTGGCAGAAAGCAGTAGTATTCTGGAAAATATAACTCAAGCTAGGTACACACTGTACAATAATCAAGCCGATTAGCCACATCTCGGCTGGTCGCTACGATAATGCACAGTGTGTACACAGTAACCACGGCCGACATCGGGATTGGGATTGGCTCCCGACATCAGGAGTGCTGCAAGACATTCATCAGTCCCGATGAGCCGATGTCATGCAGCCAATGCAGTGTGTTCACACTTGGTCTGACGATCTGCATGTAAAAAATTAATCTTGATGCTCTTTAGGGAAATTTATCATTCATATAGTTGTATAGTGTGTGTACAGGAAATCGGATGTTCTCAGGATCGATTCAACTGTCAGACAAAAAACAATCCTGGACCGTTCTCTTACTGTATCTTTCAGGCGTGTACTTAGCTTCAGTCCTTGATCTATGTCATACCCATAGGTATGCAGACTTACTTCAGAGGCTTTAAGAAACTGAAAAATTTGTTGTTTAAAAAAAAAAGCCCCTTTCATTTCAAGAGTTATATTAAAAATAAATGAAGCTCATGTCAGAATTATATTGGGAAAAAAAACCATAAATATTTAATTATTTAAATGTAATAGTAGGGTGCAGGAGCGTATTAACGCCTGAGGGAGTCCGTATGCATTTCTGACAGGAAATCGTCTGTGACCATGTCAATTAACGCACAACCTGGCGTGGTCGCATCGTAAATGGTTAAGGAACTCGTAGTTCACTTACCTTTTTTCTTATCATTATTGATCATTGTATGGTTAAAAAGTTATAAGATCAATGAGCCTGATTCAGAGTTGTACAGTATTACACAGCCGCAGGGAAGCAGCTGTGCTATAGCGCACATTTAACATGCTAATGCAGCAGGAGGCGTTTGGTGGAAATAGAAGCCTCCTGACTGCATCGCATATCATTGGATCTCCATTGCGACCATCAGTTGCGATGTTCGCAGCCATCGCCCATCTGAGTAAGCCACTGCTCAGCCGGGGCCAGGACGTCTGCTTCTGCCTGGCCATGTCTACAAAATGAGAACGAAACCCCCATTTTGTAGAACAGTCCCAGTCGCTGCCCCCGCACCGCCCCAAAAAGCCTGACATGCTGCAGCTTGGGGGGAACTGCAAGCAATCTCGTAGAGGGAGACCTGCACAGTTTACAGATATGTCTGTCAAAAGTACAACACAGTTTTGATTAAATATGTACTCTATAAAAAAAAAAATATTTGCAAGCACTTAAAGCACATATGCAAACATTGTGATGAAAAAATATATATAGTAAGTGTTTTGGTATCACCTGTTACATAGCAGTATCTACATATCTCTTAAAAGTAAACATTTCTAAATGTCATATTTAATTTAACATCAAGTAAAAAATGTTAAGTAAGTCAGATAGATAGATAGAGATATGAGATTATTGAGATAGATAGATATACAAGGAACAAAAAGGGTGCATGAACACACCTACAGGTTACCCAGCGCAGGTCTCTCACAATTGGAGTAGAACGCAAATCATCAGGTTTGCATACTACTATGAATCAGGCCCAATATATTATGAAATGTGATAAGTACTAATTTGACTTTAGTTGAAAAAAGTGCTCACAATACATTGGTTCTACACAGTTTACAGACATGTCTGTCAAAAGTGCAACACAGTTTTGATTAAATATGTACTACACTCTATAGAAAAAATATTTGCAAGCACCTAAAGCACATATGCAAACATTGTGGTTAAAAATAAATATAGTAAGTGTTTTGGTATCACCTGTTACATAGCAGTATCTACAAATCTCTTAAAAGTAAACATTTCTAAATGTCATATTTAATTTAACATCAAGTAAGTTAAAAATGTTAATTATTAAAGTAAGTCAGATAGAAAGATAGATAGACAGATATATATATGACAGATATATATATATATATATATATATATATATATATATACACTGCTCAAAAAATACAGGGAACACTTAAACAACACAATGTAACTCCAAGTCATTCACACTTCTGTGAAATCAAACTGCAACATTGATTGACAATCAATTTCACATGCTGTTGTGCAAATGGAATAGACAACAGGTGGAAATTATAGGCAATTAGCAAGACACCCCCAATAAAGGAGTGGTTCTGCAGGTGGTGACCACAGACCACTTCTCAGTTCCTATGCTTTTTGGCTGATGTTTTGGTCACTTTTGAATGCTGGCGGTGCTTTCACTCTAGTGGTAGCATGAGACGGAGTCTACAACCCACCCAAGTGGCTCAGGTAGTGCAACTCATCCAGGATGGCACATCAATGGGAGCTGTGGCAAGAAGGTTTGCTGTGTCTGTCAGCATAGTGTCCAGAGCATGGAGGCGCTACCAAGAGACAGGCCAGTACATCAGGAGACGTGGAGGAGGCTGTAGGAGGGCAACAACCCAGCAGCAGGACCGCTACCTCCGCCTTTGTGCAAGGAGGAACAGGAGGAGCACTGCCAGAGCCCTGCAAAATGACCTCCAGCAGGCCACAAATGTGCATGTGTCTACTCAAACAGTCAGAAACAGACTCCAGGAGGGTGGTAGGAGGGCCCGACGTCCACAGGTGGGGGTTGTGCTTACAGCCCAACACCGTGCAGGACGTTTGGCATTTGCCAGAGAACACCAAGATTGGCAAATTTGTCACTGGTGCCCTGTGCTCTTCACAGATGAAAGTAGGTTCACACTGAGCACATGTGACAGAGTCTGGAGACATCAAGGAGAACGTTCTGCTGCCTGCAACATCCTCCAGCATGACCGGTTTGGCAGTGGGTCAGTAATGGTGTGGGGTGGCATTTCTTTGGGGGGCCGCACAGCCCTCCATGTGCTCGCTAGAGGTAGCCTGACTGCATTTAGGTACGGAGATGAGATCCTCAGACTCCTTGTGAGACCATATGCTGGTGCGGTTGGCCCTGGGTTCCTCCTATTGCAAGACAATGCTAGACCTCATGTGGCTTGAGTGTGTGAGCAGTTCCTGCAAGACGAAGGCATTGATGCTATGGACTGGCCCGCCCGTTCCCCAGACCTGAATCCAATTGAGCACATCTGGGACGTCATGTCTCGCTCCATCCACCAATGCCACGTTGCACCACAGACTGTCCAGGAGTTGGCAGATGCTTTAGTCCAGGTCTGAGAGGAGATCCCTCAGGAGTCCATCCGCCACCTCATCAGGAGCATGCCCAGGCATTGTAGGGAGGTCATACAGGCACGTGGAGGCCACACACACTACTGAGCCTCAGTTTGACTTGTTTTAAGGACATTACATCAAAGTTGGAGCAGCCTGTAGTGTGTTTTTCCACTTTAATTTTGAGTGTGGCTCCAAAACCAGACTTCCATGGGTTAATAAATTTGATTTCCAATCATAATTTTTGTGTGATTTTGGTGTCAGCACATTCAACTATGTAAAGAACAAAGTATTTAATAAGAATATTTCATTCATTCAGATCTAGGATGTGTTATTTTAGTCTTCCCTTTATTTTTTTGAGCAGTGTATATAAGATAGATAGATATGAGATAGATAACAAGGAACAAAAAGGGTATATGACCACACCTACAGGCTACCCAGAGCAGGTGTCAGGTTGCAGCCTAGGATCGTCCGTTACTCACCTCAGCGCCGGGTCCCCCTGACCTCTCGAGCGATCAGACGCCAGGTGTGGTGGTGAGTGACGCGCTGTGGATTATGTCAGGGGTCCAATAGGACATCCATGTGTTGCTAAGTGATTTGGTTCCTGTGGTTACCGTCATGGACGCAGCCATGACAGTCTACATTTCCTGATTAGCCGTTTACCCATTGATAGCATCGGTTGCTGCCAGCTGACACTGTCCTCCAATGGACCGTTACCTTAGGGTATTTAGCCGGGCTCTGGACAACAGGAAGTTGCCTGTACAACGTTGCTCTTCCAGTGAATACCTGCTGTTTCAGCATTTCAGGTCCCATGCTCCCTTCTTCTAGTGATATATTCCTAGTGTTAATCCACAGTGTGTGTACTCAGTACGTCATCCGAGTACTATCTCCTAAGTATCATTCTCCTGTGCCAATTCTGCATCTGGAGCTGCAGTGTGAGTACTCAGTACGTCATCCGAGTACAATCTCCTAAGTATCATCCTCCTGTGCCAGTTCTGCATCTGGAGCTGCAGTGTGAGTACTCAGTACATCATCCGAGTACAATCTCCTAAGTATTATCCTCCTGTGCCAGTTCTGCGTCTGGAGCTGCAGTGTGTGTACTCAGTACGTCAGCCGAGTACAATCTCCTAAGTATCATCCTCCTGTGCCAGTTCTGCATCTGGAGCTGCAGTGTGTGTACTCAGTACGTCAGCCGAGTACAATCTCCTAAGTATCATCCTCCTGTGCCAGTTCTGCATCTGGAGCTGCAGTGTGTGTACTCAGTACGTCATCCGAGTACTATCTCCTAAGGATCATCCTCCTGTGCCAGTTCTGCATCTGGATCTGCAGTGTGTGTACTCAGTGCGTCATCCGAGTACAATCTCCTAAGTATCATCCTCCTGTGCCAGTTCTGCGTCTGGAGCTGTAGTGTGTGTACTCAGTACGTCTTCCGAGTACTATCTCCTAAGGATCATCCTCCTGTGCCAGTTCTGCATCTGGAGCTGCAGTGTGTGTACTCAGTACATCATCCGAGTACTATCTCCTAAGTGTCATCCTCCTGTGCCAGTCTGCCTCTAGAGCTGCAGTGCGTGTACTCAGTACGTCATCCGAGTACTATCTCCTAAGTGTCATCCTCCTGTGCCAGTTATGCGTCTGGAGGATGTGGTGTGGAGATTTGATAGTTGATAGATCCCCTTCAGTAGATGTATCCTGACATCATCAGTTACTGTCCAACGTCATTAGTTACTATCCACGTGGACATAGAGGTGGCCTTTATGGACATGGAACCGCACTTCCACCCTCATTCAACGTCACTGTCAGGTGCATCTAGTGAAGGGGATCTATACACTACCATCGAGATACCCCTGCAGAAGGCAGCTAAAGAGAAAATATCATGTCATGTGCTTGTCATTGTAGTGTGACATGGGAAATGTTTTGCTGATAGGAAAAAGTGCATTTAAAATTTAAAGTGACATACTCCCAAATTGTTTGAGAGAAAGGCGAGTTATTCCTGTATATTGTGTGTCAAGAAGTAAGGGAAATAAAAAAAATATGCTAATAGAAAAAGCAGGATGGCTACTGCAAGTATTCACTTTCAAGCTAGAGAGTCACAAAGCCTGGAGTGGAATACGCAGTTTAGAAGTATAACAAATATGGTGACTGAAAATGATACAAAGTTATATAAACTCTTATGGGATGACTGTATGCAGAGCGATGAGAAAGAAGAAGAGATATTTAAAGTGACAAAGCAAAATAAAGCTGATAGTGTGGGTATTCAGGGGTCTATTTACTAAGCAGTGTTAGGAGACAGAGTGAAATGAGATAAGGTACCAGCCAATCCATTCCTAACTGCCATCTCACAGGCTGTTTGAAAAATGACAGTTGGGAGCTGATTGGCTGGCAACTTATCACTTTTCACTCTGTCTCCTAACACTGCTTAGTAGTAGACCCCTCAGTGTAATATGGTGCTTGGTCAACCAGATTATGTTAGCATGAAAGAGTTTGACCATATGAACAAAGTTATGCATGAAAGACTGACATATTATTATGCGCAAATAAGTGACAGACCTCCACATAGCAGCCATGTCTGAGCGCCTTGAAGAGGCTGAAGCATTCAAATGTATTACAAAGTATGATAATGATGTGCTGCTTGCAAAGAATAAAGTATTAGAGCAGGGGTGGGGAACCTTTTTTCTGCCGAGGGCCATTTTGATATATAACATTATTCATGGGCCTGATGCAGGCCACGCCCCCTCCATGTGACATCACATGGGGGCAGGCCCACAATTGCCAGTGATTACAGCACTGCCTGGAGCATCCTGAGTATGCTCCGGTGAGCTGTAAGGGCAGCGCTGTGACTGTCTAAAGTATTCTAAGGACACTCCAGGTGGCACTGCTGCATAGATTCTGGCTGCGGAGTGCTATTCTAGGCACCCTGCTAGCCAGATGAGGCTAGATAAAAAAGCTCTGGACCAAATGATTCTGGGGCCTTATTTGGTCCCCGGGCAGGAGGTTCCCCATCCCTGTATTAGAGCAAGACATTGTTTAATTGCGTCAGAGTCATTTGGATCTGCAGCAGGAAGGCGAGGAAGTAAAACAATGTATAAAAGGACACCAGAGTGACGCAGCATGTCCACACAAGTAAAGCTGGAAAGGTGTGAATTGGAGAGAGATTATCTGGCTGAAGAGCTTTGTAGAGTAGAAGAGAGATGTCTCCAAATGCTGCAGACTTATGATCAATGGGAGAAAGACCGTGAAGGAAAATACATGGAGGTTGTCAGTCTTGAAGCAAACTTTAAGGAGCTGCAATGTAAATTAAACGTAGCAGAGTCTGAAATAACTGTACAAAGTTGAGACTTGCTGAATTTGAAGGCATGAAGAGCAATCTTCTGCAGGCGGAGAACAAATTGGAAAGCGCCCTGGTGAAAATGACCCAGCTGAAAGAGCAGCTGTCTGCAACCCAGAAAAAGTACCACATGGTAGTGGGAAAGTCAGAAGAAGAAAAGAAGTTGAATAACACTCTGAAATTGTATTCTGGACCCAAAATGGCATCCAATATCTTCACTGAACCCAGTGTGACAGAAGTACATAAACACAAGCAGCAATTATTACAGGTTAATCCTGAAAAGGCTGACGTGAAGAGTGATATGCTACCAGTGCCAAGTGTCTTGTGTAATGGACAGCATAGAGTGAATTGCGGGAACAAAGTAAGACGTTCAAGAACGATAATGACTCTCAGCAGCAGTGGGACCATAGAGATACCAGTGTACAAGAAGGGAGAGAAGCATCAAAGTTGGGAAATTCCCTAAAAGTCTGACTTGTAAAAGTGGATGAGATTCCTTGCAGTGAGTTTCAGTTTACAGTGATAGCTAAAGGTGTTAAGTCTTCCCAAATGGTTACAGGTCCAGATACTGTAACCAAACTCTGTCTGAAGTTGATGATAAAGAACTGACAGATACAGACGGTGATCGTATGAGCTGTGAGGCAAAGGTACAGGATATCTAAATAGATATGAGATAAATGTAGATAGACATATAGATATGAGATTATAATATATATATATAATATATATATATATATATATATATATATATACACTCAATGTCTACTTTGGGTAGGATCTTTTTCCCGGTATGCAGTCAGGATGCTGACGGTCTAAATGCCGACCGGCGGCATCCCAACTGTCTAATCCTGGCAAGGGTCTAATGACAGGCATCAAAATCCTGATGCCTGTCATTTTACCTATGCTGGGAGCCTGACGCCCGGCATACTGATCAAAGGTAAGCCGGGCGCCGGACGCGGACAGCCGCAGGGGGGAGGGTTAGGTTAGGGGCTCCCAGGAGGGACTTAGGATCAGGCAGCCCCCCAGGAGGGTTAGGGTTAGGCCAGGGGAAGGGGGGGTTAGGGTTAGGCACCCCTGGGGGGAGGTTAGGGTTAGGCACCCCCCAGAAGACTTTGGTTTAGGCTGCAGGGAAGGGAGGGTTAGGTTTAGGCACTTAGAGGGGGGTTAGGTTAGGCACTTGGGGGGAGGTTAGGGTTAGGCACCCCTGAAGGAGGGCTAGGGTTAGGGTAGGTAAATCATACTGATTCCCTTTTTCCCCCATTGTATGGATTCCTAACAGATTGGGTTGGCATGATAGCATCATGTAGTTCCTGCAGATTTGGCATCTGCACGGTCATTATGCAAATTTCCAGTTCTCAGAGGTGGATTGAGATCCGGTGACTGTGGAGGCCATTGCTGTACACTGAACACATCGTCATTCCTGGAACCAGGATGAGATAGCTTGTGTTTTGTGGCATTTTGTATTAGCCTGATGGAAGTAACCATTAGAATATGGTCAGACTGTAGTTTTGAAAGGATTTACATGGTCAGCAAACAAAACTCAGGTATGCTGTGGCATTTAAATGATGCTCAATTGGTATTAAGGGGCATAATGTGTGCCACGTATACATTCCTCACACTATGGGCCGTATGCAATTAGTTTTGCACTTTTCGACGACTTTGCGTGTTTTGGCCGTGGAAACTTTTCGTGTGCGCCCCCACTATTCACAGTATTCAATTCCAAAAGGACACGAAAATGCATCCTGGCGAAACTCAAACAGGCGAAAAGTGCTGTCAGAAATGGGAAATCAGCCTGACACCCTCAAAAGATGCAGTAACATTGGGGATCAATATAGATGTCCCAGAATAGCCCTACTGAAGCTATTTAGGGTACTTAAGTGCTGTTAATTGCCTCTAAATAGCATTTTTGCACAAGTGGTGAAGAATAGCATTAAGCAGTATTTTTTGGTGAAAATTTGGGGTACATGAAAATGGGTGCAAGCATGGTTTAAAATCCCTAAAGTGAAGTTTTAAGTGATGCAAAAAACCGCACCTTCAGCAAGCACCTGCAATTGAAAAAACACCTCCCCCATACTTGCAGACCCCCCCAACAGTCTATTTTGCTCCTTTTTATGTTTGTACTTCAACTTTTTTACCCCCATTTTCAAAGTAATTTTTTGGGGTGTTCTTCACTTTTTTTTGACGCAGTTATCCTTTGGGGGGCTGTCCCAAGGGTGCTGAGTGATTTGCGCACTTTTGCACCGCAAAACCACAATTCTGCACTTTTTTATGCCTGCTATTCAGAAACGAATCTTTTTCGCCTATTACATTGCATTGCGTTTCCGCGTACGCGAAAAGTGTTTGCAATTGAATACGGCAAAACTTTTCCGACTGGCGAAAAGTCGCAATCCGCGATACTTTTCCGCGGAGCTCGGCTTTTCGCACCTAATTGATTACGGCCCAATTACATCACCACCACCAGCCTAAATGGGTAACACAAGACTGGATGGATTCAGGTTGTTTCCGCCATATTATGACTCATTCATTTGCATTTAACAGCACAAATTGAGATTAATCATAGGGGGAATGTATCAAATCTTCAAAAGAGAAAAAGTTAAGTACTTGCTCACAGTGAGTAATCAGCTTCTAGCTATCATTTAATAGAAGGTGCTAGATGAATAGCTAGAAGCTGATTGGTTGCTATGAGTAACTAAATTTACATTTCTCCCAAGTGACTTTTATCTAATCTATAACTGCCCAGTCTTGGTTACCCTCTGCCCACTATAGCTTCAGTTTCCTTTTATTAGCTGTCAGGAATAGAACAGAGTATGTTCTTCTGCTGTTGTAACCCACTCATTACAAGTACCAGTGCAGAGGCATATTGGTAAGGGGTGGAGACGTATATTGTAACCCCCTATACCTTCTACCGTGGCCATCTTTTGTGTGGCACAGTGCCAGAATCTTTGCGATCACCTGCTCCATCTTTCCAAACAAGTTTCCCAAAAGATGTCTGCTGGCAGCAGGGGAGGAGGTGGATGCTATTCTGGGTGCAAGATTTGTGGCACGGGCCACCCTTGACAGTGGGTGCAGGGTGTGTGGTCCATGTGCACCAAGAGCCAGGTTAACAATGGGGCGAATGAAGCTCCAGCTCCAGGACTCCAGATAAAAATAGTCCCATCATCATTGTAGCATTGTGATGACCTACATGCTGCCTAGCTGGCCACACAATGCAATATAAATCATAAGTGTTAAAAAAAAAAAGTCTAGTTTTCTCACAAAATGATGCAATTTTCTATTTTTATGTATTTAGGGAGACATGGGGGCTTATAGTATGTGGGGTGTACGCACCCAAGTGGCTCTGGCCATGCCGACATAGCACTGGTCACACTTCCTCCCCTTCTCAGTATAGACCCTTGAACATTGTCAGCCTCAGGCCCATTTGGTCCTTAGTCCGGCCCTATGTGCACCACACATCCTGCCACTGGTTGTACGTGCTGTGTGCTCAGAGATGCTACTGTGCATACCACCACTGTAAGACATGTTTTTTGCGTTACTGTCACCTGTCTGTCAACTCGAACCAATCTGATCGTTCTCCACTGACCTCTCTCATTTTCTGTCTATGGCTTTCATCCATTATACTGTATACCCAATTTCCTGCCTGTGAGTGAATTGAAGGCTACTTCTGGACAAACATTTGGTTTAAAAGTTGATGATAAAATTGATGAGCAAAGCGAATGATGATTTTCACCTAACTACAGTATTAAGCTCTCTTAGGATGTAAGAACACAAACTGTTTCATATTGAAACACTGCAAATCAATCTAATACTTTTAGTATTATTTTAGACACACACATCACAGTTTCTATTCCTCACTTACACAAATGGAATTGCTTTTTCATCTTAGCCTAGTGACATGCTTGGGCACACTGACTGTGATCCTGCAAATTTATTTCATTTGAGATGTACCAGATTGTGCTACTCATCTAAAAGAAGATTTTCATAGTGATGTAGAATACAATGCCCAGTAGTAACACAGGCAATATATCAATCCAATGTTCCCAGTTATGTGTATTGCCCTAAAATGGTCGGCCGCAAAAACAAAAACAAATACTGTATCCATCAGTCTCTCTCAAACCAATTATATAGCACTGTCCAATCACTGCCTCTTTGGAGCTGCCAATCAGATGCTCCTAACATGGGCAGGTCATCAAACAAGGAGAGGAGTAGGAGACTGAGGAGAGTACTCTTTCCTGCCCTCCATTCTGCTCATGGGATCCAGCAGTAACAGTAAGTGGGATGTGAAAGGTCTTTTAAGGAGGTGTGTGAGGAGTTTTGGAGAGGTCTAATGGCATGTAGAGGAGGTGGGGGTGTCTGATGGGCATGTGGGTGTATCTGATGGGCATGTCATGAGGTCTGATGGCATGTAAAGCTTCTGTGGAGTGGACTGACAGCATGTGTGATGGTGGGAGGGGCATGTGAAGAGTAAATTATATTGAAATCCAGAAACAGAGAAATAGGACAATTTTTAAAAAAATATTGGAATCCTGGGATCAAATTAATTATGAACTTGGTGCAACATAATTATATAATATAAAAATCACCAAGTACTGTTCAGTAAATACCATAAAGGGTACATAGGTGCAGATTTTGACGCAAAATTATTTACTTGGATAAAAATTTAAAACAGTAGGCCATTGCTTACTACTTCCTTAATATTATAATACTGTATAAGGTACATTAAAATAACTGAAGAAAGCTGATAGATACAATTATTGTAATGTTGATTAAATATATAGTAAATATCCTCCAAATATACAAGTACAATTTTTCTGAGAATTTTTAATAATAAACTAAATTCTTTAAACATTTTAAAAAGAAAAACAAAACTAAAAACAAAACAGAAATAATAAAAAAAATCTTAGAACAATTTGTTTTGCTAAATAATTATGTCAGCCTATTACACAGGAACATTTTAGATGTATGACATTATTGTAGAATAAAACTATTGACCTACTTTTGGTGGATATTAAAGCAATTTCTTTCTTTGTCGATTGTAATTTGTAAGCAGCTGCATGATGCCTATTAGCATAATCAGTTATTTTGGCGATTTGGTTAGATTAATATCTGTAATATAGAAACGGCATTTCCGTTTTGCGAGGTACAGTATATTTTAGCTTTTGTTTTCGAGAATTTTTTATTCGGAGTTCAAAATATTTCTCCAGTTATTCTTGAAATTGCTTTCAATCAATCATCTTAAAATTAATCAATTCAGCATAGGTTGCTGGCACTATAGATATACAAATATTAATATGTGAAATATAGATAACATAAACACAGCCCAAAACAGCTATTTTAGATAAACAACATAAATGAAATTATATTTTTGAATGTACTTGAAAAGATAGTAGTTTCCGTTCACCAATCTTGCATGGATTACGAAGCAAGTATTATTTACAATGTAATTTTACAGTATATTTACTAGAGGTGTTTTTTTTTATGACCAGACAGTAATGGTGATTTATGAAAGTGCAAAACAACAGGACAAATGCTGTTTTTGTATATCACACAAACATTTTTTTGGGGGAAAGCATGCATTTGAGGGGCAACAATTTGGAGAAGATGAGTGAATCAGGTGTGCCTTGAAAATGGTAATGAGGGACAGTGATGCACCTAGTTTTATTTGAAGGAGTTGGTTGGAGTTGTCACATTTATGTACATATATATACCCAACCCTGTAACAGGGCTCGAGTGCGCCCTGTGCCACTGCTGCCCCTCCACCTGAGCACATATCATCATAAACCCGCGCCCCAGGGCGTGGGTGGTCGGGTGCTCCATAGCCAGAGCAGCACAGCAGTTGCATAGGCTTTAGGGTGTGCACTACAGCACTGGGTGCCATTCTAGGTATCCTGCTAGCCAGATGCAGGGGCAGAAGGGCTGCAATGGTGCCACCCCTAGGGTGTGCCTGTGATGGCACTGATTTACGGTCCTGCTTATGCCACTTTTTTAGTTGGGCACATAGACTTTTCTTTTTTGCAAAGGGCAAGAAATCTCTGGCTGGTCAGAATTACCTGAAATCCCAAAATCTTTACTGAGACCCATATGCCCCCTTTCAGATGCACTTTGGGAAAAAAAACACACTCATAGATGCACGTAGTGTCGATGCTGCATGGTAGCGGCCAATGGTTTCAGTCTGCGGATGCGTCCAAGTTACATTGCACATGGGTCCTGATGGTTACCACCAGGAGCCTCAGAATGAATCTGGATGCAGAGTGGGCATTTCTAAGTAAAGAGATGACCTGAAAGGGGGTATTTAAGGAGATGGTAAAACTAACTGAAACCTAATAAAGCACTTGGCAGCTGCAGTACTTCTTTTCTCTGTCTCCAAGGGGCCTCCTATTCATCATCCTTTATAGGCCCGTTACATATGTGGACATGTTAGTTTCTGCATGTTTTAAGTAACAGGCCTATTCATTATTAGGAGTCTGATGGGGCTGCCTTGTATTCAGCACACTCCAAAAACTGAAAGTTTTGGAGTATATCTGTGGGAACCAACACCATCTTCAGATACGTTGGTTCCCAGTGCCCTGTTCCTTCCTATGGGAAGGAAGTCTGGGGTTGAGAAGAGGGATCCAAGCTTGGATCCCACTAACACCTCCCACTCGTGCCCTGCGGGCGTGAGCAAGCGTTGAACTCAGTTCACACCTGCGCAGTTGGCCGGCTCGGGAGCAATAAGTATTACTATTACTTCAGTAGCAGTGTTAGGGATCGTGGGGACAGCTGCTTTTCAGAGCAGCTGTCCCTGCACTGGAGCGATACTAAAATGCTTCAGTAGTTGAGGCCACAACTTGCCTCCATGATAAATAGTCCCCCTAGAAACCATAAGATGGCAAGGAATTTGTCAAGTCGAGGTGTGTTTGTGTTTCCGTACTGTAGTCTAGGTTTGGAGTAGAAGGAGAGGCTACAGTATACACAAGAAGCTTTATGGTTTAATGAAGTTCCTACACATGAACTGGTAAATTGGTGATACTATGGAAGCACAATGAAAAAGCAAGATGATCAGAAGGATACAGGACAACTGAACTGGCAAGACTGGTGAGGATTGATGATGAAGTCGGCAGGACCAGCAAGGCCTGACTCTGGGAACGATCTGGGACAGGTAGAATACTAAGCTTGGATATGAATGAGACTTGGCGTGGTCTGAGTCTGTGGTACAAAAAACAGGAACAGAGTCTGTAGGACTGAATACCGGATGAGTGTCGAGAGTACAAAATCCCAGGCTGGGACTAGTACTTGAGAGTCTGGAACACTGAACTGAGGACTGCTATCTAGGGTACTGGGGGTTGTGGTACAGACTATAGTACTACAGCTGAACTCCGGCCTGGAATTGGTCCAACTGGACACTGGACTGGGATTAGTGGTTCTTGAGCTGAACAGTGGGCTGGTATCAGTGGAACTGAACACTGGACTGGGACCAGTGACACTTGCACTGAACACTGGACTGGTACCGATGGAACAGGACACTGGACTGGTACCGATGGAACAGGACACTGGACTGGGGCCAGTAGTTCTTCAGCTGAACACCGGACTTTTACTGATGGAACTGGACACTGGACTGGGACCAGTGGTGCTTGACCTGGACAGTGGTGCTTGAGGTGGACAGAGTGATCAACTCTTTTTGAGAATATAATAATAAAATTGGTGAGAGAGGAAGCAAAAAAAAGCAGGAGATTAGCTTATCTGAAGTATGGAAAATCATAAGACATGAATATTAATCATTCTAGTCCTTCTATGGTGGTCAGTAGGTCTAGTTAGTTACTAGAGATGTGCGCGGACCCCCATGTTTTTGTGTTTCCTCAAGTGTTTTAGTTCACGTTCGGTTTTGGATTTCTTTAAAATTGATAAAAACAGCTAAAATCATGTAATTTGGACTTGTGATTCAAAACCGGAGATTCGGTTTTTAAGTTCGAGCTCCAGACTTACAGCAGACCCGAGCCGAAACTCGGGTTCTACCCCAAAAGTGATCCGAGCCAGGACTTGACTCTGAACCACAAAGTTTGGGTGTGTTCATGTTTCAGGAAAACCGAACTGCACATCTCTAATAGTTATACACACAATTTTGGGCCAATATGTTCTAAATAATTGAAGTTGGCCCTCAAAGTCATCATGTGTTTCTTACTAATGAGATAATAAGGCAATAGTGATCTGTCTTCACTTACAGTGAGTGACATGGCTACATGATTATCTGATTTAAATGAAATTCTGGCAGATGTTACTTTCTTTTTTTTGTTAAAATGAGACCATAATAGCTGATCTTTTCATATTTTGACAAAACAGTGAAAAGTAGGTACTGCCACATTTAGTGGCACCATCCTGGAACACTGCTCTAATGATTTTACTTTCCAGCCGATCAACTTAAATTAATGTAATTGGGAGATTAATGCACTCATCTTAGAAAAGTGCTACGAGTTACTATATGCAAAGATTATCTTTTAATGAATGTATCGGGATGAAATAGCTAAGCTGTTCCATTCCTGAATCCAAGCTTAACTTCTCCTTGTGTAGTCTTTGGTAAGTAAGTGTGACCTCTTTATGAACCTTTAAACTCTTCTAGATTCATAGTCAATAATATGAGGTGTTCTGCTTAATGTAAGGAAGATTTAAACATTTCAGCAGCAGCAGATTTAAATGCAACTTAAACAACTTTCTGAAATAGAAAGCTTTCTGCAAAACTCCTTGTGCTAAATACTGAATGTCTAAAATTGGTCAAGGACGTCAGCTACTAGATTGGAAAATTCAGATAAGTAACGCGGGTTCTTTTAAAAAAAGAAAAAGAAAAAAGAAAAGTGGTGCAACAGAAAAACTTTTTGGGATGCCAAGGTTTGATTATTGCATCGCTTCAATGAGTAATGTTGGTGGCTTTTGCAGAGAGGCTACTTGCAGATTAGTAAAGCCAATTTACAGGAAACATATAGAGTTCTATTTTAGTGAATGTACCCATTCCTTCTAGTTATGGTTACTCATAAATGTTGGCACTTGGGGGAAAATCCACAAATATGTCACAATTACAAAAACAATTCATAGATAAACCAAGATATGATTTTTCTAGTAATTCTTCTCGGGACAGATTATCTCCATCAATCAAGTCTCAAGCAAATAAAAAATACCCTTGAATTCAAGGGAACATATTTATCATTAGATTACCAACTTGGTAAAAGGATTTTGCCATTGTAACATATTACGGGATCCTTATCACCTGCCATGGCATCAGGGTGTGTAGTCAAGTAGGCCCTGCTCCATCTCCTTGACTTGTGGACCCTCAACCCAGAGAGGCAGACAAAAAACAGATGAAATTGGGGTTGTTCTCTATTAAGTCCTGGGTCTCAGATTGCCAAAATCCCTTTATCAGCATTGGAACAGTTTTGCCATGATTTGGGGAGGGTAGCCTTATGGGGTCCATACATCTACGGTGGCTTGTCCCAATACCCTGTTCTGCCGATGACGGGCTTGGGGAATCAGAAAAATCCAACTTGTTGGATATCCTCGATTCACCGATCCCGACTAAAAAATGATTGGGATTGGCGAGTCTGGGATTTTTAACATGCTATTTTTTCCTCAATCCACCAACAGTTCACTGATCATTAATGCGTTTGTGATGATCAGATCGGCGCCAACAGAACGACAAATCGGGATGTAGATGTATGGCACCCATTACCTTTAAAAACAGTCCCACTGCATTTATAAAATATTTTGAGGTTCAAATTAAGTGCATCTAAAACCTTAAATACTGAAATATAGTGTACTTGCTTTACCAGACAAAACCTAACCTAAGTATTGAGACACCAAAAGAACACAAACATATATTTCTCCTTAAACTCACAGTGGGACTTCTTGGCAATCACAGAGAAAATCTCGGACTAGACTCAGCTGACTCAGCTGTGAGGCGTAATAATAATTGGCAATGTCGGGTTCTCCTAATCCTCTTGAATTTTGAAACTAGCATATTACTGTTTATATTAATCCTACGGGGTTTATTCCCTACTTGTCCTCATAACAGTGTTCTGAATTGATCACAAGCAACCCATAGAGAGTAGAATCAGTAACGTAATAAAGTAGCAAATGCAACTCTCCTCATCCATAACACTCTAATCAGTCCCCATCTCAGAGGAACCTAAGTATTTTTTTTTAATAATTCATAGTTTACTATATAGTTTATACATTTGATGTGAAAACTCAGGAATGAGATTTAGATATTATATGAGTTTTATGGTAGAGTGAATTTGTTGTAATACAGTAGGTCACGATGGATGGTAATGTGAATGCCTCCCATTTAGCGCTATTTGCTTCAAGTGCGTACATATTGGCTTACTTTTAAGTTGTGAAGCTCTACCCATAATGAGGGGACACTAATGAGTGTTTATTACAGAACCTCAAGAACATTACGGTTTGTGCAAATAAGGAGATCTTACAACAATTGCGCTATTGCTGCGGATACCTATTTTTAAGACCTTTATACAAACAGAAAACAAAAAAGCAGAGGGAGAGGGAAACCGTCTTGCACTCCTTTCTTTATAGTAATCCATTTTGAAAAACTGCCAGATGACTTCAAGTGAGATTTGGGTACGTTAATAAAATTTCCCTCAAAGCCAGTCTGCTGAAAGAATGCAAGTATAAAAGGCTTTCCTATGTTGAAGAAAAACAAATATGCACGGGGCTTTCCATTTAGATTAAGGTGATGATTATATTGTACACTTTTTGGGCACCAGTAGTTTTGGGAGGACGTGTATAGGTTGTTAAAGTCTAAAGTTCTATCAGCTGACTTTGAAACATACTGTGGGTGAAATCATGGACGCTCTGCTAGCAGTTATACTGGCACAGGGACCTCTGTAAAGAAGTGATGAACTTCACAACAAAGCACCCATATGTCATAGCACTAGGTTTACCCCTCTAGGCAGCTGCAGATGCAGGGTGGCAAAGGACTGAGAAGGAGGCAGACGTGATCAGGCCAGAGGTCAGGATGGATAGTACTGGTGCATGATCAAAATAGGCCAAAGGTCAGGTTCATGGGTAGACAGGAATAGTCAAATGTAATTGGAGTCAATAAGCAAGCGACAGGTAATCAGCCACTACCAGGGACAGACTAAGACTTCAGATAAGCCCTGGCAGCCCCCCCAACGTGAATGTCTGCAAAAGGGGCATGGCCTCGCCGCAAAAGGGGGTGGTTTAGTCTCACGAGTCACAGGGGCCTGGCATTGCAACATGCCCCCGTCTTTCAGCATCCCTGCCCGCTATTTCAATTCATGCCCAGAATGCACTGGGCGTGCATCCTGATGGTAACTAACTGGGGAAGCAGATCGGAATTGCATGGAGATCCAAGCAATGCCGATGGGCATTCCTGGGCAGTGAGTTTGGAGGCGGCTATCGGCAGGGGGTGTCTGTGTCAGGGACTGCACCCTAAGACGCGGTACCACTGGTACCATCGGCCATGTACTATACAACTGCTCTAATGTCCGATGGCACGGCTGATGTCCATATACTCCAACTCCATCCATCCAAGTCAAACCCATTGTTGCAAGAAGGTACTGTATAAAAAAAATAAAGTTGAATATCAGTGAACATCAGCTATCTTTAAAAAACTCATTTGATACTGTCTGGCTAAAACCTCGACACAAGTCAGAATCAACTTTAATATAGGTGTTTTCTCCACCAGAATGTAGCAGAAAGTTATACTGTATAACAATAATTTTCAAATCATTTTATTATGTGTGGAGTCTCAATTACAAAAATAATGCAAACCCCTATGTGCAGGTGATGTGACTTTTTAATAGTAACATTGCCCTAAACAAGTCTGGGTGTTACCTGTTTCAGCTGTACACTTCCGGTGCATTTATTTTCCTTGGTAACTCTGTGTTTTGGACGTGTACGCCACATTTTTTTAAAACTGCAATTAACACCACTTAACAGCTATTAAAAAGAATAATTACCAGCTGTTACCTAACATGCTTTCTACTAAAATACTAACACTACACTTTTAATAGCAATAAACTCTTGTCCATTACCTCCAGGTGTGCTAGTTTAATGATGGATTACTGAATAAAGGGAGGAAAGAAACACAATCCAAAATTATAATACTAGCATAGCTGAACCGAGATAATACACATTTTGTTGATCAATGTAGAAATTCTTTAGGTCTCAGGAGTAAATGTGTGTGCATTACAGAAAGGCACATGTTACGGCTGAAATTTCATTATTGTCGCAATGTGCTAGAAATAAAAATTAAAATACAGGTAAAATGTGTCTAAAGTGTAACATCCATTAAAATAGATTGAAAGGAGACAAAACAGACATAAACAACATAAAAAAGTAACATATTTTCTTTTTTGTGTAATGGGTAATGCTATACGGTGAGATTAGTAAATGTTAAGTGGAAAATTAGGAGACATGGGACATAAGAAGCAGATAATTTTACATCTCATCCAGTACATAGAATCATATGTCTTGTCAAATTACATTCTCAGGGGTTTGTGAATTATGGAAGTAACCTACAACCTGTGCATGTATGATATATTAGAATGTCACAGTTGAGATGCTGTAGATTGTAGATTGCGGTAGTCGATAAGCGAACAGAATAAGGCTGAGAATTAATGAAACAAAATAGCTGAGTTTTTTTCTGACGTTAGATCTGCAATTTCTTTTTCCTTATTTTGCAGTGATCTTTTTTTACTGGTAAAGCAAGTGTCACCATGCGATAGCACAGGCTGGGATACCATAGATCCTGAGAGTTCTAGTTTACAACTATTGCTTAATTTCCCTTGTATAAGTAAAACTGCAAATGCCTCAAATTTATAGCCCCCTACTGTTCCGATTTTGGTTGGACAGTTCTGACCTGGTGTCATGGTTGGGACTGCATTGTCCCAGCTTGCCCAACAGTTGGTTGTTTTTATGTCCCATTCGCCACTGCAGAGCAGTGGTGAGCAAGTGCCACACGCACATACTACTGGAAAGGGTGATTGGATGGTTTTGGAGGGGGATCAGGGGGAGCCTAGTGGTTTCCAGCACCCAATCTGTGACATATACATGCCCTCTCCATGACTCGGCCACTCTATCCTGTACCACTCACTAGGATTGTTGGGAAGTATACATGTGGCTCAGCCCTCCTGTTGGCTCTACTGCAGGCATTGGATAGTAGCTGACTGCAAAGCCATTATTCCTTAACGATACACATATAAATACAGTAGTTGGGTCGTGACCCTTTTGTTTTAAGGGGGGGCAGTACTAGCAGTGAAGAAAAGATTATTTGTTCAAACTCTAAGTGGAAGAAAAAATATAAAAAATGGCATCTGATAACAAAAGATGTAGCATGCATCGAAACTGCCAAGAGGAGGAGTTGGCACAGGAGAGTGATGGTACAGCCCATCACATAGTGGTCTGACTTTGGCACTAGGGAGATTAAGGAGAGGGCCCACTCAGTGGCGTCACAAGGGAGGGTGCAGGGCGCACCCGGGTGTCACCCGCCGAGGGGTGACCAAGTTGCAGGCTCCCCCTCAGTGACAGGAGCCGGGTGCTGCACTGCTGTAGCATTTGGGCCGCGAGGCCATGCCCCTTCCCCGAGACCACACCCCTTCCCTGAGACCACACCCCTGTCCCGAGACTACGCCCCCTATTCAGCGACGCCATCGGAACAAACATCATATGGTTTACATAGGCATGAATAGAAACCATGGATTTACTAAGATTCATGTTGTCAAACACGATCAAAATCAAACCAAGAAAGAAATAGACCTGCCTGTGAGCAGCGGGTTTGTCTGAAGCACTGCACAGATTAGTATGATCTGTGCATGCTTTGTTGTGTTAAAGTGTAAAGAAAGGGTTAATATTATTTAAAAAAATTGCGTGGGGTCCCTCCCCTAAAAGCATAATTAGCCCCAGAACTCTGAGGCTGGCCTGGTACTGGAAAATCGGAGGGAAAAAATGGCGTGGAGTCCCCACCTGTTTTTCCAGTAACCAGCTGAACCTGCCGAGGGGGCTTACACTATAGCAGCATGGGCACCACCTGCCAGCGTGGGCTCCACCTGCCTTAATGTAAACCTAGCCCCAAACTGGTCAGCCCAGGGCTGGAAATCCTCAGAAAGTCAGGACCCCAAAAATAAAATGGGGTCCCCACTTTTGAGGATCAACCAGCCCTGGGCTCTTACATGGGTGTGGGGGTAATTATGTAAAATATAGAATATAATATTGTTCTTTACAGTGGGACTACATGTCCCAGTAACAACATGTGCCAGCATGGCTGTACAATGATATTTGAGGGGAATAAAAAAGCTCCCAGCTCACACTGAATATGTGGTATTATTATTATATAGACGAGAGCGGATTGTACAGTGATATATGAGGGGGAATAACACAGCTCTCAGCTCACACGGAATATGTGGTATTATTATTATATAGACGAGAGCGGATTGTACAGTGATATATGAGGGGGAATAACACAGCTCTCAGCTCACACGGAATATGTGGTATTATTATTATATAGACGAGAGCGGATCGTACAGTGATATATGAGGGGGAATAACACAGCTCTCAGCTCACACTGAATATGTGGTATTATTATATAGGGGAGTTCGGACCGTACAGTGATATATGAAGGGGCGGCGA
Organism: Taudactylus pleione; assembly: GCA_031769625.1. Classification (NCBI taxonomy): domain Eukaryota; kingdom Metazoa; phylum Chordata; class Amphibia; order Anura; family Myobatrachidae; genus Taudactylus; species Taudactylus pleione. The sequence goes on from JAUIMM010000004.1 coordinate 8,288,292, forward strand.
GAGGTGGGGAGCGAATACTAATTACCTGGGCTTACTGGAGAGGCCCTGAGTGGTCCGGGCCCGGCACCGTCCCCCCCTCCCTCTTACATCACAGCAGCCCAGCACACGCAGCTGTGTGCTGGGCTGCCTGGAAGACTGCTCGCAGCTGCTACGTAGCAGCCGCAGCAGTCTCCTATGCCTGTGGGGGGATCGATCACACTGATTGCGCCCCCCACTGGCTATGTTCCAGGCTGAGGGGCTCACAGCGCCCCCTCACTGCAAAAATGTTTTTTTTTCTTCTAAAATGTCACGGCTATGTCCCGTGATTAGGTCACATCCCCTTCGCCCGGGCCCGGTGCGGCTGTCGGCGCACCTGGTTATATGAGGGGGAATAACACAGCTCCCGGATCACATTGAATATGTGGTATTATTATTTAGGGGGAGGGGACTGTACACTGATATATGAGGTGAATAAAAATAGCTCCCAGCACACACTGAATATATGGTATTATTATTATATAGAGGAGAACAAGTCTCCTGCTAGGTCCAGATTGACAGACTTTCTTATTGGTTCAGTTTTAAAAGTTATCACATCCAATAAGATATCTCCTGAAATAGGAATATTGGTGGCAGAAAAGAGATGTCAAGTATCAGTAAAAAGACATTAAACATTATTGTTGTTTTTTTCCTGATAAAAACCTTACAAATTGCATATAAGACACTTCTTTTTCTTGCGGCCCCCACAAGCTTAGAGCTTGATTAATTGGGATTTTGAGTTTGACATGCCTGCTTTACAGCATTAAGCCCCAGACAACTCCTTATTTTAATTTCTTAATGATTGTTATAATTTGTACACAAAAGTGTTTCAGATCGGTTTTGACAGATTTTGATGATGGCTTCAATAACTCACGCATCTGCAGCAAAACACCCTAATGGATATACATTAATGCATACTGCTATGGTAAGAATAAGAATACTTTACCAACTGAGCATTTCCACTAATTTTGCAAGAAACTATTTTAACACATACATTTTACAAAAATTCTAAAACATTATAGCTTATAAATTATGAATGATGAAACTTGGTCTAAATTTTGGGCAATAATGACCTACCAATGCCCGGAAAACTTGAAATTGGTAGCAGATGCTGACATTAAAATAACTGCTAGAACTAAAAGAAAAGCCAATTAAAATAAATTCAGTCTATTACGGTAATAATCCACTTAGATCAGGATATTGACTAGTCATAAACGCCCTTGGCGAGATTTCAATTCGTCCAGGTGGTTACTAATAGTAAGTTAACATCCCGTACTCATTTATTTCCCAAGCTTTATTGTTTAGGCAAATTCTTACAGAATTAACATTTAATGTGAGTGTCCTAGAATTTATTAAGAAGGACTAAAGCGTACCCATCTTCTACTCACAGTGGGGGCAAACAGTTTTTGTTTTGAAATACGTTCCTGGGAAAGCAGCCTACAAATATATGAGGAATTAATTACACTCATCCTTGCACCAGTAATGTCACTGGTTTCCAGTGAGTTGGTCGTCTATATTGCTAGGAATATGGGTTCAGACCACAGAATGAATGACTCTCATTTACAAAGCACAAAAATGACAGCTCTGTGGAGCAATGTAGCTTAGAACCTGTTGTGTGTCAAGTGTCATTGGTGCAAGTTCCATGGACTGATTGATACACTCTCCACTGCTCAAAGCCCAATGGGAGGCGCTATTTGCTCATGGACGTTTCCTGTACCACTATCTGCAGATCGGATCCGTGCTACAAAGAATTGTGCTAACCTTAAACTCCACACTGGTGTTTCCAACTATCTGCAACATCAGTGAATTGAACCAGAGAATTATGATAGAGGAGAACACCTTATACCAAAAAAGTCAGACTGGCGACATATGGAATTACTGTACCCACAAAAGCTTTGCTAGCATTGCCAAAAGGACTACCATTAGTTCAGCTACTGGACATGGTAACTATCATCATATGTTGGTTTAAGTTTCATTAGCACCATGTTTCCTTACATGGACTCATATACTAATTAAGGCCCCAACTAAATACTACAGCTGGGAAAGAGTGTATATGTATTATGTGGATTGAGTGGTCCTTTATTTTTTTTCATATTGTGTTATGTTATTTATTTTAATTCATTTTCACAAACCCTGTGCTATATGCTGTTAGTGTTGTGATCTTATATACTGTATATGAATGTATAAAATTAAAATCTATATTTATATATGCTATTAGAGTTTATATATCAGTTTAGAGTGCTGTATCTATTTCTATTTTTTCTGTATCTATTTGCGCCAAGTCTGGGGTGCATACAGTCGTTTTGTGCAGTAAGATCTATACATTTATGGAGGAGCAGAGATTACCCAGGGAAAGAACTAGGCAGTGCGAATGTGTGACATATGGAGTAGGTGCCCCGATGCTCCTGATTTTGCAGGGCAGTGCAGAAATGAGGTTCAGTTTGCATTTAGGGGCATTTCTGGCCATGTACAGCCATTGACACTTCATAAAAGGATGTGAATTCTGCACTAGCTCACCGCCAGTGGAGGTCAGTGTCTGTCCTACACTCATACTTGCCAACTGTTAAATGCTTCCCTTAAGGAGAGATCCCAGAGGGGAGAGGCAGCAGATTACTTTGGGGTACGGGGCCAGGCGCTAATCGTCATCAGGCCCCTCCCCCTCGTGGCATAATGTGAAAAGGTACAGGCCCACGGTGACTCGATTCTCTGAGAATCGTCTCAATGCAGACCCCTCCCCTCCTGCCCATTTCTCTAAAAAGTGGGCAGAATGCAGGATGTTCACCTACTCTAGTCTGTGGGACTCCATAAAATTTTGGAAGCCCCCAGACATACTGGCAAAGTAGGCAAGTACGCCTATAACTTTAATGAGAAAAAACAATTCCCATAAGCAGTGCAGTTTCAAATAAAAAAAATGAAAAGATAAAAAATAAATGAGTATATAATTAATGTGCCCCCTTTCAAAGCCATCCCCGGTGCTAAATAGCCATAGCTGGTTTCCACTATAAAAGAGAGACTATGAAGGTGGAATTCCCCTCCCAAAGCTGGGCTGGTGTCCCTATGGATAAAGGACTGAAAAATACTGAGGCAAACCCCCTGGCTGTGAAGTCAGGAGCAATTAACAACATTTGGACCCACGGATACTTCTGAGGGCCCATCTATTATAACAAAAGGATTAAATGATAATAACAAATTATATGTTTTAGTTTTCTATTGGGACGATGTTAGATCAAGAAAAGAGGAAGTATGCGTTTTTATTTGCACTAGGCAAAGCAGAGAGGCTCATCGGCGCCATGCCAGGGTTATTTCCATGCCCCTCAGATGGCCTTTGTAAGTGACCTTGGCTGTGTGCAAGCAATGGGTGCAATTACAGTAAAATGTGATGTATACATATTGTTCCATTTAACTAGAAATAAATAGATTTGCTTTTGTGGTTTAAACCCTGTAGGGAAATGAAAATACTAATTTCACAGATATCATTGCAGGCTAGGCTAGAGAAATATATTGCCGGCATTGTCACTGTATGTGGTTTTCTTTAATGAATATGATAAACAAGAGGAGCAAATTGAGCAAGTATATAATGTAATTGTGAATATTTATGGAAGTTTAACAGATTTCTGACTGTATTAAATAGGTCATCTGCTCTGTTGTAAATACGATAGAAAATTTGTATAAACTGCTATTTGGCGGACTAACACAACATCAATCTCTGGGACTATCTGCCATTGAGGCTTCTATTTAAACCTCTTTCATTTTTATAATTTACAATTTCATTTTCTCCACTTAGAATATAAGCAGAATGTGATACACCGAGATAAATTATGTCATTTACGCCATTATCTTTTTGGGAACGGAAGCGAAATAAAAAAAATCAAATCTCACTAAATGACAATCAAGGTAAAACCACAGCACATAAATAAGATTATCTGAAGCTGAAATAGAATTTCTATCAAATACTCTGCAAGTTTGATTTTATAATTAGTCAAGCTTGAACAATTTTAATTGCAGCCGAGATAAAGTTTTACTCAAAAGTGACCACAGTAATATAGTTTTTTTTTTTAACAAATAAATAAGAAGCTGACATTTTCCAACACTAACCTTGTTTAGCATCAGTAAGAACAAATACTGTAAGCAATTTATCCGATATTCATCGTCTACAATCTGCTGCGTCAGAGGTGGCCGGTGCAAGGTTTCTTGGCACCCTAGGCATTTCTTCGGCCTTGCGCCCCCCCACCCTTGGATAGCTACACAAGCCTTTATACAGTGTCCGAAGTAGTGGCCCCCTATACAGTGCTCCCAGTAGTGGGCCCCCTATGCAGTGCCCCTTATATAATGCCCCCAGTAGTAGTCCCCCTATGCAGTGCCCCTTATATAATGCCCCCAGTAGTAGTCCCACCTACGCATTGCCCCAGGTAGTGGTCCCCCTATGCAGTGCCCCTCATATAATGCCCCCAGTACTAGTCCCCCCCTGTTCAGTGCCCCTTATATAATGCTCCCAGTAGTAGTCCCCCTATGCAGTGCCCCTTATATAATGCCCCCAGTAGTAGTCCCACCTACGCATTGCCCCAGGTAGTGGTCCCCCTATGCAGTGCCCCTTATATAATACCCCCAGTAGTAGTCCCGCCCTGTGCAGTACACCTTATATAGTGCTCCCAGTACTAGTCCCCCCCCTGTTCAGTGCCCCTTATATAATGCTCCCAGTAGTAGTCCCCCTATGCAGTGCCCTTTATATAATGGCCCCAGTAGTAGTCCCCCTATGCAGTGCCCCTTATATAATGCCCCCAGTAGTAGTCCCACCTACGCATTGCCCCAGGTAGTGGTCCCCCTATGCAGTGCCCCTTATATAATGCCCCCAGTACTAGTCCCCCCCTGTTCAGTACCCCTTATATAATGCTCCCAGTAGTAGTCCCCCTATGCAGTGCCCCTTATATAATGCCCCCAGTAGTAGTCCCACCTACGCATTGCCCCAGGTAGTGGTCCCCCCATGCAGTGCCCCTTATATAATACCCCCAGTAGTAGTCCCCCCCTGTGCAGTACTACTTATATAGTGCTCCCAGTACTAGTCCCCCCCTGTTCAGTGCCCCTTATATAATGCTCCCAGTAGTAGTCCCCTTATGCAGTGCCCCTTATATAATGCCCCCAGTAGTAGTCCCACCTACGCATTGCCCCAGGTAGTGGTCCCCCTATGCAGTTCCCCGTATATAATACCCCCAGTAGTAGTCCCCCCCTGTGCAGTGCTCCTTATATAGTGCCCCCAGTACTAGTCCCCCCTGTACAGTGCCCATTATATAGTGCCCCCAGTACTAGACCCCCCCTGTGCAGTACCCCTAGTAGTAGCCCCCCCAGCAGTGCCCCTAGTAGTAGTCATTCCCCCAGTAGTAGCCTCCCCCCCAGCAATGCCCCCATAGTAATCGTGCCCCCAGTAGTAACCACCCCCCAGCAGTGCCCCCAGTAGGGATCTCCCCCCCAGCAGTGCCCCCAGTAGTGATCTCCCCCCCAGCAGTACCCCAGTAGTGATCTTCCCCGAGCAGTGCCCCCAGTAGTGATCTCTCCCCCAGTAGTGCCCCCAGTAGTGATCTCCCCCCTAGCAGTGCCCCCAGTGGTAGTCATGCAGTGTCTCCAGTAGTAGCCTCCCCCCAGCAGTGATCTCCCCCCCCAGCATTTAATCCCAGGCCAATCACACACGTAAAAAATAAAAAAAAACTCCACTTACCTTAATCCCCGCTCCGGCGTCCGCTCCTCTGTCCCCCGGACGGGTCTGCTCTGCATGATGGGAGAGATGTCATGACGTCTCTCCCATCAGCCTCTGCAGGAGCCGGAAGATGGAGCTCATGAGTGAGCTCCAGCCTGGCTCCGGCAGTGGGCGCAGCAGCCGATGAGAGTCTATCTGACTCTCATCGACTGCTAAAACAAACACACAGCTGCCGGCCCCGGCGGCTGTGTGTTTGTTCCTAGTAGGTAGTGCGGACTGCACTTATGTGCGGTCCACACTACCACCCTTCAGGGCCGGCGCTCATAGGCAAATGCCTGAGTTTGCCTAGTGGTAGCGCCGGCCCTGGGTAGCACATTGAAGCTTTATATAAGAAACAATGACATAAGGAACATGTAGCATAGGAGCTCTATGTACATTGCTACCAAGAACCCTAAGGGGAGATTTATCAAAGCTTGGAGAGAGAAAACGTGGAAAGAGATAAAGGGCCTCATTGAGAGGCGGTCGGAGGATGCAAGCGGTCGCTCAGAAACTGGGCAGCCGCTTGCATCCTGACCGCCCGCCTCTGTTTCGGTCGTTAGGCTGTGGGTTTACACCCACAGCTCTAACGACTGCTAGGGTGATGGTCGCGATGGTCAGAGACCATCGCGACCATTGGGGCTTACGACGAGACCCTAGGGTAGGATCTCACTTGTCGTAAGCCCCGGAGAGCTTCTGGCTTTGGCAGAGCTGGAAGCTCTCCACTGACATCACTAGTGATGTCAGTGGGGCCTCCCCCAAACGGTAGGCGTTCCCATGGGAACGCCTCCGTTTGGGCTGCCACCCCCCCGGCCCACCTGCCAAATGGGGCGAGCTGTCAATCAACATCGACAGCTCGCCCCCTTTGGAAAGAGACCCGCTACGACCGGCGCTGTCGGCCGTAGCGGGTCTCACGCATGCGCATGAAGGAGCCGGCTCCCTCGTGCGCATGCGCACTTGACAAACATCGAGGCGGCCGTGCGGTCGTAGAACGTACGGCCGCCTCTGAATGAAGGCCAAAGTACCAACCAATCAGCTCCTAACTAATTTTTCAAATACAGGGCCTGATTCAGCTAGAATGGCAATTGCAAAGCTACACATCTGCGATCTTTGCAGATATGGTAATGCAGCAGGAGGCATCACACCTCCTGTGCTTTACTGTACTTATCCAAGCTGTCCAACACAGCATCGGATAATCTGCATAACATCGGTCAGGTAAGGTGACCCATTTGGTCACACAGCCAGCCACCTCAGTTCAAAAGATGAGGCCAGGAAAGCTCCGTCAGCCGATGGAGATCCTGGGCTCTTCCCTGCCCCCCAACAGCGGCGACACGCCTCCGTTTCAGGAAACAGAGGCACTCGCCGCCCCCTCCCCGCCCACAAACGGCAGCAGACTGTCAACCACTGATAAATCTCTCCCTTAAGCCAGGTATACATTACACAATATGTGTACCCGGCCTACCCACGATGCCACTTACGACATATCGTGCAGTCGTTTAGCACCGCATCCACAAGCATGGGGTCATTCATCAAACTGACAGATTGAGCAGCATGTAGGCTTGATCTGTCGATGCAATGAACGACCCCAGGGGAGCGTATGGACGCTCATAGTGGGTACACATTTGCTGATGTGGACGATATGTCAACCCGGTCGACATATCGTCTAGTGTGTACTCACCTTAAGTGTGTAAACAGGCAAACAGGCATTATATTATTACAAAAAAAGTTGTAGAGTCCCTATATTTTGAATTGTTTTACACTGGAAAGCCTTTCAATGCTTTATAAATTGCTGACATGAGGTAAGTGGTTTTATAAGAAGTACATCCTGAAAGAAATGTTTTGAATCATTTTACGTTTTTGAAATGTAAAATGATTTATAAACTTTATAATTAGGCTCCATCATTTCAGGCCAAAATGGCAGGAGCAATGAGAATGCTGTGTAAGGCACTGTGGAAGAATAGTGGTGGCAAATAAATAAAGGATAATAATAATACAGTAATAATAAAACTGCCTAGTTAAGACTTAGGGGCATAGTCAATTAGCCATGAAAAGTTGAGTACTTATCGCATGCCGGACTTTTCGCCGTCATCGCTGGTTTTCTATGCAAAAAAGTATCGCGAGCGTCCCCGCTTATTATTCAATTAAAAATCAGCCAAAACGGAACCCGGTGAATTCGGACTTGCGGAAAGTCCTGTAAAAAATGGGGAGAAAAGTCTGTACCCCCCGAAAGCTGCACTAACATAGCGGATCACTATAGGGGTGTTCTAGTACCCCTAATATAGCTATTCTAAGTACTTAAGTTTTCTCAATTGTTTGCTATTAGTGTCTTTGCATAAGTAGTGAAGAATGGCATTAAGCAATATTTTTTCATCAAAATAGCTAATCCCAGCAAATTTGGGGTACATGAAAATGGGTCCTAGCATAATTTGAAGTTGCTAATGTGAAGTTCTAAAAAACGTAAAAAATCCACCTGCCGCAAGCACCTGCAATCCCAAAAACATCTACCCCATACTTGGGGACTCCCCCTGGAGTCTATTTTGCTAGTTTTTAAGTTTGTCGCCCAACTTTGGTCTTTTTCACCCCCAAAATAAAAGTGCTTTTTTGCTGTGTTCTTAAGTATTTTTTTTTACTTTTTTTTGACACAGTTTACCTTTGGAGGACTGTCCCAAGGCTGCAGGGTGGTTCCCACAAGTTTGCACCTCAAAACCTTAACTTTGCACTTTTTTCCGCCAGCTTTCATAGGCAAATCTTTTTAGCCAATTCCATTGCATTGACTTTCCGCACCGGCAATATAGGGCAGAGCCGTAACAAGGGCGGTGCAGCTGGTGCCATTGCCCAGAGTGCATTGCCCTAGGGGCAGCAGGACACCCTCCTTGGCGGCAATAGTGCCTATGTGGAATGGGAGCCATATGCTGGTGCTGCCCATGCAATTATTGATGTAGTATGTGATCCACTGTTGGTATGTAGGTAAGAGGGAGGGGTGAGGAGATGCTCTGTTCTAGGCTGCTGTGCTACCCTTGCAGATACAGAGCAGGAGGCATCCTGGCTCCTCATCCCCTGTGACTTGCAATTGCAAGTAAAGTAGAGGAGCATCCATCTGTGTAGAAGTATGGAGAGGAGGAATAATGAATTCCTCTTGTAATTAGCTAGAACTCCATGCGAGTTCTAAATCTAATTATCTCCAACTAATTTTATGTGTTGATGAATAGACCCCACCGTGTGAAAAGGACCAGCCTGCAGGAGAAGAAAAGAAATAGCAACAAATAAACAAGAGGCAAAAAGAGAATAATTAAAAAAGAAGTAAAAAGAGGGGCACTGTATGACATGGTGTGTAGTGGGAGGCACTGGGCATATTGTGTACTGGGAGGCACTGTGTGACATATTGTATAATGGGAGGCACTGTGAGACATATTGTGTATGGCGGACAATGTGTGGCATTTTGTGTACTGGAAGGCACTATCTGTCATATTGTGTTCTGAGGGCACCACATTACATATTGTATACTGGATACAGTGTTACATCTTGTCTACTGGCAGGCACTGTGTCACATATTGTGTATTGGGGAAAGCACTGTGTGGCATATCGTGCATTAGGGCATGGTGTGGCATATTGTATACTTGGGGGTCACTGTGTTGCATATTATGTATTGGGGCACTTTGTGGCATATTGTGTATTGGGGAAAGCACTGTGTGGCATATCGTGCATTAGGGCATGGTGTGGCATATTGTATACTTGGGGGTCACTGTGTTACATATTATGTATTGGGGCACTTTGTGGCATATTGTGTATTGGGGAAAGCACTGTGTGGCATATTGTGCATTAGGGCATGGTGTGGCATATTGTATACTTGGGGGTCACTGTGTTACATATTATGTACTGGGGCACTTTGTGGCATATTGTGTATTGGGGAAAGCACTGTGTGGCATATTGTGCATTAGGGCATGGTGTGGCATATTGTATACTTGGGGGTCACTGTGTTACATATTATGTACTGGGGGCACTTTGTGGCATATTGTGTACAGGGGAAAGCATTGTATCAGACATTGTGCATTGGAGAAAGCACTGTGTGGCATATTGTGTATTAGGGCATGGTGTAACATATTGTATACCTGGGGGTCATATTATGTATTGGGGCAGTTTGTGGCATATTGAGTGCTGGGAGGCACAACGTGGCATATTGTGAACTGGGAGTATGGTGTGGCATGTTGTGTACTAGCAAACAACTTACCTAATAGTCTTAATACTAACATTATTAGATAGAACTAAAAAACTATTACTAACCTCATCCTTAAAGCTGCACCACCACCCATAGGATTGGTAAAAGCAAAAAAACCCCAAAGGGCACAGGTCTCAACAGTAACAAACGTTAGATGCACTGCTGCACACTAAAAGGTATTGTCAACTTTAAAACCAAGCGAAAAAAAAATTTCATTGGTGAAACTGTAACCCCTCAACAATTACAGAGAGCGCTGTGTATCTAACAGATTAATGATTTATTTAAAAATGAGAATTTCATATATGGTAATCCATGATAATCAAATAAAATTTTAAAATATAGCACATAGACAAATGCAAAATAAAACACAATTAGAGTCACACAATTACATTATAAACTACAATAGGACAAATTAAACATGTAGATCCGAGGATTTTGGTGAATAGATACAATATACTTTATATTAGAAACTTTGGTTCTTAGGTTCTTTTTTGTTAGTAAATACCATTCACTTTTATATTAGTATATTCCTTGCATCCCATTTAGAGGTAGACTTTAAGAATTGTTAGTCTGATTAGTAACTTTCAATCAGCTGTATGTTAAATAGGATGGTCACTTACTTATCACCTGGGTATTTAGTAAATAAGGATTCCCTTTGATTGTAATCAATATTCTCCTCAGGTGAATATCCTCCATGACCAATCCTTTCTTTGTATGTCAGAAAATCCCCTACATAGTGTAAAATGTTCCAGCTACCAACTGCACAATTTCCAATAAGCCAGGTACTTGTTCCAAGTTCATGGATGGACCAAGATGTACATGTGCTGTAGGTGAACAGCGGAACCTTAACTGAGTCCTCCGATTGCAATAACCTGGTTTTAGAATCAGACACCCATAAGTGGCCAAGGTTGCCTCATCCAATTCCACTAATAGTTTCTAGGGTGCTGAATCAGGTGTAGCGGTAGATCTCTGTCTGAGAAAGCCGCTGATTCCAGTTGGAGGCGGAGAAACGCGTTACATTGTACCCAGCTTCTGATGTCTACCGCTGTACCGCTTTTTTTTACCACCAGTAGGAACCAGCTCTATGGGTGTGTGATCTCCAGCTCTAGCCCACACACGCATCACAGTAGGAAACTGCTAATGAAATGGAAAAGTCTATTCCTGTATCCCTATAAAAGAAAGCAGAGGTGTACTATAGATGTATTACTACTTATTACTACTTATTTATTACTCATAGATTACAGTTTGTCAACAACTTTAATCCTCTCTACATTACATTGCATCACAGTATAACGTATGTATTATAATTTACTAAGCAAGTCCAATAGGTTCACATACCACACTAGAAGTACAGGCTGCAGAAGCTGTGGCGGAAAAAAACACATTAGCGACAAAACAGTGAAAGTGATCTACTGTACATTGAAATACTGCAGTTTATCCCTCATGTTCTGCCAAATGTTATGGGAGCTCACTAACATGATCACAACCATGAGGCACTAAATTATTTTTAAAATGGCCCTGCGGCTGTCCACCGAAACATGTCCTTCTGAAAAGACAGCCCTGGGGTAAGTGTAGGCTTCTGTCTAATGAAAGAATCTCACATAAAAAATAGATGGCTCAACAAACATTACAGGAGGAAAGTGAGACAATTATATAACAAGATAACAATCATGTCAGTACACATATATTTACATAATCTTTACCTCAACTGTTTGATCAAAAACCAAATTGTGCAGCCAACATTTTTACAGCCGGTGAAAATAGCTACCAGCTTTGTTAACCCAGCACAATATGTCTTCCTTTGATGTCTAGTCACTGTGTTTTACAATTCTATTTTAAAAATGTATTAAAGATGTTTAAAAGTGGCAGAAACCTCCCATAAAATCCAACCGATTCCTAAATCAGGGTGCTGGTCTCAATTTATGCTGCCTGTTAAACAATGCTAGACCTTTATAAAAATAAGTGGAAAGGAAAGAAAAAAAAACTACTAAAATAGCAACTTTGCCAAATGTCTGTCACAATTTTAATTTTTATTCACCTTTCTTCTTAATTTGGAATGCCTCTCTTAAAATTACTATATATAAGTTGCCAATTTCACTAAAAATAATAATAATAATAATAAATAATAATAACTATTATAAAATATATTGAAAAATTGCTGGTATACGTTTCCTATAATGCTAAACATATGGATACAAAAACTGTAAATTAGTAAAATATTTGAACACAAGCACTGTAAATTGTAACTGTGTTTTTGAATACATGTATAGAGTACAGTATATTATACAGTATAGATATACAGTACATTATATTTTTTTGACTGACCTGCAAAGTCACCTTTGCTTATGAGGGGCAAAGAAATAAATTGTGTTCATGGCTCGCCTTCACTAATTTTAATCCACAAAATTAAATCTCAATTTCACAATTCTTCTCGAAATTATGTGCACTGCTGCACTTATTCCACACTTAGCAAGGATGTTCAAACTCCTCCCACTTTTCCTAATATACCTTGTCATATTGCTTTTCAAAACATATAAGCATACCTGCAAAAACCAAGGGGTACAGCACGACCAAAAAGGATTTGAATTTGTTATAATGATATGGGATTTATTATTATTATTATTATTATTACTAATAATGATAATAAAAATAACAATAGTAATAATAATAATAATAATTATTATTATTATTTACATTATTATTATACTCATTGTAGGAAGAAATCTGGAACAGGGGGACCTAAAAAGGAAAGATGATAAACTAGTATTTATTGTTCAATTAATGTAAAATGAATTATTAAACACATGTAAAGAACTCACCAAAGTAAAGTGTCCAAATTTAAATATAGACCTTAATACTTTCTGTGGATCTCAGGATCAGGTGCTTGCTTAATTGCTAGTAATTAATTTTCTGGAAATTAAAAAAAAAATGGCTAAAATATATACATCATTGTACACTGGATAAAATTAGAGATGTGCGCTGACCCCCGTGTTTTGCTTTTGGATTTAACTCCATGTTTTGGTTATGCAAAACCACCCTCAAGTGTTTTGGTTTTGGATGTGTTTAAAAAAAAAATACAGCTAAATTCATTTAATTTAGATATGTTTACATGTAATCCAAAAGCGGAGTTCGGTTTTTAATACCGAGGTGCGAGCTGACCGCGAAACTATTCGAATCAGAACTCCAAAGTCAGTGGGTGGTGACAGAGGTTGGTCGATGGAAATGGGGGTGTGGTGGTGCAAATGCAGGAATGTCTGTGCATCTTACCGCTGTTTCAGAGGTGTGCATAATTAAGACGCAGCGTCATAATACACATCACATGGCTGAATTACACACTGAAGCACTCGCAGTGCTTGCGGTAGGATATGGTCAGCCACAAGTGCTGCGTATGGATCCGATGTTGCTCGATGTTACAGATTGTTGCATACACTTCATGGAGATGACGTGTATCACTAAGGGAAAGTGGGCATCTTAAGACAGGCTGGTGGGCATCTAAATACACACTGCGATCGCACACCAAGACATAGTGTTGTGGACATAGTGGACTCGGTTAGACTTTGGTACCCCAAAGTGTTTTAGAACTCGGACTCGGTACAACTTGGAACACCTAAATTTGGTTGTTGCTGTTGGTTCTCTGAGAACCAGACCTGCACATCTCTAGTGCACACTCTTAGCACTAAGAATACGGATAGTCAAATCAATTATAATAAACTCTAACAATTAACATGGCGTATAAATAGGGTTTGCTCAAAAATTTAAGTACATCTGCCATGTCAAGTTGACCCTCTTCATTCCTTAATATTGACATATTATATACATTTATCCAGGACTTATCTATAATAGATTCTCACGTGTAGACTGCAATGCAATCACAGAAGGGCTGGAGGGAGGGGTGCACATCCTAATTTTTTTATTTTTAAACATAATAAGAGTTAGAAATTAGTTTCTACGCTGGTGCTTCAAAAGTTTTGTTGTGTTTGCCTGCTTATCAATTTCAGCTTCATTCCTTACAAGTCTATATTCTCCAGCCCATTAACTTCAGATTTGTCCCTTGTGACCCATGCTCTCAGCATTTAATGGCTTAGCCAATCATGGCGTGTCTCTGATAGTTACTCAAGCCAAATGGTTCTCTCCTGGAAGTAACCACCACCATTACATCCAAAATTTCGTTGGATGGATATATTATTCTGTTGTATTATGACTATATGAAAATGACAAATAAAGCTCAGTGAGGCAAAATTTACAATATCATCAGTCAGAATATAGACAGTGTAATGTCAACCAGAGAATGCCGACTTGGTAGTAATGTTATTACAAGCATTTTATCCGAGTTGACTTATAACTTTATACATGGAGCTTTACCATCATGTTTAAAGTTATAATGCCAACATGATTAACATGCTTCAAATAAACGTACTACTGTTTCTGGTCGACATTACACTGTCGAAATTGTGACTGTCGACAGATCATACCAAGCCTGCTGGAGACTCTAGCCATGCCTAACGGATCCACCAGTTGAGGGACTGTAAAACATATTGTATTTGAAAAAAAAATCTATAACATTTCAAAAATACCTGGTAACTACTACATTACTGGCAGAGAGGGAATGTCAGGTGGTATTACCCTTTATTTTCAATATGCCCTGCACCATGCTCACACTACAATCGTACCTGCCAATATTCCAGGCCTAAAATCAGGACAAATCAGACCATACTGCCAACCTATTCAAACCATGCCAGGTGCACCCAAACAACACCTGTTTTAGACAATTTGGTGCCATCATGGATGCGGAAAATCAGAACTGTCCTGCGGAAATGTTGACCATTGGCACATTATTTGGAGTTTTATCATTTTAAATTTTTGCTATTTTAATATTTAATTAATTGTACATATGAACAGGAATTCTTTATATAATGTGGTTACCATAAGTAAATTACATCTCATTGAAAATAGTGGAAGACTAATGAGTTGCCTTATATAAATATTTCTAAAATATGTACATGGCTTAAAAGCTATGTGAGATCCTGCATCTTCATTCAACTTTAAATATTCTGTCTCATTCAGATAATTGTAATATTCTAAACTATCTACTTTTTGCAAAACTGCATAGAAACATTCATTATCAATGCAGAAATTCCATATATCACACAGAAAATCCCAGCCATCCACGTCCAATCAGATCATCATTATACCAAATTGCCCTGCATAATAAGATGCAAAGAAAAAAGCTAACAAGGGTACTGTACCTGTGCCATTAAATCCTTTCACAAATTATGTGTGAGATATTTGGACCCACATTAAAAATAATTTATATATATAAATAAATAAAAAAAAATGAAAGTATATGTGCAGTAACAATATAAAAACTTAACACAAATAGCACTAGAAATAAAAGAACAATGCTTCATATTAATTATTCAATACTGTATATATTATTACTCTTGCTAAATTTCAGGTTTTGATTTTATTGTTTCTTTTTTCGCTTTTGTACATTCTGTGGAAAAATAACAATTATCAAGCCAGTAATTAAAAAAGAAAAAAGTAACCTGAAATAACAAACGTATACTAAGGACACCATCTTTTATTTATTTGAGCTATTTACAATCCTACTGAAAGACCTGAGACCTGTGACACTATAGCTGAGTACACACTATACGATGTATCGTATGATATATTGTTGCGACACGGATCGGAACAATATATATCATACACATTGTATAGTGTGTAGGCCTGATCCGTCGTTCACGGCGGCCACCCATTGCATTGCCCCATCTGCTGTTCTGCATGATGGATGGGACGATTCAATGAGCGACACGGTGCCGTTATATGCAGCATGTAACGATATACTGCGCCACCATACATTGGATCATGCAGTGTGTACGGCGCACGTGATGTATCGTTACATCGAACCGCAGCATCGCAGGGTTGCACTGTCGTATGGTGTGTCCCAGATTTAAAGTTCTTGCAAATATTTCAACATTACATTTATTATCTGAGTGGACCAAAACATTCACTCACCTCTACATAATTTACATGTTACATAAGTTGTTCTTCAAATATGCAATGAAACAGCATAGCTGCTAACATTTCAAAATAGTTTCCAAGGACACTCTGTAGTTGAGCCAGTGCAATTAAGAACGTCCAGGTAGACAGTCCAGATAGACAGTTTCAGTGGACCATGGATCACTGATGTCCGCATCGTGACAAGTTTACAGAAAATTGATTGCATGATGCTTTTTGCATTTTAAGTACATCTTAATAAATATGAACTTGTATAGCATGGGGAATAAGAATGGATGATCAGAATTCTATATAATGTGCAGAAAATATTAATTGTATTATGCAGTTATGCAATACTGAAAAATAGGGAAATGTGAACAATCCTTTGAAACTTGGAATTGGCCCAGGGTATTAAAGCTTACACGCAACTATGTTGGTCAAAAGCACTGAGGATCAAACATACTTCTTCAAATTGCCTTCCAAACCCTTTCAATAATAGGAGTGTCTAAGCAAACATAAGAATGGGCAATGTACTATATTGGCTCGATTCCATGGCAATCCTATACCTACCTACAAACCTTTTCCCAGAGGTAGCTTTGTGGTGCTGTATTGCCATGCCACATTGATGGGTATGCCACATCCCCCAGGAGCTTGCCCAGTGCATCCAAAGTCTTCAGCTGCCCCAATACTCCTAATCTCCCCTAAAACTACTTTTGATTTGCCTGCTTACCATTGTGAGTGGGTACATGGCAGTAAATCCCAACTTCAGGTATGTAAGGACAGCGATACAATGTGCAGGATGCTCCGGAATTTATGGACAGTATGCCGCCTTCTCCTATCCCGCTTCTCTTTCTTGTGAAGTGAGCATGATAGAGCCTAGATGACGTGATAGGCCCTATCAGGCAATGCCTCCTCCGAGCATGGATGCAATTCAGTGATCCTGCAGAGGAGCACTTGTCCAATGTACTTTCATTCCAGGATTTCCATCAATTAGGCAAGTCAGGAGCAAATGAAGGATTTCTACAGGGGGAGTTTGGAATGCTTGATTTTGAATGAAGTAAAGAAAAACTGCTTCAATCAGCCTAACACAGGCACTTTTTTTTTTAGATAAATTGTTTCACATACATATGGTTATGTCACCAAATGTTGATCATACTTATACTTAAAAGAGTCATTTTTTTCACATTCTAAAATATGAGGTTAGCCTCATCCACCACACTGTGTATGTTTCTGGTATGTTCAGGACTGCCGGATGTATGCAGGAAGACATATTTACCATAAAGACGGGAGATTTGACTGCATCACCATGTGTTTGAAAGCCACTGACTGGATTGCAACAAAAATGCAGTTTTGTTTATGTTTTAATGGTTTTAGCCCTTAAAACAAATACTGGAAACTTACAAAT
The DNA here is from genome assembly GCA_031769625.1 of Taudactylus pleione. Classification (NCBI taxonomy): domain Eukaryota; kingdom Metazoa; phylum Chordata; class Amphibia; order Anura; family Myobatrachidae; genus Taudactylus; species Taudactylus pleione. Next base: position 8,305,653 of record JAUIMM010000004.1, read on the forward strand.
ACAGTATACAATCACAATCAATATTGTGGTGGACTTCCACTCTGTATCATAAAATCAACCTAGCTTGTTCAGGGGCTAATGGTAGGACTGGAGGACACAAAGATGAGATTAAGACACTGATTTACTGACACTGACAAGACAGCTGGAAACACAACATACAAGCTGTGGTACAGACACAGTGACAGTGTTAAAAACATGCTCATGAGTCAGTGAGACTGACGCACTTAGGGGTAAGCTTACTAAGAATCGAGTTTGGTCGAGATGACAATCTCGGGTGAGTTTAGGCATGTTTTTCATCTAGCAAATTTACTAAAGACAAACTCCTGGTTCCACAAGTGTCAAAGGGCAGGCATGCTGGCACCTGTAGTTCCACTGTAAAATACAATAGTTTTCAACAATTTTATACATTAGTACCCCCATACCCACTGCTCCAAGGGTGAAGGAAAGAGCCCGAGCTTCAGACCATGCCTGGGGTTTTGGGAGAGGGGAGACCCTTTTTTGGGGGGGTCCCCACATCCACTGAGATCCCCAGCTTGGACTGACCGGCTTGGGGTGAGAATGCTTTGGCCATGGAGAACCGTTAACAGGTTCTCCTGGCTGTAGCATTACACCCTGGTCGGTTTGGGTCTGTTGCTGGTTTTAAATATAGGGGGACCCCTACACAATTCCCCTCCCTATATTTAAAACAAGCACTGGTCCTGCAGCCAGGTGCTGGTTCCTAAATTACGGGGGAACCCTGCTCGTTTTGTTCCCCGTAATTTTAGGACCCAGGACAGGCTGACCGGTCCGGGGTTGATTATGCTTTTGGGGGGGACCCGATATCATTTTTTAAAAATATTTAACCCTTCACATATCTCACTAATATGTGCAGGCTGCTTGCTCGGGCGAGTTTTGCAGAGAGAAAACACTGCAATCTTGGGTGAGTAATCTCATCTAAACTTGCTACTTGGGGGAGAAATCTCGATCTGCTTCACCATCGGAAAACTCACTTTCAGCCAAACTCACTTCTTAGTAAATTTGCCATTTTAAGAACGGGAAAATCACCCGAGTTTCGGCGAAGAAAATCGAGTTTAAAAAAAACAAACTCGATCAGACTTGAATCTTAGTAAATTTACCCCCTACAGTACATAAAAAGACACAAGCAGGAGGGAAGGATAGATACTGATATTGCTTGAAGACAGGCTGACAGGTCAGACAAGCATTCATACAGTACAGTAAAATCAGTCTCTTTTGTGGATCAGCATCTACAGAGGCAGAATCCCCTACTACTAAGAATTGTTTGGAGCCTTTTAATGACTTATAGGAGACACTCAGCACATGCTTGGTCTGTTCTAAACTAGTCTCATGCAACCTCTCTTCCCTCTACTCCTGCAGTGCTTCCCAGTTGTTTCTTGAGAGGGAAGAATATAATCATTTTATTTTTCTTCTGAGCAACAGGAAATCCCCCTAAGGGTGCCCCTGCAAGTATGCTGTGTGCAAATTTAAAATATTTGATAGACCACCTATTAACTGATTTCAATCTATCTTACACAGTACTGCTCATTGCTCATTTGTCTCTGACTAATATAATATATATTTTATAACAGTACTTGCCCATTAGTATTGCAATTGAATAATTTTTAATTATGCATTTACAATTGGTTTAATCATGCCTATTAATAAGCTGTGGGCCTGATGCATAGATTTATGCAAAGCCGATATTTTCGTTGACTGAGCGATCGTTTGCAAATGAGCATGAGCGAACGTTGCACTGTGCATGGGCAGTGATTACATTGTGAGTACTCTCGCACATTGGGCCTGATTCAGCAAGGATTGCAACTGTGATTACGCATGCAATCGGCCAATCATTGCGTTCTGCGCATGCGTATGCATCGCAGTGCGCATACTCGAACACTCCATTACGATTGGGACTGCGATCGCAGTGACTATGCAGACCCATTGCAGAGTGATTAACAGGAAGTACCGTTTGGGGGTGGTTGGCGAACGCAGGCGTGACAGTGAGTTTTGATACCTTTGCATGGGCATGCATAAATTAGCCACTGCGATTCCATACGCAGTTTGTGTACTCCCAAAGGTGTGATAAGGTTAGCAATTCCTGCGTAAGGTCAGAGCTTGTGCATGAGGCTGCGATTGTACTCGATGATACCGATGGTTTCACAGTCTTGCAAAGTACTACTGATGTGAGTAAGGTAAGGTGGGCGTCATGTTGTGCTGCGAAGGCATAGTGATCGCAGAGGATTAGCATATCTTTGCAGTGAGATTGCGTGCGTAATCGCTATTGCAATCACAGTTGCGATCCTTAATGAATCAGGCCCAAAGGACACACTTGCATAGTGAGTGACAGGTAGTCAGCATTTGGTGGTGGTACCGGGTGGGTGGATAGAAAAATGCAGGCTTGTCGAACCGCTTAAATGCCGTTTCATGGGCATGCATAAATTAGCCATTGTGATCTCCTTCACAGCATGAGAGCTCTCTGCGTGTCAGGAGAGCTGCACCTGGTCAGACTTGACTCACAAGCTGTATGGCTGCCTGATCTTCATCCATGGTACCGATGTTTATGCTGTTGCATGTAGTCCAGGGGCAAATGCAGGATTACCATACGGGGGTTTCCAGATGCTTGAATAGAGAAGCCTATTTAAATATTGCAGTGGTAACTGTTACTGTATTGCCATCTACATGTTAGTAACAGATTAATATATTTAAAAATTTGTTTTATTTTTGAATAATGATTTTTAAATTGAATAAAGGCTTTCAAATGGGATGCGGTCAATATCCCAACTGCGGGGATTCCGGCGCTCATAATGCCGGCGATGGAATCCTGACACTTGTCATAATCCCGACCGCTGGAATCCCGAAGGTAAGTAGCGGGCTTGGGGAAAGGGTTAGCGTTAGGGGTTAGGGTTAGGCACTAGGGGGAGAAATAGGTTTTCTGGTGCAGGGAGGGGGAGGTTAGGTTTAGGCGCTAGGGGGAGAATTTAGGGTCAGGCACCGGGGAGGGAGGGTTAAGGTAGGGAGAGGGGGAAGATTAAATTGCTGACTGACAAGTGTCGGTATCCTAACCCTGACAGGATGCAGGCTTTGGGATTCTGACCACAGGGATCCCCAGTGCTGGTATCCTTTACCCAACCCTATCAAATCAAATATTTGAAAATTTTTTAAATAAATGTAACTTGCACCTATCAGAAAGGCATGTTTGGAGCACAGGAGGGAATTCTGGCCAAATGAAAGCTCCACTACGTGTGCATATGGGGTATAGGTGATATGAAAGAGCAAAAGACATACACAAAGAGGGAGTAAGAGAAACACAAAAACACTGGTGGGGGGAGGGCAGGCAAGAGACAGAGTGAGACCCCCCCAGTTGGACAGAGATGTGCATATAAAACATACATACACATATACAGAGTGTGTGTTGTGTGTGGGGAGGTGGCAGAGGCACACATGGGAAGTCAGAGGGAGAGATAAACACATATAAAACTGAAACACCCATCGCTCTGCTTCCATTTGGGTTCTGCTAGGTAGCATCTAAATTTAGCACTTCATGCGCAAAATCCTTTTTAATGTGACGAAGTAGAAAGCCCTATACCTGCTGTCCCTAACACAAAGTGCATAATAATAATGTGCCTACAGTGTTTAATATGGTCTGCAGCCAGACGCCTTACCTGAAGCAATCAGGACCATCGGAGGTCCATGGGAACTTGCTAGGAGGAGCTACACACGGCCGCAGAGATTCCCCTTGGCTGTGGCCCTGAAGCAGATGCGTATGCATGGCAGCTCCTATCATTAACACAGCCCGTTCGGACCTATCACTAACAAAGCCTGTCTCCAAAGAGACAGAGACAAAAGACCTGATCAGAGGCGCACGCTGTTTGCATGTGCTCGCTCTGAATCAGGGCGACCATTGGGCTTACGGCGAGACCCTGCGAGGGTCACGGCTCCCGCAAGCCCAAGTGGACTTCCTGCTCTAATAGAGCAGGAAGTCCACTACTGACATCACAAGTGATGTCAGTAGGATCGCCCACAAACGGCAGGAGTTCCTAAGGGAGCACCTGCGTTTGTGCAGCCACTCCCCGCCTACAAAATGGGGCGAGCTGTCAATTAACATCGACAGCCGCCCCATCTTGTAGTGAGCCCCGGAGCAACGGAGTTGGGGCTCACACATGCGTACGCCGGAGGTGGCGCATGCGCAGGGGCCAAACATCAACCTGCTTGCGAGCGCAATGCGCTCACGAGCGGGTCTGAATCAGGCCCAAAGATCTGTCTCAAAAAAACACCCAGAAAACGGACGGCTGCAGCGATGGATCGGCAGGCAGGGGGGGTTTCTAAGTACTCAGAAACCCCCCTGCGTGTGCTACTGTAGTCGGACAGATATGAGAAGGCAGCAGTGGACGTATCTATGTTCGGTTGTGCTTTGGAAGGCATTAGCATATTTTGCGATCCATGAGAGAATGATGTTGCGATTGCATTAGCATAAATCGCCCTTTGTCTTTAATAAATGCAGCGTAATAAAAACAGTGGTCAATCCCCACCCAAGGATATATTTATTAATTATCAGGATATGTATTTATAATTATAATTTCTTATTACCGCTAATTGTGGCAATAATAAAATTATAGATCTCCAGAATGTGCTATTAATCACCCTCAGAGACCGGGGCCCCCGAAAGGAGCCCCTTTCTGAGATGTGATTTTTTAACCTCTCCTTCAGGAGCCAGGGCCTTTCTGCGAATCTGCGGACTGCTGACCACATATGTTACAGCAGCCATTGACGTGGAGGGTTCCTACGGAACTATTTCTATGAAATATAACCCATCTATAGATAGAGTTAGCCGAAGGCACCAAACTCCGGAATGTTTTGGAGCTTGGTAAATCTGACAGAAACCTATGGGGGCTGCACCTGCTGTCGTAAATGGAGGGACTGCGGCTTATGTCGGCTTAGTTTTGCATATTAATTCAGCGACCACTCTGATTGGTCCAGGTTCGCCCACTCTCATAAGCAATTGTTTTCATGACTTGCCATCATACGGCATACATAATAAATAATATGTAAGCAAAATGGATTAGAAATAAAAGCAAATAATTTTTGCAGCGAGTGTTCACATTTCTATGCTTAACGATTGAACTCCAGCTATTATTACAATGTGTATGACTGGGAGTGAGTTGGATCCATCACAGGGCTCAGTGGCTTTGTAGCTCTAAAACCGACTTTCGGTATTCAATGCAAACTTTGTAACCTGTATAGACGATCATGGCACCTTATTGTCCAGTGCTATCATTACAATACTGTTATCATCTGAGCTTGAATCTGACACTTTTTAAGACCTTTCAAATAATCCCTTAACAATGCTTCAGTACAAAACCATTCAGGGCAAATCTCTGCTTTGTGCCTGTCAGCCTTAATAGACTGGATGTCACTTTTGCCTGTAAAAAGTGCCTGCACTTTAGCTGTCAGTCAGCCGGTGTGGTGTCAGCTGTGAGCGTGGTTTCAGCCAGCTGGATTAGAGGGTAGTTACTATAGCTGTCAGATTGCTGACAACCTGACACCCACACTTCTAACATCCTGTTATTTGGTTTATATCTAAATACTTAAACCTTTCTTAAGGTGGAACGCTCAGCTTTTAATACGTTTCCCATGTATTCTATACTGAGTTTTTGATAGAGGTTTTCAGTCCTCTAATGTCTCACTGTAGCAAGAAAATAAATGTTAGTTTACATAAACTTCCTTGATGAATGCTATACACACTCAAGACTGGGTTCAAGTGTATGCTGGCACTTGTAGTGCTACAAGTGTGTACTATAAATTAGAAATGTGCACGAACCCACGTGTTTTGCTTTCTAATTTATCATCATGTTTTGGTTTTGACAAAACCACCCTCGTGTTTTGGTTTTGTATTTTTTTCAAAAATTGATAAATAGAGCTAAAATCTTGTAATTTGGGCCTGTTTTTGTTCCTGCAGTATTATTAACCTCAATAACATTAATTTCCAGTCATTTCAAGTCAAATTTGACCACCTCATAGCTCACAATATTGGCCAAAGGCTTGCTGGCTAAACTAAGCAACAGAACAGCGGCACAAACACTCTGCAGTTTAAAAGAATATAGCACATCTATGAAAAATTGGAGTTTTGAATCCAAGGCGCTTCTAAAGGAGTGATCTAAAAACTGTCAGATCCAAAAAATTAGCAGTAGCAAGTCTGGTTAAACCTCTTGTGAAGGTTTTTAAAAAATGGCAAGACAAATGTACTGGCAATGATCTGCACTAAAAATTAGATATGACCATATAAATTGATCTTATACAAGACTAAATAATATAAACATAATTGACATGGTCAAATTTAATAAATTGGTATATACATGTTTTCAGGACTACCTTGTTTAATCTCTGTGATCTCCTTTTTTGCAGCGGTGACTGCATATTGCCATAGTGACCACCTTTATATAAAGGTCTGCAATCGGGAAGCTGCTATTACATTTTGCAACATTTTTTCCACATTGTGTTTGGATATTATTATTGTTACAGTGTATATGAGGATCCTCAGTTTGATATTTGTTTTAGAATTGTCAGTGTCATTTTATACATAACTTGTTACCTATATACCAATTTATTAAATTTGACCATGTCAATTATGTCTTACCATCTATGAAAAATTGCAGCACAGCATGACAATTTAATAAACTATATGACCCCATAGAAACCAAGATTGTTTTCATTAATCAAGAACTAGATCAGAGGCCTGAGGAAAGTACAGGGAAATGGATTTGGGGTCTCTATGTAGTGGAAGGCAGGTAAAGCATTGGTTGGTTGATTGATTAAGAAAATTAAATTTCAGACATGGCCTTGCAAGATCTGATTTTCAGCAAGTGAGAAAAGAAAAGGCCATAAAAGAATACAATGTTGTTAATATAGTCAAGGATTCCTGACAAGGGTTTCAAGAGAAGCTGGCCATACTACCCCCCCTCCTGCCTCCTTCCTAATTGTGTAACATCCCCTGTGGTACATTTATGAGGTGCATCAGAGAGTCTGAGTATGAGTGAACCAAGCTCAGAGGCTTGAGAGCAGTACAGGGAAATGGAGGTGGCGTATATAGTGGAAGGCATGTAAAAAAGAATGATCAATTGATTATTTAAAACAATTAAAATTGAGATATGGTTTTCTTCTTGTTAACTAAACAAGAATAATATATAGTACTAAATATGCTCCATAATTTTGTTCATTTTTTATATTTTGTGAGGCTACATTATTTCTGGTTAAAAATGTGTTGCAAATTAGTTATGTGTTACAGCAATAACCAATCAAAATGCTTGTCTATGCATTTAAGACCATCACCAATGTTTCCAAACAATCAATAAAGTAAAGAAGAGCGGTCCGTGATGGAATTGTCCTTGGGCCCTCTCACCCTTCCACCCACCCTTATGTTGTATATTAAAAAGGACATGTGCAGTTTAACAAATCAAGCAGTTCAGCGACAGGTACTTCCACTTTTGCGGTTAAAGTGCTTGGTTTATTTGGGCCCCCACAAAACAAGCTACCAAAGGACTTAAGGCGGCTAAACATCTCTATACAGGGAAGATGTCATTATCATCCTCATCCTCCTAACCCACATCAGAGTTAACATCATCACACAATATTATCTTATCCCCACTGGAGTCCACCATTACGGAAGTCACTAAACTTTGTTACAATTGGCAGCAATGATCTTCCTCATAGAATTTGAAGTTCATTTTTTAGTTTGGTGCACTGTGTTGACTCTTCATCCACACCCCCAGTGGGTCTCTTGACAAAAGGTCAGCTTTTTCCTGGCAGTAGCACTTGCAGGAGAAACTGAAGCAAGAGACATTGTAATGTAATTTGAGCTAACAACGTGCTCACAAGGAGCTCTTTGTATCTCTTAAGATCTGTGTTAATTGGAAAGAAAGACATTATGTACGACTTAAGTCTAGGTTTAAGTATGGTTGCCAAGATGTAGTGATCCAATTGCTATATCTTGACAGCCCTTTGGTCCTGGTGAAGCAAATACAAAACTTGATCTACAAGTCCAACATACTTAGCAGAATCACTTCATTTCATCTCCTCCTTCAGTTTCTCTAGCTGCTTTTCTAGTAGTTTAATAATAGAATTACCTAACTCAAGCTGTCTGAACTCACTTCGTTAGTTACTACTTTGAGTAGTTTCAAGTAGCTTGCTTAAAACAGAGAGCATTCTCCAGTCTGCTGGACTAAGGTACATTTCCCCTCCTCACCCTATATCATGGCTTGCTGTGTATGTTTGGATGCTTGTTGCTTTTTTTCCATTTGCTGAAGCATATAAAAGGTGGTATGCCACCTGGTCACTACCTCTTGCTCCAGTTGGTGACATGGCAAATTGAACTGTTCTTGCAGCCTCTGCAATCTTCTATGATTGCTAAATGCCAAAAATGTCCAAAAATGTTTCTGGCCACAGACAGTATTTCCTGCATGCCCCTCTCATTTTTAAACCAATTTGAACCACCAAGTTTATATTGTGGGCAAAACATGGGACATGTTCAAATTCACCCAGTTGTAATGCTCTTACAATGTTACATGCTTTATCAGAAATTATAAATCCTGAGGAGAGGCCTAGTGGGGTAAGCCATTTTGCTATAACATCTCTGAGTTTTTTAACAGGTTGACACCAGTATGCCTCTTAGTGAAGCTGGTGGAACAGAGAGTAGCCTGCCTGTGAATGAACTGACATTGCGTGTTAGATGCTGATGAGCTGAAGGTGTATCATGGGCTGTCACAGTCATGCAATCTTTTGTTTGACCAGTACCGTTTTTCCACATACAGTATCTGTGGTTAAGAGGATAGTGGAAACAATGGCATTTTCTAGGCCAATAACTAGTTTTCTTTTAACGTCCCGGTACAGACGAGGAATTGCTGTTGTGGTAAAATAGAATTGAGATGGAATTTGGTAGTGGGTACACAGAACCTCAAATAACTATCTAAAACCAGATGCACTGATGGCAGATATTGGACCTAGATATAATGCTAGCATAGGCATCTTGGCTTCATTGATCTGCTGTGCAAAAGGAAGACTGCTTTTATACTTAATAATAATTTTATTTATATAACGCTTTTCTCCTAAATGACTCAAAGTGCTTCACATTTGCCTTTACAGTACAATACACAAAATAGGCTTAAACAAGGGACAATTAGTGAAATGCTTGGGAGAATAGATAAGTATTGAGTCTATTTTTGAAAGATTCTAGAGTGGAGGCCTCTGGAACCATGCAGGGAAGTGACTTCCATAAGGTTGGAGCCACAAAACTGAAAGCTCGACCCCCAAATGAATTCCAGGAGATTCTAGGTTCTAGGTACTGTTAATAGTCCTTCATCAACAGATCGCAGTAATCGAGTGGGACAGTAAGGAATCAGAAGCTGCTTCAGGAAACTTGGGCAATGGTCATGTAGGGCTTTGTAAGTTAGTAAGCAAATCTTGAAAACAATTCGCTATCTGACAGGCAGCCAGTGAAGCGAGTAGAGAATGGGTGTTATGTGGCTGGAACGGGGCTGGTTGGTTAATAGCCTGGCAGCTGCATTTTGTACCTTCTGCAAGCGATGCAATTCTTTTGCTGGGAGACCAAGGTAGAGGGCATTGCAGTAGTCTAGGCGTGATGATATAAATGCATGTATGACTTTAGGCAGATCTTCTTAGGGAATTAAGTGCTTGATTCTGGCAATGTTCCTCAGATGAAAAAACGAGGATTTGATTGTGGCTGATACCTGATGTTTAAATGGCAAGCCACTATCCAGGACAACACCAAGATTCTGCACATGTTCAGTGTTTTGTAATTCTGATACCCTAAGCGTAATAAGGAGATTGAAGATGATGAAGTTGGCAGTGTAGATTGCATGAGCTGTGATCTAGCTGGGAGCTAGCTGATGTTGAACTGCTTGTTATTATTTTATCAGATTTTTCAGCTTTTTTCAAAAACTTTGCATGAACCCACTACAAATTATGTAACAGGGAGGAGGTTCCTAGATGGTTGCCATTCCTACTTCTACTTACTTTAGCTTTACAAATGCTACAGATGGCTTGAGATTTGTCAAGATTTGGGTAAAAATAAATTCACAAATAAGAGGTGGATTTTGTGGTCTTATGCCCAGGCCTGACAATATCCTTCTTCTTAGCACCGGCAAAAACTGCTGACACTGGTGCCTGACTTACACAAACTACATCCCCATCATCAACATTCTCATTAACTGTATCAACAACACAAATATCCCCCTCATCCTGTTGCACATCCACAATAGCATCCTCAATTTCAATGTCGCAATTTTTACTTGTGCTTCTCATCCCCACATTTGCAGAGGGTGCAGAAATGGTGGAAGGAGGCTTCTCTACTAGTACAGTATCAGAAATGTCAGACTCACACCTAACACTTGTGGAAACTCTTAGACTCTCCTCAAGGATTTGTGACATTTCTGAGCAGAGTTTGTTCTTTAGCCTTAGGGGTATATTTACTAAAGTGAGAGTTTTTAGAATGTGGAGATGTTGCCCATAGCAACCAATGGCAAGAATTTGATTGTTTATATGGGCAACATCTCCACTTCTGAAAACTCTCACTTTATTAAATGTACCCCTTAGTGTTTTTTTTCTGCACTGATTTTCCTGTTTTACATTTGACACCTCTTCTAGACTCTGAGTGAGAAGGTGTTGCATCATTATGTGAGGTTACAAAAGAAGATGCCTATCTGACAATAGTTCTAAAACCACCACTCGCAAATAAAGGCCAAGGCCTGAGATTTACCTTGCTACTGCGTGTGGTGTATGGCATATTGACAATTGTATGTTTTTTTGGTAGTAAACTTTCCCTTTATTATTAGAATATTATTATAATAGATAATATTATTATATTATTAACATTGGCCCTCATTCAGAGCCGTACGCTCTGAGCAGAGCGCACGCTCTGAATGAGGGCCGGGCTCCATTTTCATGGAGCGTCCTCCTGGACGCTCGTATAGCTGTGGGTCACCACCCACAGGCTATACGAGCGTGCATTGTGATGGTCGCGATGTTCGAGACCATCGCGACCATCGCATTTGCGAGCCGGAGCCTGCGGTTGAGGTTTTCAACCGCAAACTCCGGAGTGATTTTGGCTCTATCAGAGCCAAAATCACTCCCACTGACATCACTAGTGATGTCAGTGGGCTGGCTTTTGACGGGAGGCACGCCCACCAAAGGGGGCGTGCTGTCAATCAACATTGACAGCACGCCCCCTTTGATCGGACACAACGAGCGAAGGACTTTCCTTCGCTCGTCGCGTCTGGCGCATGCGCACGACGGAGCTCCCTCCGTCGTGCGCATGCTCAGTCCATAACATCGACCCACTTGCGAGCGGACAGCCGCTCGCGAGTGGGTCTGAATCAGGCCCATAGTGCACTGCTTGAACACACACAGGTTTTAAAATAAAACAAAACAAAAATGTATTTTCTTTAAACAAATGACACAAGTTCATACTGCAACTCAGCGCTTATATTAATGGTGGCACTGCACCTACTGAACGTTATTATTTGACAGTTTTATTTTAGTTTTTTAACACAGTGTCTGCATTGAACACAGTGCCTCACAGTGCTGCACCCCACATCCTTTCACAGTCTGACACAGCCACAGCAGTGCTTGCACCCCACAGTCCTCTTCTGATACTGACTTAGTGCTGCAGCCCACAGCCACCCTAACCCTCTGGCGTCCTGTGTGAAATGTTGCTCATGATCACGAGGGAGGGACTTGTATCGAATCCAAAACATGCGAGATCCTACGCTGGGAAGATGACGTTTTGCCTTGTTTTTGATTTCGAGTCTTGTAGAAAGCCCGAGCTTGGGCTCGGAAGTACTCGGATATGCAAAATTTGGGTGGATTCGGTTTTCAGAAAACCAAATCCTCTTATCTCTAGTTTTAATGAATATTTATAGAACCTTTAAAGAATTTATTACATTTAGAAAAATACTTTAACCTGCATATTAAAATATTTAAATGGCAAAACCATGTTGATTTGCATCTTACATGATTGCCCCTTTAAAACATTGGCTAGTCTTGCCAAAAACTTGCAGATGCCTGGATTGCGCAGGCTATTACATTAGTCCACATTGTCCTGGGATTGTCTTAATTTTAATTAAGAGGTGGGACAGTGAAAAAAAAGTTATCATACAAAATGGTAGAGGTTTGGTCAGATCGGACAGCCAGCAATCCCCAAACCACTGACTGCAGGAACTTGTAACTTATATACATATGCAAAACATCTCTCTCCTGATTGGGTATTTTTTCAGAATTTTTTTCAAACCTGCCTAAAATTTGTGAAATTATTGTTAAGTTGAAAATCAAAGATTCTCATAACTTCTTGGGATATTTCACTAATCTGTATATCTTTGTGAAAAAGATATACAGATTATGGGCCTGATTCAGAGCCGGACGCTATTTGCGCTCGCTCGTCCAGAAAATAGGGGTGGCTATTCAAATGAACTGTTCGCTGTTTGCGGTCTGTTCACGCCTCTAGGTCTGAACGAGCGAACAAAACTTGCGGTCGTGTTTTGGGAAACTACACCCCCTGGCCGCTCGCATCCTACGTCATGTCCGCTATTTATTAGATTAATCGAGTACATCGAACAGGGTATGAGCTGCTCGCTATTCTTGTGGTTGGTTTTTGCTACCACAATTTTGCGAGCAGTTCTGGCTTAAAAAAAACCCAGTGACGTGGTCAATGATGCTGCTGTTTTAAATATGCACACCCATAAAACGCCCGTTTTGACCTTTAAGCACACCTGCGATCGGATCTCCACTCCCCATTTTGTTACCACCCACATACGCCTCATTCTGTCACTCAAATTAGCAGGCATTCGCTATTTTGCGAGCACATGAATTTCGGCCGCACTGACTGGTTCGCGCATGCGTATAACGATCCGTACGCATGCGCAGTTAGGCAAACATCGCTCGGAGCGAACGAGCTGCCGCTTACGAGTGGCTCTGAATCAGGCCCTATATCTTTCACTAACTTAATTATTTGTGGAGCAAATAAATGTGTGCAGGAGTATATAGCAGAGTATTAGTGATATGGTGATGTTATATGGGGATAGACAACTAATAATTTATCACAGTGAGAATATCCCTGGGAAGAAGTGATTACAGGGGACATGTAAAACACAGCAAAGCACAGCATTCCCTGGGATCGGAGTCTCCAGGTCTATAACATGGTAGTGGGGGTAGTGGAAATAGAGGCCCTCATTCAGACCCACTCGCGAGCAGCTGTCCGCTCGCAAGTGGGTCGATGGTCGGCACTGCGCATGCGCACGACGGAGGGAGCTCCGTCGTGCGCATGCGCGAGACGTGACGAGCGAAGGACTTTCCTTCGCTCGGAGTGTCTCATCAAAGGGGGCGTGCTGTCGATGGTGACTGACAGCACGCCCCCTTTGGTGGGCGTGTCGGGGGCGTGCCTGCCAGACGGAGGCGTTCCCAAGGGAACGCCTACCGTCTGAAGCCGGCCCCACTGACATCACTAGTGATGTCAGTGGGAGTGATTTTGGCTCTGATAGAGACAAAATCACTCCTGGCCTTGCGGTTGAAAAACTCAACCGCAGGCTTTTGCACGCAGTTTCGATGGTCGCGATGGTCAAGACCATCGCGACCATCATCCTGCATGCTCGTATATGCTGTGGGTGGTGACCCACAGCTATACGAGTGTCCAGGAGGACGCTACATATTAATGGAGGTGGGCCCTGATTCAGAGCGAGCACTCTGGTCAGAGCGTCCGGCTCTGAATCAGGGCCAGAGATCCTTATTAGTAGGGGTGTGCACCGGCCACTTTTCGTGTTTTGTGTTTTGGTTTTGGATCTGGATCTTTCTTCGTGTTTTGGATCTGGATTGGTTTTGCCAAAACCACCCTTCCGTGTTTTGGGTTCTGGGTTTTGTGTTTTGGATCTGTATTATTTTTTAAAAAAGCATAAAAACAGCTAAAATCACAGAATTTGTGGGTTTTTCTGCTCCTATGCTATTATTAACCTCAATAACCTTCATTTCCACTCATTTCCAGTCTATTCTGAACACCTCACACCTCACAATATTGTTTTTATGGCCAAAAGGTTGCACCGAGGTAGCTGGATGACTATGCTAAGCGACACGAGTGGGCGGCACAAACACGTGGCCCATCTAGGAGTGACACTGCAGTGGCAGACAGGATGGCAGTTTGAAAAACTAGGCCCCAAACAGTACATACTGCAAAGAAAAAAAAGAGGTGCAAGATGGAATTGTCCTTGGGCCCTCCCACCCACCCTTATGTTGTATAAATAGGACATGCACACTTAACAAACCAATCATTTCAGCGCCAGGGTCGGCCACATGACTTTGGCTGAAATGATTGGTTCGTTTGGGCCCCCACAAAACAAGCTGGCAATTAATGTGTCCCTGCACAAACTACGGAGGCAAGATGTCGTCCTCATCCTCCTCATCCACCGATTCCTTGGATAAAACAGGAAAAAGGGATTTAGGTGACCCTGGACTGCTTACGGTCTGAGCCAAATTTCTGAACTCGACAGTAACTTTTTATGAACGCGCTGCAGGTGCCGTATAAGAGAGGATGTTCCTAGGTGGTTAACGTCCCTACCCCTACTTATTTCACCTTTACATATGGTACATATGGCAAGACAGTTGTTGTCCGGATTTGGATAGAAATATTGCCAGACCAAAGAGGTGGAATGTTTGGTCTTCTGCCCAGGCATGACCGTGATGGGCTTTTTCATCCCACGGACAACAACTGTCTCCCCCGGAGCCTGATTTAAACAAACCACATCACCATCAGAATCCTCCTCGCCAACTTCCTCCTCAGTGCCAGCTACACCAGTATCCTCATCCTGTTGTACTTCAACAGTGACATCTTCAATTTGCATATCAGCAAGTGGACTGTGGGTTCTCCTTTCAGCACTTGCAGGGGGCGTGCAAATGGTGGAAAGAGCCACCTCTTCCCGTCCAGTGCTGGGAAGGTCAGGCATCGCAACCGCCACCACACTTGGACTCTCCTTGGGGATTTGTGATATCTTCTTAGAACGCACAGTTCTTCGCTGTGCTTTTGCCAGCTTAACTCGTTTGATTTTTTTAGCGGGAGGAGGGCTTCCATCGTCATGTGAAGCTGAACCACTATTCATGAACATAGGGAAAGACCTTAGCCGTTCCTTGCCACTCCGTGTCGTAAATGGCTTATTGGCAAGTTTATGTTTCTATTCAGATGATTTAAATGTTTTTTTCAAGGTCATTTTCCTGAACTAAGTCATTTGGGATTGTATGTGCCCTCTACGATGACATTGGGCATCGGCCTTGGCAGACGACGTTGATGGCATGTTATCGTCTATGTCATGACTAGTGGCAGCAGCTTCAGCACTAGGAGGAAGTGGTTCTTGATCTTTCCCTATTTTATTTTTATCGGAGAAAGTTTGGTCCTCTATTTATGTTATATTGATATATACGTGTGGCTAAGGCGCACACAAACACAGAAAATAATTTTTTATTTTTGTTGGAGACTAGTGCACTTTGTGGGTTACACCACCCTTTAAGAAATGAGCAAGCCGGCCCTTTACTTATGGGACACAGGCACACGCTTGGCACTACTTTGTTGATGCACGTGCGGCTACTGCGCACACAATTCACAAACACAGAAAATATTTTTTTATTTGGTTTGGACTGGAGTGTACTTTGGGGGTTACAGCACTCTTTAATGGTCAAGCCAGGCGGCCCTTTACTTATGACACAGGCGCACGCTTGGCACTACTTTGTTGATGCACGTGCGGCTACTGCGCACACAATTCACTAATACAGAAAATATTTTTTTATTTGGTTTGGAGTGTACTTTGGGGGTTACAGCACCCTTTAACGGTCAAGATAGCCGGCCCTTTACTTATGACACAGGCGCACGCTTGGCACTACTTTGTTGATGCACGTGCGGCTACTGCGCACACAATTCACTAATACAGAAAATATTTTTTTATTTGGTTTGGAGTGTACTTTGGGGGTTACAGCACCCTTTAACGGTCAAGATAGCCGGCCCTTTACTTATGACACAGGCGCACGCTTGGAACTACTTTGATGATGCACGTGCGGCTACTGCGCACACAATTCACAAACACAGAAAACATTTTTTTATTTGGTTTGGAGTGTACTTTGGGGGTTACAGCACACTTTAACGGTCAAGCCAGCCGGCCCTTTACTTATGACACAGGCGCACGCTTGGCACTACTTTGTTGATGCACGTGCGGATACTGCGCACACAATTCACAAACACAGAAAATATTTTTTTATTTGGTTTGGAGTGTACTTTGGGGGTTACAGCACTCTTTAACGGTCAAGCCTGCTGGCCCTTTACTTATGACACATGCGCACGCTTGGCACTACTTTGTTGATGCACGTGCGGATACTGCACACACAATTCAAAAACACAGAAAATATTTTTTTATTTGGTTTGGTTTGGAGTGTACTTTGGGGGTACAGCACCCTTTAACGGTCAAGCCAAGCGGCCCTTTACTTATGACACAGGCGCACGCTTGGCACTACTTTGTTGATGCACGTGCGGCTACTGCGCACACAATTCACAAACACAGAAAAAATGTTTTTATTTGGTTTGGCTTGTACTTTGGGGGTTACAGCACCCTTTAACGGTCAAGCCAGCCGGCCCTTTACTTATGACACAGGCGCACGCTTGGCACTACTTTGTTGATGCACGTGCGGCTACTGCGCACACAATTCACAAACACAGAAAAATGTTTTTTATTTGGTTTGGAGTGTACTTTGGGGGTTACAGCACCCTTTAACGGTCAAGCCAGCCGGCCCTTTACTTATGACACAGGCGCACGCTTGGCACTACTTTGTTGATGCACGTGCGGCTACTGCGCACACAATTCACAAACACAGAAAAATTTTTTTTATTTGGTTTGGAGTGTACTTTGGGGGTTACAGCACCCTTTAACGGTCAAGCCAGCCGGCCCTTTACTTATGACACAGGCGCACGCTTGACACTACTTTGTTGATGCACGCGCGGCTACTGCGCACACAATTCACAAACACAGAAAAAATATTTTTATTTGGTTTGGAGTGTACTTTGGGGGTTATAGCACCCTTTAATGGTCAAGCCAGCCGGCCATTTACTTATGACACAGGCGCACGCTTGGAACTACTTTGTTGATGCACGTGCGGCTACTGCGCACACAATTCACAAACACAGAAAAAATATTTTTTTTTAGCACTTGGGGGGAGCACCTCTGACGAACAGAGCACCCCCTGGACAACACTACAGCACCCCTTTAGGACAGGGACACTGCACAGAACTTTGGAGTGGACACAGACCCTATGGACAACTGACTGCACAACACAGTCCAGCCAGCCCCTATGGACTTTGAAGTAGTGGACACAGCCCCTATTAACAACAGCAGCACAGCACAACACAGCCAGCCCCTATGGACTTTGAAGTAGTGGACACAGCCCCTATGGACAACAGCAGCACAGCGCAGCACAGCACAGCACAACACTACTCTGCACTACACTACACTACACAGCCCAGCCAGCCCTAACTCCCACCCTCCCTCTTCACTGTCCACAGCCGAGTGAGAAAATGGCGCAGACGCGGGTACCTTATATAGGATCCAAAACCCGCGAGACTCGGAAGGCGGGATGATGACGTTTTGCCTCGATTTCAGAATTCGAGTCAGGCGGGAAAAGTCGAGCCTGACTCGGATCGGACTCGGATCGGGGGGGCTGGGGGGGGTTCGGATTTCAGAAATCCGAACCCGCTCACCCCTACTTATTAGATCAGATAACTGGGATTATCAAAGTCACCAACTGTCCCACATTCCATAGATAGATGTGTTTCATGTTGCTGCTGAATCAGACATAATTAATATGGAAATAAAAAGTACCAAAAACGTAACCATAACACACTGCTTATGTGGAGCATATCCGGGCAGCCAATCAGGAGCTGCCCCTCATGTATGAGAGGGATGTCTTCTGATTGGCTATCCAAATATCAAGCCAGATTCCAAACTACATAGCAGAAACATTTATGGGAAAAATCTGAGAATTAATAATGTTAATTAGATTAATAATTTATGTATTATACTAATAGAGCGCTAATAATTATTTGTACTTGTAAAGGGGTGCTATTATTTAAAATACTAAAAGGGCACTAATAACTATATATTATCCTAAATGGGCACTATTATTTATTTCTGATTCTAAAGGGGCATTTCTTATTATTCTAATCAAAATGGGGCATTATTATTTATTTACCATTGATAAGGCGCTAATAATAATTGTAATTATGTAAATCAACTAATCATTGTTTCTAATGGTAAAATGGCACTATTATTTATATTTAATTCTAAAGGGGCACACATAAGTATGTGTCATTCTAAAGGAGCACTAATATAAATTTCTAAAACTATGAAGGAGTCCACAAAAAAATTTAATTTAGGGGCAGACAAAAACAATAACTGGAAGCAGAAACCACAGCACAGGGTATGCTACTCACCCTTTACATATGTAAATACTATGGGTCAGCACTTGCAGAGAAAAGTATGACAAATGATAAATCTATACAAGACCACAGGTGCGTGCACACTAGACGATATCGGCCGGATCGTACGATATATCGTTCACATCATCTAGTGTGTGCGCACTATATTGTGTACGAAGCATGCTCCCCAGCGTCGTAAGACACATCTTTTGTTGTATGTACATGTAGCCCAATCTGGCGATATCGATTTGCAGTATATCGTTAACGATTTGCAGTATATCGTTGAATGTATACGCACGACTAAACAATATGTGGTATGGATTTATAGTTTTAAATATGGTTTAGGACAGCAAAAGACATATATAAATCGTATGATCGTTTGTTAAATCGTCTAATGTGTATGCACTATATCATCTGTCTTGGAGTTCAAGGGAAATCATTAACAATATCACATCGTTAGCACATCGTCTAGTGTGTACCCAGCATAAGAAAGCTTTGTATTTTCATTGCAATCAATACATTATATTATGATGATGATTATTATTATTATTATTATTATTATTATTAATAATAATAATAGCTCCCAGGAGCAAAAGGGGTAAACAAAGGCATAAAGAGTACACAATCTAAGGGTTCGATTCTATTAGCCACGATGATCTCGTCGGTGCGAGTCAACACGGCATTGGACGCACTTTACGGCAGCCTGGATTCACTGAATTTGTCTCGCAGCCCCATAGGGCTCCGAGCAAAATTCAGCGAATATGGGTTTGGGGCCGGCCACGAAGGGGGCAAGGTGCCGGTCCGTTGCCTGCGTTTTAACGCCATTGCAATGGCAACTTGTACCCTTCACACTTAATAGGATTGACCCCTAAGAATACAGCTCCCAGGTGGTGAAATAATGGGAGTAGTTAAACGCATATATAACATGTGTTATAATATTCAAAGGTACATCTATATCATTATTAACAAATCAGTAATATGGGGAACACATTTTTTTTTCCATTGTATTTAATTTAATTAATGTTAAGACATAATGAAACCATACCTGTTTTTTTAGAGTTTCATAACTAAGGGCATAATTCAGAGTTGTAAGCAAACCTGATGTCCTTCTGCAAAGTCGCTCGCAGTGTCCAGACGCCACAACCTGACTGACAGGCTGTGGCCATTTGCGGACGGTGTCAGACAGCACCCCAGAAAATAAAAGGGGATCTTGGCCCACTTTTCTGGGTGTGCTGAAGCCAGTGGCTGCATCCTTGTAAGCAACTTCCCTAGCTTCAGCTATGTGAAACCACTGACTGATGGTCACGCAGAGTGATCTGATAACTGCGTCCTTGGACGCAGCTGAGGATCCCAGAAGTCGGCAGGAGGCGTCTATTTACACAAGACGTCCCCTGCAGCATTAGCATATTATTGCACAGTATCTGCATCCAAAGATGCAGCCAGTGGGCAATAGCGTACATCTCTCAGGCACTAAGGCCCTCATTCAGAGCCGCTCGCTAGCGGCAGTACGCTCGTTCCGAGCGATGTTCGCACATCTGCGCATGCGTACGGTTTTTAGTACGCAAGCGCGAACCAGTCAGTGCGGCCGAAAATCGTTTGTACGCTATATAGCGAGTGCCTGCTTTTTTGAGTGACAGAATGAGGCGTATGTGGGTGGTAACAGGGGAAGGTGCTTGAAAACGGGGGAGTGGAATTCGAAAGCAGGCGTGCTTAAAGGTCAAAACGGGCGTTTTAAGGGAGTGCATAATTAATACAGCAGCGTCATTGACCACGTCACTTGTTTTTTTTTAACTCAGAACTGCTCGCAAAATAGCGGTTGAAAACACCAACCACAAGAATAGCGAGCAGTTCATACGCTGTACGATGTACTCGATTAATCTAATAAATAGCGGACATGACGTATGGTGCGTACGGCCAGGGGGCGTTTTTATCAAATAAACGAGCGTATGTTTTGCTCGCTCGTTCAGACTTAGAGGTGGGAACAGACTGCAATTTGCGAACGGATCATTTGAATAGCCACCCCTTGTTTTTGAACGAACGACCGCAAATAGCGAACGGCTCTGAATCAGGCCCTAAGCCTGTAATATTCCATGTTTTTTGTTATTCTGTTCTTAATATTTCTCATGATTCCTTTCAGTTTAAAAAATGCATGAACATCATAAACCGCACTCTGAGGAGACATCAACCATCAAGAAGCAAAAAAACTAAGGATAAGAAGCCAAAGACTGGCAGGAGAATAAAGAAAGAACTAAAAAAGGCCTAAATTAAAACAATTAGGTGCAAACATTGCCAATATCAAAATTAAGAAACCAAAATTTAGCAAAAAATTCAGGCGATGAGAATGGAGGACCCCAATTATTATAACTTGGCTATGGGTGGAAAATTGGTATAATTTATTATTCCTAATA
Source organism: Taudactylus pleione (assembly GCA_031769625.1). NCBI lineage: Eukaryota > Metazoa > Chordata > Amphibia > Anura > Myobatrachidae > Taudactylus > Taudactylus pleione. Next base: position 8,326,560 of record JAUIMM010000004.1, read on the forward strand.
GAAAACACCTTTATGTTATTTATTTTTTTCATTTTATTTATAATTATTCCCTATATATTATTAAGGGAATAAAATACTTTATGTAGAGAGGGCCTGATTCAGAGCTGCTCGCAAAAAGCGAGCGCTCGTTCTGAATCAGGGCGGCCGCTTTTTAAAAAAAACTAGGCTCCTGGCTGCTCCCATAGCTGTGGGTGACCACCCACAGCTTTTGCGAGCGGCCAGGTGATGGTCGTGACCATCGGGCTTGCGACGAGACCCTTGTGGTAGGGTCTCATTCCCGCAAGCCCCAGTGAGCTTACTGCTCTAATAGATCAGGAAGCTCACTAATGACATCACTAGTGATGTCACTAGTGATGTCAGTAGAGCGCCCTCAAACGGCAGGCGTTCCTTTGGGAACGCCTCCATTTGGCCAGCCACCCCGCCTCCCCTCCTACAAAACGGGGCGAGCCGTCGATCAACATCGACAGCCGCCCCATTTGTAATGAGCCCCAGAGCGAGTGAATTTCTCACTCGCCGTGCATGCGCAGTGCCCCACCATCGACCCGCTTGCGAGCAGGTCTGAATCAGGCCCAGAGTACCTGTGTACTCTTGTGCAGACAATACTCCTTTCACTGCATAGAGACATGTTGAGAGGGTGGGAAGAGGGAAATGTCTGGTTAATCCAAAGAAGTAATAAATCAGCTTTGTATTTGAGCTCAATGAAAACACTAGATCACGTTATTAAAAGTAATACAACATGGTTCTAATTAGACCAACAATAAAAGTAATTAAATGATTCAAAAAGAGCTCGTAAATATAAAAATTTGAATTTATTATATCAAAAAATCACACACAATGAATATGTCAATCACTGACAGCAGACTGTCAGTGACTGACAGTCTGCTGCCATTTGTGGGCAGGGAGGGAGCGGCGATGCCCTCCGTTTCCCGAAACGAAGGTGTGTCGCCACCGTTGCAGGGGAGGGAAGAAGCCAGGATCTCCGTCGGCTGATGGAGATTTCCTTGCTTTTTCATCTCAATTGCGGTGGCCGGGTGCATGACCTCATGGGTCACCTTAGCCAGCCGATGTCCTGCAAAGTATCCGATGCTGCATTGGACAACGCAGCTCGGATACGTAATGCAGCAGGAAACATGATGCCTCCTGCTGCATTACCATATCAACACAGACGGAATAGCAAAGCTGTTTGCGAGCAGCTTAGCTATGCCGTCTGAAGCTGAATCAGGATCTAAGGGTCTGATTCAGAGCCGCTCGTAAGCGGCCGCTCGTTCGCTCCGAGCGATGTTTGCCCAACTGCGCATGCGTACGGATCGTTATACGCATGCGCGAACCAGTCAGTGTGGTCGAAATTCAAGTGCTCGCAAAATAGCGAATGACTGATAATTTGAGTGACAGAAAGAGGCGTATGTGGGTGGTAACAGGGGAAGGTGCTTGAAAACGGGGAGTGGAGATCCGATCGCAGGCGTGCTTAAAGGTCAAAACGGGCGTTTTATGGGTGTGCATAATTAATCCAGCAGCGTCATTGAGCACGTCACTGGGTTATTTTATAGCCAGAACTGCTCGCAAAATTGTGGTAGCAAAAACCAACCACAAGAATAGCGGGCAGCTCATACCCTGGTCGATGTACTCGATTAATCTAATAAATAGCGGACATGACGTAGGATGCGAGCGGCCAGGGGGCGTAGTTTCCCAAAAAACGACCGCAAGTTTTGTTCGCTCGTTCAGACCTAGAGGCGTGAACAGACCGCAAGAGCGAACGGTTCATTTGAATAGCCACCCCTTTTTTTTGAACGAACGACCGCAAATAGCGACCGGCTCTGAATCAGGCCCTAAGTCTGTAATAATCCATGTTTTTGCTATTCTGTTCTTACTATCTCTCATGATTCCTTTCAGTTTCAAAAATGCACAACCATCATAAACCGGACTCTGAGGAGACGTCAACCATCAAGAAGCAAAAAACTAAGGATAAGAAGCCAAAGACCGGATGGATAATAAAGAGCTAAAAATAGTATAAATTCAAAAAATTAGGTGCAAACATTGCCAATATTAAAATTAAGAAACCAAAATTTGGCAAAAATTTCAGGCAATGTAAATGGAGGACCCCATTTATTATAACTTGGCAATGGGTGGAAAATTGATATCATATATTATTCTTAATAGAAAACACATTTATGTTATGTTTTTCTTTTTATTTATAATTATTCCCTATATACTGTATTATTGATGGAATAAAATACTCTGTGTTCAGTGTACTTGTGTAGTCTTGTGCAGACAATACTCCTCTCACTGCATAAAGACATGTTGAGATGGTGGGAAGAGGGAAATGTCTGGTCCAAAGAAGTAAAAGCCCAGCCTTGTATTTGAGCTATTATTTCTGTTCCGAGTGTGGACACATTTATACATAAAGTTACTGTTTAACAAACTCCTAGGGCTACAACCTGACTAAGGACCTGATTCAGACCCGCTCGCTATGGCACGATCGCTCGCTGTGAGTGATTTTTGCCCATCTGTGCATGCGTATAATTCGCAGTGCGCCTGCGCAAGCCATTCGTTGCGAGCTGATTTTGGTAGCTCGTAATCCACTATCAGGTCGCTGCTTTGAGTGACAGATAGTGCCATTTGTGGGTGGTAACAGGGGAAGGTGCTTGTGAACGGGGGAGAGGTGTTGCGAATGCAGGCGTGTCAGTCCCCTAAAACGCTGTTTAAAGGGCATGCATAATTAGCAAAGTAGCATCAATGTACATGTCACCTGCATGTATTTCAGCCCGCACTGATCTCTGGGCCTGATTCAGAGCCGGACGCTATTTGCGCTCGCTCGTTCAGAAAAAGGGGCCGGATATTTAAATAGAGCGCTCGCTCTTTGCGGTCTGTTGACGCCTCTATATCTGAACGAGCGAACAAAACATGCGCTCGCTTTTTTTTAAAAACGCCCCCTGGCCGCTCGCATCCTACGTCATCTCCACTATTTATTAGATTAATCGAGTACATCGAAAGGCGTATGAACTGCTCGCAGTGCTTGTGGTAGCATTTTCCTACCGCAATCATGCGAGCAGTTCAGGCTAAAAGACAACCAAGTGACGTGGTCGATGACACTGCTTTGTTAATTATGCACACCCCTAAAACGCCCGTTTTGACCGTTTGGCACGCCTGCGTTCGGATCTCCACACCCCGTTTTCAAGCACCTTCCCCTGTTACCACCCACAAACGCCTCATTCTGTCACTCAAATTAGGAGGCATTCGCTATTTTGCGAGCACACAATTTCCGACCGCAATGACTGGTTTCGCGCATGCGTATTACAACCCATACGCATGCGCAGTTGTGCGAACATCGCTCGCAGCTTACAAGCGGCTCTGAATCAGGCCCACAGTTCTTGCGGTGGGGAAAGGCAACCCCAAGGTCTGCGAGCTGTTCTGATGGCTCACGATGATCCTGATTAATCATACATTTCCTGGAGATGACTTGTGTTGCGAGAGGCAAGGGGGTGTCTTCAGTTACTTGCGAGCGCACTTTGCTGTAGCTCGCTAACACACAGTGGGCCACCTTACGCGACGCAGCGTGAGCGCTTAATTTAAATATCTGGCCCCTTTTGGCCAGCGAGCGATCGCATCTTGCGAGCGTGTCTGAATGAGCACCTAAATCCACAGGGATCAGCAGGAATCTGCCCATCTGAGAGAGGCAAGTGAAAATTCTTCAGTGTTTAATTATGTAAATGTATGCTTGCCCATAGATTGTACCTACATGAATAAACAGAATCATAGAATTGTGGAACCACTCAAACCACTTAAAAAATAGTATTATGGTTCAAGAGGCATAAATAGTATGTTACTAGAGACTGTCTTCTATCCCTATCTAAATTAACCAGGTTTCCATAGTAGTTCTAGTACTCAATTAATGCATATCAGGTTTTCTCACCTCAAGCAGTGACGTGCGGTCAGGTAATGCAGGTGAGGCAGAGCCTTTCCTGCCATACTTAGGTATACTCCAGAGTTTTGACTATAAAAATGATTAAAAAAAAATTAAAGAAAATATTATATATATCTTCTTTGTATTATTCTAATCTGGAGTAAAAAGTGTATGGCAGGTGAGGCACTGCCTCCCCTGCCTACCTTTTCCGCACATCCCTGGTCAAAACACACCAAATTTCCAGCACTATATACTGCTGCACCATTGTATAATGCCCACATGAACCCTCGGGTTCATATATGTATCTGTAAATTAGGGGTGTGCACCGGCCACTTTTCGTGTTTTGTGTTTTGGTTTTGGATCTGGATCTTTCTTCGTGTTTTGGATCTGGATTGGTTTTGCCAAAACCACCCTTCCGTGTTTTGGGTTCTGGGTTTTGTGTTTTGGATCTGTATTTTTTTGAAAAAAAGCATAAAAACAGCTAAAATCACAGAATTTGTAGGTTTTTCTGCTCCTATGCTATTATTAACCTCAATAACCTTAATTTCCACTCATTTCCAGTCTATTCTGAACACCTCACACCTCACAATAGTGTTTTTATGTCCAAAAGGTTGCACCGAGGTAGCTGGATGACTATGCTAAGCGACACGAGTGGGCGGCACAAACACGTGACCCATCTAGGAGTGACACTGCAGTGGCAGACAGGATGGCAGTTAGAAAAACTAGGCCCCAAACTGTACATAATGCAAAGAAAAAAAGAGGTGCAAGATGGAATTGTCCTTGGGCCCTCCCACCCACCCTTATGTTGTATAAACAGGACATGCACACTTTAACAAATCAATCATTTCAGCGCCAGGGTCTGCCACACAACTGTGGCTGAAATGATTGGTTCGTTTGGGCCCCCACAAAACAAGCTGGCAATTAATGTGTCCCTGCACAAACTGGCTCTACGGAGGCAAGATGTCATCCTCATCCTCCTCATCCACCGATTCCTCACCCTCTTCAGTGTGTACATCCTCATCCTCACAAAGTATTAACTCGTCCCCACTTGAATCCACCACCACAGGTCCCTCTGTACGTTCTGGAGGCTGGTCTCCCTGGAAGAGCTGATAATTCATTTTGATGAACATCATCTTCTCCACATTCTGTGGAAGCAACCTCCTACGCCTTTCGCTGACAAGGTTCCCGGCTGCACTAAACACTCTTTCGGAGTACACACTGGAGGGGGGGCAACTCAGGTAAAATAGAGCCAGTTTGTACAGGGGCCTCCAAATTGCCTCTTTTTCCTGCCAGTACAGGTATGGACTGTCTGACATGCCTACTTGGATGCTGTCACCGATGTAATCCTCCACCATTCTGTCAATGGTGACAGTATCATATGCAGTGACAGTAGACATGTCAGAAATTGTTGCCAGGTCCTTCAGTCCGGACCAGATGTCCAAACTTGGTCCTGCCTGCCCTGCATCACCGCCAGCGGGTTGCTTAGGATACCTAAGTTTTTTCCTGGCAGCCCCAGTTGCGGGAGAAAATGAAGAAGGAGCCGTTGACGTGTCACGTTCCGCTTCAGCTGACAGTGTGTTCACCAGCAGGTCTTTGCACCTCTGCAGGCTTGTGTCGGCCGGAAAGAGAGACACCACATAGGCTTTAAACCTAGGATCGAGCACGGTGGCCAAAATGTAGTGGTCTGATTTCAACAGATTGACCACCCTGGAATCCTGGCAAAGCGAATGAAGGGCTTCATCCACAAGTCCCACATGCCGAGCGGAATCGCTCCGTCTTAGCTCCTCCTTCACTTTCTCCAGCTGCTTCTGCAAAAGCCTGATGAGGGGAATGACCTGACTCAAGCTGGCAGTGTCTGAACTGACTTCACGTGTGGCAAGTTCGAAGGGCTGAAGAACCTTGCACAACATGGAAATCATTCTCCACTGCGCTTGAGTCAGGTGCATACCCCCTCCTTTGCCTATGTCATAGGTGGATGTATAGGCTTGTATGGCCTTTTGCTGCTCCTCCATCCTCTGAAGCATATAGAGGGTTGAGTTCCACCGCGTCACAACCTCTTGCTTCAGGTGATGGCGGGGCAGGTTCAAGAGTGTTTGCTGGCGCTCCAGTCTTCGGCACGCAGTCGCTGAATGGCGAAAGTGGCCAGAAATTTTTCGGGCCACCCAAAGCGTCTCCTGCACGCCCCTGTCGCTTTTCAGAAAATTCTGCACCACCAAGTTTATTGTGTGAGCAAAACATGGGACGTGCTGGAATTTGCCCAGATGTAATGCCCGCACAATATTGGTGGCGTTGTCAGATATCACAAATCCCCAGGAGAGTCTAAGTGGGGTAAGCCACTGGGCGATGATTTCCCTCAGTTTCTCTAAGAGGTTGTCGGCGGTGTGCCTCTTACTGAAACCGGTGATACACAGCGTAGCCTGCCTTGTAACGAGCTGGCGTTTCTGAGATGCTGCTACTGGTGACGCTGCTGCTGTTGCTGCGTAAGGTGATACATCTACCCAGTGGGCTGTCACAGTCATATAGTCCTTAGTCTGCCCTGTTCCACTTGTCCACATGTCCGTGGTTAAGTGGACATTGTGTACAACGGCATTTTTCAGGACACTGAGGACACTTTTTCTGACGTTTCTGTACAGTCTCGGTATCGCCTGCCTAGTGAAGTGGAATCTAGACGGGATTTGGAACCGGGGACACACTACCTCCATCAATTGTCTAAATCCCACTGCACTAATGGCGGATACCGGACGCACGTCTAACACCAACATAGCAGTCAAGGCCTCAGTTATACGTTTTGCTTCAGGATGACTGCTGTCGTACTTCATCCTCCTCGCTAAGGACTGTTGGAGGGTCAATTGTTTAGTAAAAGTAGTGGTGTTCCTACTTCCTCTCTGGGATGATGAACGACTCCCAGCAGCAGCAGCAACAGCAGCAGCGGCAGCAGTAGGCGTAGCAATGCAGGATCCTCCGGAGGAATCCCGGATAGGAGAGTCAGTCATGCCAGTGATATGGCCTGCAGGACTACTTCCGATCCTGACTAAGGAGGAAATTGACGAGGAGGGAGTTGACGGTGTGGTTTGCAGGCGCTTGGATACAACAGGACAACGGGATTTAGGTGTCCCTGGACTGCTTACGGTCTGAGCCAAAGTTTCTGAACTTGACAGTAACTTTTTATGAACGCGCTGCAGGTGCCGTATAAGGGAGGATGTTCCTAGGTGGTTGACGTCCCTACCCCTACTTATTTCACCTTTACATATGGTACATATGGCAAGACAGTTGTTGTCCGGATTTGGATAGAAATATTGCCAGACCAAAGAGGTGGAATGTTTGGTCTTCTGCCCAGGCATGACCGTGATGGGCTTTTTCATCCCACGGACAACAACTGTCTCCCCCGGAGCCTGATTTAAACAAACCACATCACCATCAGAATCCTCCTCGCCAACTTCCTCCTCAGCGCCAGCTACACCAGTATCCTCATCCTGTTGTACTTCAACAGTGACATCTTCAATTTGCATATCAGCAAGTGGACTGTGGGTGCTCCTTTCAGCACTTGCAGGGGGCGTGCAAATGGTGGAAAGAGCCACCTCTTCCCGTCCAGTGCTGGGAAGGTCAGGCATCGCAACCACCACCACACTTGGACTCTCCTTGGGGATTTGTGATATCTTCTTAGAAAGCACAGTTCTTCGCTGTGCTTTTGCCAGCTTAACTCTTTTGATTTTTTTAGTGGGAGGAGTGCTTCCATCGTCATGTGAAGCTGAACCACTAGTCATGAACATACTAGGGATCGACCTTAGCCGTTCCTTGCCACTCCGTGTCGTAAATGGCATATTGGCAAGTTTACGTTTCTCTTCAGCTGATTTAAATGTCTTTTTCAAGGTCATTTTCCTGAACTTTGCCATTTGGGATTGTATGTGCCCTCTACTATGACATTGGGCATCGGCCTTGGCAGACGACGTTGATGGCATGTTATCGTCTATGTCATGACTAGTGGCAGCAGCTTCAGCACTAGGAGGAAGTGGTTCTTGATCTTTCTCTATTTTATTTTTATCGGAGAAAGTTTGGTCCTCCATTTATGTTATATCGATTTGATATATACGTGCGGCTAAACACAGAAAATAATTTTTTTTTTGGTTTGGACTGGAGTGTACTTTGTGGGTTACAGCACCCTTTAACGGTCAAGCCAGCCGGCCCTTTACTTATGACACAGGCGCACTCTTGGCACTACTTTGTTGATGCACGTGCGGCTACTGCGCACACAATTCACAAACACAGAAAATAATTTTTTTTTGGTTTGGACTGGAGTGTACTTTGGGGGTTACAGCACCCTTTAACGGTCAAGCCAGCCGGCCCTTTACTTATGACACAGGCGCACGCTTGGCACTACTTTGTTGATGCACGTGCGGCTACTGCGCACACAATTCACAAACACAGAAAATAATTTTTTTTTTGGTTTGGACTGGAGTGTACTTTCGGGGGTTACAGCACCCTTTAACGGTCAAGCCAGCCGGCCCTTTACTTATGACACAGGCGCACGCTTGGCACTACTTTGTTGATGCACGTGCGGCTACTGCGCACACAATTCACAAACACAGAAAATAATTTTTTTTTGGTTTGGACTGGAGTGTACTTTCGGGGGTTACAGCACCCTTTAACGGTCAAGCCAGCCGGCCCTTTACTTATGACACAGGCGCACTCTTGGCACTACTTTGTTGATGCACGTGCGGCTACTGCGCACACAATTCACAAACACAGAAAATAATTTTTTTTTGGTTTGGACTGGAGTGTACTTTCGGGGGTTACAGCACCCTTAACGGTCAAGCCAGCCGGCCCTTTACTTATGACACAGGCGCACGCTTGGCACTACTTTGTTGATGCACGTGCGGCTACTGCGCACACAATTCACAAACACAGAAAATAATTTTTTTTTGGTTTGGACTGGAGTGTACTTTCGGAGGTTACAGCACCCTTTAACGGTCAAGCCAGCCGGCCCTTTACTTATGACACAGGCGCACGCTTGGCACTACTTTGTTGATGCACGTGCGGCTACTGCGCACACAATTCACAAACACAGAAAATAATTTTTTTTTAGGTTTGGACTGGAGTGTACTTTCGGGGGTTACAGCACCCTTAACGGTCAAGCCAGCCGGCCCTTTACTTATGACACAGGCGCACGCTTGGCACTACTTTGTTGATGCACGTGCGGCTACTGCGCACACAATTCACAAACACAGAAAATAATTTTTTTTTTGGTTTGGACTGGAGTGTACTTTCGGGGGTTACAGCACCCTTAACGGTCAAGCCAGCCGGCCCTTTACTTATGACACAGGCGCACGCTTGGCACTACTTTGTTGATGCACGTGCGGCTACTGCGCACACAATTCACAAACACAGAAAATAATTTTTTTTTGGTTTGGACTGGAGTGTACTTTCGGGGGTTACAGCACCCTTTAACGGTCAAGCCAGCTGGCCCTTTACTTATGACACAGGCGCACGCTTGGCACTACTTTGTTGATGCACATGCGGCTACTGCGCACACAATTCACAAACACAGAAAATAATTTTTTTTTAGGTTTGGACTGGAGTGTACTTTCGGGGGTTACAGCACCCTTAACGGTCAAGCCAGCCGGCCCTTTACTTATGACACAGGCGCACGCTTGGCACTACTTTGTTGATGCACGTGCGGCTACTGCGCACACAATTCACAAACACAGAAAATAATTTTTTTTTTGGTTTGGACTGGAGTGTACTTTCGGGGGTTACAGCACCCTTAACGGTCAAGCCAGCCGGCCCTTTACTTATGACACAGGCGCACGCTTGGCACTACTTTGTTGATGCACGTGCGGCTACTGCGCACACAATTCACAAACACAGAAAATAATTTTTTTTGGGGTTTGGACTGGAGTGTACTTTCGGGGGTTACAGCACCCTTAACGGTCAAGCCAGCCGGCCCTTTACTTATGACACAGGCGCACGTTTGGCACTACTTTGTTGATGCACGTGCGGCTACTGCGCACACAATTCACAAACACAGAAAATAATTTTTTTTTTGGTTTGGACTGGAGTGTACTTTCGGGGGTTACAGCACCCTTAACGGTCAAGCCAGCCGGCCCTTTACTTATGACACAGGCGCACGTTTGGCACTACTTTGTTGATGCACGTGCGGCTACTGCGCACACAATTCACAAACACAGAAAATAATTTTTTTTTTGGTTTGGACTGGAGTGTACTTTCGGGGGTTACAGCACCCTTAACGATCAAGCCAGCCGGCCCTTTACTTATGACACAGGCGCACGCTTGGCACTACTTTGTTGATGCACGTGCGGCTACTGCGCACACAATTCACAAACACAGAAAATAATTTTTTTTTGGTTTGGACTGGAGTGTACTTTCGGGGGTTACAGCACCCTTTAACGGTCAAGCCAGCCGGCCCTTTACTTATGACACAGGCGCACGCTTGGCACTACTTTGTTGATGCACGTGCGGCTACTGCGCACACAATTCACAAACACAGAAAATATATTATTTTTTTAGCACTTGGGGGGAGCACCCCTGATGGACAGAGCACCCCCTGGACAACACTACAGCACCCCTTTAGGACTGGGACACTGCACAGGACTTTGGAGTGGACACAGCCCCTATGGAGAACTGACTGCACAACACAGTCCAGCCAGCCCCTATGGACTTTGAAGTAGTGGACACAGCCCCTATTAACAACAGCAGCACAGCACAACACAGCCAGCCCCTATGGACTTTGAAGTAGTGGACAACAGCAGCACTACACTACACTACACTACACAGCACTAACTCCCACCCTCCCTCTTCACTGTCCACAGCCGAGTGAGAAAATGGCGCCGACGCGGGTACCTTATATAGGATCCAAAACCCGCGAGACTCGGAAGGCGGGATGATGACGTTTTGCCTCGATTTCAGATCTGAGTCAGGCGGGAAAAGTCGAGCCTGACTCGGATCGGACTCGGATCGGGGGGGCTCGGGGGGGTTCGGATTTCAGAAATCCGAACCCGCTCACCCCTACTGTAAATCTGGCTGATACTAGCCAGTGCATCCACAGCCATTTATTTCACCGCACATCACTGACCTCAAGGGATGAGGTTCAATTCCTGATCCATAACATTCTAGAAGTTCATGCTTATTGGTCTCGGACTTAAGTAAGGAAAATATTTGGCTTACAAATCACATTAGATATGTGTGGGTTCACTTTGCTTAAATCTGAACACACCCGAACTTAGGGTATCTGAATTGAATAGAGTCCCAATGTGGAATCACCTTGGGGCTCTGAGTAGAACCAAATCCTGACTCGGGTCTTTTTGCAATTTTGAAATTCAGAATTAAAAACTGGATCTCCTGTGTTTTGGATTGTATTTAAATCCCGCCCTAATGATTTAAGTTGCTGTGAGGTGGTCAAAATTGACTGGAAATTACTGGAAATTAATGTTTTTTGATGTTGATTATACTAAAGAAATAAAAACAGGTCCAAATTTTTTTATTAAAGAAATACAAAACCAAAACCGTATCTGAACCAAAACACTTGACGGTGGTTTCACCAAAACTAAAACGCAATGATGAATTAAACCAAAACACGGGGGTTCACACACATCTCTACCTATTACTTTTATGTGATATTGCATGAGATGCCTGATGAAAGTCTCGTATTTTGGTTTTGGATGAACCAGATCAGAGGCCCGATGGCAGTACAGGGAAATGGAGGTGCATTATGTATGTAGTGGAGGGCAGATAAAGGAAGGAAGGCATGATTAGTTCAGAGGTTCCCAAACTCAGTCCTCAAGACACCTTAACAGTCCAGGTTTTATTGGTAACCATGGTTGACCACAGGTGACTTACTTAGTACCTCAATCAATTTGATTTAACCACCTGTGCTCAACCATGGATATCTAAACTGTTGGGGTGCATTTGGGAACCTCTGGATTAGTTATTTAGTTTAATTGAAAGATTTTATTGACTAAAACAACTTATGAGGGAGGAGGGTGTAGTATAGCCAGCAAGTCAGCCTCTTAATATTTGTTAATGTAAGATAGGCTGATTTGGAATTTGCAGCTCTGCAGTGCAACTATTAATTCTCTTGACTTCTTGTTTCAACCATTGTCATGAATCCTTGGCTATTAACATTGTATTCTTATCTGGTTAAAAATGAGTTGCAAAAAAGTAATGTAGAGGTACTAGACCAATAACCAATTAAATTGTTTGTCTATTCAAAATGACCATCTCTAATGCCACCCAAAAACATAGCCCATAATGAAAAGAAAAGTGGTGCAAGATGAAATTGTCCTTAGGCCTTCCCACCCTAATGTTTTATGTTAAAAAGGATATGTACAGTTCAACAAACCAAATAGTTCAGTGACAGGGACTGCCACTTTTGTGGCTGAAGTGCTTGGTTTGTTTGGGCCTCCACAAAACAAGCAACCAATGAGCTTAAGGCAGCTAACAGAATTGTTAATAATTTCTACAGTGGGAAGATGTCATTTTCATTCTCATCATCCTCATCAGTATTAACATCCAGGGCTGCCAACAGCCACACCAAGCCCAGGTGTCAGGGGGGAGTGGCCTAATTGTGGGAGGCGTGACCACGTCCCCTTAAAAAAAGAAAGAAAAGAAAATCATTTTTGCAGCGGCGCAGCCAATGGGGGGCATGATCAGCATGATCGCTCCCCCCATAAGCATAGTAGACTGCTCTGGTTGCTGCTTTAGCAAATGCTAGCAGTCTCCCAGGGCAGCCCAGCATGTGCTGGGCTGCTATGACATAAGAGGGAGGTGGAGCGGTGCCAGACCTGGGCCCCTGCCAGGCCCCTCCTGCAAGCCCAGGCCCAGGTAGTTAGTACCTGCCCCCCTCTAGTCACCCCTTTTAACATCATCACACAATATTAGCTCATCCCCACTGGAATCCAACATTACAGAAGTCTCTGTACTTTGTTGCAATTGAGAACAAAGGTCTTCCTCATAGAATTTGTAGTTCATTTTTATGAACATGAGTTTTTCCACATTCCACATTTTGAGGAGGTAGTCATCAATTGCTCACAAGGTTCCCAGCTGTGCTAAACACTCTTTCCATGTACACACTGGAGGGTGGGCAGCTTAAGTACATTAAAGCTATGTTGTACAAGGGGATTCAAATGTCCTTTTTTCCTTCCAGTAATCAGAGCACTGTGTGACATGCTAATTTGTACATTGTCATTAAAATAATCCTCCACCATCCTATTGATACTAAAGCTGGCATCCACTATACAATTTTCTGACAGATATCTGTCCAATCTGGCTGGTTGAAATGAAAACCTGGTAATGTATGGGAGCAAATGACAATCGTCCATTTGCTCACAAACACTGGAAAATAGCCAAAAATGGTTGTTCAGTTAAATTGGTTAAAACACACAAATTTAACCAATTTGAACAATTTTTTTGTCCTTTTTTCAGTGTTTAAAACCATATGATTGACTGTCATTTGCTCCCATACATTACCAAGTTTTCATTCCAACCAGCCAGGGTAAACATATATCTGACAGAAAATTATATAGTGGATGCCCAGCTTAAGTGTATCAGATTGAATCACAGGAGAGGTGTCAATAATTGTGGCAATTCTTTTAAGCCTGAACAAATGTCAAAATATTGTTTTACTTTGGTGCACTGAGTTGACTCATCATCCACACCCACAGTGGGTCTGTAGGAAAAGGTAATTTTTTTCCTGGCTGCTGAATTGCAGGGGAAACTGAAGTGGGAGATGTCTCTGTGTTATGTGCCATTTGAGCTGACTACTTTCTGGCAAGAAGCTTGTTGCATCTCTTAAGATCTCTGTCAGTTGGAAAGGAAAACATTGCAAGAACTTGTCAACCCTTTGGTCCAGGTGAAGCAAATAAAAAATTTGATCTACAGCTCCAATATTCTTAGCAGAATCACTTTATTTCATATCCTCCTTCAGTTTATCTAGCTGTTTTTCTAGTAGTTGTATTAAGGGAATCACCTTACTCAAGCTGGCATTGTCTGAACTCACTTCTAGCTACTACTTCAAATGGTTTCAGTAGCTTGCATAAAACTGAGAGTTTTCTCCAGTGTGCTGGACTAAGGTACTGTACATCCCCCCTCCTCTCCCTATGTCATGATCATGGCTTGTTGTGCACATTTAGATTCTTGTTGCTTTTTCTCCAATCGCTGAAACTTATAAAAGGTGGTATTCCACCTGGTCACCACCTCTTGCTTCAGTTGGTGGCATGGCAAATTGTCCTGTTCTTGCAGCCGCTGCAATCTTCTACATGTGGTTGTTGAATGTGAAAATGTCTAGAATTTTTTTCAGGCCACAAAAATCATCTCCTGCATGCCCCTTTAATTGTATAAAAAAACGGAATCACCAAGTTTATTGTGTGGGCAAAACATGGGACGTATTCAAATTCACCCAGTTGTAATGCTCTTACAATGTTAAATGTGTTATCTGAAATGACAAATCCTGAGGAGAGTCCTAGGAGGGTAAACCATTTTGCTATGACATCTCTGAGTTTTTTAACAGGTTGACACAGAGAGTTGCATTCCTGTGAATGAGCTGGCATTGCATGTTAGATGGTGCTGTTGCTGATACTGCTGAAGGTGATACACCCACCAAGAGGGCTGTCACAGTCATGTAATCTTTTGTTTGACCAGTACCGCTTGTCCACATATCGGTGGTTAAGTGGATAGTGCGATATTGGACTGGGATTTTGGATATAGGAAGCAGATCTAATGGTAGCATAGCCGTCCTGGCTTCATTGATCTACTGTGCATCTGGATGGCTGCTTTCATACTTGCTTCCTCTTGTTTCACAGTCAATTGTTGGTTAAAACTAGTCTTCTTGGTCCCCTTTTGGGATGAAGATTCATCCATGGCAGCAGTGACCACCCACAGCTTTTGCGAGTGGCCAGGTGATGGTCATGACCATCGTGACCATCGGGCTTGTGACGAGACCCTTGTGGTATTTAAAGAGGAAAAGTATGAAGGTAGCGCTTGTATCTCACATTCATATGGGATGCTGCCTGCGAGGGGAAAATTTACGGGCTCACCTTCCCTATGACAATAGATCAATGCACAACAATGCCTCTGGCGCTTCCCATAGTTCCTCTATGGTATATATAAATGTATATAGACACAATGCAATACTGAAAAGAGTTGGATATTAGGTAATAAGACTCAGCTGGAGAGTAATCCACATTTAATGCTGCTGAATCATCAGATATAAACAGAACAGTGTCAATCAATCTCTAGGCTGACTCCAGTGATTCCATTGATGGAGGTAGTTTGCCGGCAAACTAGGGGAGCTGTGACGCACTGCAAGCATACCTTGGTCCCCTCTCATTAAACATCTACGCATTTCACCTATATGAATAGGCTTCCTCAGGATGGTGAGTATGCAGTACCTCCATCTCTTTTATACCTCTTTGTTTATACGTCTGGGTCCACTGTATGAGCCCCTAAATTTTTCCCTCGCAGGCAGCATCCCATATGACCATGAGATACAAGCGCTACCTTCATGCTTTTCCTCTTTAAGAACAGTTAAATATAAGATCACTATCAAAGGTTAAGCAGCAGTTTCTTGCACAGATTGAATATGGCATATACTCGAGAAGAATGCATCAAACTATTAGAGCTATTTGGCTCAAAAAGAGAAATTAATAATACAGTGGATACAATGGTATCGGAAGAAACTTTCTGTGATCTCTATCCTAAACTAGAAAAGTTAGTGAGTATTGAAATTAGACAATGGTGGGAAAGTGCCACTCTGACGAAATATATTGAGAAAGGTATGATCCCAAGAGGACTAAGAATCATTAAAAAAGCCTCTTTTACATCCAGGAATGATGACTTATCAAAACAATGGAATTAAATCCTTGACACCTGCTCCTTTAGATTAATGAAATTAATAATCGAGGAGAGAGAATTATACCTGAAATGTCTAGAACAGGACATAATGAGTATAACAAGAAAGTTGAAACCCATAGAAAAATTACAAGACTTCCGAAATCTTGAGGAGTTAACTAGGAATAAACTTAGAAGGATGAAGAATGACACCATAGAACAGAAGAAAAATAAATTCATACAAGATGAGGAAGACTACAAAGGTGATTATAGAAACTGGAATGAAGGCAAAAAAGAAGAAAGGTCATGTAACACCATGGAGATTAGATGGGAGAACTGTGGAACAAAGGGACACAGAGAGATATAGGCCCTCATTCAGAGGTGGTCGGAGGATGCAAGCGGTCGCTCAGAAACTGGGCGGCCCCTTGCATCCTGACCGGCCGCCTCTGTTTCGGTTGTTAGGCTGTGGGTTTACACCCACAGCTCTAACGACCGCTAGGGTGATGGTCGCGATGGTCATAGACCATCGCGACCATCGGGGCTTACGACGAGACCCTAGGGTAGGGTCTCACTTGTCATAAGCCCTGGAGAGCTTCTGGCTCTGTCAGAGCCGGCAGCTCTCCACTGACATCACTAGTGATGTCAGTGGGGCCTCCCCCAAATGGCAGGCGTTACCATGGGAACACCTCTGTTTGGGCTGCCACCCCCCGGCTCACCTTCCAAATGGGGCAAGCTGTCAATCAACATCGACAGCTCACCCCCTTTGGAAAGAGACCTGCTATGACCGGTGCTGTCGGTCGTAGCAGGTCTCTCGCATGCGCACGAAGGAGCCAGCTCCCTCGTGTGCATGCGCACTGGACAAACATCGAGGCGGCCGTGCGGTTGTAGACCATACGGCCGCCTCTGAATGAAGCCCATAAAGCTCAAGGAGATAGAGGAAGATTACAATCAGATAGATTCCAATACAGAAGAGAACAAGAACCAACTAGATACCATCAAGAGACCCCAGGATGGGGTAAATATAACATGCCCACCAATAAACATCAATACAATACAAGAATAAAGGAAATCCCCAGAGAACAACAACAAGTCCCCCACCAGCAGCAACATAGACGGTCTGTATCGGGACAACAAAAAGAAAGAGAGCACCCCGATACTATAGTGGAAGGGAAGACCAACAAGAAATCCTTAACGTCTCAGCAAGAACCTTACTGACCCGCCTTAACACGGCACATTGTGGAATAAACAACACCAACAATGAGAGGGATAGGGAACAAATTGAAGAAACGGAAGGCTTCTTGGATGCTTTTTAGACCTGGTACATCAGAATGAAAAAATCAACAATACAGGACCATCACAGATAGCCACATTAAGACCGTACCGAGCAGAAAAAGGGAGCGGAGAAAAAGAGGCTCTACGTCTCCAAGCGTGGCAAGCGAGGAGGACGTCAGACCAGAATCAAAGATGCCAGGAAAAAAAGAAAGGAAGAAAGCAACAAAAAAGATGATGCGCAGGGTGTATTGAAACCAGATGACAAAGGGCGGGGACTTGTGGTTTTGGATAAAGAAGCGTATATTGGAGAAGTGGAAAAACTATTAAAGGAGGAAGGGACATATGAACTTCTTACGAATAACCCGACCTGTAATTTCACTAAAGAATTACTTGAAATTCTGAAAAGGGGTAAGGACAGTAAAATACTAACAAAGAAAGAATTTGATTTTTTCTATCCCAAATGTCCAAAAATACTGGTCTTGTATCATATTCTGAAGTTACACAAGGACAGGACTAATCCACTGGGTAAACCGATAGTGGCAGGAATTAATTCCCTCACGTCTGGCCTATCAAAATATATCAATCAGTTCCTACAACCAGTAGTGAAAGCACAAAGTGGATATCTAAAAGGCACCACACAGGTACTAGAAATCCTCAGCACAATAGAATGGCAGGAAACCTTTATTTTGGCGACTTGTGACATAAAATCTTTATATACCTGCATAGATCACAATAAAGGATGCAGGAATGTAAAAAAAAAATTGGAAAATGATTCTGAATTAAATCAGCAACAAATTGATTATGTCCTAGAAGGAATCTCCTTTATTTTAACACATAACTTCTTTTGGTTTAACCATAAATTCTATATTCAAAAAAGGGAACAGTAATAGGCACAGTGTTTGCACCATCTTATGCCAATTTGCTTCTGGCCCAGTGGGAAAAGGAGAGGATCTGGACGATCAGTATTTATCGAGAAAATCTGATCTTTTGGGCCCGCTACATTGATGACGTCATCATTATATGGAATGGAAAAAGAACTGAGTTAGAAGACTTCATCTCCTATATTAACCAAAACAAGGACAATCTTGAGTTTACAAGTGAGATTAGTGAAACATTCATCAATTTCCTTGACCTCACTATTTTTGTAGAGAATAATAGGATAGAAACCAAAACCTACTCGAAACCAGTAGACGGTAATAGCTACCTTGATGCTAAAAGCAATCACCATCATCACTGGATAACGAATATACTTAAGGGGCAACTCAAGCGAATTAAAAGAAATTGTTCCAAAAAAGAAGACTGGGAAGAGCAATCCAAACTCTTGATCCACCAATTTGAAGAAAAGAACTACAACAAGGATAAATTGGAGAAAGATTTAGATGAAGTAAGAGAGACACCCTTTTGAAATATCAAAGTTGGAATTTGAAAAAGAAGGAGGAGGAAGCCTTTTCCAATACGGAATTTTCAGGACAAAGCAAACTCCTAGAAAAATCCCTTAAGAAACACTGGCACATATTAATGGCAGATGAAGAACTTAGCCCCCTGATACCTACGGCACCTAGGATTGTCTATAGAAGAGCCCCTACTATAGGAAACACTTTGGTTAGGACCCATTTTTCTGAAAAAGAAAAAGGAATGAAATCAATAGCTACAAGATGGCAATCCAGGTTTCCAATAGTCACACGACTAAGCCTACACTTAGTATCACATCATTCACTACTAAGAAAACCTTCAAAATAAAGCAAAAAATAACATGCAATTCCAAAGGAATTGTTAATATACTTTCCTGTCCTTGTGGATACCAGTACATAGGGAAAACTATACGGAAACTATCAACACATATTAATGAGCATCTTAATAATATCAAGAATAACAAAGAAAATCACAGTGTACCCAAAAACTTTCAGGAGAAGCATAAAAGTGACCCATCCAAACTATTCTTTGTAGGATTAAAACAAGTAAAGATATCTTGGAGAGGAGGGAGAATTGAAGATAATCTACTAAAGGAAGAAACCAAAATGATATTCGAATTAAAAACTTTACAACCAAGAGGACTTAACATCGATTTCGAATTGGCACCTTTTCTTAGAGCATAATCATTATTCATATACCCCTAATTTTAATATTATTTTAAAATTATTTACTCTATATTGTTATATGTTATGTCTTTTGTATTTTGGCACCACTTTGATTATATTTATTATTACTTATATTCATTTAAATAAGTGGACCTTTGAATGTCCAATTATTCATTTGTTTCATTTTTTCTATTTATCATAATCAGAACAGACTATGACACCAATTTCAGTAATGTATCCTGTCAGAACTGAATTTTGATGAAAATGTATTTGCACACATATCAGAACAGAAATGCTGCACCTTTGTAATACACACCAGCCACCCACACCGGAAGTGACATTGGGAATGGGCATAAGGTTGGGCAGATATGGTTATCACGGAGATGGGTGGTTACGACACGCACTCATGTGCCTGCTACCGGAAGCGGAACTAATAGTTTGCCCACACCAGAAGTGTCATTGGGAGTAGGCATAAGGTGGGGCAGATCTGGTCATCACGAAGATGGACGGATGTGACGCACACCCATGCGCCCACTACCGGAAGCGGAAGCAACAACACCTTGTGGTATTGTCTCGTCCATCGCAAGCCCCAGTGAGCTTCCGGCTCTAATAGAGCCAGAAGCTCACTACTGAGGCTGTCCCCAAATGGCAGGCGTTCCCTCAGGAACACCTCCGTTTGGCCAGCCACCCCCCTTGCCCGCCTCCGAGCTGTCAATCACAATTGACAGCCGCCCCGTTTTGGTGCGAGACCCGTAGCGACAGAGCACCTGTCACTGGCCGGGTCTCGCGCATGCACATGCTGGAGCCGGCTCCGGTGTGCGCATGCACAGTGGGGGACCAGCGACCTGCTTGTGAGTGCTGTGCGCTCGTGAGCGGGTTTGAATCAGGCCCTCAGTTCCACCCCATTCCTGCCCACTTTAACCCCTGGTCTGACCTATACTGCATGCAAACCTCCAAATATCTCATGCGGATTGAGGGCCTGATTCATTAAGGAACGTAACTACAACAGCGCTCACACTTGGCCGATTGTTGCATACTGTGCATGCATATGCATCACAATGCGCATGCGCGAAGGCACCACTCTGATCGCACTGCGATCATGGAGACCACGCAGAGCCATCGGAGAGTGATTGACAGGCAGTGAGCATTTTATGGTGGTGACGGGTGAGCGGTTGGAGAAACGTAGACGTGCCTGACCATTTGGACGCCGTTGCATGGGAGTGCATAAATTAACCATTGCGATTGCATACGCAGCTTGAGCACTCACTGCATGCAATGAAGTTAGCAATTTCTAAGTAATGTTACCGAAGTTTATGAAGGTTTGCAAAGTATTACGGATGTGAGATAGCGGTAGTGGTAGGCAGTAGGCGTCTCTATGCTGGCAGTGTTGCAATCATTAGCATATTTTCGCAGCAGACCTGCGTGCGATTACGAAGCTGCGATCGCAACAGTGACCCATGATGACTCAGGCCCTGAGTTTTCAGTCTACTGACTGCAGGACTTTAAATCCCGGGACTTGGTTCTGAAAACTGCAAGTGATGTGAGGTGACTTGCAAACTGCTAGTCAGTACATTTCCACATTAATGTCTTGCAAAAGCAAATATTTTATTCTAATCTCATCTGCAACTTTTGTCTACCTTTTCAAGCAAAAGAATAGAACATAATGGGGTTGATTCTTAGCTGGAAGCAGACATGCCCACATCAGCGTCTTTTTCCGAGGACGGGTCTACGTCTTAAGCCAATGTCACGACCGATTTCTTTAAAACTGAGACACTCACTAACAGTGCCTTGCACCAATGGAAATCTCTCTTACTTACCATCGATGAACCATCAGTTGCACCATCGAAACCTGCACCAGGTACAATTTCTCCATCTGAAAATTATGTACTGTGTCAGTGTTATTCCATCTTTAGAATCGCGACACGACCGCGCCTGCCTAACTACCCCTTTGTTACCTCCCAGTAAGGCTTGTGTATCCAAATTTGTCTGGGACTCCCTGCAGTAACCATCGGGACTGATGCACAGTGCAACATAGATACATATGCACACTTAAAACATCGGCCAACTGCATGTGGCAGTTACATTGCGCCAACCTCTAAATCAGGCTCAATAATAGTAAAAGTAATTATTATTATTATTATTATTATTATCATTTATTTATATGGCGCCACAAGTGTTCCACAGCGCCTTACAAGGTACATAACCAAAAAGTGACTTAGAGTAAAATACAATACAATGAAGGACAAGGACAGGGATAATATACATTGATACATAGGTGGCCATAACACCCACATAAGCAACAAAGCATAGGCACCAAGTGTTAGGTGTCCTAGTGGTGAGTAAGAAGTAGATGAACATAAAGTAAGGAGAAGCACAAGAGGGTAGAGGGCCCTGCTCGCAAGAGCTTACATTCTCAAGGGGAGGGGCAGACAGATGGTCATGATACAGATGGGGAAGACAGGGAGGAGGGAGCATGTAGTAGCAGGTTAGGATGAGAGCTGGAAAGCATTGATGAAGTAGTGGGTCTTGAGAGGCGTTTGAAGGATTGTAGAGAGGTGGAGAGTCTGATGGGGAGAGGGAGAGAGTTCCAGAGGTGGGGAGCAGCAAGGGCAAAGTCTTGGAGGCGGGAGTGAGAGGATGTAATCAGTTGGCATGAGAGGCGGTGTGCATTTGTTGAATGAAGAGGGGGGACAGGAAAGTGAAGGGAGATGAGGTCAGAGATGTAAATGGGAGAGGAGTGTGTGAGGGCTTTGTAAGCGAATGTGAGAACCTTGAATTGGGTTCTGAAGGGGAAGGGGAGCCAGTGGAGGGCTTGTAGGAGAGAGGAGGCAGATGTAGAGCGTTTGGAGAGGAAGATAAGCCGTGCAGCAGCATTAAGGATAAACTGGAGAGGAGAGAGTTGGGATTTGGGGAGGCCAGATAGGAGAAGGTTACAGTAATCCAATCTTGAGATGACCAGTGAGTGTATTAAGGTCTTAGTAGCATCCTGGGTGAGAAAAGGTCTGATCCTGGAAATATTTTTAAGATGGAAATGACAGGACTGTGAGAGGTTCTGGATATGTGGTTTAAAGGAGAGGGAGGAGTCCAGGATAACTCCAAGACAGCACACTTTGGGGCAAGAGGAGATAGTTGTGCCATCAATTGATAAAGAAATAGTAATGACTTTTCAATTAATAAAATTGGAGATGTGTGATATTCATCACCACAACTAGGAAGTATGTGAAAGATACTCATTATCACTTATGCATGTTAATATTGAAGGTTACAATTTATTTGGTTATATGATTACTTTATATTTCTAATGCATTGTGCATACTCAGCACTCTCTTAAATAAATCCACAGCAACCTTGACTGTTAATTAACATAACAAGAGAGCACATGTTTTAATGACCAGAATCTACCCTATCAAGTGGTCTGCTTAGCCAAGGTGATCCTAAGATCAAATAGGTGAGATGTAAAAGTAAACAAAATATATAAAATAAATAAAGTATAATAATACTGCTAATAATAATAATGTTATATTCTATATTGACCTAGTTCAAGTCTTAAATATGATAGACTCTGGGCATCTATGCATAGGTCCTAGATCAGGCTCCCATTCTATTTTCAGAGTCTGATTTTGTCTCACCAAACTAGAGATGTGTGCCGAATCTGTGTTTTGATTTAGGTTTGGATCTGGATTCACCTTCATGTTTTGGTTTTGGTCTTGATTTTGCAAAACAACCCTCACATGTTTTGGTTTTGGATCTGTCTTTTTTTTTTAAATGATAAAACAGGTAAAATGATGTAATTTTGACCTGTTTACATGCAATCCAAAACCCGAGCTCCAAACTGCGTGAAGATCCGAACCAGTACTCCTTCGGACTCGGTATCCCAAAGTGATTCCGAGCTTTCAACTCGGAACCCCTAAATTCGGTTGTTGCCGGTTCTCTGGCAACCGAACCTGCACATCTCTACTCCTAACATACAAACTCTGTTTTGTGACATACCGTCCTAGAGGAAATTCATGATAATACTTTTGATAAATAGTTATAAGTACCCTGCAATATATGATAAAAGGGTCCACTAATGTGATATTTGCCACGTATTGTCTAAAAGTGACCCTGCTTATACTATGTAAATGTTTC
The DNA here is from genome assembly GCA_031769625.1 of Taudactylus pleione. Taxonomy (NCBI): domain Eukaryota; kingdom Metazoa; phylum Chordata; class Amphibia; order Anura; family Myobatrachidae; genus Taudactylus; species Taudactylus pleione. The sequence goes on from JAUIMM010000004.1 coordinate 8,349,780, forward strand.
TATTTTTCTTTTTCTCAAAATTGTTAGAATTTTAATATTTAATTCTACAGTATAGCTTACTCTTCACTCATATTACAGTATTTACTATTAATGACTTTTTGGGCCGGATTCAGAGCCGGACGCTCTTTGAGAGCGCTCGCTCTGAATCAGGGCGTACCTGTTTTTTTTAAAGACGGCCTCCTGGCCGCTCGCATAGCTGTGGGTGACCACACACAGCTTTAGCAACCGGCCAGGTGATTGTTGCGATGGTCACGACCATCGCGACCATCGGGGCTTGCGACGAGACCCTTGTGGTAGACCCGTAGCGATGGAGCGCCTGTCGCTGGCCGGGTCTTGCACATGCGCACGGTGGAGCCGGCTCCGGCGAGCACATGCGCAGTGGGGGACCATCGACCCACTTGCGAGCGCTGTACACTCGCGAGCGGGTCTGAATCAGGCCCTTTATTCCTTAGACATGCAGGGCCTAATTCAGAGTTAAGAGCAAATCAATAAAAGGAGCAATTTGCTCCTGGAACAAAACAAACTATGGGCCTGATTCAGACCCACTCGCGAGCGGCTGTCCGCTCGCAAGTGGGGCAATGGTGTGCACTGCGCATGCGCACGATGGAGGGAGCTCCGTCGTGCGCATGCGCGAGACGCGATGAGCCAAGGACTTTCCTTCGCTCGTTGTGTCTGATCAAAGGGGACGTGCTGTCGATGTTGACTGACAGCACGCCCCCTTTGGTGGGCGTGCCGGGGGCGTGTCTGCCAGACGGAGGCGTTCCCAAGGGAACGCCTACCGTCAGAAGCCGGCCCCACTGACATCACTAGTGATGTCAGTGGGAGTGATTTTGGCTCTGATAAAGCCAAAATCACTCCTGGCCTTGCGGTTGAGAAACTCAACCGCAGGCTTTTGCTCGCACTGGCGATGGTCGCGATGGTCAAGACCATCGCGACCATCATCCTGCACGCTCGTATAGGCTGTGGGTGGTGACCCACAGCTATACGAGCGCCCAGGAGGACGCTCCATATTTATGGAGGTGGGCCCTGATTCAGAGCGAGCGCTCTGGTCTAAGCGTCCGGCTCTGAATCAGGGCCTATGTTGCAATGCAAAGGGTGCAAATGTATTTTCATTTTTGCATACAGGGACAATACTGGCTGCTTTTGCATGTAGTGAACAAATTATGAGCAGCCATTTTTTACACTGAATTTTTTAGAATCAAGAAACACCCCTTATCAACTATAAACATCTTTGCAAGATGATTTTCCTCCCTGTGCTGCTGCTCTCCCCCTAAGCCCCTCCAACTGAGCATGTGACATCATGACATCACGCTGAGGGTGCAGGACTGCCGGCATAAGGAAGAACCAGGAGGCTCTGCAGCAGCTCTACTGGTTGCAGGATGCCGTCCCAGGCACACTGTACGGCAAATTAAGGTGTCATGCGGTAGTGACAAAGCTGCCCCCAGGGCCCTGCATTGCTGGACAGCAGTAACAAACTGGAACCCTGTCTGCATTATCTGTCTCTATCTCAATGGTCTCACTACTATTATTCACTCACTTTTCATATCACACACAAATAACACTAGATGTAGTTGATGCTGCTGCCTGGGTTTCTTTTCTCTCTCTTTCCTCGTCTCTCTCCCTTTAACTCCCCCTCTCCTTTCTGTTTTTCATACTCTCTCTCCCCCTCCAACTCTATCTCTCACTTCCCCTCATCTGTTGATGGGAGAGATGTACTAAGCTCTGAAAAGTGATAAACTGGAGAGTGATAAAGTACAAGCCACTCAGCTCCCAACTGTCATGTTACCTGCTGTGTTTGAAAAATGACAATTGGGAGTTGATTGGCTGGTGGTTTATTACTCTCCAGTTTATCACTTTTCAGAGCTTAGTACATCTAAATTTCTCTTATCAGCACTATTATCATGCTTAGCATTACCTTTTTTCTTTTCATCTTTTCTACAGTACTTTTTTGGACATTCTCACCTTTTATCCTCTACAGAGTGTTTTTTTTTCTGTCTGTATGTGGCCTGTGCACTCCTGAGTGCCCTTTCCCTTTCTTCTGTACTTTTATACATTTTTCTTTTGTGAATAATGGTGTGATTTTGTTATTGGTTGATTATCAGGAGTGTCTGTGTTTCCATCCTGAGGTAGCATGCAATGACTAAGTATGGGAAATAACATGTGTTTGGAGACTGTAGATGCGTGTTATACCAGAGCGCTCAGGAAGTGGCATCACTGCATACTGGAGTAGGAGAAGATGTGTGTGCAGTGTGCTCACCCTTCATTCTCTGCATACTCTCCATATCACGAGCCCCCTGGACCAGTGGCGCAAGTTCATACAAGACGCCCGGAGGCAAGTTATAATTTGGTGCCCCCCCCCCCTGTCACAGTGTGCAATTGACACTGTGAAATTTGCTTGCAGACATGCTATAGATAGACGAAGGCAGCAGCTGATGGTCTGACATGGAGCTCTCTGCTAGTGTATGGTGGCTTCTTAGGTGCTGGGAAGGGGTGCCATGTATTAGGTGGCCATGACGTTACACTCTGGGTGCACAGTTACAGCCCTAAGTGGGGAGAATATGTTGTGGACAATGGAGAAGGTGCCCCCTTCAGAGCTGAAGCCCGGCGGCAGGCGCCTCCGTTGTCTCCGGACACTCACAAGAGCTTCAAAGTATCACAAAGCCATGAGGGAAGTCAGAAAAAGAGAGAGGGAAGCAGATTATTTGAATAGGATAGATAAATTACGGGTATATATATAGGGAAGTATTACTGGAAAAAATTATACAGATAGAGCATAATAGGAGAATAGTGATGAGAGAGCTGTTAAAAAAGGGGGGGAGGGCTAAGCATTGAAGATAATCACATATATACAGTACAGGAGGGCAGTGAGTAGGGAACAATATGCAGATAATTAGAAATATTTTCAGTAGATTATCCAGTGAATGGAGGAGGTTTCAGAGGCTTGTGGAGAAACCTGTGGACATGCAAGGAGCATGTGGAGGAGTTTTGAAGTACATCCTGGGGCATTCTGTGGCAAGTGATGATTGAAATGCATGTGGGACTATTTTGGAGTAAATGGGTGGCATACTGGGCCTAGTGAGGATTATGCTGGGTACACAGCTATACAATAGTGGGGCCGATCACCCAATATTCTGCACAGCCATCAATTCCATCAACATACTCTTGACACTATATGCAAACTCTCCATTACATCTCAATTATGCCCCTACAACCACAAATGAGGATGTGACTGAGTTGAGCAAAAATTTGTATCACCCGTGGTGTTACTGTCAGCTGGCTGGCTATTGTGGGTCCATGAGCTAAGTGATATTATCATACAATGCACTAGCAATCAATAAAGCACTATACACAATGTAGTGCTCAATATGAAATATATCACAGCTGCAGAACTCCTTGATTAATAGACCTAATTGTCAATCATGATAAATCATCTGAATATATGCTGGCGCCTTCAATAAACAATGCCCAAGTGACCAGATATAAAACCTAAGCTGGCCATATACTGTATGATTGTGCAGCCAAGCAGCCGACAGGCAAGAGGCAGCTTTATAATTCTGCATTTCAGATATTTAAAACAGCTGTAGCACCGAATGTAACATAACCTAGGTCATAAGGACAACAGGCTGTAAAATGTCATCCTCTTCAATACCTACAATATATGCAATCCACCAGGCAATTGGGACCTGGGACCTGTCACCGCCCTCCTAGTAAGGCTCTAGTACATTGCAAAACTAGACCTCCTCTGTTTCATTCGTGAAAATATTCTCTACAATCGAACCAAGGTGATTAGATGGAGTACATACATAGCTCATTTGTGGGACTGAGATTGAGTGAATACTGTAGCTCTGCGTAACCCGGATGTGGCTCCACTCAAGCTGGTGTCTGGGAGAGCAGCAAGTTTTTTTTAAACAATAATAACTCTTTTCCACCAAAAAGCCAGGTCAGACACCTTTTACACAGCACAATAGATCTGGGTTATTCTAAGGTCAGCCCCGGGTCTGCCCTGCTAAACTTGTGAGGTCATAAAAAGTGGGAGGTGACTACTCCACAACCACCAATCAGCTAAATTTAGGCATGACCTAGGTCAGATAACCCGGGTTGCGACGTTTATACTGCACCATTACCCAGGTCCATCCTGTGTTCGACCCTGGTAGATACCTGAATTGGATTGCCAGGTCACTTGACCCGGGTTACTTTTCAGGGACCCTTTTACACTGAGCTGCGACCCGGGTAGACCCAGCAAAAACCCAGGTTTTTGCTCTGGTGTAAAAGGGGTATAAGAGACTATTTAATATCTTTTTGTATATACAGGTTGAGTCTCCCATATCCAAATATTCCGAAATACGGAATAATTTTGGCATGACTAAGATAATGAAACCTTTGATTTTTGATAGTTCAATGTACACAAACTTTGTATAAGGCACAAATTATTAAAAATATTGTATAAAATTACCTTCAGGCTGTGTGTATAAGGTGTATATGAAATATAAATGAATTTCATTTCTGTACACAAACTTTGTTGGAGCCACAAAATTATTGAAAATATTGTATAAAATGACCTGCAGGCTGTGTGTATATTAGGGTTCCATTCCCAAGATATTTCATTATGATATGCAAATAATCCAAAATAGGGACTATTCCGTTATCCAAAATACCCCTGGTCCCAAGCATTTTGGATATGGGAGACTCAACCTGTATTGCTATTTCAGAGAACTCACATACTGTCACTGGAAAGTCTGTCTCATATTAATGAATCTATTAATTCAATATAACAAGATACGAAAGTTCAAATTGTGTACTATTTGCATTTATTTGCAATGTCTTTAATTGATGCATGTCTTATCTATTTTACACGGAGGGTTCAACATTTTTTATTGTTTTGGTTTTGTAGTCTCCTAATGTAGAGCTCCAGCTGTAGTAGTTGGTCACTTTTCAAAATAATAGCTCGCAGGGGGGGCCTATTCATCATCGAAGGCCGTATGGCCTCCGATGATGAAGGATTGAACTCGCTGCGAGGGATCCTTAAGTATCCAACTCGCAGTGGGGGAAACGTGACACCAGAGCAATTCATCATTGCACCGGGGAAGGGACAACTGCTCCAAAAGCAGTTAAGTATCGCAGTTACTTCTGTAGCTGCGTTTCTTACCTCCTCCCTGTCGTCCCGGCTACGCATGCGTGACCTCAGGTCAGGGAGTGAGGATGCGGCAGAGGGATCCACTCAGATCCCTCTTCGCATCCCCGGAACTCCTTCCCATAGGAAGGAGCAGGGATCCGAGAACAAATGCCGTCTGTTCTCGGCAACAAACTCCCAAAACATTCAGTTTTCGGAGTTTGCTTAATACCGGGGGGTCCTATTGGACCCCTAATGATGAATAGCCCGGAAACCTAAATATGCGGAAACTAGCATTTCCGCATGGTTACCGGGCCATTTATCGTGTGATAAATAGGCCCCTTTGTCACTAACTGGGTGATAGCATTGGTGCTTCACAGTGCTGGGGTTATGGATTAGATTCAGGGTCTTATTAAGAGAGGAGGGGCCCATATTCATTCCCAGTCCAAGGCCCCCTCTCTCTCTCTCTGGCGGCCAGCAGCAGACTGATGCGTCTGACTGCTGACCGCAGCATCAGTAGACTGTGGGCACTAGAGTGCCATTTCCCCGGCAATTTCCTCACTGCACATGCGCAAAACGCCAGAAAATGCTGGCGTTACCCTCTGCATCAGAGCCCAGTGGCCAGCTGATTGATGCATACTGAAAATGCGGTAAACGGGTTTTACTGCATTTTCCATTTAGTGAATCCCACCCTAAGTGAGATCTTCCACCTATAACACCAACCCATTGTTCCCTTAGTGACTGCATATGCACACTGGTACTTAGGCTGGCACCAGGACTTGCTCTCGGCACAGTGTGGGCTTATCTTATTGACACCTGAAGGTCGGAGATGGTATGCAGTAGGGATATAGCTGAGCTGGCAATCTCGATCTGGGGGAGGTTGAATCTGAATACCCAGCGATGGACTTGGCTAGGACTGATACGCCAGCAGGTGGACAACAGGTAAGGCAGTTCCCTTTTGCCAGTGGAGATGGTAGTTCCGCAGATATGATCACACACCTGAGTGTGAGTGGACTGCAGGTAGTGATGGAGATATGCTGCAGTAGGGCTGCACTTGATGGTAAGAGTCGCAGGCATGAATGGAAACTGCTGAATTGTACACAACTGGGCCACAGGAGGGAACAGCAGCTGGCTACAGATGGTGCAGCTGTACTGTAGACTGATGTGGATGATAGATAATGCGGCTAGGCTGCAGGCTGGTAACACGGCTGGACCGCAGGCTGATAACGTGGTTAGGCTGCAGGCTGGTAACATGGCAGAACTGCAGGCTGCTAACATGGCTAGGATGCAAACTGGTAACATGGCTGAACCACAGGCTGCTAACATGGCCAGGCCACAGGCTGGAAACATGATCACAGCACACTGGGAATTACTCGACCAGGAACACAAATGAATAAGCACATGTAAATGGCTCTGACGACACAGGAGACCAGGAGCAGGACTGGAACCAGGACCGGGAGCAGGACGGAACCAAAACAGACTGGACATTAGGAACAGACTATCGCCGGCAGGGAATGCCGGGACTGACTGCAATTTACAAGGAGGAACAACCAATGCAAACCAGCTTTTTTGATTAGAGATTAGTTTACAGCTGAGCTGCACACAGGAGCTTGATTACAGGCTGGCTGCAGCTGAAACTTCCACATACTGACAGCATCCCTGCTGCCTAGCAACGATCAGTATTGGAAACTGCAAGATAGTCAGAAATCCTGGCAGCGGATTGTAACAAGGAGCTGATTGGTTGACACTTTATCTCTCTCCAATTTATCTGTCTCGAAGGCTTAGTACATCTACCCCAGGGTCTCTTAGGAGGATTCGTGTCCTACTGTGGCGCTCATACACAGTGACCAGATGGTGCCGCGCATGCGTAGAAGACTAAATGGTGGCCATCTTGGTAAGGGCAGCTGCTTCCATAAAGGAGCATCATGGAGAATTATATTTCAACACCAATTTTCTGTGTCTAAATGTTGGGAGGTATGGTTAAAAGTGCAGGTACAATGTTGGGGCAGGATTCAAACAGAGATGAAAAGTACTGCCAGCAATGAGGAGTCAACAATGTTTATAGCTCTAATGCAAACAACACACCATGTAGCAAGGTGTTGTCATTTGGAAAGTATATGGATTTCAATGTAATGGTAGTGACAGGATCCAAGATGGCCTCTGAAAGGATGTGGTTATTCCAGTAAGATGGCCACTGGGAACATGATTCCTCAACAAGATTGCCACAAAAAGGAAGTAGATAAATAGCAGCCATGTGGATGTAGCAACTTAAAAAAATAATGGGACTGTTAATGTATCTGACCAGTGGCTGCTCCAGAGGTGGGGCTGCAGCACAGTCCAAAATTCAAATAGGTGAGTCACACTAACTGACAGCCCAAATATTGCCAAACATCACAGGCTGGGACTCACTGCAGTTGGTGTGGCTCCCCTATTTGAATATTGGACTGTGCTGTAGCCCCACCTCTGGAGCCGCCACTATATCTAACCTACTGACAACTTGTGATCCAGGGGTCCACCTCTCCTTAAAATGAACTTTTCTAAAATGTTAATCTAGTCTAAATTATAAAATTAAGATTATAACGGTAAATTAATCATGTTTTCGAGTGGGTAAAAACAAAGAACCAGTGGAATTGAATCTAGACTTATTTATTAAAGTTTATTCTTAGTTAGTTCTTGCAACAATAACAAACCTTGAGACCACGGCCCCCCTGACATGCATCACGCCTGCCACTCCCTTTGGGCGACACTGCATGAAGCACAGTTGTAGATAGCAACATACAGGAACCTGAATACAGATACTGTAGCAGAGAGGATTGTAGCATGGAAGGTATATACAGATACTGAATATACTAATTAATTTTACAGCACAATGGCTTTCTAATGAAGACACCTCTTGTCACTATGGCCCAGATTTATCAATGAGTGATATTCTTGTTATCATTCGCTACTAATCTTACATACTGCTCCAACCAATCAGCTCATAACTGTCATGTGTTTTGTAAAATGATAGGAGCTGATTGGTTGTAGCAACGTGTGATAACAATATCACTCATTGATAAATCTTGGCCTTTATTCTGTACATCACAATCTCCTTGGGCACCACATCCACCATTGTTACGTAGAAAATGTCCACTTCAACACACAGTGATGGGCAACAGGAGGCCCTGGGGCCACATTTGACCCTGCGGGTCTTTACCTGTGGCCCCTTCCTACTTTCTTGTCATATTTGTTTGCTATAGCTTATAATACATGTTGAAAATGTCTTTTGATAGCTTATTACAGATAGGGGGGAGATGTAAGAAGCCCAGAAGCAGTATAAGCGCACGTTAGGTGCGCTGATACCGCTTCTCCCCGATGTATGATCAGGGGTCTGGGCGGTAAATGACAGAGGTGCTATGCGCCCCTGTCATTATCGGCGCTGCTATCTACAAGATAGCAGCGCCGATAGCCTGGGCCATGTACGAACGGTCAGATCGCCTGATCATTCGGCGCACTGTAGCTGTCGTTATCGACAGCTACAGCCTGGTGCTGCCCTATCTCCACAGCAGGGACAGCGCTGTCCCTGCTGCCGGCTCCAGGCTGCACGCGGGAATCTCGCAATACTTGTGTGATCCCGCGCATGCTCAGTGGAGCTGGCCGGGACAGAGACACAGGGCATCAGCACTAGGCTGATGCGCTGTGGTCTCTAGCGGGTAGAGCCGGAGGGGGGATTTAACGTTCCCCCTCTCCGGCCGATGAGATGTTCTTACACGTTAAGTGCCGCTATCATACATCTACCACAGGGTCTCTTTCTTTGAATAAATGTATTAATTCAACTTATTACTGAGATAATAAGTATTGGTTGGCCCTTTTTAAAGTTAGAGGGTGGCACAATGCAGCCCCTGAAGTGTATCAGGTGGTCTATGACTGTGCTTGGAACGTCATTCCTGCCATTTAGGCACAAAACATCTATCAATTACAAGAAACATGTATGACGATCACTAATTGCATTAAATAATAAATGGTGTTGTGTGTATGTTCCCAATTGGATTTTGACCTGTGACTCCAGAACTCTAATGTCAGTGACTTCTGTTAGTAACTTGACTCTTGCTTTGGAAGTGATCCCTGCACTTTGATTTGTCTTTGGACTTTGCGTGCCCCCGGTTTTCCTTATTATGTCTCCCTGCTCCTATATACGGAACTATCACATTTAAAGCCTGGGGGGCATATGCCAACTAATGAGCATTGCACAATTAAAGGAAACTCTGCTACAGGGATGAGTAGACTAGGTCATGCCCTTGGGATTCCTGATTTGGATCTTATGACTGATGTCATAGAAAGCGAATGCTCTTCTTTCAAACAGCCAAAACTTTAACCAGGCCATTTGCAAAGTTGATAGATACCCATACACAGCCCTTTTTTTTTGTTGCTTTGAGCAAGTATTCAAAAAGAAAAAAAAGAAACTATACGTATATAACTAGAGACAGTAAAATGACCAAGTTGAATAGTACTAAAAACATGAACCAAAATAAAATATATTGTTTTCCGATATGCAAAAAAAAATTACTTCTATGGTTCTGAATACAATTTTATCAGATTCATAATACATGATGATGCTGTACTTAACTGCATGTATGTATTTTGCTAGTGAAAATAACCAGTTGCATGTTATTAAATCAGCATGATCCATTGTTTGGAGAAACAAAAAAGAAAAAAAAAGTTAATGTACTATAACATGCAAAGAAATTCTAATTGGATAGACAATATGGGTTAATATTCCTTGACACAACTGCACTTTTTCCCCTTTTGTCCTCCACCACTACTAATGAAAATTGCGAGACCTGACAGTAATGATAAGCAGTCATTCACACGTCCTCTGTGTCAAGGCTGAAGCATTAATGCTTTCCTTCATGTAACATTTTGCATAGCCTAAAGCATCTATTAAATTCCTTTGTAAAATTCATGAAACAAAAGTGGTGGGTTGAGTCTAGTGGGAGAGAAAGTAAGCTGCTTATTAGCAAAGAGTCAAAAATACAAAGCCAATTACAGAACTGAACAAGAGAGGCTAAAGGGGTAGCACAGGGAGTAATTCCTTACTCAGCCCAATGGGCTCAAGTGAGAAGCATCTTGGATGAGAATATAGAAAATATTCTAAGCAGTAATTAAACTCAAATGTTTAGAGTTAGAAACAGCTCTATAACAGCAAAAGAAATACTGAAGTAAAACAGTTGTCTGGTCTCAGATAGATACTAAATTGGGGGGATTTATGAGAGTTCCCTTAAGGAATGGATGAGGGTAGTCAAGAGAAGCCAGGAGCTCAGGAGATATGTAAAAATCTGTTTGGTATTTCAAATACTATAAATTAGATGAAAAATGAGCTTTTCTACTGAAGAAGTGACATAAAACTGAATAAACCACAATAAGATTGCCCTTCTTCCGTTATAAACTTGACATTAAGCCTGTCATGTTCAATAGCATTTTAACAGACCTCATTCTTTACCCTTTGGAATGGAGAAGATTGGCAGATGCCATGATTTATTTAACATAAAGAAAAATTCTTGCCAAACTGCTTGAGAAATATACTTTTTCCAATACATTGGGCACATGGTCAAATGTTCTGCCTGTTCAACCATGTGTCTGCTCCTCACGGAACCGAGAAGCATTGTGAATTAATATAATCATTTACTGTGTACTGCTTTTCTCTATATACATTAGGAAACAGCATAGCAGCAATAACCTGTGAAAACATGCATTATAGGAAACAAAATCACCACTGTTCAAAGCAAAGACTTTTATAGCAAGACAGGGTGCATTCATATTTTTTTTTTTATAAATTGCACATGTACAAATGGTAAAACATAACATTTACTATCTCTATCTATCTATCTATCTATCTATCTATCTATCTATCTATCTATCTATCTATCTATCTATCCTCTGATAAAAAATCACAAGTAGTGATTGAAATGGACATCATGCTCCATGTGTATGATGTCCTGTGATAATAGAGTGCTGGCTTCCTTTTCCTGCAGTGTCACTCCTAGATGGGCCATGTGTTTGTGCTGCCCACATGTGTCTCTTAGCATAGTCATCCAGCTACCTCGGTGCAACCTTTTGGACATAAAAACACTATTGTGAGCTTTGAGGTGTTCAGAATAGACTAGAAATGAGTGGAAATTAATGTTATTGAGGTTAATAATAGCATAAGAGCAGAAAAACCCACAAATTCTGTGATTTTAGCTGTTTTTAAAAAAAAAATACAGACCCAGAACCCAAAACACGGAAGGGTGGTTTTGGCAAAACCAATCCAGATCCAAAAAATGAAGAAAGATCCAGATCCAAAACCAAAACACAAAAAGTGGCTGGTGCACACCCCTAATATATATATATATATATATATATATATTAGGGGTGTGCACCGGCCACTTTTCGTGTTTTGTGTTTTGGTTTTGGATCTGGATCTTTCTTCGTGTTTTGGATCTGGATTGGTTTTGCCAAAACCACCCTTCCGTGTTTTGGGTTCTGGGTTTTGTGTTTTGGATCTGTATTTTTTTTTAAAAAAGCATAAAAACAGCTAAAATCACAGAATTTGTAGGTTTTTCTGCTCCTATGCTATTATTAACCTCAATAACCTTAATTTCCACTCATTTCCAGTCTATTCTGAACACCTCACAATAGTGTTTTTATGTCCAAAACGTTGCACCGAGGTAGCTGGATGACTATGCTAAGCGACACGAGTGGGCGGCACAAACACGTGACCCATCTAGGCGTGAAACTGCAGTGGCAGACAGGATGGCAGTTTGAAAAACTAGGCCCCAAACTGTACATAATGCAAAGAAAAAAAAGAGGTGCAAGATGGAATTGTCCTTGGGCCCTCCCACCCACCCTTATGTTGTATAAACAGGACATGCACACTTTAACAAACCAATCATTTCAGCGCCAGGGTCTGCCACACAACTGTGGCTGAAATGATTGGTTCGTTTGGGCCCCCACAAAACAAGCTGGCAATTAATGTGTCCCTGCACAAACTGGCTCTATGGAGGCAAGATGTCATCCTCATCCTCCTCATCCACCGATTCCTCACCCTCTTCAGTGTGTACATCCTCATCCTCACAAAGTATTAACTCGTCCCCACTTGAATCCACCACCACAGGTCCCTCTGTACCTTCTGGAGGCTGGTCTCCCTGGAAGAGCTGATAATTCATTTTGATGAACATCATCTTCTCCACATTCTGTGGAAGCAACCTCCTACGCCTTTCGCTGACAAGGTTCCCGGCTGCACTAAACACTCTTTCGGAGTACACACTGGAGGGGGGGCAACTCAGGTAAAATAGAGCCAGTTTGTACAGGGGCCTCCAAATTGCCTCTTTTTCCTGCCAGTACAGGTATGGACTGTCTGCCATGCCTACTTGGATGCTGTCACCGATGTAATCCTCCACCATTCTGTCAATGGTGACAGTATCATATGCAGTGACAGTAGACATGTCAGAAATTGTTGCCAGGTCCTTCAGTCCGGACCAGATGTCCAAACTTGGTCCTGCCTGCCCTGCATCACCGCCAGCGGGTTGCTTAGGATACCTAAGTTTTTTCCTGGCAGCCCCAGTTGCAGGAGAAAATGAAGAAGGAGCCATTGACGTGTCACGTTCCGCTTCAGCTGACAGTGTGTTCACCAGCAGGTCTTTGCACCTCTGCAGGCTTGTGTCGGCCGGAAAGAGAGACACCACATAGGCTTTAAACCTAGGATCGAGCACGGTGGCCAAAACGTAGTGGTCTGATTTCAACAGATTGACCACCCTGGAATCCTGGCAAAGCGAATGAAGGGCTTCATCCACAAGTCCCACATGCCGAGCGGAATCGCTCCGTCTTAGCTCCTCCTTCACTTTCTCCAGCTGCTTCTGCAAAAGCCTGATGAGGGGACTGACCTGACTCAAGCTGGCAGTGTCTGAACTGACTTCACGTGTGGCAAGTTCGAAGGGCTGGAGAACCTTGCACAACACGGAAATCATTCTCCACTGCGCTTGAGTCAGGTGCATACCCCCTCCTTTGCCTATGTCATAGGTGGATGTATAGGCTTGTATGGCCTTTTGCTGCTCCTCCATCCTCTGAAGCATATAGAGGGTTGAGTTCCACCGCGTCACAACCTCTTGCTTCAGGTGATGGCGGGGCAGGTTCAAGAGTGTTTGCTGGCGCTCCAGTCTTCGGCACGCAGTCGCTGAATGGCGAAAGTGGCCAGAAATTTTTCGGCCCACCCAAAGCGTCTCCTGCACGCCCCTGTCGCTTTTCAGAAAATTCTGCACCACCAAGTTTATTGTGTGAGAAAAACATGGGACGTGCTGGAATTTGCCCAGATGTAATGCCCGCACAATATTGGTGGCGTTGTCAGATATCACAAATCCCCAGGAGAGTCTAAGTGGGGTAAGCCACTGGGCGATGATTTCCCTCAGTTTCTCTAAGAGGTTGCCGGCGGTGTGCCTCTTACTGAAACCGGTGATACACAGCGTAGCCTGCCTTGTAACGAGCTGGCATTTCTGAGATGCTGCTACTGGTGACGCTGCTGCTGTTGCTGCGTAAGGTGATACATCTACCCAGTGGGCTGTCACAGTCATATAGTCCTTAGTCTGCCCTGTTCCACTTGTCCACATGTCCGTGGTTAAGTGGACATTGTGTACAACGGCATTTTTCAGGACACTGAGGACACTTTTTCTGACGTTTCTGTACAGTCTCGGTATCGCCTGCCTAGTGAAGTGGAATCTAGACGGGATTTGGAACCGGGGACACACTACCTCCATCAATTGTCTAAATCCCACTGCACTAATGGCGGATACCGGACGCACGTCTAACACCAACATAGCAGTCAAGGCCTCAGTTATACGTTTTGCTTCAGGATGACTGCTGTCGTACTTCATCCTCCTCGCTAAGGACTGTTGGAGGGTCAATTGTTTAGTAAAAGTAGTGGTGTTCCTACTTCCTCTCTGGGATGATGAACGACTCCCAGCAGCAGCAACAGCAGCAGCGGCAGCAGTAGGCGTAGCAATGCAGGATCCTCCGGAGGAATCCCGGATAGGAGAGTCAGTCATGCCAGTGACATGGCCTGCAGGACTACTTCCGATCCTAACTAAGGAGGAAATTGACGAGGAGGGAGTTGACGGTGTGGTTTGCAGGCGCTTGGATACAACAGGACAACGGGATTTAGGTGTCCCTGGACTGCTTACGGTCTTAGCCAAAGTTTCTGAACTTGACAGTAACTTTTTATGAACGCGCTGCAGGTGCCGTATAAGGGAGGATGTTCCTAGGTGGTTGACGTCCCTACCCCTACTTATTTCACCTTTACATATGGTACATATGGCAAGACAGTTGTTGTCCGGATTTGGATAGAAATATTGCCAGACCAAAGAGGTGGAATGTTTGGTCTTCTGCCCAGGCATGACCGTGATGGGCTTTTTCATCCCACGGACAACAACTGTCTCCCCTGGAGCCTGATTTAAACAAACCACATCACCATCAGAATCCTCCTCGCCAACTTCCTCCTCAGCGCCAGCTACACCAGTATCCTCATCCTGTTGTACTTCAACAGTGACATCTTCAATTTGCATATCAGCAAGTGGACTGTGGGTGCTCCTTTCAGCACTTGCAGGGGGTGTGCAAATGGTGGAAAGAGCCACCTCTTCCCGTCCAGTGCTGGGAAGGTCAGGCATCGCAACCACCACCACACTTGGACTCTCCTTGGGGATTTGTGATATCTTCTTAGAAAGCACAGTTCTTCGCTGTGCTTTTGCCAGCTTAACTCTTTAGATTTTTTTAGTGGGAGGAGGGCTTCCATCGTCATGTGAAGCTGAACCACTAGTCATGAACATACTAGGGATCGACCTTAGCCGTTCCTTGCCACTCCGTGTCGTAAATGGCATATTGGCAAGTTTACGTTTCTCTTCAGCTGATTTAAATGTCTTTTTCAAGGTCATTTTCCTGAACTTTGCCATTTGGGATTGTATGTGCCCTCTACTATGACATTGGGCATCGGCCTTGGCAGACGACGTTGATGGCATGTTATCGTCTATGTCATGACTAGTGGCAGCAGCTTCAGCACTAGGAGGAAGTGGTTCTTGATCTTTCTCTATTTTATTTTTATCGGAGAAAGTTTGGTCCTCCATTTATGTTATATCGATTTGATATATACGTGCGGCTAAACACAGAAAATAATTTTTTTTTGGGTTTGGACTGGAGTGTACTTTGTGGGTTACAGCACCCTTTAACGGTCAAGCCAGCCGGCCCTTTACTTATGACACAGGCGCACGCTTGGCACTACTTTGTTGATGCACGTGCGGCTACTGCGCACACAATTCACAAACACAGAAAATAATTTTTTTTTGGTTTGGACTGGAGTGTACTTTCGGGGGTTACAGCACCCTTTAACGGTCAAGCCAGCCGGCCCTTTACTTATGACACAGGCGCACGCTTGGCACTACTTTGTTGATGCACGTGCGGCTACTGCGCACACAATTCACAAACACAGAAAATAATTTTTTTTTGGTTTGGACTGGAGTGTACTTTGGGGGTTACAGCACCCTTTAACGGTCAAGCCAGCCGGCCCTTTACTTATGACACAGGCGCACGCTTGGCACTACTTTGTTGATGCACGTGCGGCTACTGCGCACACAATTCACAAACACAGAAAATAATTTTTTTTTTGGTTTGGAGTGGAGTGTAATTTCGGGGGTTACAGCACCCTTAACGGTCAAGCCAGCCGGCCCTTTACTTATGACACAGGCGCACGCTTGGCACTACTTTGTTGATGCACGTGCGGCTACTGCGCACACAATTCACAAACACAGAAAATAATTTTTTTTTGGTTTGGACTGGAGTGTACTTTCGGGGGTTACAGCACCCTTTAACGGTCAAGCCAGCCGGCCCTTTACTTATGACACAGGCGCACGCTTGGCACTACTTTGTTGATGCACGTGCGGCTACTGCGCACACAATTCACAAACACAGAAAATAATTTTTTTTTTGGTTTGGACTGGAGTGTACTTTCGGGGGTTACAGCACCCTTAACGGTCAAGCCAGCCGGCCCTTTACTTATGACACAGGCGCACGCTTGGCACTACTTTGTTGATGCACGTGCGGCTACTGCGCACACAATTCACAAACACAGAAAATTATTTTTTTTTGGTTTGGACTGGAGTGTACTTTCGGGGGTTACAGCACCCTTTAACGGTCAAGCCAGCCGGCCCTTTACTTATGACACAGGCGCACGCTTGGCACTACTTTGTTGATGCACGTGCGGCTACTGCGCACACAATTCACAAACACAGAAAATAATTTTTTTTTTGGTTTGGACTGGAGTGTACTTTGGGGGTTACAGCACCCTTTAACGGTCAAGCCAGCCGGCCCTTTACTTATGACACAGGCGCACGCTTGGCACTACTTTGTTGATGCACGTGCGGCTACTGCGCACACAATTCACAAACACAGAAAATAATTTTTTTTTTGGTTTGGACTGGAGTGTACTTTCGGGGGTTACAGCACCCTTAACGGTCAAGCCAGCCGGCCCTTTACTTATGACACAGGTGGACGCTTGGCACTACTTTGTTGATGCACGTGCGGCTACTGCGCACACAATTCACAAACACAGAAAATAATTTTTTTTTTGGTTTGGACTGGAGTGTACTTTTGGGGGTTACAGCACCCTTAACGGTCAAGCCAGCCGGCCCTTTACTTATGACACAGGCGCACGCTTGGCACTACTTTGTTGATGCACGTGCGGCTACTGCGCACACAATTCACAAACACAGAAAATAATTTTTTTTTGGTTTGGACTGGAGTGTACTTTCGGGGGTTACAGCACCCTTAACGGTCAAGCCAGCCGGCCCTTTACTTATGACACAGGCGCACGCTTGGCACTACTTTGTTGATGCACGTGCGGCTACTGCGCACACAATTCACAAACACAGAAAATAATTTTTTTTTTGGTTTGGACTGGAGTGTACTTTCGGGGGTTACAGCACCCTTAACGGTCAAGCCAGCCGGCCCTTTACTTATGACACAGGCGCACGCTTGGCACTACTTTGTTGATGCACGTGCGGCTACTGCGCACACAATTCACAAACACAGAAAATAATTTTTTTTTGGTTTGGACTGGAGTGTACTTTCGGGGGTTACAGCACCCTTTAACGGTCAAGCCAGCCGGCCCTTTACTTATGACACAGGCGCACGCTTGGCACTACTTTGTTGATGCACGTGCGGCTACTGCGCACACAATTCACAAACACAGAAAATAATTTTTTTTTTGGTTTGGACTGGAGTGTACTTTCGGGGGTTACAGCACCCTTAACGGTCAAGCCAGCCGGCCCTTTACTTATGACACAGGCGCACGCTTGGCACTACTGTGTTGATGCACGTGCGGCTACTGCGCACACAATTCACAAACACAGAAAATAATTTTTTTTTTTGGTTTGGACTGGAGTGTACTTTCGGGGGTTACAGCACCCTTAACGGTCAAGCCAGCCGGACCTTTACTTATGACACAGGCGCACGCTTGGCACTACTTTGTTGATGCACGTGCGGCTACTGCGCACACAATTCACAAACACAGAAAATAATTTTTTTTTTGGTTTGGACTGGAGTGTACTTTCGGGGGTTACAGCACCCTTAACGGTCAAGCCAGCCGGCCCTTTACTTATGACACAGGCGCACGCTTGGCACTACTTTGTTGATGCACGTGCGGCTACTGCGCACACAATTCACAAACACAGAAAATAATTTTTTTTGGTTTGGACTGGAGTGTACTTTCGGGGGTTACAGCACCCTTTAACGGTCAAGCCAGCCGGCACTTTACTTATGACACAGGCGCACGCTTGGCACTACTTTGTTGATGCACGTGCGGCTACTGCGCACACAATTCACAAACACAGAAAATATATTATATTTTTAGCACTTGGGGGGAGCACCCCTGATGGACAGAGCACCCCCTGGACAACACTACAGCACCTCTTTAGGACTGGGACACTGCACAGGACTTTGGAGTGGACACAGCCCCTATGGAGAACTGACTGCACAACACAGTCCAGCCAGCCCCTATGGACTTTGAAGTAGTGGACACAGCCCCTATTAACAACAGCAGCACAGCACAACACAGCCAGCCCCTATGGACTTTGAAGTAGTGGACAACAGCAGCACTACACTACACTACACTACACAGCCCTAACTCCCACCCTCCCTCTTCACTGTCCACAGCCGAGTGAGAAAATGGCGCCGACGTGGGTACCTTATATAGGATCCAAAACCCGCGAGACTCGGAAGGCGGGAAGATGACGTTTTGCCTCGATTTCAGAATCCGAGTCAGGCGGGAAAAGTCGAGCCTGACTCGGATCGGACTCGGATCGGGGGGGGCTCGGGGGGGTTCGGATTTCAGAAATCCGAACCCGCTCACCCCTAATATATATATATATATATATATATACTAGGGGTGAGCGGGTTCGGATTTCTGAAATCCGAACCCCCCCGACCCAACCCGATCCGAGGCAGATCCGAGTCAGGCTCGACTTTTCCCGCCTGACTCGGATCTGAAATCGAGGCAAAACGTCATCATCCCGCCTTCCGAGTCTCGCGGGTTTTGGAACCTATATAAGGTACCCGCGTCGGCGCCATTTTCTCACTCGGCTGTGGACAGTAAAGAGGGAGGGTGGGAGTTAGGGCTGGCTGGGCTGTGTAGTGTAGTGTAGTGTAGTGCAGAGTAGTGTTGTGCTGTGCTGTGCTGCGCTGTGCTGCTGTTGTCCACTACTTCAAAGTCCATAGGGGCTGGCTGTGTTGTGCTGTGCTGCTGTTGTTAATAGGGGCTGTGTCCACTACTTCAAAGTCCATAGGGGCTGGCTGGACTGTGTTGTGCAGTCAGTTCTCCATAGGGGCTGTGTCCACTCCAAAGTCCTGTGCAGTGTCCCAATCCTAAAGGGGTGCTGTAGTGTTGTCTGTCCATCAGGGGTGCTCTGTCCATCAGGGGTGCTCCCCCCAAGTGCTAAAAAAATTGGGCCTGTGTCATAAGTAAAGGGCCGGCTGGCTTGACCGTTAAAGGGTGCTGTAAAACCCAAAGTACACTCCAGTCCAAACCCAAAAAAAAAATATTTTCTGTGTTTGTGAATTGTGTGCGCAGTAGCCGCACGTGCATCAAAAGAGTAGTGCCAAGCGTGCGCCTGTGTCATAAGTAAAGGGCCGGCTGGCTTGACCGTTAAAGGGTGCTGTAACCCCCAAAGTACACTCCAGTCCAAACCAAAAAAATAATTATTTTCTGTGTTTGTGAATTGTGTGCGCAGTAGCCGCACGTGCATCAACAGAGTAGTGCCAAGCGTGCGCCTGTGTCATAAGTAAAGGGCCGGCTGGCTTGACCGTTAAAGGGTGCTTTAACCCCCAAAGTACACTCCAGTCCAAACCAAAAAAAAAATTATTTTCTGTGTTTGTGAATTGTGTGCGCAGTAACCGCACGTGCATCAACAAAGTAGTGCCAAGCGTGCGCCTGTGTCATAAGTAAAGGGCCGGCAGGCTTGACCATTAAAGGGTGCTGTAACCCCCAAAGTACACTCCAGTCCAAACCAAAAAAAAAATGATTTTTTGTGTTTGTGAATTGTGTGCGCAGTAGCCGGACGTGCATCAACAAAGTAGTGCCAAGCGTGCGCCTGTGTAATAAGTAAAGGGCCGGCTGGCTTGACCATTAAAGGGTGCTGTAACCCCCAAAGTACACTCCAAACCAAAAAAATATATATTTTCTGTGTTTGTGAATTGTGTGCGCAGTAGCCGCACGTGCATCAACAAAGTAGTGCCAAGCGTGCGCCTGTGTCATAAGTAAAGGGCCGGCTGGCTTGACTGTTAAAGGGTGCTGTAACCCCCAAAGTACACTCCAGTCCAAACCAAAAAAAAAAATATTTTCTGTGTTTGGGAATTGTGTGTGCAGTAGCCGCACGTGCATCAACAAAGTAGTGCCAAGCGTGCGCCTGTGTCATAAGTAAAGGGCCGGCTGGCTTGACCGTTAAAGGGTGCTGTAACCCCCAAAGTTCACTCCAGTCCAAACCAAAAAAAAAATATTTTCTGTGTTTGTGAATTGTGTGCGCAGTAGCCGCACGTGCATCAACAAAGTAGTGCCAAGCGTGCGCCTGTGTCATAAGTAAAGGGCCGGCTGGCTTGACCGTTAAAGGGTGCTGTAACCCCCAAAGTACACTCCAGTCCAAACCAAAAAAAAAATTATTTTCTGTGTTTGTGAATTGTGTGCGCAGTAGCCGCACGTGCATCAAGAAAGTAGTTCCAAGCGTGCGCCTGTGTCATAAGTAAAGGGCCGGCTGGCTTGACCGTTAAAGGGTGCTGTAACACCCAAAGTACACTCCAAACCAAAAAAATATATATTTTCTGTGTTTGTGAATTGTGTGCGCTGTAGCCGCACGTGCATCAACAAAGTAGTGCCAAGCGTGCACCTGTGTCATAAGTAAAGGGCCGGCTGGCTTGACCGTTAAAGGGTGCTGTAACCCCCAAAGTACACTCCAGTCCAAACCAAAAAAAAATTATTTTCTGTGTTTGTGAATTGTGTGCGCAGTAGCCGCACGTGCATCAACAAAGTAGTGCCAAGCGTGCGCCTGTGGCATAAGTAAAGGGCCGGCTGGCTTGACCGTTAAAGGGTGCTGTAACCCCCAAAGTACACTCCAGTCCAAACCAAAAAAAAAATATTTTCTGTGTTTGTGAATTGTGAGCGCAGTAGCCGCACGTGCATCAACAAAGTAGTGCCAAGCGTGCGCCTGTGTCATAAGTAAAGGGCCAGCTGGCTTGACCGTTAAAGGGTGCTGTAACCCCCAAAGTACACTCCAGTCCAAACCAAAAAAAAATAATTTTCTGTGTTTGTGAATTGTGTGCGCAGTAGCCGCACGTGCATCAACAAAGGAGCAGCGCCAAGCGTGCGCCTGTGTCTCATACGTAAAGAGCCGGCTGGCTCATTTCTTAAAGGCTGGTGTAACCCACAAAGTGCACTACTTTCCAGCAAAAATAAAAAAATATTTTCTGTGTTTAGCCGCGCGTATATATCAAATCGATATAACATAAATGGAGGACCAAACTTTCTCCGATAAAAATTAAATAGAGAAAGATCAAGAACCACTTCCTCCTAGTGCTGAAGCTGCTGCCACTAGTCATGACATAGACGATAACATGCCATCAACGTCATCTGCCAAGGCCAATGCCCAATGTCATAATAGAGGGCACATGCAATCCCAAATGACAAAGTTCAGGAAAATGACCTTGAAAAAAACATTTAAATCAGCTGAAGAGAAACGTAAACTTGCCAATATGCCATTTACGACACGGAGTGGCAAGGAACGGCTAAGGTCGATCCCTAGTATGTTCATGACTAGTGGTTCAGCTTCACATGACGATGGAAGCCCTCCTCCCACTAAAAAAATCAAAAGAGTTAAGCTGGCACAGCGAAGAACTGTGCTTTCTAAGAAGATATCACAAATCCCCAAGGAGAGTACAAGTGTGGTGGTGGTTGCGATGCCTGACCTTCCCAGCACTGGACGGGAAGAGTTGGCTCTTTCCACCATTTGCACGCCCCCTGCAGTGCTGAAAGGAGCACCCACAGTCCACTTGCTGATATGCAAATTGAAGATGTCACTGTTGAAGTACAACAGGATGAGGATACTGGTGTAGCTGGCGCTGAGGAGGAAGTTGGCGAGGAGGATTCTGATGGTGATGTGGTTTGTTTAAATCAGGCTCTGTGGGAGACAGTTGTTGTCCGTGGGATGAAAAAGCCCATCACGGTCATGCCTGGGCAGAAGACCAAACATTCCACCTCTTTGATCTGGCAATATTTCTATCCAAATCCGGACAACAACTGTCTTGCCATATGTACCTTATGTAAAGGTGGAATAAGTAGGGGTAGGGACGTTAACCACCTAGGAATATCCTCCCTTATACGGCACCTGCAGCGTGTTCATAATAAGTTACTGTCAAGTTCAGAAACTTTGGCTAAGACCGTAAGCAGTCCAGGGACACCTAAATCCCATTGTCCTGTTGTATCCAAGCGCCTGCAAACCACACCGTCAACTCCCTCCTCGTCAATTTCCTCCTTAGTCAGGATCGGAAGTAGTCCTGCAGGCCATGTCACTGGCATGACTGACTCTCCTATCGGGGATTCCTCCGGAGGATCCTGCATTGCTACGCCTCCTGCTGCCGCTGCTGCTGTTGCTGCTGCTTGGAGTCGTTCATCATCCCAGAGAGGAAGTAGGAACACCACTACTTTTACTAAACAATTGACCCTCCAACAGTCCTTAGCGAGGAGGTTGAAGTACGACAGCAGTCATCCTGAAGCAAAACGTATAACTGAGGCCTTGACTGCTATGTTGGTGTTGGACGTGCGTCCGGTATCCGCCATTAGTGCAGTGGGATTTAGACAATTGATGGAGGTAGTGTGTCCCCGGTTCCAAATCCCGTCTAGATTCCACTTCACTAGGCAGGCAATACCGAGACTGTACAGAAACGTCAGAAAAAGTGTCCTCAGTGTCCTGAAAAATGCCATTGTACCCAATGTCCACTTAACCACGGACATGTGGACAAGTGGAACAGGGCAGACTAAGGACTATATGACTGTGACAGCCCACTGGGTAGATGTATCACCTTACGCAGCAACAGCAGCAGCATCACCAGTCGCAGCATCTCAGAAACGCCAGCTCGTTCCAAGGCAGGCTACGCTGTGTATCACCGGTTTCAGTAAGAGGCACACCACCGACAACCTCTTAGAGAAACTGAGGGAAATCATCGCCCAGTGGCTTACCCCACTTAGACTCTCCTGGGGATTTGTGATATCTGACAACGCCACCAATATTGTGCGGGCATTACATCTGGGCAAATTCCAGCACGTCCCATGTTTTGCTCACACAATAAACTTGGTGGTGCAGAATTTTCTGAAAAGCGACAGGGGCGTGCAGGAGACGCTTTGGGTGGCCCGAAAAATTTCTGGCCACTTTCGCCATTCAGCGACTGCGTGCCGAAGACTGGAGCGCCAGCAAACACTCTTGAACCTGCCCCGCCATCACCTGAAGCAAGAGGCTGTGACGCGGTGGAACTCAACCCTCTATATGCTTCAGAGGATGGAGGAGCAGCAAAAGGCCATTCAAGCCTATACATCCACCTATGACATAGGCAAAGGAGGGGGTATGCACCTGACTCAAGCGCAGTGGAGAATGATTTCCGTGTTGTGCAAGGTTCTCCAGCCCTTCGAACTTGCCACACGTGAAGTCAGTTCAGACACTGCCAGCTTGAGTCAGGTCATTCCCCTCATCAGGCTTTGCAGAAGCAGCTGGAGAAAGTGAAGGAGGAGCTAAGATGGAGCGATTCCGCTCGGCATGTGGGACTTGTGGATGAAGCCCTTCATTCACTTTGCCAGGATTCCAGGGTGGTCAATCTGTTGAAACAGACCACTACATTTTGGCCACCGTGCTCGATCCTAGGTTTAAAGCCTATGTGGTGTCTCTCTTTCCGGCCGACACAAGCCTGCAGAGGTGCAAAGACCTGCTGGTGAACACACTGTCAGCTGAAGCGGAACGTGACACGTCAACAGCTCCTTCTTCATTTTCTCCCGCAACTGGGGCTGCCAGGAAAAAACTTAGGTATCCTAAGCAACCCGCTGGCGGTGATGCAGGGCAGGCAGGACCAAGTTTGAACATCTGGTCCGGACTGAAGGACCTGGCAACAATTTCTGACATGTCTACTGTCACTGCATATGATACTGTCACCATTGACAGAATGGTGGAGGATTACATCGGTGACAGCATCCAAGTAGGCATGTCAGACAGTCCATACCTGTACTGGCAGGAAAAAGAGGCAATTTGGAGGCCCCTGTACAAACTGGCTCTATTTTACCTGAGTTGCCCCCCCTACAGTGTGTACTCCGAAAGAGTGTTTAGTGCAGCCGGGAACCTTGTCAGCGAAAGGCGTAGGAGGTTGCTTCCACAGAATGTGGAGAAGATGATGTTCATCAAAATGAATTATCAGCTCTTCCAGGGAGACCAGCCTCCAGAACGTACAGAGGGACCTGTGGTGGTGGATTCAAGTGGGGACGAGTTAATACTTTGTGAGGATGAGGATGTACACACTGAAGAGGGTGAGGAATCGGTGGATGAGGAGGATGAGGATGACATCTTGCCTCCGTAGAGCCAGTTTGTGCAGGGACAGATTAATTGCCAGCTTGTTTTGAGGGGGCCCAAACGAACCAATCATTTCAGCCACAGTCGTGTGGCAGACCCTGGCGCTGAAATGATTGGTTTGTTAAAGTGTGCATGTCCTGTTTATACAACATAAGGGTGGGTGGGAGGGCCCAAGGACAATTCCATCTTGCACCTCTTTTTTTTCTTTGCATTATGTACAGTTTGGGGCCTAGTTTTTCAAACTGCCATCCTGTCTGTCACTGCAGTGTCACTCCTAGATGGGTCACGTGTTTGTGCCACCCACTCGTGTTGCTTAGCATAGTCATCCAGCTACCTCGGTGCAACCTTTTGGACATAAAAACACTATTGTGAGGTGTGAGGTGTTCAGAATAGACTGGAAATTAGTGGAAATTAAGGTTATTGAGGTTAATAATAGCATAGGAGCAGAAAAACCAACACAATAAATACAGATCCAAAACACAAAATCCAGAACCCAAAACACGGAAGGGTGGTTTTGGCAAAACCAATCCAGATCCAAAACACGAAGAAAGATCCAGAAACCGAAATTCCGGGACGCTTGGAGATGACGTCATCTCCAAGTGCCACTGAAGCCGGCCAATCGGCAGGCAAGTGCCACGATTCAGGTCACCTTGACCCGGATCGCGACGTTTACACTGCACGGTTTTACGGGTTATTCCAGTGTTAAACCCTGCAAGTTACCTGGGTTAGATTGCCCTATCCCCTTTTACACCAATGAGCTACCCGTGTTAACCCTGCAATAACCCGGATTTTAGCTCTGGTGTAAAAGGGGTATAAATAAAGGTGCATACACACACAACGATTTTGTTACCAACGATTTTATGAACTATTTTATGAACGATTTTATGAACAATTTTCTGTCTGATTATCTGTCAGATTTTTTAAAGTGTAGTGAACGACTTTTTTGAACTACAAACGATTTTTACATATTCCCTTAATGAAAATCGTTCAGTTGGTCAGTCTGACTGAACTACAAACTTCAAACGTGAACGCGTATGAACGATAATCATTCATCGTTTTAACTCAGAAAGTGAACGATTTTTACAATGATTGAACGATAAATGATATGGTTAACGATAATCATTAAAAAAATCGTTGTATGTGTATGCACCTTGACTTTTAACAACAATATACTATTCCGTACAATATTTTAGACAGGTGTGTGGAAGGAAAATGCTGCAAAGTAAAAATGCTTTCATAAATTTTTATCAATTGATAAAAATGCAAAGTGAATGAAATCTAAATGAAACCAATATTTGGTGTGACCACTTTTTGCCTTCAAAACAGCATCAATTCTTCTAGGCACACTTGCACAAAGTCAAGGACTTTGTAGGATTATAGTCAGGTGTATGATTAACAAATCATACCAAACAGGTGATAATGATCATCATTTTCATATGTAGGTTGAAACGCAGATATTAACTGAAACAGAACCAGCTGTGTAGTTGGCTTAAAACTGGGGGAGTAAAGCCAAACTCTACTACAAAGGTGAGGTTGTGGAAGACCGTTTCATGTCATAGCTCATACACCATGGCAAGACTGGGCACAGCAACAAGGCACAAGGAAGTTATACTGTATGAGCAAGGTCTCTCCCACGCAAATATTTCAAAGCAGACTGGGAATTCAAAATGTGCTGTTCAAGCTCTTTTGAAAACACAGGAAGAAATAGGCAACATTGAGGACCATAGACGCAGTGGTCGGCCAAGGAAACTTAGGCCCTCATTCAGAGCCGCTCATAAGCGGTCATACGCTCGTAGTCATCCGATGTTGTCAAACCACGCATGCGTCGGTGTAACAGTACGGCTGATTGCGATAATTTTTTCAGTCGTTCGTCAAATAGTGAACAGGAAGTGACATGTCAAATGTGATTGACAGAACTGTCCGTTTTGGGGCGGTGACGGGGGTGGAGATGGGAAAACGCAGGCGTGTCGAGGCGTTTTTTGGGCGTACATAAATTATCTGATGCGAACGGCCAATGTGAACGGAACAAGGGTTACGTCACTGTCTGATCCACTTTCCATTCAAACTGCTCGCTCAGCTTGTGGTCTGGTATTCTCTATCGCAATGACGATGGTCTCTTCGTTCTTCCCGAGGCTCATCGATGGTTTTCCGATTTATCAATTGAGGCCTCAAAAACAATCAGTTTTGAATTGCAAAAATGCTTGTAAGGTGTTTAGCCAATAGCCTTTTTTTAGTAGCAAAAAACCGTACTCAGGTGAACTACTCAGCTGCTAATTTCTGGGTTAGACAATCAATTAGCTTACAAATTTATTTTACATTTGCGTGTTTTTGCCAAATTTGTTTTCTATTTTTTTTAGGGCAACAATATTGTACGCAGGTTTGTTGTTTTTCTTCATTTTTTAGGGGCCAAGAAAACAATCGTCCTTTTGTTTTTCGCTAAGTGTTAATTAAAACTCATAAATTGTTTTTAACCCTTGTTTTTTTTTTACAAAAAGAATGTTTAGATTTCCGTTGTATTGTTTGTAATGTTGTTTGCGGGATTACCTTTTAACCAGTTTTTGAATAAATTAACAAGAGAATTGTGCAGATTTTCAACATTATTTTATTTATTGATTTTTATTTTTTTCCAAAAATTTTGGGGAAATAAAAAAAACTTGTTAACGTAAAAACAAATAACAAATGATTTTAGAAACACACAAACAAAATAAGTGGCATTTGAAATCCACAAACAAAGAAAATTAATAAAAAAATCACAAGAAAGGAGAGTGAGGTTTTGGGCATTAAGGAATATGGGGCAAACACTGAGAAGGATTGTGAGAAAATTAGCCAGTGCTGTCATCGCCTTTTGGCCCGTTTAGCCAGGGTAGGGAGGGAGCCTGAACGGGTCCGGGATGTCCTTCTGCTGGCCTGGCCAGAGGCAGATGTTGTGGCCTCTGGACTAGGCATAGGGCTAGGCACATTTGTAGGGATGGCTGTTGTTGTGCCAGAGGTGGAGGGTCCTGATGTTCCGGCAGGAAGTGAGGCCGGCTCCAACATGTGCTGGCGAACGAGCTGCTCCAGGGCATTTGCTATTCGCACGTTGGCCCCAGTATTTTCCGCCAGGGCCTTAGCAATGGTCACGTTGGCCGCAGCACTTTGCTCCAGGGCGTCCGCCACCCGTAGCAGATTGGCGTCCATCCTCAGCAGAATCTCGGTCTGCTGATCCGTTTTAATATTGAGATCAGTGAGGAGGCCCACTGCCTGCGAGGGGGAATGCCCTGGACTGTCTTCGACAGGGTCCACAGCCGGATCTACTGCTTCCTCCCCTGCAGAGCCAGCAGAAATTCTGCGGCCAAAGCTCCCCTCTGGAGCAGACTCATCCGCCTGTGTCTCTGTGAGAAAAAAAGAGAAAAGAGTAACATTATAATCTAGATATTGGCCCAAACACATTTCTGAGTTGTTAACATTACAACATTTACCTGGGGCAACATGAGGAGCCACAAAGTCTGGCATGTCAGTATCCATGTTCGACACGCCAAACACCTCCTCATCCTGCACACACCCCTGGGCCATCTCCTCCAAATCTGTGAGCTCCAGTGACACAGGGGTGGGACCCCCACCTGTCCCCCCTGCATGCCTAGCCCTATCAGCCAGTTTTTGCTTAAGACAAAATTTGAAGTCGCTCCATCTGTGGGGTAAAAAGTTGGCATTATTCCGGCAGTATTTGGACCTGTAAACACTTTTTACTAAAATGTAGTTTTTACGTACCGGCGTTTGACCTCCCGGGTTGAACGTTCAAAATCACCCACCCTATTGACACCACTGGCTATGTCATCCCACATTTTCCATTTCTGGCTTGCACCCATATTCCTTGCTGCCTGTGGCAGGTTGTCATTGCACATATGCACCAAAACCTCCATCTCCTTTCTTGTGAATTGTGGCTGCCTTTTTTGGGGGGGTTTAGTTGGCTTACTAGGCCCAGCAGCCTCTTCCATGGCATCCTCAACACCTTTTTTTAAAATGGGATTAAATAGTATAATGTAAAATGTTCCCAAAATTATTGTTAAACAGAATCCTTTGGCCCAAAAAAGAGAAATACTTACCTGGCGCCTCTTGGGCAGTGCTTTGCTGGTCTGTAGTCATTTTGGACTTTCAGGTCTCACTACAGCAGACCGATTTGGCATTTCAGTGACATTTTTATACATGCGTCAGCATTATTCGACGGCATCATTGACTGTGCACTCCTATTGTCCGTCCTTAATTTGAGCGGGAAAATAAAGACTATTTATGGCTTGGTGTGACTGGAGTCGATGTGGCATGTTGTTTGTTGGAGGTTTGGCGTTGGAGTGGTTTTGAGGTTTTGTGGTTTAGTGAGTAGAAGGAGGACATTTTCGGAGCGTTTTATTTCTTTTTTTCTAGCTTATTTCTTTTCCGTTGGTTTATTTTTTTATTGCTTGGCTATTTTTTTGTGATTTTTTTGAGTAAGTATTTTAAAAAACCACCGTAAAAAATAATAGTAAATAGTTTACAAATGTTTTTAATAATTTTTTTTTTTGGTTTACAGTTAGTTTGGGATTGCCCCAGTGAAGTTTTTGAACTTTGTGATATTTGTCTATTTTTGGTAAGTGTTTTTGTTTTCATGATTTTACAAATTAGATGTATTGTTCTTAGCATATGTTTCGCAAAGTAATGTTGTTTATTTTCTGGGAACAATCATGTCTTACCACTAAATGTAGCATACTATTTTACGAACTAATGTGTCTTGATTTAACTGTAAAAGTAGCGTCCTATTTTACGAACTAATGTGTCTTGATTTAACTGTAAAAGTAGCGTAGTATTTTGCGAACTATTTTTTTACTAAATTTTCTGGGTAAAATCTTGTCTTAACACTAAATGTAGCGTAGCATTTTCTGAACTAATGTGTGCTCCCTTCTTTATGTTTTCACGAAAACAATTTGTTTACAATCATATTTTCGTTAATGAATCTTAAACATATTTTCTACTTTTGAAATGTAGGGTGTTCTGCACATGACACGTCCCAGGCCTATAAGCATCTTTGGATTTATGAGAAAAGATAAGTATATTTTTCTTAACACATTTGTCTAAAACAATAACTACCTGGCTTACCATTTCAGGTTGATGTTGGTCGTATTATATTGGCAATGGTTCCAGAACCCGACCAACCTCAACTTCGTCCCAGGCATAGGCCTCATATGCGTGCAAGGCCCCAGATATATAGAACACGTGTCACCCTTTTTGGAATGCCAGATGATGAGGTATTAAGGTGATACCGTCTGCCGCCACAAATCATCATAGACACTCTCTCATTAACAGAGAGTGATCTTGAACGGCAAATTGAAAGTCCTACAGCAATACCACCACTTACTCAATTAATGTCGGTGTTACATTTTTGTGCCTCAGGATCCTTTCAAACCACTGTGGGAAGAGTTGCGGGAATATCCCAATCCTCCTTTTCAAGGATCCTGAGGGCAGTGAGGGAGGCCCTTTTTAAACACCTCCATCATTTTATTAAAATGCCATTGGATATGGGTACCCTTAATGTGGCAAAGGCGATATTTTACCAAATAGCTGGCTTCCCACACATCATAGGGGTTGTGGATGGCACTCACATACCACTTCAGCCTCCAGCAAGGCTGGAGGCTATTTTTAGGAACCGCAAGCACTTTCATTCACTGAATGTAATGGTGGTATGTGATGCCTCCCTCCAGATCCTGTCCCTTAATGCCAAATTCCCCGGCAGTGCACATGATTCCTTCGTCATCCGGCAATCAGGGATTTGGCACAAATTAAACAACCTGCAAGCTGGTGATGCATGGCTTCTGGGTAAGTTGAAACCTTCTGTTGAAACCAATGCAAAGCTTGTTACACAATGGTTCTGATGTTTGTTTTTATATTTTCACAGGAGACAGTGGTTACCCTTGCATGCCCTGGCTGCTCACTCCTTATTTGGTTCACACACCAGGGCCACAAAGTGAGTATAATTCCACAATTACAGCCACCAGTCAGGTGGTGGAGTGCTGTATCTGCCTTTTAAAAGGCCGATTCAGATGCGCTCCACTGCTCTGGTGGCGAGGTCATGTATTTGCCGGATATGGTTTCAAAAATTGTGGTCCTGTGTGGGATATTTCACAACATCACCATAAGGAGTGGTGTCCCAATGCAGCCAGAGGATGCCTTGCATGAGGATGGCCCCCCCGAGGTTGGTCGGAGGTCAGTATGTGGGGGGGCAATACGCGAGGATGTGGTGGCCAGATTTTTTAGGTAATTATGGTAAATAATTAAGTTAATTGACACAATGTAGACATGTAAGATTTTAATGGCCAATTTTAATTTGTGTTTTATCTTTTTTTGTCTTTTATTCCATAAAATTAACCTAAAATATGATGCCTACTACCTGATCCAAACAATTGACTTCATGTGGCCACATTGGATATAACTTCTGGAACAATGATTTCTTCGCCTCATTTGTGGATTCATGTTGGCATGCTACTTCTTCAAACAGTTCTTGATTGTTGTTGTTATTTTGTTCTTTTTGGTGTTGGTTGTATTTTTGAGTGTGTTTTCACTGTGTGAATTGATTGTGACAATTCACTTTGTGTTTATTATTTGCGTGCATTAAATTTGTGTTTAACGTTAAACAAATATTTCCTTGGTAAATTACAAGCAAGTGTAACCTGGTCCAAAAAAGGCAAACTTGCTTAATGGCTAATCCTGTAATGTGTTCAATTGTAAAGTATTTTACCCTGCTTTGTGGCTAAAAACAAACACCAAAGGTATTATGGTGAATCAGTATGTTTTCTAATCTAGGCCTAAGCAGGTTTGATTTAATTTTTACATTACCCACAAAAATTTTATTTTTTAAATTGCTGTTAATTCTACAAACCTATTGGTATTGTTAGGTGTTTAATGTGCCAGCTTACATACTTACTTGAGCTTTCTACAATCTAATTTACATTACTTAAAAAAACATGCTACAATAGTCGACTTATGTAAGGTTCAACAATCTAATATTTACAGACAAGGAATGAGACTTTAATAAATCAAAATATATTTTATTTGTTTAAACATTTTTAGGGCGAAAATATAAAAAATTAGTGGCGCTGAAGTGCCAACAAATGATCCAGGACCACGAGCATGCCTACTACATGGCCCCTCAAGCTCTGCAAGCTGGAAATCAGTTCTTGGTTCCGCCTCTGGTCCTCTGTGGGTTAAAAAAATGTGTGGATTACCAAAATGACACCTTAATTTCTATGTTTCCAAACAACTTAAAAATCAGACTATACTTAAAAAAAAGAAAAAAAAAAACCCACAAAAAATAGGGAGAACTACGCCAAAATACTACATTTGTTGTTACCGTAAACAAGAAAGACACAAGTATGAGTGTTTGGACATGTGTCATATGTGTAAGGGGAAAACATCCTAGACATTGTTTGACAAGATATATATCCAAAACATTAGAAATACTTAACAAATTGGAAATGCACAGGCAAAAGGACAACATCAACCAAAAACAAAATAATGCAAAAGCAGCCATAGTTTAAAAGGGAAACATACTGGTCATAATGATGACTGGGCCTGGAGCCCCGACATCGTCCTCCTCAGAGGTGGGCCAGTGCTGGTCGGATGGAGGAGGGGTGATTTGGCTGGAAGTGGAAGGTGAGGAAAAGAGAGGGGTGGGTGGAGGGGAGAGTGATGAAAAGAGAGGGGGGGTGGAGGGGAGGGTGAATTTTGAGGGATGGCAATGTGATGAGAGGGAGGGGCATCACGGTCTGCCAGGTCTGGGGTGGAGGGGGAATTTGGGGAAGGTTGGGGAGAGGAGGTTTGGGTGGGAGTGGGGGATAGGGGACGAGCACGACGTCGTAGTCTGCGCTCAGCCCCTAAATGATGGATAAAAATTTATGTTATTAAATATATATATATTTTTTTAAATTAACACACCCCAAAAAAAATAAAAATAAATAATGCGATACGGAAAACATGCACACGCAGATATGTCCTAAATAAAGAAACAGGGCTAGATGGAAAACATGCACACGCAGGTATGTCCTAAATAAAGAAACAGGGCTAGACGGAAAACAGGCACACACAGGTATGTCCTAAATAAAGAAACAGGGCTAGACGGAAAACAGGCACACGCAGGTATGTCCTAAATAAAGAAACAGGGCTAGACGGAAAACATGCACACGCAGGTATGTACTAAATAAAGAAACAGGGCTAGACGGAAAACAGGCACACGCAGGTATGTCCTAAATAAAGAAACAGGGCTAGATGGAAAACATGCACACGCAGGTATGCTTACATTTAAAATGTTAAAAAAATACACTCACTTTCCTGAATTTGCTAACGCAAATTCTCCAAAAGACGCGGGGATCTGCGGCGTAGATCGGACCATCGCCTTTCGAGCTGTCTGATATTGCGGCGGTAGCCCAACCTATGCAGCCGGCACCGCACCTCAGCATAGGCTTGCCGCTTGCGGCAGTTAGTAATGGGGGCCAGATGATCTGTTATTCTCCGGTCCATCACATCTGTGAGGATCAGGAGTTCGCAACGACAAAATGCTGCGCTCTCATGGTGGCAATGATTTTTTCAACACAAAACAGTTTTAATAAAGGTCCCAGAAAAAATTTGATTGGCTAATGTACTTTGAAAATTAACAGAAAGCATTCTATTGGTTATTGTATGAGTCATGTGACCTACACCCTCACAAATATAATGTGAGTTATGATAGGCTTGATGCAGTGACATGCGTAAGCTACTTTAAATATTATTAATAAAGATGAAAAATCTGCATATAAACAAACGCTAAACAATAGTAGCATTCAAACAAACTTTAAAATTTGAAAAACCATCCCCTTGGTACAAACGTACGTATTCTGCGGAAGGAATGACACACACGAACAATAATAAAGTTTATTGACATTGTAAAAATAAACGGATTGCAAAGTTGTGAATACCAATTAAGCTAATGAATATACTGATTGCTATTAATCGATTCAAGTATGTTTGCAGAATGAAATAGCAGGCAATCGAAAAATGACAGGGCCACTTCCGGATTTGACTTGTGCAAGCATTCCCTGCAACCAAAGAGGAGACGGACGGTCGCTATTTTGAACGTTCGCTAGCTAGAGGAGGGGTTGGGAGACTATGGGGAGGAAGATTAGCTGCGAGCGAACATACGAGCGAGCGCTTGAATTAACATTTTTTTCGCTCGTACGCCGAACGAACGGCCACTTGCGTCCGGGTCTAAATCAGGGCCTTAGTGCATCAGATGAAAGACACATCATGCTTACTTCCCTTTGACATTGGAAGATGTCCAGCAGTACTATCAGCTCAGACCTGGCAGAAACCAGTGGGACTCAGGTACACCCATCTAGTCAGCAAACAGAAAAAAAGAAAATAGTGAAGCGTCGTGTAGAATTCAGTAAATTATTTATTTAATACATAATATTCCTATAATGGCAGAATGATGTTCTCATCCAGAAAGGATACAAATTAAGATATAGCAAGATATAATTATACAAACTGTTTCAATTTCTAAAAATCTGTATAAACATAGATAAAAAACATTAAAAATAATATATATCAGAGCAATGGGTTCCTATAGGATTTTTAGGATAATGTCGCTGATTAACCACACTATTAGCATATAGCGATCCGCAGTGTATCAAAACAATATAATCCTGTAAGGTGGTTTTAAAAAAATAGAAGTCAGTAATTAGCTGCACTGTTGAGTACATAGCAGTCCTTGATACAATACGGTAATATTGCTGAGTTGAATAGATATCCGAATGTTTCCAAAAGGTGATACTAATTGATCATAGCAAATGTTATTGTATCAGAGAGTGCAAAAGCATACAATACTGGTTACTGGAGAGTAAGGATCCACCCCAGGCTGCACTAGGGCTGCTTACTGCAGAGTACACGCCTGCCACAGACATACCTATACATCCAGACATCTGTGAGCCACTCACCATCATTCACCGGCTGATAGCTGAGTATCTAACATCTTGCGGGACAGAGAGTACCCGATCATAGGGGAGTACGCACTGGACTGGAGCGGAGGTGTCTGAGCCATCCGACGGAACGTCTCCGTACAACGGAGAGACGGTCCCTTCACCTGAGCGCCGACTAACATCCACCGGTGAATTAATCTAGCACAGTGTTGGCTAACCTTGACACTCCAGCTGTTGTGGAACTATATATCCCAGCATGCCCTGCCACAGTTTTAGCATGCCCTAATAGCAAAACTGTAGCAGTGCATGCTGGGTTATGTAGTTCCATAACAGCTGGAGTGTCAAGGTTAGCCAACACTGATCTAGCAGCTCTCTGGAAAGGCATAAAACGGACCTCCTATTGGGAAAATCAATCCCTCCATTGACATTTAATTCCAGCAAGTATTACTCTCCAGTAACCAGTATTGAATGCTTTTGCACCTTACTGGCTGAGAACATCATTCTGCCATTATAGGAATATTATGTATTAAATAAATAATTTACTGAATTCTACCCGGCGCTTCACTATTCTCCTTTTTTCTGTTTGCTGACTAATTGTGGGATGTAGAGCCCACTGTGACAGTTGCCGTATTGAATTCAGGGTATTAATTGGTTAAACACCAGCGCACCTTCCTTCTATACACCCATCTAGTGTTTGGAAAAGTCTGGTCAGAGCTTGACTTCATGGAAGAATCGTGGCCAAAAAGCCATACAGTACCTTTGACGTGGAAATAAGGCCAAGTGACTCAACTATGCATGAAAACATAGGAACTGGGGGGCAGAAAGAAGGCAGCAGGTGCTCTTGACTGATGAGTCAAAATTTTAAATATTTGGCTGTAACAGAAGGCAGTTTGTTTGCCGAAGGGCTGATGAGCGGTACAATAATGAGTGTCTGCAGGCAACAGTGAAGCATGGTGGAGGTTCCTTGCAAGTTTCTAGCTGCATTTCAGCAAATGGAGTTGGGGATTTGGTCAGGATTAATGGTGTTCCCATGCTGAGAAATACAGGCAGGTACTTATCCATCATGCAATACTATCAGGGAGGCGTCTGATTGGCTCCAAATTTATTCCGCAGCAG
Organism: Taudactylus pleione; assembly: GCA_031769625.1. NCBI lineage: Eukaryota > Metazoa > Chordata > Amphibia > Anura > Myobatrachidae > Taudactylus > Taudactylus pleione. Next base: position 8,385,107 of record JAUIMM010000004.1, read on the forward strand.
GACAACGACCCCAAACGTACAGCCAATGTCATTAAGATCTATCTTTAGCGTAAAGAAGAACAAGGAGTCCTGGAAGTTATGGTATGGCCCCCACAAAGCCCTGATCTCAACATTGTCAAACCTGTCTGAGATTACATGAAGAGACAGAAGAATTTGAGCAAGCCTACATTCACAGGAGATCTGTGGTTAGTTCTCCAATATGTTTGGAACAACCTCCTTGCCAAATTCCTTCAAAAACTGTGTGCGAGTGTACATAGAAGAATTGATGCTGTATTGAAGGTAAAGGGTGGTCACACCAAATATTGATTTGATTTACATTTCCCTTCTGTTCATTTACTTTCCATTTTATTAATTGATAAAAATAAACTATTAATACTTCTATCTTTGAAAGCATTCTTACTTTGCAGCATTTTTTCCACCTCTGCCTAAAACTTTAGCACAGCAATATATATATAAGAGATGTGCGAGTCCGGATTTCTGAAATCCGAACACACCCGAATTTCGAGGTTTCAAGTAGAACTGGGTCAAGGTTCAGATTCACTTTGTGACCCAGTTCAAACCGAGTCCCAGATCGGACCTGTTGCCAGTTCGGAACTCGGATTTAAAAAACGAACTCGGGTTATGGATTTGGACATTTTAGCTGTTTTTATCGATTTTTATTGATTTTTAATCGATTTATATAAATTTTTGTCTAAAACACTAAGATGAATCTAATGTAGATCCAAAACCAAAACACGGGGATACGTTTATTTACATAGCACACTCACCTACATACATACACAAGCACACACATGAATACTTACATACACACATCCACACATACACAGACACATACATACTGTACATACACAGACACGTACTGTACATACATACATACACCCATACATACAGACACATACGCATAGCACACACATATACACAAACATACATACACACATCCATACATACACAGACACATACGCATAGCACACACATATACACAAACATACATACACACATCCATACATACACAGACACATACGCATAGCACACCCATATACACAAACATACATACACAAACACGTACTGTACATACATACATAAACACACATACCCTGGACTGAGAGGAGAATGGCAGCCACTGTGTGTGAGGAGGACTGAGGCAGCTGCTGTGGCTGGGCATGCGCAGCAGTTCCCCGAAGAAATTCTGTGTGATATCTGTTGATCAGAGCTCTCTGTAGCTGCAGCTCCACAATTGTGATTGCGAAGGAGACACTGCTGTTTACCGGCAAGTCTAATGGGGCCCATACATCTAGTCAGGGACTTGCAGTCAGGGTAGATGCTCCTGAGATTTGATTTAAAACTGTTTAGAATAATACAAAGAAGATATTTATAATGTATAAACATCTTCTTTGTTTATTGTAATCATTTTAATAGTTAACACTCTTCAGCTTTGTGGAGCTCCCTGGAACTGCAGGGAGACGAGAGATGAGGCAGCAACAGCTCAGCCTTGCTTCTGTATAGTCAGACACTGCTTGCGGAGCTGGGGGCGGAGCCACACCATGGGCAGTAAGCTGCACAGAAAGATAGCTAATAGAGGCATGCCTCTGAATATGGAGGGCGTGCCTTGAGCACTGGTGGACAACTTGGATGTGTCATGACCAGGAAGTGCACTGCAGTGCTTAGAGATGAAGCTCAGTCAGCAGAAGCAAGAGAAGACACAGTGATGCAGGTAGGAGAATCAATGGACACTGAAGCATAGTGTAGTGAGGGGAGAGTTACAGTGAGTAGGGTGTGAGACAGGCTCCCAGCATTCAGACCCATCTCCATGTGTGCCTCCCCAGCCATTGGCCTCACCGCACATCACTACATCTAGTCTTATGGGATTTAAAGTGTTTTGTGTTTTGTATTATTATTTATATATATGGCGCCACAAGTGTTCCGCAGCACCTTACAAAGTACATAAACAAATAGGTTGATTTACAGTGACTTACAGTACAGTACAAAACAATACAATAAAGGACATGGATAATATTATAGCTACCTTCGCAACCATAACACCAAGATAAGCAACAATGTAAAGCAACCAAGTGTTAAGTGCCCTGGTAGAGAGTAAGAAGTAGATGAAGGTAGAGTAAGGAGAAGCACAAGAGGGTAGAGGGCCCTGCTCATAGGAGCTTACATTCTAAAGGGGAGGGACAGACAAACAGGGGTGACACAGATGGGGTAGGCAGGGAGGAAGTAGTATGTTGCATCAAGTTAAGATGAGAGCTGGAAGGCTTTGATGAAATAGTGGGTCTTGAGAGCCCGTTTGAAGGATTGAAGAGAGGTGGAGAGTCTGATGGGAAATGGGAGAGAGTTCCAAAGGTGGGGAGCAGCGCGGGCAAAATCTTCGAGGCGGGAGTGGGAGGAAGTAATCAATTGGCATGAGAGGCAGCGTGCATTTGTTGAACGAAGAGGGCGAACAGGAGAGTGAAGGGAGATGAGATCAGAGATGTAAATGGGAGAGGAATGGTTGAGGGCTTTGTAAGTGAGTGTGAGAACCTTAAATTGGGTTATAAAAGGGAAGGGGAGCCAGTCGAGAGCTTGTAGGAGAGGGGAGGCAGATGCAGAGCATTTTGAGAGGAAGATGAGCCAGGCAGCAGCATTAAGGATAGACTGGAGAGGGGAGAGAAGGGAGTTGGGGAGGCCAGATAGGAGGAGGTTACAGTAGTCCAATCTGGAGATGACCAATGAGTGTATGAGGGTTTTAGTGGCATCCTGGGTGAGAAAGGGTCTAATCTTGGAAATATTTTTAAGATGAAAATGACAGGACTGTGAGAGATTCTGGATATGTGGTTTGAAGGAGAGGGAGGAGTCCAGGATAACTCCAAGACAGCACACTTTGGGGCTAGAGGAGACAGTTGTGCCATCAATTGATAAAGAAATGGTGGGAAGTATGGTTATGTAGGGGGGTGGGAAGATGATTAGCTCAGTCATATCAGTCATATTAAGTTTAAGAAATCGCTGGGACATACAGGAAGAGATGGAAGTGTTGTCGTACCTCTGCGATCAGGATCCAGTACATTGCTGCAGACCTGTTATCATTATTTTTAGTATTATCTTTTATTACCTGAGCACCACAAAGTGTCCACAAAGTTATACAAGGGACAGGTGCTTATATCGATGTTCCAAAATATCCAATCAGAAGTTATGGTGTATGAAAATCTAATTCAATGAGAAGATGGAAACAATTAGAATCCAGAGTACTTAGAAGAGATCATGACAGCAGCAGACCACACACCTTGAGAAAGGCTTTACAAAGCCGAAATGCGTTGGTGCACACACATATCATCACCAGGGTTTAAAAACTATCACCCACGAACCCAGACATACGGAGGACAGAGCTGCACGGAGGCGGCACAGGACTGGCAAGCTGAAGAAAGCCGTGATTGCAGCGACAACCAGGAGCTGCCGCAGATCCAAGACACCACCCGTGAACTAAGTGCACTGACACAGTGCCGGAAGATTCTGCCACAAAAACCATCGGCACAGCGTCAGCAAGGAGCCGCCTGGAAGACCTCGGTACAGAGAGACTATCATCCTGCCCGGCGAGGAAGGGTAAGTGCTGATGGGTCCAGGCGGCCTGACACCATTGTAATAAGATTGCATTACAGCTGAACAAAAAGGGAGCTCTCCATCATACAATATCCACGATCGACCACCAAGAATTAACAGGACAAGTACTTACATTTCTAAGACTAGATATTATACATAAACGGTCTCTTTATTACCAGGACAATTTTTTCACCATTCATCATTGATTTTGCCTTTTTCCCCAAACCCCTTTTCCCCCACTACAAATCACACTGTCCCTGTCACTTGCACATATCCAAACACACACTCCCTCCCTCTGTTTGAAATTCTGTGCATATATCACTTGTCCTATTATGTGGTGTCTCATCTAAATATAAAAAGCCGGCCGGCAATAAAGAACATGCACTTGAGCACAATGTGCCTGTAACTACTGCAAGGTGCATCAGATTTTAAATTTGTGTTAAAACATATATTTTAATAAACTTAATACTGTATGACAAAATACTGACTACAAGTAGTTATTCTGTATATAGACAGTAGACACACATCACAAGGTTGAGTGCAGAGATACGACAACACTTCCAATATATCTAGTCTTATGGGGCCCATACATCTAGGCTGTATCAAGGCAATTCCCTATTCTGCCGAAGTCGTGGTTGGGGGATCGGAGAAATCCAACAGGTTGGACAATCTCAATTTCCCGATTCCGACCTGAAAATGGTTGGATTCGGTAAGTCGGACATTTTCAACATAATATTATTTATAACCGTAGCGCTACCCTAAAGGATACTTGCACTATGAATGCCCTATTTGAGTAGGGAATATATAAAGAACTTTTAGCTGGCTGATATGAAGATTATGCATATATGTCTGGTAGCTTACACATACTCATCAAATATGATGTGCGCATATACTATTTATTGACATAATAACAAATAAAATAAAATCATGTAAAATTACAATGGCTGTATTGCCAGATACAGTAGTTGAAAATACAAACAAATAAGATCATATAAAATATCATATAAAATTTCAATGGCTAAATTGCCGGGTGGCTGTTTTACCAAATAGTTGAAAATATAGGCATTGATGTTAAAGTAGAGAGGTAGTCCGGATGCCCTCAAATCTGTAAGTCCATTTCTTTCAATGATCTGGCATCAACAGGAATGTTCCTCCTAGCTGCCAACGCGTTTGTGGACTCCTGGTCCCTTTTTCAAGGACATTTTTAGCATGTTGAATTTCTGCGACTCCCCAATGAATTGCAGATCAGTGGACATAGGCGATTGGCGATCCATTGATGGATCGGAGTTGGCAAAATGGGGATTCGGCCCGTAGATGTATGGTCCACATTAGGGGTGTGCACCGGCCACTTTTCGTGTTTTGTGTTTTGGTTTTGGATCTGGATCTTTCTTCGTGTTTTGGATCTGGATTGGTTTTGCCAAAACCACCCTTCCGTGTTTTGGGTTCTGGGTTTTGTGTTTTGGATCTGTATTTTTTTGAAAAAAAAGCATAAAAACAGCTAAAATCACAGAATTTGTGGGTTTTTCTGCTCCGATGCTATTATTAACCTCAATAACCTTAATTTCCACTCATTTCCAGTCTATTCTGAACACCTCATACCTCACAATAGTGTTTTTATGTACAAAAGGTTGCATCGAGGTAGCTGGATGACTATGCTAAGAGATACGAGTGGGCGGCACAAACACGTGGTCCATCTAGGAGTGGCACTGCAGTGGCAGACAGGATGGCAGTTTGAAAAACTAGGCCCCAAACTATACATAATGCAAAGAATAAAAAGAGGCGCAAGATGGAATTGTCCTTGGGCCCTCCCACCCACCCTTATGTTGTATAAACAGGACATGCACACTTTAACAAACCAAACATTTCAGCGCCAGGGTCTGCCACACGACTGTGGCTGAAATGATTGGTTCGTTTGGGCCCCCACAAAACAAGCTGGCAATTAATCTGTCCCTGCACAAACTGGCTCTACGGAGGCAAGATGTCGTCCTCATCCTCCTCATCCACCGATTCCTCACCCTCTTCAGTGTTGTGTACATCCTCATCCTCACAGAGTATTAATTTGTCCCCGCTGGAATCCACAACCACAGGTCCCTCTGTACGTTCTGGAGGCTGGTCTCCCTGGAAGAGTTGATAATTCATTTTATGAACATCATCTTCTCCACATTTTGTGGAAGCAACCTCCTACGCCTTTCGCTGACAAGGTTCCCGGCTGCACTAAACACTCTTTCGGAGTACACACTGGAGGGGGGGCAACTCAGGTAAAATAGAGCCAGTTTGTACAGGGACCTCCAAATAGCTTCTTTTTCCTGCCAGTACAGGTACGGACTGTCTGACATGCCTACTTGGATGCTGTCACCGATGTAATCCTTTAACAGACAGACGCATGCTTGTCGCTGCTGCTTTGAGGATGCAAGTGCGGCTACAGCCCACACAATTCACAAAGACAGAAAAAAGAAGAAGAATATTTTTATTGTTTGTGTAGCACACTTTGAGGGTGTCACCACCCTTTAACAGACAGACGCACACTTGTCGCTGCTGCTTTGAGGATGCAAGTGCAGGTACAGCCCACACAATTCACAAAGACAGAAAAAAAAGAAGAATATTTTTATTGTTTGTGTAGCACACTTTGAGGGTGTCACCACCCTTTAACAGACAGACGCACGCTTGTCGCTGCTGCTTTGAGGATGCAAGTGCGGCTACATCGCACACAAGTCACAAACACATTAAAAAAATAGTTTTTTATTTTTTGGAGCACTTTGCGAGTTACACCACCCTTTAACAGACAGACGCACGCTTGTCGCTGCTGCTTTGAGGATGCAAGTGCGGCTACAGCCCACACAATTCACAAAGACAGAAAAAAAAAGAAGAATATTTTTATTGTTAGTGTAGCACACTTTGAGGGTGTCACCACCCTTTAACAGACAGACGCACGCTTGTCGCTGCTGCTTTGAGGATGCAAGTGCGGCTACAGCCCACACAATTCACAAAGACAGAAAAAAAAAGAACAATATTTTTATTGTTTGTGTAGCACACTTTGAGGGTGTCACCACCCTTTAACAGACAGATGCACGCTTGTCGCTGCTGCTTTGAGGATGCAGGTGCGGCTACAGCCCACTCATTTCACAAAGACAGAAAAAAAAAGAACAATATTTTTATTGTTTGTGTAGCACACTTTGAGGGTGTCACCACCCTTTAACAGACAGACGCACGCTTGTCGCTGCTGCTTTAAGGATGCAGGTGCGGCTACAGCCCACACATTTCACAAAGACAGAAAAAAAAAGAACAATATTTTTAATGTTTGTGTAGCACACTTTGAGGGTGTCACCACCCTTTAACAGACAGACGCACGCTTGTCGCTGCTGCTTTAAGGATGCAGGTGCGGCTACAGCCCACACATTTCACAAAGACAGAAAAAAAAGAACAATATTTTTATTGTTAGTGTAGCACACTTTGAGGGTGTCACCACCCTTTAATAGACAGACGCACGCTTGTCGCTGCTGCTTTAAGGATGCAGGTGCGGCTACAGCCCACACAATTCACAAAGACAGAAAAAAAAGAACAATATTTTTATTGTTTGTGTAGCACACTTTGAGGGTGTCACCACCCTTTAACAGACAGACGCACACTTGTCACTGCTGCTTTAAGGATGCAGGTGCGGCTACAGCCCACACATTTCACAAAGACAGAAAAAAAAAGAACAATATTTTTATTGTTTGTGTAGCACACTTTGAGGGTGTCACCACCCTCTAACAGACAGACGCACGCTTGTCGCTGCTGCTTTAAGGATGCAAGTGCAGCTACAGCCCACACATTTCACAAAGACAGAAAAAAAAAGAACAATATTTTTATTGTTTGTGTAGCACACTTTGAGGGTGTCACCACCCTTTAACAGACAGACGCATGCTTGTCGCTGCTGCTTTGAGGATGCAGGTGGAATCTAGACGAAATTTGGAACCGGGGACACACTACCTCCATCAATTGTCTAAATCCCACTGCACTAATGGCGGATACCGGACGCACGTCTAACACCAACATAGCAGTCAAGGCCTCAGTTATACATTTTGCTTCAGGATGACTGCTGTCGTACTTCATCCTCATCGCTAGGGACTGTTGGAGGGTCAATTGTTTAGTAAATGTAGTGATGTTCCTACTTCCTCTCTGGGATGATGAACATCTCCCAGCAGCAGCAACAGCACTAGGACGAAGTGGTTCTTGATCTTTCCCTATTTTATTTTTATCGGAGAAAGTTTGGTCCTCCATTTATGTTATATTGATATATACGTGCGGCTAAAGCGCACACAAACACAGAAAATATTTTTTTATTTTTGCTGGAGAGTAGTGCACTTTGTGGGTTACACCACCCTTTAAGAAATGAGCCAGCCAGCTCTTTACTTATGGGACACAGGCGCACGCTTGGCGCTGCTCCTTTGTTGATGCACGTGCAGCCACAGTGCACACAATTCACAAACACAGAAAATTATTTTTTTTTTGGTTTGGACTGGAGTGTACTTTGGGGGTTACAGCACCCTTTAACGGTCAAGCCAGCCGGCCCTTTACTTATGACACAGGCGCACGCTTGGCACTACTTTGTTGATGCACGTGCGGCTACTGCGCACACAATTCACAAACACAGAAAATAATTATTTTTTTGGTTTGGACTGGAGTGTACTTTGGGGGTTACAGCACCCTTTAACGGTCAAGCCAGCCAGCCCTTTACTTATGACACAGGCGCACGCTTGGCACTACTTTGTTGATGCACGTGCGGCTACTGCGCACACAATTCACAAACACACAAAAAATATTATTTTTTTAGCACTTGGGGGGAGCACCCCAGATGGACAGAGCACCCCCTGGACAACACTACAGCACCCCTTTAGGACTGGGACACTGCACAGGACTTTGGAGTGGACACAGCCCCTATGGAGAACTGACTGCACAACACAGTCCAGCCAGCCCCTATGGACTTTGAAGTAGTGGACAACAGCAGCACAGCGCAGCACAGCACAGCACAGCACAACACTACTCTGCACTACACTACACTACACTACACAGCCCAGCCAGCCCTAACTCCCGCCCTCCCTCTTCACTGTCCACAGCCGAGTTAGAAAATGGCGCCGACGCAGGTACCTTATATAGGATCCAAAACCTGCGAGACTCGGAAGGCGGGATGATGACGTTTTGCCTCGATTTCAGATCCGAGTCAGGCGGGAAAAGTCGAGCCTGACTCGGATCGGCCTCGGATCGGGGGGGCTCGGGGGGTTCGGATTTCAGAAATCCGAACCCGCTCACCCCTAGTCCACATTAGACATACCAACCTGACACTTGCAGCAAATTTCAGGCAGATATAGGCAGATATATCCAATCTCTATTGTATTAGACCCCAATATATGCCTCTGGGTAATTGTGGACAGTGGTGTAACTACCATAGGTCCAGGGGGTGCCGCTGCTATGGGGCCCGGCCACCTCTGGGGCCCGGCCATCCCCCTACACCTACGCTGCCAGGCAAGCCATGGTTGCGTCCTCCTTCAGCAGTGTGGTGTGCAGGGCAGGTACATCTGCCATCTAAGTCAGCTCCACCTCTGCCTCTCTTCACTGACTGATACTGTGAGAGGCATCGCCGTATCCAGAGATGTCCCAGCAGGCTTAGCATGCCTCCTCCCAGCATCAGTCTCTGAGGAGAGACGGAGCTAAACAGGAGAGGAGATGTGCCACAGAGCAGAGGTAAGTCGAGGACGGTGGAGCCGTGGTGGATTTACCGGGCCCATGAAAAATTTGCTATTGAGCCCCCCTAGTTCTAGTTACACTCCTGATTGAGGAAGAGGGAAGGTTATGGCATCGGAGTGGATAAATTCCCTCGAACAACCACTGCCACCCAGTGGCATAACTTCAACCCAGGTGCCCGGAGGCAAGATAAATGTTGGTGCCCCCCCCAAATTAAAATGTACCACCCCCCTAGCACTATGCCAGCCCCAGCTGCCGCTCCTCCCACCAATGCAGTTCCTCTTATACATTGCCCCCAGTAGTGGTCCACCTATGCAGTGCCTGCCTATGTAGTGCCCCCCAGTAATGGTCCCCCTATGCAGTGCCTCCAGTAGTGGTCCCCCTATGCAGTGCCTCCAGTAGTGTTGCCCCTGTAGTTAGCCCCCTGTAGTTAGCCCCCTGTAGTTCCCCCAGAAGTGAGTCCCCAGAAGTGAGTCCCCTGTAGTTAGCCCCAGTAGTGAGCCACTTGTAGTTGCCCCCAGTAGTGAGCCCCCTGTAGTTAGCCCCTTGTAGTTGCCCCCAGTAGTGAGCCCCCAGTAGTTGCCCCCAGTAGTGAGCCCCCTGTAGTTGCCCCCAGTAGTGAGCCTCCCCCCCCCGCACGCGCACACACGCACACAAAAAAACCCAACAAACTTACCTTTATCCCCACTCCAGTGCTGCTGCCGTCCATCCCCGGTGTCCGCTCCTCGGCACTATGGGAGTGACGTCATGACGTCACTCCCATAGTGCAATGCGGGACCCAGAAGATGGAGGGAGCTCCGTCCTCCGGTTGCCGTCGGAGGTTTCAATAGGAGCCGGGCGCCCGCTGGTAACACACTCAGCGGGCGCCCAGCAAATGGAGGGTGCAGGGGGTGCGACCGCACCCCCTGCACCCTCCGTAGTTACGCCAGTGAGGTGGAGCGCCGATCAGTGGCGCTCCTTCTCCATGCAGCTCCCGGGGACAATGGAGCCAGGTGCCCCCTTCAGGGCTGGCGCCCAGTGGCAAATGACTCCATTGTCAATAAGCTTTATAAATATATCATCCCCCGCTCCCTCAGCACACCCCTCCCCCCCCAACATGGCAGTGATAAAAAATAAGCTTTATAAATATATCATCCCCCGCTCCCTCAGCACACCCCTCCCCCCCTAACATGGCAGAGTGACAAAATATATGCATAGTAGATATATCATCCCCCCCCCTCCGCCGAGTCCAACGCCAGGCAATGACCCCACTTGCTTGGCTTGCCAGACACTGTGACAGACAGACAGACTCACTTACTTGATTCTTGCTGCCTGAGTCCCCAGTCACAGTGCCACAGCCCGCTGCGCTGCCCACGCAGATCCTGTCTCCCGGGTCCCAGTCGCACTTTATACAGACAGTGTCTTGTCTTCACCATGGTCCGACTCCATCTGCACTCTGTCTGCAGTGTCGGGCGGCTCTTCAGAGGAGCACGGGGCAGGCACAGCCAGGGTAGGTCGCGGGCTGTCACATGATACGTGGTGACGTCCGCGGCCCTCCGAGAGCACAGTGTGTAGTGGAGCCGGAGGAGCGCCGCTGATGCTGATTGGCGCTCAGCTCAGCGGCTCCTCTCTCTGTCTTTCTTTTATTTACAGTGAAGCCGGCGCTGGCGGTATAGGGGTAGGTAGATGTGGTGGAAGGAAGTAGAACGGCCGGGACCCTGGAGACAATGGAGCCAGATGCCCCCTTCAGGGCTGGGCGCCCGGCGGCAACTGACTCCATTGTCTCCGGGAGTTCCGCCACTGCTGCCACCTACCACCCACCTCCATTTTACAATCTCCGATTTTTGAAAACTCTTATAAATAATATATTTGCATATGAAAGAATTATGAATGCAATGCAGCCAATAGCATTAAATTGATCATTTTTTAAAAGCTAGATATTCCAGCTTTTAAAAATACGCATATATATCATGCTATTCCGCACTGTGGGGCTAATTCAGCACTGCACTCAAGTGTAATGTTAAACGCAGATTCTCGATGATCGCACGCAACCCCTTCTATGCCCCTGCCTGATTGACAGGCAGAGGCATTTAAGGGGCGGTGCGTGGGCGGAGACAGACGGTGGTCCCGGAAATGGAAGCATGTTCTCCTGTTTTCCTGCAGTGATGGCCGGGGCTGCGTTTGAGGCCTCCTCAGCGGGCTGGAGTCCTAGCGCCATCCACCATATCCCAGCCTGCGACCTCGGTCGCAGTGCTTTGACCGCAATGCAGCAGGGGGTGTCATACACCTCCTGCTGCATTTGCATATTAGCAAGGATGAAATTGCAATTCTGTCCTCCTAAGCTGTATTTGTAAATTTGCATTTTGCAGAATTTATAATCTTTGAATAACTGGGTCAATTTAATTCTGCAATCCAACAAATTCTACTGACAAACTGTGCAAAATTTCTCAGCCAAATGCAGATCTAGGTGAATATTTTACTGAAAAGTTTTGAAAATGTTGCTCCTCTTTAGACTAAGCTGAACTTCATCAATATCAGTAGAGCCAATTTTAGAGCTATAATATGGTAAAAAGGAAGAATATCCACACAAAGCATTGAAAATTATCATATTCCATTTCTAATTATAAAAATTACAATGTTTAGTTATGTCACGTTATGCATTTTCCATTTTTGTATTATAGTATTCCCTGTAAGGGAATTTTATGTTTTAATTTTGTATCTTTTTGTTGTGCCCACTGATACTTTTGTGCAGCCGGTGGAATTATTCATGCATAATGCTTGGAGATTTCATAAAAAGGCAATAGCACTACACAACCAAAATATCCCACCAATCAAATAACTAGAAATGTGCGGTTGGGTCTTACAGAAATCCGAATCCAGAATTTTGTGAATCTGGACAGATCCTGGTCGCGTTTCTGATCTTCCTGCGGTTTGGAATTCAGGTTTTAAATTAGAATTTCAGGTTTTTAGCTGTTTTTAAAATAAAAAACAGATCCAAAAGACCAAAACAAGAATACTTGAGTGTAGTTTGGCAAAACCAAAACCAATAAGATAAATCCAAATCGAAAACCAAAACACGGGGCTTTGCACACAAATCTCTATAATATATGCTCCACATTATTCATTTTGCTTTGACATACAAATGTAAAATGATTACAGACTTATTTTAATGCTTCTGCTCTTTATGACCATCACATGTACACAGTAATGACTAGTTGGCACAGGCTCTTCTCTCCTAGTGTGGATGTGAGACTTCTGCCATCCTTGCCACATGCGCATTACAATTGCCAATTTGCTGGTGATATGCACTGACGTTTTTCCATCATCAATGAGCTCGAGTGGCATAAATAGTTGCTTAGATCTAGGGATGGACATTAAAAGCACAGTCCTAAATGGTTCATGGATTTTCGTCATGTAACCATTGTTTAGGAACCATTTGATGGTTTGAACCATTGATGTTTGCTCATGTGTAGAATAGTGTGGTTAATAAGGTAGGTTTATTGCTAATAATAGTGTGGCTGCTGAGCTGAGACTACATGTCAATGTCAAACCATCATGTTGCCATCAGATCTTATCTAGTTGATGGAGGAGAACATTGCAATGCAACAATCAAGTGGAATTCCCAATTCCATTGGATCAAAACCATTGATGGTTCATAAACATGGACCATCAATAACTATCCTTGTTAAGATCTATGATGTACTTCTGTATACCTCCTGATGAAGTCTAACCTAGCCAGATGAAACTCGTAGGATCTACTCTTTTGAGGTATAACCTATTGCTTCTAATACCTTTCCATGAGACTTTTCCCACAAAGAGTGTTAGGAATTTTGGTACTGAAGCTCAGCAACATAGACTCTCGTTGTCATCAAACTTTTAATATTTTTTAAAAAATATATAGACAATGGGCCTGACTCAGAGCCGGACGCAATTTGCGGACGGTCGTTCAGGAAAAGGGGGTGGCTATTCAAATGAACCGTTCGCTCTTTGCGGTCTGTTCACGCCTCTATGTCTGAACGAGCGAACAAAACTTGCGGTCGTTTTTTTTAAAAATACGCCCCCTGGCCGCTCGCATCCTACGTCATGTCCGCTATTTATTAGATTAATCGAGTACATCGACCAGCGTATGAACTGCTCGCTATTCTTGTGGTTGGTTTTTGCTACCACAATCTTGCGAGCAGTTCTGGCTATAAAATAACCCAGTGACGTGGTCAATGACGCTGCTGTTTTAATTATACACACCCATAAAACGCCCGTTTTGACCTTTAAGCACGCCTGCGTTCGGATCTCCACTCCCCGTTTTCAAGCACCTTCCCCTGTTACCACTCATATATGCCTCATTCTGTCACGCAAATTATCAGGCATTCGCTATTTTGCGAGCACATGAATTTCGACCGCACTGACTGGTTCGCGCATGCGTATTACGATCCGTACACATGCGCAGTTGGGCAAACATCGCTCGGAGCGAACGAGCGTCCCTGAATCAGGCCCAATATCTTTTATTTCAATAATAATTTATTACACTATGTATTTGTGCCTACTTGATAAGTTTATCTTAATAAACAGAAAGGGAATGTTCTGTAGTAGTTGGAAGGTTATACCTATATTTGTGTGTATGCGTGTTTGTGTACGCATAATGTTTTACTCTCAATTTTAATTATTGTCTGTTTCAAAAAATATTATGTAGAACTAAAATACTTTAACAATAGATGCAATCTACGATCCATTATTTATAGAGAGGAATGAATGCTTGTAACTAGGAATATAGAGTGAGTAAATACATAGAATCTCTTCTGGCAAACAGTGATTTGTGCACAATCCTGCCCTGCTTTACAAAGATTCTCAGGGAAATACTATGAAATAAATTTGCATTAATTTGTGGACATGTCTAAAATCTGCAAATCTGAGAGGTTAAAAGGAAAATGCAGCTGACAAGCTGTGTTCATCGTCATGTGCTGTGTTCTGACAGAACCATGTACAACACTCTTCCAAATTTCTAGGTCTGCCTGTTTTTAAAAGTATGTGTACGTGTTTTTTTTTTAACTTTTTTTTTTACTTCTGCCAATATGATATTTTAAAAAAAAATGCAAAGATAAGGCATGTTATTTACAAATGTGAGAGAATACAAGCGCAGCCCACTTTTGTAATGCCAAATAAAGATTGAGGTTCAGCATTGCGCATATTTTTGGTACATGCATATTGCTATCTTAGGTTGATTTCCAGCATACAGTACGTACAGTAGACAGCAATCTGTATACAGAGACCATGCAGATCTATGATTATATTTTATTTACCCAAACCTGGATACAAAATGGTAAATTTGGATATTTAATGAACATTAACTCTACATAAGTGGGTTTGTATCAAGCTTTGAAGTTATCTTATATAGTGCAGCATATTCTGTAGCGCTTTACAAAAGTAAACAACAGTAATAGAATAAAACTGGGTAATAACAGACAGATATATAGGTAGGAAGGCCCTGCTTGCAAGCTTACATTCTATAGGGAATAGGCATTGATACATAAGGATAGGTGCTACCTATTGCATAATGGTCCATCCAGATTGCAAAGGTTCTTAATGAGCTGTATCCTATAGTCACACAGGAATGATGGCCAAGGGTCAGGTGGATCTGAAGCTGGGTACACACTGGCAGATATATCGGTCAATCAATTGATCGGCCAATATATCTTGTGCCGGTCGGCCAGTGTTTACAGATGATATATCTGTGAACGACGTCGTACAAAGACATACCGCGTTGACTGTGCTGCACAGCCGATGACCAATATATCTGCAGATATATTAGGCATCGTGCTGTGTGTATGGCTGACCCGCCGACCACACGATTGGTTGGCCGTTCAGTGCCTTACCAAGATGGGCTGGGTTCTGTAAAGCAACTCCTGAGTCCTTGTCGCGGGAGCTGCAGCCAGTGTCAGCGTGGGATCTTCTTCAGAGGCTGGAGATCCGGACCGGTGCTCTGTCAGGTGAGTTTGCTTTTGCATAGCCAGGGGGGGAACGGACAATGTGGGAGGGTTGGGGGTGCTTGACCCCTTTTTTTTTTTCAAAGTTCCACTGTTGGAGGGTGGAGGCGTGGCTTCAGAGCTTTGTGGGGAAGCTACTTGCCTTCGCCCGCAACTCTCAAGCTGTCAGAGTAGGACAGTCCCTAAAAGCCAGCCGCAGTGTGTGCTTGTGCAGCTGGCTCTGTGTAAATATTATAGACTGGCTGCTCTGACAGTGTACCGCCACCGCTCAATGATGCCTGTTCCTCCACCGGTGCCTGTGCCCCCCCACCCACCAGAAGGTTTCTGCCATAATCATGGAGCAGAGTCCGGCATTGTGCGTCCACCACCTCCTGCCAGTGTGTGTCCATCCCCTGGTGAATTCACATACATACTGCACACATGCCCATTGTACACATACATACTGTACACATGCCTACACCACAAATACATTGTGCACAGATGCACATTGCACACATACTTATTGCACACATACATACTGCATACATACATATTGCACACATACATACTGCACACATACATATTGCACAGATACATACTGCACACATACATATTGCACACATACATACTGCACACATACATTTTTTATTTAAATTGCTTCATTGTATTTTATTTTTTTCCGTTAATCGTTTCCTTTTATTTTCTTAAGCTGTGTACACACTGATAGATATATCGCCTGTTCCATTGAATGGGCAATATATCTATAGTGCATCGCCGTGTGTGTACAGCAGATGTGTCTGTGCGCGATGTCATTCACAGACATATCCGTTCTGCTCTGCAGCACAACAGACGGGCAATATATTGGTCATATGCTGGTGTGTACGGGTGAACCGCCGATCGAGGTATTTTAAGCAATTACCCATCCTTTTTTTTTATAGTAGTTGATGCTTCAGCCATAACATGGGAGCCATCTTGTCACAGCTCCTGAGTACATATGTATATATATTAACACCCATGTCCTTAGATTCACACTTGCCACAAAATCCTTCCATATGCACTCAAACTATTCATGTACTCAGATCTCCCCACATGCCCAACGTGCTTGTCAGACCTCCTCATAAGCCCACTTGATCACTACATGCCCCTCATTCCTCACCACATGCCCCTCCCACCCACATACTCCAGACATCTCCTAATGACCCTCACACTTCTTTATGTACCTCTTACATGCCCATCAGATTTCCTCACATGACCCCGTATTCCCCCCACATTCTCCTCATACCCCCTCATAAGCCATTCATGTGCTCCTCCACCCTCACCTCATCCCCTAAGACCCCCTACCCACTTATTTCATGACTTCTTCATAGCTCAGTGACTTTCTCTTATAAATGGCAGGGGGATGCTTCACACAGAGCCTGCAGAAGCACTGCACTCCTTCCTGTGATATGCTGTATTACCTACTGCAGTGTGCAGAATAAGTGGCAAAGCAGAGAGCAAGTGAGATCAGGAGCAACCAGCTGGTGACTGCAAGTGAAGGTCCAGCATCTTAGTGAATCTATGAGCCGTATTGAATTAGAGCGGATCCGCAATACTTTTCCACCTCCCAGACTTTTCGCCTACATCGCGTCTTTTGTAGGCAGAAAAGTATCGCGGCCGTGCCCGCTTTACCCCGTGTTCAATATGGAAGTACATGAAAATGGGACCCGGCAAAACTTGAACAGGCGGAAAGTACTGTCAGATTTGGGGAAATCAGCCTGACACCCCCCAAAAGATGCTCTGACATGTGGGTTCACTATGGTACCCCCCGATTTGGCTTGCTGAAGGTATTTGGTGTTTTTAAATGGGCTCAATAGCTGCTAAATAGCGTTTTTCTATATGTGGTGCAGATTAGTATTCTGGAGTAGTTTTTCCAGAAAATAAGTTATCCCAGCAAATTTGGGGTACTTGAAAATGTGGGCCAGCATATTTAAAAGTTACGTTTATAAAATCGTTAAAAATCCATCTGCCACAAGCACCTGCAATAAAAAAAACACCTGGGGCATACTTGGGGACCCCCCAGAGTCAAGTTCGCTAGTTTTTAACTTTGTCCCCCAACATTTTTTTTTTATGCTCTCAAATTCAAAATAATTTTTTGGGGTGTTCCTAAGTGTTTGAAGGCAGCACGGGGTTCCCGCAATGTTGCACCCCAAAACCCCAATTCTGCACTTTTTTCCGCCTCCCATTCATAGGCGAAACTTTTCCGCCTTTTACATTGCATTGACTTTCCGCCTAGGTGGAAAGTCTTTCAAATTGAATAGGGAGTAAAATCAAAACAGGTCGAAAATGACGTCATCGGTGAAAAGTTTCCGCCAAAAACACGCAGAAACGGCTTTTCGCTTCAAATTGAATACGGGCCTATGTGTCATAGAATTTTGGCTGCTCTGAGGGCAAATGGGGTGTCTGACCCAGTACTAGAAAGGTGTAATAATAATAATATAAAGTGGCCACTGAGTGTATGATTATGTATGTATGTATGTATGTATGTATGTATGTATCTATCTATCTATCTATCTATCTATCTATCTATCTATCTATCTATCTATCTATCTATCTATCTATCTCCATTTCCCAGATGTTCATTGCTTACTTAATTATGTAAATGTTCTTCATGAAATATACAGGTTAAAACCATTATATAGCAGAATAATGTATACTGAAGGTAAAAGCAGAGGAGAGAAGTAACCTTGCACTCCTTTCAGCATCAATAAAAAGATGTTTCCATCCTGGATCCTCTGGGACAGTCTAGTCATGAGATCACATGATCCATACTAATTACCTAACCAAAATCAATTAGATTCACATCATGGTGTCTGATATGAAGCTCTGATTAATTGCAGTGTTTATCAGCAATTCTAATGCAGTGATATTAAACTCGAAGACGCATCTTCACATAAGCAAAGGATCCTATATTTAAATGCCTTCATTGTTTTTTTTTTTAATCTGCTGCTAAAATATTCCTACTTGCATTTCCCTGCCGTTACACTAACGTGTTAACCTAGTTACAGCAATTAGTGCTTCATTAGTAAGGCTAACTAACTGCAGCTTGATCCTGTAATGATTTACCAAGGTTTTCCATACACAAGTGCATAATCAATGTTTTCCAATTACTGCTATTGTGCAACCAGTATTTCAAATAAACTAGCTAATAATACAACCCCATTACGGAGGCTGGAGAAGCAGAAGTATTTAATTGCAGTGCAGAAGCTTCTTCAGCTTTTAAAATTTTTCACACTAATAAGCTGTCATGCAAAAAGTTGTATTGATTTTTACACCACATGACTTCAACCACAAATATGTAATTATCCCTTTTATATCTAGCTGGGGGATTAAAATAATCTATAGTATGTAGCCTTTACTTATCCCTGATAGGTTTAGTGGTCCTTTACCCTTTTCAAAACATTCTAGTTTTTGATGAATGAACTTTAGACATTTCTTTCTATCACTGCCATTTGAGATCCTTTTGCATCCTGGCAGTAAAATGTTATTTTAACAATTGAAGAAAAAATAAGATAGATTAGAGAGATTTTTTTTTTTCAAGATCCTATGAAAATTGAGGGCCTGATTCAGAGACTGACGCAATGGCGATATTTTCACAGAACGAGCGATTGTTGAGAGAGCGCAGAACTGCGCACGTGAAGCGATTGCAAAGCGATTACGCTCGTACAGATGCACCACTCGCAAAGTTAGTGACTGACAAGTTATCAGCATTTGGGGATGGTAATGGGGGGGTGGTTAGAAAAACGCAGGCGTGTCGGATCTTTTAAACGACATTTCATAGGCATGCATAAATTAGCCATTGCGGTCTCCCACGCAACATGAGAGCTCTCTGTGTGTCAGAAGAGCCACAGTGTTTGAGGCTGGTCAGACCTGACTTACTTGCTTCGTGACTGCCTGCAATGCTGTACCGATGATTACGCTGTTGCACGTCATCGGTCGGATATGAGAGGGCAGCAGTGGGCGTCCCTATGCTTGGGTGTGCTTTGGAAGGTATTAGCATATTTTAGCAACTGCGATCCGTGAATGATGTTGCAATTGCATTAGCGTATGTCTCTGATTCAGGCCCTGAGAGCAGGATGAAGGTAAAATAAATAGTTCAGCGTACGACTTGCTAACTACTACAGTTCCAATAGAAAGGTGCGCAATTGCTTCTGAGGCCACTTCGCATGTCTTTGAGCGGTGTCCTAATGCAGTGGTTCCCAAACTGTGTGCCGCGGCGCATTGGGGTGCCTTGGGACACTTGCAGGGGTGCCTCAGGTTGGTGGTCCAGCCAGGGCTGCAACTAGGGGGGGCTAGAGGTGTACGTGCACTGGGTGCTGGATTGCAGGGGGTGAAAAAAGCTGACTCAAGGTGGCTTGGGGGCTGCAGATTCAGAAAATGGCCATGCAAATATGGCCGCCGCCAAAGAGGAGAAAAATGCTAGAGGTCTTTACTGGCCCTCTAGTGTCTGTCTCCTCCTTGGTAGCGGCCATTTTTGGATGGCCGTTTTCCACAGATTCCATGCGGACTAGCCGTCCACATGGACTCTGCTGAAAACGGCCTAGGAGGAGACAGATGCTAGAGGACCTACTGGACCTCTATTGTCTGTTAGGCCAGCGCAATGCACACAGCGTTCCCGGCACCGGGAATGCTGGCGCTGCCGGGAGAAGATGCTGAAAGCTGCATCTTCTCCCGTGAAATCCCCTGGCAATGAGCATAAACCCCCCTGGCAACAAGCATGAAACCCCATGGCAATGAGCATGTAACCCCTGGCAACGAGCATAAACCCCCATGGCAACGCGCATGAAACCCCCTGGCAACAAGCATGAAACCCCATGGCAACGAGCATGTTACCCCTGACAATGAGCAGGTAATTTTAAAGTAATTAGAAGCCTTACTGTGGGGTATAAAATGGTGTTGGGCAAATATGTAAGTGGCACTTTGGTAATAGGCATTACAGTGTGTGGCATAATGTGTAATGGGCATTATGGTGTGTGGAATAATGTAAGTCACTATACCAGGGACGTATGAGTAGTGCACTGCCTTATGGAGGAGCAAGGACAAACTCCAGGTACAGGAAGGGAGGGGGCGCAAAATTGCTGCCTTGCACCGGGTGACAGATATTCTGGTTTCGGCCCTGGGTCCAGCAAATTATTTATGGTCAATGTAATGTAAATATGTGGACAAACAGAAGCAAGCACAAACCTGTCACCCACTACATACTATAACTGAACCTAAGTATGACAGGTAAGCACAACTTACTTCACTTTACTAATTTACTACATTTTTTTCTGAATTTCTCAATAACAAATTTTTGGCTTAGGGGTGCCGTGAAAACAATTCTGATGCACTAGAGCACCGCGATTCAAAAAAAGTTTGGGAACCACTGTCCTAATGGAATCTCCTATGGTCAAAAAGTTTCAACATCACAGGCCCTGCAACTGCCCCCTACAGCCCGTACAAGCCCAATAACACAGTTTTTTGGCTATTATAGAGAAGGATATTCCTTCTAATAGAAATATCCTATACACAGGTATATGTATTAAAGGGACTTATTGAGCCACCTGCCAACTCTCTCTTCTTCCTCATGACTAACCTCATGGTCATATACCTGCCGATGCCATTCGGTGATCAAAAAAACACCCAAATACCGATTGTTATGGAAGAATCTTCCCAGTGTTGTTTTTGCACTTTGTAAACAGTTTTTCTCATCTACTTTGATGATCTTAGCTAATTTCCTGTTGCGGCAGATTCACTGTAACTGTGGCACAAGCATGTTCGGGAATGAGGGAGGGTGTCTGCACTGAACGACATATTGTTCAGTGTAGGCACTTACAGGATGAGGAACGACTGCACAATTACAATGTTGTAATCATACTGTCGTTCCTCTATTGGCAAGTGGATACGCACCCTAACTCTGTGGTGTAAAGTTTAGCCACTGCCATATAAATTCTATTGGAGAAATGTTGTAGAAAATGGGAACACCTCATTCACTTTTTCACATTCACACAGATAACTGTGTGTGACAAATGATTTACTGCTTACCTTCCCACATTGCCATAACTATCTCAGCTGGGCCAATGGGATCAGTAAGAATCTGTGAATCTTGAGGCATCCTGTCATGCAGTCCTGCCATGATGCATCTACCTGAGCCCTTCTGTTTCTGTGCAGAAGCAACAGTGGTTGGGGGAAGGGGTGAATGTGTGATGCTGACGCAGCTGTGCTTGGCCTATGGGGATCACACTTTGGAAGACCCAGGCATCAGTCGCATAACTGGTTGTCTGTCTATGGGGGCCCTCTTAGTGAGTAGGGTTAGAATCATGTGCACCCCTTAATCCCGCTGAGGCTTTCATCAGTGATCGGCGGCTCTGTCTGGGCGCAACAGTCTCGCAGGACCAGACAAAGAACTGGGCTGCTCTCTGCAGTGACAGGAAGTCTGTCACAAATGGTGACTGCTGGAGCTGCTGCCACCTTTGGACAGATGGTCCAACTAAAATGATGGGCAACTAAAAAACAAAAATTCAAGAGTAGGATCTCACCAATGGCGCTCCCAAAATCATTATGACCCAGGCTGTGGCCTGATCAGCCTAATAGTTGATGAAGAGTGATTATGATAGAGAGACAATCATAGTTGCAAGTTATTATTATTATTATTATTATTATTATTATTAAATATACATTGACATGTACAGTATGTACTATATACAATAAAAACATAATTTAACTTGATTTTTGATTTTGTCAAGGATATGCTTGCAACACTGAGGGGTCTATGTACTAAGCAGTGATAAGAGACAGAGTGAAAAGTGATAAGTCAGTGATAAGGTGCCTGCCAGTCAGCTCCCATCTGTCATTTTTCAAACGCAGCCTGTGAGATGGCAGTTGGGAGCTGATTGGCTGGTACCTTATCACTTACTTATCACTTTTCACTCTGTCTCTTATCACTGCTTAGTACATAGACCCCTGAGTTTGATTGGTAAATGACCTTGGGTTCTATGCTAATACCCAAAATGACTGTATTCATTTATAACTGCTTGGATTATTATGAATTCTGTGAATAAATTCTTAGCATTTACCTTAGGATACCCACAATACAGTATTGGGTGAGTTTTATGTAGTGAGCATCCTTAAGCCCAAAGGACAATGAGAGTTTGGAAAGCATAATTATTATCCATTTCCTGCCTTGGAAGTAAAATGTGTAATAAAGATGTTGTAACACATCTGTTTGTCCAATGCAACTGAACAATTTAGCATAGGCTTCTTACAGCACCTTACAATCTGTAGCTATAAATCATCCTATATATCTTAGTAGGCAGCCAACATCCTTTTTTAACCATGATGTCGAAACGACCAACTCATTACAGAGTTTAGTAAATCACACAGGGTGGTGTCAGATGCGTCCATGAGTGCTACCTGCTCCTCTCTGAGGAGTCTATGTACTAAGGGCCTGATTCAGACCTGTTCGCTAAGCTGCGGATGCACGCTAGGGGCGATTATCGCACATTTACGCATGCATATGCGTCAAAGTACGCATGCGCCAACCAGTCACTGTGGCCGGGAATTGTGCGCTCGTAGTACACAGACTGGACACTAATTTGAGTGACAGATAGTGCCACTTGTGGGTGGTAACAGGGGAAGGTGCTTGTGAATGGGGGAGTGGATGTGCGGACGCAGGCGTGTCTGGGTGTCAAAACGGCGTTTTAGGGATGTGCATAATTAGCAAAGAAGCGTCACTGCACATGTCACTTGGTTGTTTTTTAGCCAGCACTGATCGTAGTGCTTGCGGTGGGGTAGGGTCTACCTAAAGCACTGCATGCAGCTTCGATGGGTCTCGATGTTACCGATTAATCAGACCCTTCCTGGAGATGACGTGTGCTAAGTAAGAAAGGTCGGTGGCTTTATACTGTGGCGTGCGTTCGCTCTGCCGTCGCTCTCTAAGACATAGAGGGCGTCCTTACACCACACAGTGCGATCGCGGCATTTGCATACCCGGCCCCTTTTAGCTGCGTGAGAGCGCAGCTATGCGTCCGGGTCTGAATGAGCTCCTAAGCCTTGGAGAGAGAGAGATAAAGTGGATGGAGATAAAGTACCAACCAATCAGTACCTGTCATTTTTCAACCACAGCCTGTAACATGGCAGTTAGGAGCTGATTGGCTGGTACTTTATCTCTCTGCACTTTATCACTCTCCAAAACTTAGCACATAGACCCCTGAAAGTGTACAGTTGGGTTATTATAGTAATGAACCTGTTAAAGAACAAGCATTTAAAAAGAAATTTAAGTAAAAATAAAATCTACATAAAACCAACTTCTGTGCTTTCCTTACACAGTGCTGACCTATTCTGACTGTAGTTTTCATATAAGGCACACTTATTTAATTTCATTTTAATTAATTTTGCCACATAAGGTATCACAGCAGCTAGTTGAGCTAGAAATTCTCTGCAGAAGTAAAATAACGAGTGCATAAAATAGTAACCGTAACAAAGCAAAATAGAAAAAGCTTTAGCGAAACACAATGCACGTCTGAATTTCAGGCCTTGGTGTGTTTTGTAGAAAGGTCTCCGGTATAATAAAAGGCTATTAACATGACTGCTGACATGAAGCTATCAGAGTCCGGGGTATTGATGAAACTCTCAGCTCTCAATCTGCTGCACAGGAAGTTTATCATGCAGCTGTCATCTAAGACAGAGCCCACAAACAATGATAGCATTTGACATTTCCCTTACCTCATTTATGGGGAAAAAAAATATTTAGGAGGTGTTGAAGATTTCTGAAAGCGTATACCATGTAAATGGAGCTCTGTAATATAACCATAAATATTCACAGACTCTATTTCATCTCTGGTATTTTTTTTTTTTAGACGGCGTTTAGATTACAGTCCTTCTGCGTAAATAGAAAGTAGCACAATCTGTTGTTGGTTATATCAGGGAACATATTTTATTTATCCTACGTAAGTGCTACCTGTATCATATTATATTACACACATTAAACACTAGGGCTTGATTTAGAGTTACTTGCAAACATGCGGATAAACAGGTGCATATTAATATGTCCAGATTGAGTCGCACATATGCCAAGATGTGTCCAACTTGACATCCTGTGCAGACATGCAGCCAAAGCACTAAGGCATAATACATAGGACTGAGGGACTGAGCCCCATAGCAACTGCACCCTTTGCACCTATGGTAGTTACGTCCATATACTCAGCCATTATCCTCAACTTGTTAATGATGACAGATGTACTGTATAATTAGGGTTAAAAAATATATATATTTTAATATGTGTGTATCAATGAGCCTAATTCTGGGAATAGAGCAAGAAAGAGCAAGTAAATGTGCATCTTGGTAGGATATGCAGTCGGGATGCCAACGGTCTAAATGCCGACCGTCGGCATCCCGACTGTCTAATCCCGGAAAGGGTCTAATGACAGGTGTCGAAATCCTGATAGTCTTTACTGGACAGCAGGACACATCACCAAACACAAATCTACAGAACATTAGGTTCTCCACAAAACAGCCAAACAAAGCACAGATAGCCTCCCAGCACGTTTCATCACTACTGGACATCATCAGGGATGTTACGGTACTACATATTTATACATCAGGAGCTGGAAGAGCATCCTCAAGAGAATTCAGATAAGCACTGACCAAAGTGGTTATAAGTTACCTATGTATTTAGCTAATTATCTATTAAGGTTCAGTACAAAATTGATTGGTGCACAAGCTTCCCCCCTGATTTTATAGAGCAAAAAAGCAAGGTGTGCCAATCAATGCATTAAATGTGTGAAATATTTCACATCAAACAGTGTTCATGTATAGCTACAGGGATGCAGTCAGGATGCCGACCGTCTAAATGCCGACGGCCGGCTTCCCGACTGTCAAATCCTGGAGGGTACTAATGACAGGCGTCGAAATCCAGATGCCTGTCATTATACCTACACCGGGAGCCCGATGCCCAGCATACCGAACGAAAGGGGGGAGGGTTAGGTTAGGGGCTCCCGGGGGGGGACTTAGGGTCTGGCATCCCCACCAGGAGGGTCAGTGTTAGGCTAGGGGAAGGGGGGGTTATGACTAGGTACCCCTGGGGAAAAGCTAGGGTTAGGCACCCCCTCGAGAGACTTATGTTTAGGCTGCGGGGAAGGGGGGGTTAGGTTTAGGCACTTAGAGGGGGGATAGGGTTAAGCACTTGGGGGGGAGGTCAGGGTTAGGCAACCCTAAGGGAGGGTTAGGGGGGGTTGTTTAGCAATACCTAAATTAGAAGTCAGGATCTTCACCCCTGCCGGGCCTCCGCAGCTGGTGGTAAATCATACTGATTCCCTTGGTAGAGCCATGTTGCACTGCAGGTGGGGCAGATGTAAAATGTGCAGAGAGATTTAGATTTGGGAGGGGTGTGTCCAATCTGACATCTAAATTGCAGTGTTAAGGTGCCCACACACTGAACGACTCACAAATGATGCAATGTTGTTAATGATTTCCCTGGCAACTCCCTGGCAGCTCCCTGGCAGTCCTGGACAGACAATATTGTGCATAAAGTGTTCATTTTGACAAACGATCTACTAATGACCAATCGTGCATCCTTAACTATTTCCAATGCATCGTTAACGAGATTGCCAAATCTTACCAGCAGGAGGGAAGATCTGAAGATGTGATGTACAACCCACAGGTACGTGCATCGGCATCGTGATCATAAGTTGACACTCACAATTTGCACTATTTTGCATGATTTGTCGTTCCGATGCGTTGAAATCAGAAAATCGTGCTAAATATCTAACAGTGTATGGGCACCTTAAGAATAAAGCTGTCCAGCATTTGTGGGCTACAGGCAAAAGCAGCCAGTTGGGAAGCCGGCCGACTGCATTTAGACAGTTGGCTTCCTGACTGCATCCCTGTAGATATACATGAACACTGTTTGATGTAAAATTTTTGACACATTTAATGCATTGATTGGCACACCTTGCTTTTTTGCTCTATAAAAACAAAACAGGGGGGAAGCTTATGCACCAATCAATTTTGTACTGAACCTTAATAGATAATTAGCTAAATACATAGGTAACTTATAACCACTTTGGTCAGTGCTTATCTGAATTCTCTTGAGGATGCTCTTCCAGCTCCTGATGTATAAATATGTAGTACCGTAACATCCCTGATGATGTCCAGTAGTGACGAAACGTGCTAGGAGGCTATCTGCGCTTTGTTTGGCTGTTTTGTGGAGAACCTAATGTTCTGTAGATTGTGTTTGGTGATGTGTCCTGCTGTCCAGTAGAGACTATCATTCTGGTGCAGTATATGTGTGAAAAAATGCTATTTATCCCTATCCAGGGTTAAAGTGCTACATATTTATACATCAGAAGCTGGAGGAGCATCTGAAAAAGAATTCAGATAAGCACTGACGAAAGTGGTTATAAGTTACATATGCATTTGGCTAATTGTTTATCAAGGTTCAGCACCAAATTGATATTCCGATCATCCATCAGAATCCGGCCCATTTCCAAAGGTTTAAGGTTGACAGTTCTTCTCTTACAGGTACATGTAAATTACCTGGTTTCTGGACAAATTAAAACCAGACATGATACAGAATGAATCCAATCAGACAGATAAATTGTATAATCTGTAATAAATGTCTTCCATCTAAAATAAATACACAGCTGCGATGTCAGATGGAGTGGAACATTTTTCTTCTATTGCACATGCGTCTAAATTGAAATTGCACTACTCAGCATCCAGATTTCATACGCACAGACTCACAGTTGCATTTGAGGCACACGGGAGACGCATGGTCAGAGGTGGCTAAGTGTACACACGGAGATGGTCAGTTTTATGGGAGTGTTATTGGTGTATCGTGGGTGCGTCGTGATAGTGGATGTGTGCAGAGATGCAGAATCGTTGACATAGGAGGCTATATTCAGGTGGTTGCAAGTTTCACTGGTGCGACTAAAGACTCACCAATCGGCATTTCAGCTGTATACCAGGGAAGGGCTTTGTGGTAGCATTTGCATAAAGTCACAGGTGTTCGACTGGCAAAAGATGCAGACATGGACATCCGCTATGTAGTCAACGACCCGATATAAGCAGAACAGTCCAGCTTTGAGGATTCTGTCCTGTGGTGCCAATCGGCATTGTCCTGTGTACTGGAAGGTTGGGAGGTATACTGTATCTGGTTCACTACCTGACTTTAAAGTTGGGAGGCATGGTTTATAGGTTCAAGTTGGTGGTTATTTACTACCCTGCCAAACTACAGTATGTCATCTCAGGCTTGACAGTTTTACACTAAGCGGGAGATTTATCAAACCTACTAAAAAGGACATCTGGAGGTGTTGCCCATAGCAACCAGTCAGATTCTACCTATACAGTAATTTATCTAGTGCATTCTTAAAAATAATAACTGCAATCTTATTGGTTGTGTCATAACTCTTACAGGGATGGTATGGATGCTGATCACACAGTTAAATTTGGCATGGACGCAGTACAGAGGCATGGGGTCTAAGATATTGGTAGACTTCACCAGGGACACAAGCAAGGGGGTATGGGCTTTGCTGCACACAGATCATGGCCCTCTGTGTGGGTTACTACAGTATGTATGAGCTGGTGGGTACAAGGCAGGCAGTAAGACTGGTCACCATGAGGCATACTGGAGCAGCTCAGAACCAGGCATGCAATGCGGTACCATGGAACATGCAAAATCAGGTCAGGAGAAAGCCAAAGTTGGAACCAATAAATCAGTACCAAGGGAGCAGGCAAAGAGAATCACTAGATGTACCAGATGAGAAAAAATTAAGCACACTGGAGGTTCAGGCAGAACGGATGCTGGAGTACAGGATGTGAATCTAATACTCTGGCACTGAATAGTACCCAGAAACTTTGTTTAATAGGGAGGAGATTTGCATCTAGTGACATCATGTTTGGAGCACCCAGCCCTTTTAATTTCAAACAAAGCGGCATGCGCATCACTATGGAAGCCACAGCCACCTGGAGCCAAAGCCGCACTGGAGCAGCAGCTGAGGAGAGATGATGTATCCCAGGAATGCAATCTCCTCTTCCACAAAGATGCATTTCTCCAACTTGCAGTATAGTTGGATTGCCCAAAGTCAGGTTAAGACTTCACTTACATGCTTGCAATGAGAGGTCAAGTCAATGGCATAAAACAGAATGTTTTTTAGGTAGACCACGCCAAATTTATACAGGAGATCCTGGCATATACCTTTAGACTGCCTGTGCATTAATTAATCTGAATGTTATGACCAAATATTCCTAATGCCCATCATGGGTGTTAAATGCCGCCTACCACTCTTACCCATATAAAATTCTTATGAAGTTGTAGGCCCCGTGTGAATCAAACTTCAAAAAGTCTCTTGTCCCCTTAATTTGATCAATGAGCTCAGAGATGAAAAGGTAGAGGGACACCAATCCTTTACCATAATGACATTTAATCCATATTCCCAACTTTATCCTTGCCGTTGGCGCAGCAAAATGCGCCACGCATAGCACGAGGTGCATGCCCACAAGTGGATACGTACACTGGGCACGCGACAGCGCCTACATAGGAATGCATGGTGCAATCACAGTGCATGCCATAGCATACTATAGAGTATGCAGGTGCAGGGAATCGCATGGCGTGATGCAATTAGCCACAATGTAACTGGGCGCATCTGTATTTTAGGAGTCCGATTTTTGCTGATTCAGATATAGGCCCCCATTTAATAACGAATTTTATACTTCAAAAAATGTTTCCAGTACAAAATTAGTCATGTTTGTATATATTATTGTTGATAGCGCTGTTTTTAGCAGTGCTATCAGCACATCGCACATCAGATGGCAGTGTGACAGACTACAGCAACTCAGAGCAGAAGATAGACACCCCCCAGTAGCGCCTCTTATACAGTGCTCCCCATAGAGGTCCCCCTTATGCAGGCCCCCATTAGTGCCCCTTATACAGTGCCCCCGTAGTGGTCCCCCTTATGCAGGCCCCCATTAGTGCCCAGTGCCTCCAATAGTGATCCCCCCCATGTGCCGCCTGTCCCATGGCTCCCAGGGCACGAGCCCCAGCGGCCCTGCCCTAGTTACGCCACTGGAGTTACCCCAATGTATTGATGATATAATTGACAATTTTGTTGTCAAATTGTATAGAATTCAAGTTTATAAGTGCCTCACAAAGGAACACATTTCTTTCTTTGTTGTTTTCATGATTCATTATATTTCTGGGTGCACCTCCCAATGATCACTATATTAAAGACAAAGAGATATAATAGGGAAGGACTTTTTAGACTATCTATATATCTGTGCGGGTATTTTGGTTCTTTTTGGGAACACCAACTTGCAAGGTCAAACACTGGGTCTGATGATGAATGTAGCAGTAGGAATTTTGCTCCTGTCTATTCAAATTACACTGAGAGACCGCAAATTTACTGTAGGAATCCCAAATTCTCTAATTATCTTGGCAGTGATAATGTTCCCATTTGGCCTGGAATCCAAGAAAACTATAAATGAGTTTGAAGACTTGTTCAACAGCAAGCACACTTCAATTGAAAATTGTGACAAGGCATCTTCTTTTGGGGTACTGTATATTTAACTAAGCCTAATCTGCCCTCCCCTTCATCAGTTAAGGCTTTCTCATTTCTCTAAACGCTTTGGTCAATTGTGTGACCTGGCTCCCCAAAATACAGGCAGGGCTTGTTCCTGAACCTCTTTTCTCACTCCTCTGGAGAGAGACATGATTTCCCAATTTGCATGGGCTCATCAGGGGACACAAGAGGGTCTCCATCATATATTGAGGGGTTAGGTATCCACAGCTGAGATGAGGCTTCTGTGGTTTTAAACCGGAGCTTCAGGAATGGGTCTTAACATGGTGGGCAATGCCATACCAGGGGACAGGCAGAATTAGATCAGGAGGAAGCCAAAGATGGAACCAGGAAATCAGTACCAAGGAAGCGAGCAAGGAGAATCGCCAGACGGACTGGATCAGAACACCGGTAAGTACACTGGAGGTTCATGCAGAACTGACTCTGGAGTACAGGATGTGAGCCTACAGAAATACTCTGGCACTGAATAGTGCCCAGAGACTTCCTTAAATACTGTAGGGAGATTTGAACTTGGTGCCAAATGTGATATCATTGGCACTCCTATGGTCATAGCTGCACTGGAGCAGCAGCTGATAAGAGGGAAGAGATGCCGGTGGTCCCCTCAGCAGCCAGGGAGAGGGACCGCTGGTCAACAAGTTGGAGATTTCACTGCGCTGCCCCAGGTACCAGTGCTGCAGGATCCGGTATGAAGGAGCCGGGCTCCAGCGTACTGCGATAGGTTGCTATGGGCAACACCTCCATTATCCTCTTTAGAAGGTTGGATAAATCTCCTTCTAAATCTGGAACCATAGTTCAGCAGCTGTTTAAATGTCAACATCTAAACGGTGTGTTCAACAATTTCAAGATAAATTTGTAAACAGTGTCGCATAATTGCTTTAGTGGTAACCCATAAATCCCCTGAAGCAATCAGCAAATTGTTTCTCCTGATTTAATTTTATGTTACATGAATAGCTCCTTGTAACTTAGCTCTTGCCATAAAAAGAACTGTAATGTTTTCACAGGGTATAAGATAATGAATCAACCTACAATAGAGTAATGAGTAATAGCTAAATGATGGCTGATCTTTCAAACAAATCCAGTCTGAACTTCAAAACTGAAATTGATTCCAAACATGGACTATAAAGTTACATTGATCTATTACCGATTGTACTAATAAAATTGATTGTAAATGCATTGCCTCTTAGCTGTCACTGATTAATTCTTTGACTGCACTGTCATAGTTATAGAAGCTGTTTTCTATTACAAATTTCAAATGCTATCTCAGAGAGCCTGAATCAGATTTGTAATAGGATGATGAGACCCCCAAAGACAAATCCAGAATAAAACCCAATTGTATTACTTTGCAGTATTGCAATAAATAAATAAATGTAAACCGTGAAAAAGTTTGCAGACTTTTTTCTATTGAACTTTTATAACAATATTATTTTGTAATACCCTCAGCAGAACCTTAATCTTTTATTTAAAATGGTATCTAAAAACATGTGCTTGCTTCTATACTACCTAATCATAATTCTGCTGTGGGTTGTAACTTCAGTTGTACTGGATTGGCCTCGTCACGCACTGCAACATTGTCAGATATTTCTGTAATGCAACACCTACACTTTCCTGTTTAATAAAGAAATACTTCCCAACTATAATTTTTTGGGGGAAACTGGAGTAGTGCATTTGCGCTGCTGCAGGTTACTCATCACAATACTGTAACTAGTGCTTCTGACACACTGGACCATCCCTGTCCTGTTCCAATTCCCCTAAAATCGCCCCTACCGTGCTGTGAACACCATGGCAGGTGCGCTCGGCACCTGTTCACTGATACTCTGCTATTCATTTTTATTAACTTGCTTTTATATTAGAGATGATCGGTTTGAACACGGGCAACACATATAACTGTACTTACTGGGTCTTGTGTCCTGACAGCTGCACCCCAAAATAATAAAAGTTTAAAAAAAAATTTTTTGTGGCTTAAAAAATTGTCTTTTATAATTTAATTTAGATATGTTAAGGGAAAATTGTGTGTTTTTGAGAGGCATCATATATTACTATACTTACTGGTTGTTGTGTCCCTGCCAGTTGCACCCCAAAATAACAAAAGTTGAAATAAAAATGTTTTTTTTGGTTTTAAAAAGTCTTTTATTATTCAATTTAGATATTTCATGGGCAGATTGTGTGTTTTCAAGAGGCAGCATATATTACTGTACTTACTGGGTGTTGTGCCCCATCAGCTGTACCACAAAATAATAAAAGGTGAACAAATATTTTTTGTGGTTTATAAGAAAAGTTTTATAATTCAATATTTGAGTTGTGCTTTGCTGTGCATGCACAAGCTGAGAAGAAGCATGGTGCACATGCAAGATATGCTGCCAGACTTGCACTAAGTTCCATTGCTGTGACTGATTAGTAAGACTAAAAAATCATAGGAAATATATGATCTATTGAAAGAAACCCTTTTGTATTGAAGGAGGACTGTATTTCAATGCTAACCAGTGTATAAAGTCCTCACCATGCAAAGTCTTGCAATGACCTTGTCTACTGTTATTAAATATTGAACTTTAGTGTTACCGAAATACTTTCCTGTCAGAGTTAGTGTGTGCTGTCAGCCTCACTGTTAATGAGTAATAATATATGCTATTACTCCTATAGTCTTTTGGAGACTGATAGATTTAGCATTTATTTTAATACTTTAGGATGCATCTGTTAATTGTCTTTTAGGAGTGTTTATTGAACTAAAGTCCTTCAAAGAGTGTTAATGCATATTATTGCAAGGCTTATAACATATATTTACAGTATCTGTATCCTAGAATAATTGAGCTGCACTGGTTTTACAGACATCCTGACTGCAGAATAAATACTATAATTCCTTTACTTACCATCCAAATTATATCTCTTTGTGTCTATGTTAGGTACTGTCTTTACCTCTCTGCTAAGGTGTGGTACAGCAAGAGAGTATCTCAGGTGAGAACCTGACCAAGAACCTAGAACTTCCAAGTTCTTCTAATTAAACCCATTACATCCTTACCACCCCAGGGTGCCACAGCATTTATTAATGTGCTTACTGGAATTGTGTCTCTGCCAGCTACACCCAAAAATAATAAAAGTTTAAAAAATTTAAAATTGCCGGTCTTTTATAAAATAAATTTAAAATTAGCATTGTATTTTTTTGAGATGCAGAGTATATTACTGTGGGTGTTGCCGTGTCCCCATCAGCTGCAAACCAATTATCATAAGTGGAAAAAAATATATATTTTTTTTTGGTGTGAAAAAAAATCTCCAATCTTTTAATAAAACTGCATGGTAATGGTAACAGTCCCTCATTTTCCGATCTCATTGTAAGTTCACTTGGTGTGGTGGCAGTTACAGTTCAAGCACAATAGCTTTACTTCTGTCCTGGTATAAACCAATCATGAATCAGTCTATAGAAGGACAAGAGCATCCCAGTACTAGGATCTTAACCTTCTACCTCCAACAACTCAACCTCCATCAACCTCTTCATTGGGGATCAGAGATAGTTCTGCATCCAATTCACAAAGGCAAACTGACTCCCCTATACACAATTCTCAAGAAGAATCCTTGTGTGCTTGAGCTTCTGCTGCTGGGGGTGAATCTTCATTCCAGAAGGGGACCAAAAAGACTAGGGGGTAAATTTACTAAAAATCAAGTTTGGGTGAGATTGCAATCTCACGTGAGTTTATGCATATATTTCAACTTGCAAATTTACTAAAGACAAACTGGAGTGAGTTTGGAATTGAGTTCTCTCTTTTCACTGTTAAAACTCGTGTGAAATAGCAAACTCGAAAAGACTCACAGTCAGCCAAACTAGGAAGTAATTTTCATGAAAAAGTTGCAACTCGGGAATTTACTAAGATTCGTGCTTACAATCTCGTGTGAGACTGTAGCAAACTCACTGATAAATTAAAGTTTCAAATAGACCACCTCCTGAGCTGCGAGTTTGCCAGAAACATACACAGATCAATGTGATTTGTGTATGTTTCTGCCTGTATACCTAATGTAAAGGGTTTTTATTTAAAAATAAATGACATAGGCTTTCTCCCCCCAAAAGCTATGACCAGCCCCAGACTTGTCAGCCAGTACTGGTTCTGAAAATTATGGGGAACAAAACGAGTAGGGTTCCACTGTAATTTAGGAACCAGTACCAGTCTGCAGGGCCAGTCCTGGTTTTAAATATAGGGGGAAAAAATGCGTAGGGGTCTCCCTATATTTAAATTCAGCACTGGACCCAAACCAACTGGGGTGTAATGCCACAGCCATGAGACCCTATTACTGGGTCTCCAGGGTCAAAGCATTCTCACCCCAAGCCAGTTAGGCCAAGCCAGGGATCTCAGGGGAGGTGATATTGGATGTTTGGATTGAGATCACTGGTTCCGGGACCAGTTGGTATTCACTTCATTCTCCATATTGAAAGCTGCTATGTTGCTTTATGTATCCTGTTGGGGGTATTCTGTATACTATTATTGATATGCATTTTTTACATTTTAAATGTGAGTGCAATGGAATATTAAATATTATATATTTTTGCCATCTGGTGTTGCACTATGTTTTTTTCTTTTTGAGTTACATGTTCCACATTGATTGTATACTGCACAAGAGAAGAACTATACACCTTGGCATCTTGAATATCCACTCACCAAGTTCAAATCTGAATATATTGCATAATTGGAACTTTGAATATCTTAATAGGGTTGTGTTGATTTACTACATATTTAAAAGAAAATACATGTAACCTATTTGAAGCGCCAATAGATTTTACATTTTATGATTAGAAGTTGTTGAAGGAATTGTGAACCTTACTATAGATATAGGTTTATTTTGATTTCCAACATCTCCACTTCTAAAAACTCTCACTTTAGTAAATTTATCTCTAGTTGTTTTAAACAACAATTGAAGGTGAAACAATCATTTGCATGTAGAACATTGCAACAGCGGGAAGAAAAGTTCACTTTGCCGTGCCACCAACTGAAGCAAGAAGTAGTAACCAGGTGGGATTCCACTCTTAATATATTTCAGAGACTGAAGGAACAGCAACAAGCCATCATAACATACACATCAAGCCATGAGATAGTGAGAGCAGGGACATGTTCTCTTATAGCAGCACACTGTAGAATACTCTTGGTTTTATGCAAGCTACTGAAACCATTTGAATTTGTAACCTATGAAGTGAGTTCAGACACTGCCAGTCAGAGTTAGGTCATGCCCATAATTAAACTACTGAAAAAGCAGCTAGAGAAGCTTAAGGAGGAGATAAAACAAAGCAATTCTGCTAAGTATGTTGCACTTGTAGATCAAGTTCTTTATTCACTTTGCCAGGACCAAAGGGTTTGCAACATATTGCATTTGGATCACTACATTTTGGCAACCATGCTTGATCCTACATTTAAGTCCTATGTAATGTTTTTCTTTCCAACTAACACAGATCTTAAGAGATACAAAGTGCTCTTTGTGAGCAAATTGTCAGCTCAAGTGGCACATGACATGTCTCCTGATCCAGTTTCACTGCAAATGTTGCTGCCAAGAAAAAACTGACCTTTTCCAAGAGATACACTGGTGACGATGATGAGTCAACTCAGTGAAACTTTGTGATATCTGGTCATGTTTAAAAGAAATTCCCACAATTTTTGACATCTCTACCATTACTCAATCTGCTATAGTAAGCATCAATAGAATGGTGGAGGATTACTTTAATGATAAGGTACAAATTAGCATCTCACACAGTTCCTTTGAATACTGGGAGTAAAAAAAGGCCATTTGCAGCTCCTTGTACAATCTAACTATTGTGCAATTAATATGCGCACCATCCAGTGAGTACTTGGAAAGAGTGTTTAGCACAGCAAGAATCCTTGTGAGTGATCAGTGTAGGATATTACTTTCAAAAAATTTAGAAAAAGTACAAATTGTATGAGGAATGCCTATGCCACCAATTGCGATCAGAAACAGAGACTGTAATGGTGGATTCCAGTGGGGATGAGTTAATATTGTGTGGTGATGATAATACCTGATGATGAAATGTTGAAGTTTGAAGATGATTAGTACTTGCCTGAAGCCTGTGATTTGCTGATTGGAAAACTTATTGTTATTAACTTATTTATTTATTATCTTTTCTACTAGGCTGTTACTCTGTCTTCTATCACCTATTTTTGCATAATGCCTGTGATTTGCTGTTTGGAGAAGTGTGTTGGTAATATATTATATTTTGTACTAGGATTTTACTTATAGGTTATTATTTCTTGATCAATGAAAACAATCTATAGGATTGTATAGTTTATTAAACTGCTATCCTCTCTACCACTGCTGTGCCACAACCATTCATACTGTAGATGTGCTATATTTTTTTAAACTGCCAAGTGTTTGTGCCACTGTTCTGTCACATAGTATAGCCAGCCAGCTCACTGCAGCCTTTGGCCAATATAGGTGAGCTGTGAGGTGGTCAAATAAAAAATGACTGCAAATTACTGTACTGAAATCAAAACTAAAAACATTTATTGGTGGTCTTGCCTAAACAAAATAACAAGGATGATTTAGAACCAAAACACAGGGTTCTGGGTAGGGATGTGCGCCAGCCCCCATGTTTTGGTTATTGTGAGCTGTGAGGTGGTCAAATAAAAAATGACTGCAAATAACTGTACTGGAACCAAAACTAAAAACATTTATTGGTGGTTTTGCCTAAACCAAATAACAAGGATGATTTAGAACCAAAACACAGGGTTCTGAGTAGGGATGTGCGCCAACCCCCGTGTTTTGGTTTTGGATCTGTATCTCCTTCGATGTTTTGGATCTGGATTTTGATTTGCCAAACCGCAATTGCATGTTTTGGTGTTGTATCTGTATTTTCTTTCAAAAATGTATAAAAACTGCTAAAATCACATAAATGTGGGCTTTTTTTGTTCCTACAGTATTATTATCCTCAATAAAATTAATTTCCACTCATTTCCAATAATTTTGACCACCTCACAGCTCACAATATTGCTTTCATCCAGTTTAGGCCCAAACATTGCATCAAGCTAGCTGGTTGATGAAGCTAAGTGGCAGCAGTGGGCGGCACAAACACGTGGCAGTTCAACCCCCAACATGGCACATAAGAAAACATATGTTTTCATTAATCAAGAGACCTGAGGTATATTGAGTATGTATGTAGTTAAAGGCAGGGACAGGAATGGTTGATTCATAGCAAATTTTATTTTTATTTTTTATTCTGAAGCAAATTAATGAGGGAGGAGGGGAGAGCATGGGTGAACAATATTGTGGCAGGGACATTAGGATTTTACTGGTTTAAATGTGGAACAGCAGTTGAACATTGATCCAGTCCAGGTTTTCTTTAAGTCACATGAAATAAGCCGCGATCGGCAGAAATAAGGGATTAAATACAAATAGTACTCCCTTGTTTTCATCACGAGATGAGGTATTGAGAAATTGGAAACCCTAATAAAGTTTTCTATATAGTATAGTAACAAAAGTTCTTTTGAAAAATGGGTCTGCATTCTAAATGTCTATATGTTTATATGTCTGTATTTACTTATGTATTGTTAAAATGCAAATTTGGTGAAAACGAGTAACAATTGTATCTGTGGTATTTTCTTAATTGAAATCAGGTGCCTCTTAATAACCCTATTTAAGGGTATAAAAGCACCATGCTTGACATACATTCCCTACCTTTGATAAAGCTGCGCCTAGACGCAGGGAAACGTGTCAGGATTTTTCTCATACATCACCCTACTTTATAGATCCTCAACGGAACATCGTCTGTGCCATCATCTCTCATCCCAGCAGCTCTTGGAGCTAAGGACCTGGAGATTGGGTGACTATCTTCATATACAAGTAGACTTTGCTGCTTAATTACCACACTAGCCCTTGGAGCTGAGGACTCAGTGATATGCTTAACATCATTTATGCTGCATTCAGTGATTTGCTATTTAGCTACCGCATGAATTGAGGACCCAATACTGGAACTATTCTATACAAGGGACATTCCTCTAGCGGCACCAGGCATTTTACCAAACAGCAACTATAATATATAGGAAACCGCATCACTTGAGGACCCACCAATTGGATTATAATACCTAAGGGACACTCCTCTAGCGGCAACCAGTACTAACATCTAAAGAATAGTCCCCAATTGAGGCAACATCGATGGTACCCCACTAGGATCTTATATCAAAGTTTAAATACAGACTTGAGATTATGGGTGAGAACTTGTGATTTTATGGTTAAATGCTGATAGGCAATATTTTATTGTGGAATCAGCAACATTTTTTATAATAAATTGTTTTATATATTCAAATACCACAGTCTATATGTTATGTTAATAACTATATCACTAGCGCTACTTGTTTTATTTCATGTGATTTTGTATGTATAGGGAGTGACTCCCCTACTTCTCATAGTAGCTGCTAGAAAAGCAACACATTTCAGCGCCTGTTTATACCCAATTGGGTATTCCCCTTTTTTTCTTGTCTTATACCCAATCACCTACGGGCCGCAGTCATGAGTTGCTTTTCCAATTTTGAAGAACGTGTTAATAGAAGGCAGACTTATTTTTCAAAATGGGACTCATCAGTGGAAGAAAATAGAAGTGATATAAATAATGAACTTAAAGATGGTTTCTATAAATTGGAAGATTTGTTGAAATCAGAATTGAAACATTGGTTAGATAGCACGAATCTACAGAAATACCTCAATAAAAAAATGATACCTAGAGGTCTTAGATTATTTAAGCCATCTATTTTTCAGGAAACTGATGAGTTCCAGAATGAATGGGAAAGAATCCTAGATAAGTGTTCTTTCTCCTTAATGGAATTGATAATCACCTATAGGACACAAAAAGTTAAAACTCTAGAAACAGAAATTGAGATATTAAAAACCAAGTTAGAACCTGCTAGTCATACAAGGGAGTTTAAGGAAAGAGATCGAATGATAATGGAAAGGGTAAACAAATTAGAACAAACCCTAATAGAGACAAAATGTAAAAAATATAAAAGAGACCAGGAGGACTATAGGAATGATCTGGTAAGAACTTATAAAAATAAGAACAAAGGGACAAATAATGTTAGATCTAACCAAAAAAGAATTGAACATCGTCCCCAACAATGGAACAAACAACAACAAATTCATTCCCATAGATGGGCTGATCATCCAA
Organism: Taudactylus pleione; assembly: GCA_031769625.1. NCBI lineage: Eukaryota > Metazoa > Chordata > Amphibia > Anura > Myobatrachidae > Taudactylus > Taudactylus pleione. The sequence goes on from JAUIMM010000004.1 coordinate 8,424,070, forward strand.
CCATTAAGAAGGTGGAGAGACAGAGAGTTTTTCCTGATCATCACCAATTCCGAGATTCTAATAGAAGACATAGTTATCTGAGACAAACGGATGATTTTGTGCCTAGTCCTATCCATACAGGGGCTAGACCCAAGATCAGGAAGCCTCCTTCACCGTCTGTCTCTAAGCACTCTCCAGAGGTTTTTTTAGACCAACGACCCAAAAGACGATACAGAGATTATGGGTCAAACCAAGAGTGGGAGATAGGACCTCCAAAAAGAAGGAGAAATACAGATTTAGAGGAAGAAGAGGAGGACGAGTTGTACATTTAAAAAGGAATTTAAAGAATGAAAGGGAAAGAAAAAGAGAGAAGAACGATAAGAATACTACTATTTTTAATTTATCATCTAGAAAACTCACTGAAACAGAGGTTTCTCTTTTCAATAAGGGTCTTAAATTTTCCCCATCTACATCACCAAATATATTTGATTTGTTTGTAGAGCTCAATAGATTTGTGAGGACATTATGTCGTAAACGCTTTTTTGCAAAACAGAATCTAACTAAGAGAAAAGAAGATGCTTATCCTATTGTCTTGGACACTAATGATAATTTAGGATTAAAAATCTTACCAGAACTATGGGAAGAGAGTAATGGTAATCCATTATTAGAAACTGAAAAATTATTCGATCTTAAGAAAAGTGGAAAGGGATTCAAACTAAAGTCTGAGTTCTACCCGATTAAATCTAAGGGTTCAAGCATAGATAGTTTTTACAAAACTACTTTGGAGGACTTTAAATTAATGTGTAAATCTAAATCCAATGAGAAGAAATCTAATTTAAATAGATGGGAAAGAAAAGCTATAAAGGATCTAATGAAAGACACCTCTATTATAATCAAAGAAGCTGATAAGGAGGGTGGATTAGTGGTACAAGATAGAATGGATTATATTGCCGAAGCCATGAGACAGTTAGGAAATGACCAATTTTATAAGAAATTATATACAGATCCCACCCAGAGGTTCTTATTGGAACTCCAAACCTTGTTGGATGGAGTTCTGATGGATGGAGTCATTTCCAGGGAAGAATTCCGGTTTTTGTTTTCTGCACATCCCACTACACCTATTTATTATCATTTACCGAAAATACACAAATCCCTCACCTCACCTCCTGGGCGACCTATTATTTCAGGCATAGATTCTCTTTCATCTAATTTATCCTTTTATGTTGATTCCTTTTTACAGCCACGTGTCTCTACATTAAGATCACATATAAAAGATACTACTCATTTTTTACAATTAATACAAGATATTGAATGGAAGGAGTCATATGCTTTCCTAACCATGGACGTACAAAGTTTATATTCAAATATCCCTCATGATTTGGGAATTCAAGCCATTTCTAATAGGTTGAATACTGATGGTGATCTTAGTGAGAGACACAGAACTTTCATTCTTGATTCTATAGCATTCATTTTACAACACAACTATTTTCTGTTTTTGGACACGTTTTACCTACAAACGATGGGCACGGCCATGGGGACCAGGTTTGCGCCGAGCTATGCCAATCTCTACATGGGGGAGGTCGAAGACCACCTCGTGTGGGGAGGCGGGTTCGGCGCACACCTGGTCCTCTATGGCCGTTTTATAGATGACCTTTTTTTCATTTGGGATGGGGATATTAATTCAATGCACCGTTTCACTTCTTTTTTAAACACTATCTCCTATAATCTTCAGTTTACTCATTGCTTTAACTCAAGCCGGATTTCTTTCCTGGATCTGACTCTAGAGATTCAGGATAATAGAATCTGTACCTCTAATTTCTCAAAAGAAGTAGGTAGAGATGCTTATTTGCACTATACTAGTGCTCATTATCCTCCTTGGAAAAGGAATATACCAAAAGGTCAATTCCTTTGTTTAAAACGCAATTGTTCCACTATTGAATCCTTTGAAAACCAGGCCAAAAGGATGACTACTTCTTTCCAAACACGAGGATATCCAGCAGTAGTTGTAAATAAAGCATTGAATGAAGTTAGAAACATAAATAGAGAAGATCTCTTGATACAAAATCAAACCAAGAAAAGGGAAAAGGAAGAAAAAGATTTAAGTAGAGAAATAAGCTTTATATCTACATTCAATAATCAATATCATAAAATTAAAACTATAGTACAAAAGAACTACAGCATTTTGAAACAAGACCGTCTTTTATGTGATTTTATTCCCTCTACACCTACATTTGTTTTTCGCAAAAACAGGTCCCTTAAAACCCTATTGGCTCCTAGTTTCTTACAAACATCAGTGGATCATCAATTAATTAAGCCCCAAAAAAATCTGTGGTCCCAGACTAAACTGAAAGGATTCTTTAAGTGTGGAGGCACGAGATGCATCACGTGTAATTATGTCAGTAACAGGACATTATCAGAAAAAAAAAGCAGAGGATATATATGAAATAAAACATTTTATTAATTGTAATAGCACCTATGTCATTTACATGTTGAGCTGTGAATGTGATTTAAAATATATAGGGAGAACTACAAGGAAATTAAAGTGTAGATTTTTAGAACACCGTAGAAATATAACAAATAGGATAACAACCCATAGTGTATCCAAACATTTTTTGGAGCATCATAATGGAGATCCTAGGTGTCTTAAACTGGTGGGTTTAGAACACATTCCAGTAACGATACGGGGTGGAGATCGTTTTAAGAAGCTCTGCAAACAAGAAGTATTCTGGATGTTTAGAATGAGTTGTATACATCCGGAGGGTTTGAATGAAGCAGTAGAACTTAATTCCATCATCAACTAATATAGGATATCCATCATCACCACTTCCAATATATTGAATATATATGGTACTTTGGAACCATCAATAATTCTCTCCCTATGGTTTTCGTATATGTTCAATATATAAGGAGATTAGAACATTTGGGTTATTATTTGTGTAAACATCATGTTTTCCTTATTCATATGCTAAATAATCTGAGATATACTGAAAGAACTATGTGTATATATATTATTAATCTTCTAACTACAAGTCCCAGAAGCCTCGGCTGAACTACCTTTGTTGATAGAAGTATATTAATCATGTGACTGCGGGATGTAGATTAGGGCGGATCACAAGACACTCACACGTGACCAAAATAACATCTACATCTAATTGCCAATGATGAGCTTAACTACGCACCATGTGACTTTACGTCACACAGGAGGAGTGACTCCGGTATCTGACAGGGACATGTGACCGCACTATGAGCTATTGAACGCGGTTACGGAGATTTACAGCTTAAAAATGAAGGTAATCATGATCTAGTGACCCTGTATAAACTCTCTTATAAGAGAGAATTTAGTTAGATAGCCCCGATCGGCAGAAATAAGGGATTAAATACAAACAGTACTCCCTTGTTTTCATCACGTGATGAGGTATTGAGAAATTGGAAACCCTAATAAAGTTTTCTATATAGTATAGTAACAAAAGTTCTTTTGAAAAATGGGTCTGCATTCTAAATGTCTATATGTTTATATGTCTGCATTTACTTATGTATGGTTAAAATGCAAATTTGGTGAAAACGAGTAACAATTGTATCTGTGGTATTTTCTTAATTGAAATCAGGTGCCTCTTAATAACCCTATTTAAGGGTATAAAAGCACCATGCTTGACATACATTCCCTACCTTTGATAAAGCTGCGCCTAGACGCAGGGAAACGTGTCAGGATTTTTCTCATACATCACCCTACTTTATAGATCCTCAACGGAACATCGTCTGTACCATCATCTCTCATCCCAGCAGCTCTTGGAGCTAAGGACCTGGAGATTGGGTGACTATCTTCATATACAAGTAGACTTTGCTGCTTAATTACCACACTAGCCCTTGGAGCTGAGGACTCAGTGATATGCTTAACATCATTTATGCTGCATTCAGTGATTTGCTATTTAGCTACCGCATGAATTGAGGACCCAATACTGGAACTATTCTATACAAGGGACATTCCTCTAGCGGCACCAGGCATTTTACCAAACAGCAACTATAATATATAGGAAACCGCATCACTTGAGGACCCACCAATTGGATTATAATACCTAAGGGACACTCCTCTAGCGGCAACCAGTACTAACATCTAAAGAATAGTCCCCAATTGAGGCAACATCGATGGTACCCCACTAGGATTTTATATCAAAGTTTAAATACAGACTTGAGTATATGGGTGAGAACTTGTGATTTTATTGTTAAATGCTGATAGGCAATATTTTATTGTGGAATCAGCAACATTTTTTATAATAAATTGTTTTATATATTCAAATACCACAGTCTATATGTTATGTTAATAACTATATCACTAGCGCTACTTGTTTTATTTCATGTGATTTTGTATGTATAGGGAGTGACTCCCCTACTTCTCATAGTAGCTGCTAGAAAAGCAACACATTTCAGCGACTGTTTATACCCAATTGGGTATTCCCCTTTTTTTCAGGTTTTCTTTAAGGTCAGAGATGAACTGCATCTAGACTGATTAGTAGCACCTGTTAGCTAGCTTTAAAAATGGTGTTTGTGCACAGAGATGATGATCCTGATGATGAATTAGTTGCCTAGGTTATAGGCCTGGTGGTGACTAGTGTTAGGGATCCTAGACCTGTGAGTACACTAAAGAACTGTATTGCTGTTTGGCAGATTCTGTGTACCAGCTTATAACATCTTGCCAATTAATTCTGCACTGTCCTGTGTACCTGCCTGTGGTGAGAAAATAAATGTCTGTTGGATTTACCCGGTCCATTGTCAAAATATGTCCCATGTTTTGCCCACAAAATCAACTTGGTGGTTCAGAATATTTTTTAAACTTAAAGGGGCATGCAGGAAATGCTGTCTGTGGCCATAAACATTTCGGCATTCAGCAACCGCATGTCAAAGATTGCAGAAGCTGTGGCAGTTCAACTTCCAACATGGCACATCAAGAAACAAATGTTTTTATTATTCAAGAGGCCTGAGGGAGTATGTATGCAGTTGAAGGCAGGGAAAGTAGTAGTAAATTTAATTTAAATTTTTTATTCCAAAGCAAATTTATGAGAGAGGAGGGGAGGCATTTACAAAAAAAAATATTTAACTCATTCACATCAGTCCTTGCCCTAGTGGAGCTTCTCAGTGGTTCCAATTTTTTTTTAAATAATCATAGAGGTCTCATTAATTGTAGGCAATTATTTTAGACCTGACCAGATGGTCAAAACTTGGTTGTGTTGACTCATCTGCATCACCAGTGGGTTTTTTGTGAAAGTTTAGTTTTTTCCTGGCAGCCGCACTTGCTGGAGAAACTGAAGGAGGAGCCATCGCTGCATCACGTGCCGCTTGAGCTGGCAATTTCCTTATCAACAGCTCTTTGCATCTCTTCAGATCTGTGTTTGCTGGGAAGAAAGACACGATGTATAACTTAAACCTAGGATTGAGCAGGGTTGCCAAATTTATTGATTTGATTGTAAGATCCTGACAACCCATGGATCCTGGCGAAGCGAATAAAGTACTTGATCTACATTTCCGACAATTCCACAATCACTTCGTTTCAGCTTCTCCTTCAGTTTCTCAAGCTGCTTTTCCAACAGTCTAATTAGAGGAATTACCTGACTCAAGCTGGCAGTGTCTGAACTCACTTCACAGGTGACTACTTTGAAGGGTTTCAGCACTCTGCACAACACGAACAGTATTTTACACTGAGTTTGAGTAAGGTAAATCCCCCCTCCTCTTCCTATGTCATAGTTCATGCTACATCCACCTGTTGAATGGCAAAAATGTCCAGAAATTTTGCGGCCCAACGAGAGCATCTCCTGCATGGCCCTGTCATTTTTAAAAATATAAAATGCACCACCAAGTGGACTGTGTGAGCAAAACATGAAATGTGTTAGAATTCACCCTGCTGTAATGCTCTCACAATATTGGTGATGTTGTCAGAAATCACAAATCTCGAGGAGAGTCCAAACGGGTAAACCATGCAATGACTTCTTTGAGTTTTTCTAAGAGGTTTTCAGCGGTATGCCTCTTAGTGAAACTGGTGATACACAGAGTAGCCTGCCTTTGAATGAGCTTCTATTTCTTAGATGCAGCTGCTGTTGGTGGCCCTGAAGGCAATACACCCACACAGTGGGCTGTTACGGTCATGTAATCTTGCATTTGTCCTGTTCCACTTGTTCATATATCTGTGGTTAAGTGGACAATGGGTACAACGACATTTTGGAGGACACTAATTAAGTTCTTTTTAACGTCCCTGTAAAGGCTTTTATAGTGAAGTGAAACCTAGATGGGATTTGGTAGCGGGGACACAGGACCTCAAATAACTGTCTAAAACCCACTACAGTTTACACACAGTGCAGCCCCACTTAGAGCAAAAGAGGTCTCATATTAGAATTTTATTTGTTGATCTTAGTTCTGCTTTTAATACTGTTATTCCGGCATCTTTGGTTTCAAAGATTTTCCAGTTAGGTGTAAATGGGTATACTGTATGTGCAATTAGGTTCTGAATTTTTTGACAGAAAGGCCCCAAGTGGTTAAGTTAGAGGAATGTGTTTCTGGGGAAGTTTTGTTGAAAACTGGTGCCCCACAGGGGAGCATTTTGAGCCCTCTACTATATTCTTTATTTACTTATGATTGTGTTTCAACTTCACAGTCTGTTAAGATTGTGCAGTTTGCAGACTACATTGCCATTGTGAGTCTGATAGGAAATGAGGGGGCGGAAGCAGTACGAGGTCCAAAGATTGCTTGAATGGAGTAAGGATAATTGTTTACTCCTAAATACCACAACAACTAACTAAAAAGATGGTGTTTTATTTTAGGAGGATGGATTGTGGATCCAAATTACCAGTGGTTTTGTACAATATGGTCATTGAGGAGGTGGATTCCTTTAAATTTCTGGGAGTTCATATCTCAAAGGGTCTGACCTGGTCTCTAAACTCTACACTTGTAGTGAAAAAATGCACAGCTACGCCTTTTTTTTGTGGAGACTGAAGGCAGTTCATTTGAGTACGGAGACGCTCCTAAGCTTTTTTCATTGTATAATAGAGAGTGTCCTGACTTATGGGACTGTTATATGGTTTTTGAAATTGTACTGCTGCTGATAGGGGTGCTCTTGAGTGCATGGTCAAGACTGCAAGCAAAATAATAGGTGTAAAACTGCCCCAAATTCAAGTTCTCTATGAGAGTAGATTATTAAAGCGCACTAGAAGCATCTTAGCTGATCCTAGTCATCCTAACTATATGGTTTTCGAAAGATTATTATCAAATGTAAAAGATTCATTCTTTGATTTTAGATGCCCTGACTTAAGCCCTGTATGCCCTTGGGCATCGGCTTTAGTAGATAAACTAGTATTGTCATGACTGGTGGCACTGGCAGCAGCTCCAACCCTAGTATGTGGTTCCTGCTCTCCTCTCAACTGATCGTTCTCCATATCAACAAACATGAATGAAGTGGGTTACACACACGTCAATTTGTACCAATTTTAAATATTTTTTAGGAAAAAGAAAATAACACACTGCGTTACCACTTACAGTGTCACAATATTTTTTATGACTAAGAAAAGAATAACACACTGCTCTGCCACTTACAGTGATGTCATTATGTTTAATATATTACGCATGTTATTTAGCACTTTGTTGTGGTCTTGTAGTCAGCGTGTAGACTAATCATTTATTCAGGATTGAGGAAAGAATTGAAAAGCTGACTATTACACTGCGCTACCTCTTACAGTGTCACAAGATTTTTTATGAGTAACACTGCGGTACCATTTACAGTGTCACAATATTTTTTATTTATATCCAACACGTGGATGATAAACTGCGGTCTGGCCGGCAGTGTCAATGAACAATAACAGTGCAGCTAAGTTGCTAACACACACACAAAAAAAATATATACTGTATATATATATTTTTTTTTTTGAGGAATGCTAATTTTATAATTCACTTTTATTTTTTTTACACTGGGGAAAAGCACCCCTGGATGAGTCAGGAGCCCCTTGATGATCAACACAGCCCCCCTTATGGACAACAAAGCACCGCTGCAGAGCACCTGCAGTGTCACAAATACGTGGATGTTAAACTGCGGTCTGGCCAGCATGGTCAGTGAACAATAATAGCATAACTAATTTACTAACTAGTAACTACCTGGCTAACACACACACACAAAAAAAAAATAAGATTTTAATTTTAACTTTTATTTTTTATACACTGGGGAAGAGCACCCCTGGATTGACAGAGCACCCCTGGATGACACAGCACCCCTTTAAGATCTGCAGATGGACAGGACAACACAGCAGCAGCCCTTTATGTACTGCAGCCCCTGCCCCTTTATGGACAATACAGCAGCAGCCCTTTATGTACTGCAGCCCCTGCCCCTTTATGGACAACACAGCAGCAGCCCTTTATGTACTGCAGCCCCTGCCCCTTGATTGACAGGACAACAGTGAGTCACACAGCAGTGCACCCCCCACTTTATGTACTGCAGCCCCAGCCTGACAACACTGCACCCTTGAACAAATAGTGACAAGTCACTGACAACAACACACAACACTGACTGCACCCTAGAAGAACAGAGCACATGATAGTGACACCGATCACTGGGACCTTTATACAATCCAAAACCCACAAGAATCTGACAGCGGGAGGATGACGTTTTGCCTCATTTTGGATTCCGAGTTAGGTGGGAAACCCCTAGCCAGACTCGGATCCTACTCCGATTCCCTAATTTCGGGTGGGTTCGGTTCTCGGAAAACTAGACCCGCTCATCTCTAGTTCTGAGCACATCTTTATTTTATATAAACAAGTGTGGCCCTAAATTTTGCCTTATGATAAGCGGACTTCTGCTACCAGAGCTTGCTAAATCCTGTGTTCTCGAGTTAGGGTCCATAAGCTAGATAGGTGAAAATGTAATTCTACTGAAGCCTGTACAGTTATGATATCTTAATAGTACACCTATAATTAGCTGCTCTATGCCAGCTGTTTATGCCTAAATTTGGGTGATTTTAGTAGAGATGAGCGGATCCGATTCTCAGAGAATCGGACCCACCCTAACATTGAAATTCCGAGTCAGATCCGAGACCGGCTCAGGGTTTCCCGCGTGACTCAGACCTCAAAACGAGGCAAAATGTCATCCTCCCGCTGACGGATTCTCATGGGTTTTGGATTGTATAAAGGTCCCCGCGATCGGCGCCATTTTCATCCCGGCTGTGGAGAGAGAAGCTAGCAGACTTGTAGTCACTGTCAGTCACTCAGTGTGTGTGTCCAGTCAGGGTCTTGGGCTGAAGGTTGCTGCTGTGTTGTCCATAAAGGGGCTTAGGCTGCAGTATATAAAGGGGGGCTTCCTTCAGTGGGTGCTGCAGCTGCTGTGTCACTTGTCTTGTCAATTAACTGTGGTTGCTGCTGTGTTGTTATCCTGTCCATCAGGCTAGGGCTGCAGTCCATAAAGGGGTGCTGTGTTGTCCAGGGGGGGGTGCTCTGTAAATTAGGGGTGCTCTTCCCCAGTGTAAAAAAAATAAAAGTGCTTTTTTTCTTTCTTTTTGTTTGTTTGTGTGTGGGCATTAGCAACTTAGCTGCATTATTATTGTTCGGTGACACTGCCGCAGTTTATCATCCATGTATTTGTGACTCTGCAGGTGGTCTGTCCGCACTCTGCAGGGGTGCTTTGTTGACCATAAAAAAGGGGTGCTGTCTGTGTTTTTCATCAAGGGACTGCTGCTTTGTTCAGGGGTGCTCTTCCCCAGTTTAAAAAAAATAAAAGTGAAATTAAATTATTATAAATGCAGAAAAAGTAAAAAAAAAGATATTTTTTTTGTGTGTGTGCGTCAGCAACTTAGCTGCGCTATTATTGTTTGGTGACACTGCCGGCCAGACCGCAGTTTATCGTCCACGTATTTGTGACTCTGCAGATGGTCTGTCCGCACTTGGCAGGGTTGCTTTGTTGTCCATAAAGAAGGGGTGCTGGCTGTGTTGCTCATCAAGGGGCTGCTTCCCCAGTGTTAAAAAAATAAAAGTGAAGTAAAATTTATATTATCAATCCACAAAAAATAATAAAAAGGATTTTTTTGTGTGTGTGTGCATTAGCAACTTAGCTGCGTTATTATTGTTTGGTGACACTGCCGGCCAACCGCAGTTTATTGTCCACGTATTTGTGACTCTGCAGGTGTTCTAGCAGCACCTCCATAAGCAAGGCCACCTCATTTCTATTAGATGTATAATAATTAGAGATGAGCAGGTTCGGATTCCAGAGTTCTGAACCCACCCGAATTTAGCATAACTGAGTCGGATCCAAGCAGGCTCGGAGTTTCCCGACTTACTCGGATCTCGAAACCGAGGCAAAAGGTTAGAGTCTGAAATCTCGCGATCTTTCATCTCCATGATCAATGTATAAGGGACCACGCAACAGTCGCCATTTCACTTCAGCTGTGGAGACTGAATAGGGAGGGTGGGTAGTGTAGGGCTGGGAGAGGTACTGGTGCTGATCCATTCTGGTCTCTGGTCACGGTGCAGTCAGTATCACTGTGCTGTCTGCTGATCCATTCTGGTCTCTGGTCACGGTGCTGTCACTGTGCTGTCTGCTAATCCATCTGGGCTGTCTGCTGTGTCCTGAGCTTGTGCTGTATCCATCTCTGGGCCCAAGTTCTGGACTCCAAAAAAAAAAAAATCAAAGTGTCTTTTATAGTTTTCTGTGTGTGTGTACGTGTTAGGCTTAACCGCAGTAGCGCACAAGAGCCAGCCAGCAACGCACATAGCAACCTTGTGCTGCCCGACTACTGTCTTGCTAAAAAAAAAAAAAACAATAAAAGTGTCTTATATTTTTTACTTCTGTGTGTGCGTGCGTGTTAGGCTTAACCGCAGTAGCACACAAGAGCCAGCCAGAAACGCAAGTTGCAACCTTGTGCTGCCCAACTCCAGTCGTTCTCCAAAAAAAACCAATAAAGTGTCTTATATTTTTGTCTTCTGTGTGTGCTCGTGGGTGTTAGGCTTAAACGCAGTAGCGCACAAGAGCCAGCCAGCAACGCAAGTTGCAACCTTGTGCTGCCCGACTCCAGTCGTGATCAATCGGTGCTCTGGGCCCAAGTTCTTCTGGAGCTGACAAAAAATTAAAATCATCATTTGTCTTTTTTTCTAATAATTTTGTGTGTGCGCACGACTGCACATGTGTGAATTTTTTAACCGCACCTTCAAGACTGCAGAAAATATGGAGGACTGTCACATGACAGGAGAGCAAGGCCAAGAACCACATGTTGTAGCTGCCGCCAGCAGTGCAAGGCCGTCAACTTCCTCGTCCTCTATGAAGGCCCATGCCCCAGGCTTAAGTCACGCCATCGATATGGTAAAGCAAGTTTTACTGAAAGGATAGTTGCCTTTAGATAAACAAAAAATTGGCAATATGCCATTCACTACATGAAGTGAAAAGGAAAGGATAAGGCCTTGGCCTTTCTTTATGAAGACTGCTGACAGCCCTTCTGCTTGTAGTAGTAGTGGTGGTGGTGGTCCAATTAAAAATGTGAAAGTTTTTAAGACAGCTCCGGGAAAACCAACTGTGTGCCCTGAGAATTCAAAATCACAAATCCCGAGGAGAGTGCAAGTGTGTCCGTGGTTACCATGTGTGAGCCCGACCTAAATACTAGTGTACTGGAGGATCCTCTAAGTTCCAACATTTGTGTGCCCTCTGTAAATGTGGGGAAGGGCAGTCAACATCTTGCACACATAGGGCCTGATTCAGCGCTCACAAGCAGGTCGATGGTCCCCCACTGCGCATGCGCACGCCAGAGCCGGCTCTGGCGTGCACATTTGCGAGACCTGGCCAGTGACGGGCGCTCCTTTGCTACGGGTCTCGCACCAAAATGGGGTGGCTGTCGATTGTGATTGACAGCTCGCCCCATTTTGGAGGTGGGGAGGGGGGTGGCTGGCCAAACAGAGGCGTTTCCGAAGGAACGCCTGCCATTTGGGGGCTACCTCAGTAGTGAGCTTCTGGCTCTATTAGAGCTGGAAGCTCACTGGGGCTTGCGATGGACAAGACCCTACCACAAGGGTCTCGTTGCAAACCCGATGGTCGCGATGATCGCGACTATTGCAACCATCACCTGGCCGCTCGCAAAAGCTGTGGGTGGTCACCCACAGCTTAGTGAGTGGCCAGGAGGCCGTTGCAAAAAAAAATAAAAAATGCCACCCTGATTCAGAGCGAGCGCTCTTAACGAGCGTCCGGCTCTGAATCAGGCCCATAGTCATTCAGGATACTTCTGTGGAATTGCACATGGAGGAGGAGGATATTTTGGTAGTTCAAGGTGCTAATGATGATGAGGATGTTGGTGATGAAGATGTTTGTGATGAGGATGTTGATGCCGAGGATGTCCTTTGTGTAAGTAAGGCAACAGCTTTTGCCCATGGTTTGAAAAAGCCAAAGCCCATTGTTGTCATGCCGGGAAAAAAGACAAGAAAATCTACTTCTCACGTGTGGAATTATTTCCATCCCAATCCGGACAACAGCTGTCATGCCATATGTGCCCGTTGCCATGCAAGAGTAAGTAGAGGGAGGGACGTAAACCACCTACGAACCTCCTCCTTGTTACGTCACTTGGAGCGCATTCATCAAATATCAAATTGTATGTCGCCAAGTTTCAAAACGCAAAACGTAACAAGTCCAGTGTCACCTAGTTGCTCCCTCTCTGTGGGATCCAAGCGCCTTCAATCTCCAACACCAACACCTGCATCATCGCCTGCATCCTCATTCGTGATCGGAAGTAATTTAAAAAAACAATTGACTATGAAACAGTCCTTTGATAGAAGAAGTAAGTATAACAGCTGTCACCCAGTTTCACAGCGTATCACTGACGCCATGACAGCTGTGCTAGTATTAGATGGTGAAATAATAAAAAATGAGGATGATAGTGTGGAGGAAGTGCAAAAGGAGGATGAGGGGGAAATTTGTGTCCTATCTGATGCTAATGTGGATGTTGATGATAAGGATGTGGTTTGTGTAAATCAACCACCAGTGGCAGCAGTTCTTGCTAGATTCTGACAACAGTTGTGAAGGCATCTGTTCCATTTGTAAAGCCAAAGTTAGCAGGGGAAGGGACGTTAACCATCTAGGCACCTCCTCCCTGTTACGTCATTTGCAGCGAGATCATGCAATTTGTTTAACAAAATTATAATTTGTAAATTAATAACAAGCAGTCCAGTATCAGCTACCAGCAGTTTGGACCAGCACATGCAATCTCCACCACCAACACCCTCATCATCAACCTCCTCCTTAATAATTGAAGGTAGTCCTTCCAAAAAATGTTTTGTGGGGCCCAAACAATCCAAGGAGTTCAGCCACGAAAGTGTCAGTCCTAGTCACTAAAGTGCTTGGTTTGTTAAACTGTGCATGTCCTTTTTAATAACCCACATAAGAGTGGGTGGGAGGGACAATTCCATCTTGCACCTCTTTCCTTTACATTTGGCACAATTTGGGGCATTGACGACTGACATTATTATAGTTTATTAAACTGCCATCCTGTCTGCCACTGCTGTGTGGCAATGTTTCATAGATGTCTGTCATTTTTTTAAAACTGCCTGTTCATTTGTGCTGCTGCTCTGTTGCTTACTTTAGCCACCCAGCTTGCTGCAACCTTTGGCCTATATTGGTGAAAAATAGTGAAATCAATATTGTGAGCTGTAAGGTGGTTTAAAATGCCTAGAAATGCCTGAAAATCATTGTTATTAAGGTTAATAATACTGTAGGAACAAAATCAGACCCAAATTATGTGGTTTTAGCTGTTTTTATGATTTTTTAAGAAAAAAATCCAGATCCAAAACCAAAACACCAAAACCAAAACACCAAAACAAAACACAGAGGAAAAAAATCCAAAACCAGATTCAGATCCAAAACCAAAGCCAAAACATGGGGGTCGGCGCACATCTCTAATAATAATTAAAAAACCTTCGGATCAAAGATGTCTTTTAGGAACTGAAGAACTTGATCCTAGATTGATCTTCCGTCATAAATGTTTTTAAGAGTCAAAACATTAAAATAAAACATAAATTAAAAACGAATCAATCCTTCCGTCCTTTCCCTGTCTTTAGTCCATAAACATATTCCAACTCCGTCGGGCCTCTAACCTAGTTAAGGAAAACATTCTTGGTTTTTAAACTTCCTAGGGGTCGTATAGTTTATTAAACTGTCATTCAGTCTACCACTGCAGTGCCACTCTGTGCCATGTTGGAAGCTGAACTGCCACATGTTAGTGCCGCCCACTGCTGTCGCTTAGCTTAGTCAGCCAGCTAGCTGGATGTAACCTTTTGGCCCTAAACTAGATTAAATCAATATTGTGAGCTGTGAGGTGGTCAAAATTGACTGGAAATGACTGGAAATAAATGTTATTGAGGTTACTAAAACTGTAGGAACAAAAACGAGCCCACATTATGTGATTTTAGCTGTTTTAATGATTTTTTTGAAAAAATACAGATCCAAAACCAAAACACACAAGGGGCGGTTTTGGCAAAACCAAATCCAGATCCAAAACACGAGGAGATACAGATCCAAAACCAGAACACGGGGTCGGTGCACATCCCTAGATTTTAGGAGGATCTCACACAGTCACACAGCAATAAGTACAGCACTGTAATTAAGCTGGGTAGAGTTGCAAAACTCAACTTGGCACATGGAAAGGTTAACTTCCATCTTAATATGTGCAAACATTTATGTCACATGTTACTATTCAACCAATTGAACCAAAGCACATGTGGCAGCCTTTCTTTCCTCTCATCACTGATTGGCAACCTTATTATTATTATCATTATTATTATTATTATTATTATTATTGTTTTTTTTAAAAAGTGCCGACATGCTACACAGAGGTTTGCATTTAGGGGTTAAAATAAATATAAAATATATACAATGACAAAACACAAAATTATGATCCTGACCAGATGAGCTTACAATCTACAAGGTTTGGGGAACACCTGATACAAAGGGAAGCAGAATAACAATTGTAGCATCAGGACGGGAAACTGTGCATTGCTATTACAAGACAGTAGCATTATCATCCACCAGTAGTATAGTAATCCTTTGTGAATGGCATTTCTATGCAGCGGGTTGGGTATGGGATCCTGGCGGTCAGAATACCGACAGCGGCATCCCGACATTCAGAATCCTAACACTACAAGGTAAGGTCCCTAACACTAACCCTTACCCCTAACCCTCCCACTTTGGTGCCTAAACCTTATCTCCCCCCTAGTGCCTGAACCTAACCTCCCCCTCCACGCACCCTAACCCTCCCCCCTTTGTGCCTAACACTCCCCCTCCCCCCTAGTGCCTAACCCCTAACCCTAAACCTAAGTCTCCCCTAATCCCCTTACCTTCGGGATGCCCGTGGTTGGGATACTGGAACCAGGATCTCGATGCTGTCGGGATTCCTGCACAGGTATTTTGACAGTCGGCATCACACACACCGGGATGCTGACTACATCCCCTATGCAGCTACTTATGCAGTGAAAGTACAGTGCATGAGTACCCTGTTAGCAGGCGCTGGTATTGCATGCATTGACTGTGTGCGACTCGGACACTAACCTGAGTAAAAAAGCAAAAGACTGGGGACCGATACGAGTGAGCCACACCATGCACTGCAGCATTGTGCTTAATCTGCAAATTTATATCAACTCCATTACGATAAATATACTAATCCTAAGCACCCATGATACTATAATCAACTTCAGATGCAGCTAAGATGCAATAAAAATGCTAAATTCAGAAGTAAGTTTGAAAGCCGGTGGTGGAGCATCTATGTGGCGCCATGCGTCTTATGATATATGGCACAAAATATCTAGGTTTATGAAGACACATCTGTAAATTTTGTGCTGATTCAGGGGATACAAAACAAAACCCATACTGCGTAATTTCAAACTTAAGCTTCACAGTTTGAAAACTCCTTCCTGACCCCAAAAATGAATAATAAATACCCTAAATAAATCACCCACATAAAGTTTATTTATTAGAGCTATTATAACTATTTCTGTTAAGGAGTTTACCCTAGCCACCATATATGGTAAGTGATTCAGCATCCCACCCACCTTTAACAGTAACATACTGATGGCGAAACCAGCTTACTTCCATTTACAACCGAAGATTTCTTGTCCTCTGTATGGTAATTATTCTGAAAAGTTAATTGTACAAATCTCTATATTGACCTTGGAGGCAGAGCCGGACTGGCCATCTGGCACTAATGGCAAATGCCAGAAAGGCCGATGGCCTGATGGGCCGGTCTGGTCTGAAAGCCTGGCCAAGCAACTCCGCCTCCCGATGCTCTGCCCAGCCAGGATATTGAGAGACGGGGCGTGCCGTGAGGCCGGACCCGTGGCATGCTCACATGACATTAGCCATGCCTTCGTGAGGCAAGGCCATGCCCCTGTGAGCAAGGCCATGGCCCTTTTACTCAAAAGAAGAATGCCAGGGCCAGGGGCATAACTAGGTATTTGAATGCCCCATAGCAAAAGTTTGTAAGGACCCTTATGTACCTCTCAATGTTGAAAAATGTATATAACACATGTAACTTTGATATGGAAGATGGTCCTCTCTTAGCTCTGGGTCTTATAGCAGCTGTACCCCTTGTACCTATGGTAGTTATGCCCATGACTAGGGCTGATCTGGACCCTCAGTCCATCCCTGCTTGGATATATTTATACATTTTTAGAATTAGGTCACCTCTTTTTACAAATTAAACAAAACTATGTCAACTTCTCTTTTCAAGCGAACCCTTCCATTTCTTTTATTAATGAGTGATGTGGCTTAAGCACAATGGGAAAACCGAATGTACAGATCAGGGCATGTTTTTGTGGATCATAGGACAGGGGTTCACAGACTGTGTGCAGAACATTTTTTAAGTGTTGGGAGGTATGCATTTATTTAGGAATAACACTTACTGATAAGATTTTATTGTGATCCATTCTATTCACCCCTAATGAAGTCCTTCAGATGAAACGTATAAGGTGGACTCCAATCTCTAAACTTTGGATCATCCTCGGATCGATGGGACCATTACATTTTTTAACTATTGGAATTAGACTCCAGCGGGCTCTGGAGCTATCAGAAAAGCCTGTTAGTGTCTGTTTTATGGATTAGAAAACCATGTTATTTACAGTAATACACTAAGTGCACCTTGTTTCTTAACTATTTCTAAGGAATAATTGACTGGAGAGAAATCCGTATACATCCTGTAGTGGAGTTGTTGGAGTAAAGAAACATCAGATAAACCTATTCTTCTTTATACAAAGTACACATATTTTGTGCTGAATTCTAAAATTAGGGCCTTATTCAGGTTGGATCGCACGGCTGCGTTCACACGCAGCCGGTCGATGTTTGTGCTCTGCGCATGCATCGCAGTATGTGTGCGCAAACCAGCCACTGTGATCAGGAAGAGATGGCAGTGAGCATGCATTCTGATCGCATAGTGATTGACATGAAGTGACCGTTTGGGAGTGGAGAGAGGCGGTGGCAGAAGGAACACAAATCGTGCTTGTGCGTTTGAATGGCATTACAGGAGCGTGCATAATTAAGCCCCTGCGATTGCATATGCTGCAGAGGTCTAGATAGCGACAGGAAGTTTAGCAGTTTGTGAGGTAGGGTCAGGTCAATCACAACTGTGCGAATGGTTCCGATGTTACTCGATTGTTACTGATTATTTTGCTGACTTGCGCAGAGCTGGCCCTAGCCAAATTAGTGCCCTAGGCAAGATTTTTGGTGCTGCCCCCCTCCCCGTGTGATTCTGAAAGGGGGTGTGGCCTCATGGAAAGGACCCTCACCTAGCACAGCACCCCCCTATCCCAGCACAGCACAGTGTCAGCACCCACCTTCACCTACCACCCCTATCACAGCAGAGCACCCCTCTCCCATCAGTGAGCACCACAGCACCCCGGCCCTCTCCCAGTTCCAAACTTACTTTACTTGAGCACAGCCTGCAGAGCCGTCCGACTCAAGGTACAGCAAACCACGGGCAGTGGACCCGCTTTTCGGGTCTCAGTCTGGCAAGCCGCAGCTATGTGTGATGATTGCTGGAGGTGGACCCCAGAGCCATGAGGTGTGACTCACTACTCCGAGCTCCACAAAGGCCCATGGTGCAGCAGCCCTCCTGTGACCATATACTTATAGTTCTGAATGAGCCTCTGCCCATGCGCAGAAGCTCATTCTGATTGTTTGATGCCCAGAGCCGGCCCGCTGCTAACCACTATCTGCTGTCCAGGTGCCCCACCTCTGCAAACTGCTGCTGGCTGTTCCGCTGCTGCCTGCTCACTGTTTGCAGCTGCCAGGCCCAATCTGAGCTCACCTGACAGTAGCAGCTGCCAGAGTCTCTGCCCAGCTGGCAGCAGGTGCCCCAGCCATGCCTGCAACAAACCTCCACCAATCGTAGGCTGGCTTGGATGCCCCCAAGCATTCCAAATGCCCTAGGCATTTGCTTTGTGTGTCTATGCCTAGGGACAGCTCTGGACTTGTGGATGCATTTCATGGGAAGTGAGTGGCGTTATACAGTGATGGGCATCTTGGAATAGTGCTGCGGTTGCCGTGCAATCACATTCATTAGCATATTTTCGCAACTAGCGGGTGCGTGCGAATGCAGCCGTGCGATCCGTGCTGGATCAGACTCTTAGTCTAAAGTTAGATAATATGCTATGGGACATACTGTATTTATCAAATACAATTTTTGGGCTATCCCGCTAAACACCCATTTTTGTGGATGCCACCAAATATTAAGCATCACTGGGATGTATGTATAAGGGACTGAAGCAGATATAATAAATAACTGCAGCAGTCTGCCATTTCCAACCACAAAAGGAGCCCCAATAGTTTCTATAGGGGCTGTGAAAGGTCATATTTACCAAGTGAAGCATTCTGGAGCTTGGCCACAATAGCTAACGCCATCCTAAGATGGCGTTAGACCATGGTAGCCTATGTGCTACTCTAACACATTTTATACCAGAGAGGGATTCTTCAGATACCTCCCCATCAGCCCCTTTTGATACAAGTCAAATTTATCTCATAACAACTGCATTAAACTAGAGATGAGCAGTTTGGTTTTACTGAGAACCGAACATACCTGAACTCTGGATCCTGGCTCGGATCACACTGGGGTTCCGAGTAGAACCGTGTCCCGATCTAAAATGCGGATCTCACGTGTTTTGGATTGCATGTAAGTTCCTCCCTCGTGATTTTAGGTGCTGTGACGTTGTCAAAGTTGACTGGAAATTAATGTTATTGATGTAAATAATACTAAAAAAAAACAAAAACAGTTCCAATTTACATGATTTCAGCTGTTTTTATCAATTTATCAATTCAAAACTGAACCAAAGCACTTAAGGGTGGTTTTGCCAAAACCAAATCCAAAACATGATGATGATTTAGATTACAACCAAAACCAAAACACATTTTCTGTGCACATCTCTACATTAAACATGTGGACTGTGATAAATACAGAAGGCCCCTATGGGCGCTCCCATTCCTTTATGTTTTTACATTCTATTTCCTTATTGAAAGATAAGTAACACAGACAATCACTTTCTTGACACATCCATAACTATTCTGCTTCTGTCACGGTAACTCAGTAATTGCTTTAACAAGCATACAATTGAATGTCATAAGTGATATAAGCTTAGCAATTCAGGGCAAACCATAGCAAATCCCACTACAACATCTGTAGGTACTTATGTAGGGTTGTCCGTTACATTTATCAAATTAAGTCACGTTCATCATGACCTCTCTTCCGATATCACATCATCACTAAACTAGGGTAAACTAGGGTATCACAATGTGCAGGATTTGTTTCCAAATCTGTAGTAATTCCTCGGTGTAGCCCAGAGTTATGATTCATTTATAGTGGAGTGACAACATAATGCTTAGGTGTCACAATCTATTAAAGCTGCTCAGTGTCTTCTGTTTATTTTTAGAACCAATTGAGACTTAACTGATAGTGAAAAATATACAGTCAAGTGTGTTTACTTCACCTTTCCAAAGAATCTAGTATAGAACCAATTAATTTGTTATTCCTGTCACAAGAGGTGCAGTATACTTCACAAATGCCATTGCTTTATATGTCTTTGTAGCTTGACAGTCATACTCTTTTTAAGCACATTATTGGATTCTGTTTACATAAGATTTTTTTTTCTTGTTCTTATTAATCAATATATTAGACAAAAAGGACACAGTTGTTATTTAAGAAAAAAGAAACCAGGCACAAAAACAAAAGTGCAGTTGCTTCCAATTTTTTTATTTTAAGAACAGTAGAACAATTATGTTGCTTGGAACTAAACGTGGCTCATTTGTTAAGTGATTAAGGGGCCTATTCATCAAACGATAAATGGCCCGGTAACCATGCGGAAACGCTAGTTTCTGCATATTTAGGTAATCAAGCTATTCATCATCAGGGGTCCAAATAGGACCACCTGATATTCAGGTGCGAGAATAAGTGCCATCTCCAGATGGTGCTTGTTCTCGGATCCCTGCTCCTTCCTATTGGAAGGAGTTCCGGGGATGCAAAGAGGGATCCGAGTGGATACTTAATCATCGGGGCATACAGTCCCCGATGATGAATAGGCCCCTAAGTACTCTAAATATTTAGTGTCTCATTTAGGGTTACATGCGTTGTGTGCACCAAGCGTTGGACTAAAAATTGCCATGAAAAGAACTTATTTGTGTATTGTTTATAGTGCATGTATCATGATGCGTCCAAATAAAACAGTAGTATTTGTATTAGGCATATATCAGTTGTACAAGTGGGTATACATAGGCCTTACAATAGTGTAAAGATACAGTGTAATAATAAATAATAAATGTTACAGTAAAAATCGCAGTTTTCCTAACAAATTGAATTAGATATGTCTAAATGAGCAACATAGTGGAGTAGCACAGATTTCCATTTATTGATCATCAAAATAGGATACTTGTATGCTGGTCATCAGATGGAATTCTGCATTGTATGTTTGTCATCAGATGGAATTCTGTATTGTATGGTGGTCATCAGATGGAATTCTGCATTGTATGCAGGTCATCAGATGGAGTTCTGCATTATATGTCGGTCATCAGATGGAATTCTGCATTACATGCTGGTCATCAGATGGAATTCTGCATTGTGTGCTGGCCATCAGATGGAATTCTGCATTGTACACTGGACATCAGATGGAATTATGCATTGTATGCTGGTCGTCAGATGAGTTCTATATTTTATGCTGGTCATCAGATGGAATTCTGCATCATATGCTGGTCATCAGATGGAATTCTGTATTGTACAGTATGTTGGTCATCAGATGGAATTCTGCATTGTATGCTGGTCATCAAATGGAATTATGCATTGTAAGCAGGTCATCAGATGGAATTCTGTATTATATGCTGGTCATCAGATGGAATTCTGTATTGTATGCTGGTCATCAGATGGAATTCTGCATTGTATGCTGGTCATCAGATGTACTTTTGTATTGTATGCTGGTCATCAGATGGAATTATGCATTGTATGCTGGTCATCAGACGGAATTCTGCATTATATGCTGTCATCATATGGAATTCTGCATTGTATGCTGGACATCAGATGGAATTCTGCATTGTATACTGGACATCAGATGGAATTCTGCATTGTATGCTGGTCATCAGATGGAATTATGCATTGTATGCTGGTCGTCAGACGAATTCTGCCCTGGGGATCCTCCTCAATAAATTTAATTTCCTGACTGGCTCTTGTTGCCAGTACTATGATGCTTCTGCTGAACTTACAGCTCTGTGCTGAGCTCCCAGGTACTCTGTATCTGAATGGTCCCAGTCTGTTACATTCCAGTTCCAAGTCTTGTAATCGGGTCTTCAATTCCATCTAGAATTCCAGCCTGGTTTCACCACTGAGACTTGTTCATATCAGCTTCCATCGGTCCCATCCAACACTCCAATCACCGGTTCCAACTAATATATTCAACATCGGTCTCAAATCGATGCAGTACTCCAATTCATCATCATCGGTCTCAATCCAATCCAGTACTCCAATTCATCAACATTGGTCTCAAACTGATTCAGTTTTTCAATTCAGCATCACCATTCTCATACCAGCTCTACTCAGTAATCCAGCATCATCACCCAATCTGATTCTGCTTATCTTTCCAGTATCATCATCTCCAGTTCTCATGCCAACCTGCTGTTTAATAAAGACATTTACATTACTGTTCTCGCCTTCGGACCCATCATTCTTTACAGTTCATCTACCTCCTTGCAGTAACAAATGAGGAAATCCTGGCTCAAGCCACCCAGCTTCATCCATGCCTCCAAAGACTCCTCTACAGTCTCTCACACCTGTTCTGACCAATTCCAAACCTCAGGCATGATAGTTTATACTGGCCCTATGGATCTAGCTGAGAATCAGGCACAAGCTGCTGGGTTTACACCTGATCTTGTTGCTCGCCCAGAGCACCAAGAGGCATCACAGGGTCAGGTGGTTCAGTTCCTCCTACAACTTACTAACCACCTGGATAACATCCAATCCACTCTTAGAGGCTCAGGAGTTGCCACTTCATCCACTCCAATTTCTCCAGTTTCAGTTTCCTCGGTGTAACCTTGTCTGCACATTCCTACTCCTGCAAAATCTGATGGGAACCCCAAAAATTTCAGGGGTTTCCTGAATCAATGCAAAATACATTTTGAGCTCCAACCCAGCAATTTTCCAACAGACTGTACCTGTCCGGCATATACTACATATATCATCTCCCTATTATCTGGATCCACCTTAGACTGGGCTTAATCCTTATGGGAAAGATCGAATCTCATCCTAACATCCTACAAATAAATCATCATGGCATTCCGTCATATTTTTTACAAACCTGAGAGAGTGTCATCTGCATCTTCAGACCTTCTACAACTGCGCCAGGGTTGAAATTCTGTAGGCCAGTATCTTGTGCAGTTTCAAATACTGGCAACAGAGATCTCTTGGAATGATGGAGCATTCTATGCAGTCTTTTGGAATGGCTTATCGGATACAATTAAAGATGTTCTTGTTACCCATGATCTCCCAGACAAGTTACAGGACTGTACACCAAGGTGGGCTTACATTTTAAAGAGCAAGCTATTGAGAGAGGGAGATTCATTCATCCTAAACCCCCGGCGACAGTATTGTCTCAGTCAGTTTCTCCTTTCAAAGGAAGGAGAGGCTAAGTTAGGAGTAGTTCATTCTTCTCCAAAGAAAACCGATTGCATTCTCTCAGTTTATCTTCAAGTGGCCAAGTGCTACAAGCAAGTCTCTGCTTTGTTGGATTCAGGCACATCTGGCAACTTTGTCACATCTGAATTAGTCCAGCGATGGGCATTACCAACCGAGAGTCTGCTTCATCCTATCTGCCTCACAGCGGTTGATGGAAACCGCATCCTAGGGGGTACAATTTCCCTTCAGACTTGACCTGTACGAGTCAAGATTGGTGCATGCACTCTGAACTTGTAAGTTTTCTTGTCATACCCAGGGCCTCGCATTCCTTAGTTCTGGGCCTACCCTGGCTCTGTCTGCATAATCCTCAAATTGATTGGAGAACCACACAAATTACCACTTGTGAATCTTCTTGCTTCAGTTCTTGCCTTCAAAAGGTTCTTCCAGTATGATCTGCAGTACCATCATCTGGACTCTTCTCCTCCTCCTTATCATGAATTCTCTAATATCTTCAGTAAATTTGGTGCTGATATACTTCCTCCTCTCCGTGAATGGGTTTGTCCAATTGATTTAATCCCCGGGAAATCTCCTCCCAGAGGGTAAATTTATTCGCTATCACTCCCACAAACAAAGGCCATGGCTGACTATATCCAAGAGAATTTGTAAAATTCTCCCACCTCTCCTGCTGTTGCGGACTTCTTTTTAGTTAATTGAAAAGATGGAGGTTTGTGCCCCTGCATCGACTACAGGGGTCTGAATGACATCACCATTAAAAACCGCTATCCTCTCCCTCTGGTCACAGAGCTTTTTGATTGAGTCAGTAGAGCCAAAAAATGTATTACTGCGCTCTAATACTTGTGTGGGGACACTAGTAAACACAAATAATATCAGAAAAATTATATTTTAATAACAAATAATCATACATATATTAAATGATAAAAAATTAATAAACATGTAAATATGAAAACTAAAAAATACAAAATACAAATTAGATGTGTCTATTGTCATAAAATCTAGCCATTAATGCAATAGGAATACAAATATCCAACATTAAAAAACAATAAAATTAGAAACTACAGCCAATACAGAGAGTTGATCAGGCTCTCTATAGAATGTATATTGTGGAAAAAAAATATAAGTAAAAATATAAGTCCGTAAAAACAGCTGTATCTGAACTAATAATAGCTAATGGTAATGGATATTCCAAATGGTGGTTAGATTGTATCCATATAACTACTAATGTTGCAATTAACTTAATGGTACAGTATTTTCTTTGAGATTCACTCTGCACATAAAAGCACACACCAGCTCTCCTTTGGATTATTACCCCAAATACTGGAGAATAACCCGTCACCATAGGTTGTTAATTGAACAGGCTGGATGGCTGGACATGCATTCAGGCGTCCCTTCAGCCTATCTGGTGTAAAATCCCGTACATAAAAAGAATAGTGCACAATAATGTGAGTAATGCACAGTCACTGGCAGCCTGTATGAAATGGTGTACCTGTATTAGCGGTCCGGGCACTGTGCAGGGAGATGGCTTGAAGATGCAACATGCCATATGCCAGGCGGCTCCCGTGCCCTTGACACCTGCAGCAGCGTGGATGGGATGTCAGCGGTCAGCTCACTGGTATCAGTGCTGAAGTTTCAATCGGCTCCTATCTCCACACTGCTCTCGCCGCGTGGTGCTGCGGTGAATAGAGGCTTGTATTAGTCACCTGCCAGGTTGCCAGGTGGTAGTGGGGGTTGAACGGCTGGGCGCTGAGGCAGATAGAATCTCAGATGTTCCAAACAGAGGGAGCTTTCTATCTATAGAGATTCTATCTGCCTCAGCGCCCAGCCGTTTCAGACATTAATAGTCCTTCTTCAGAAGCATGATATGTGGCTTATAGTTTGTTGTATACAGTAAATACCCTACCTAATGACGATCACAGCTAAATCTCATTGCCGCTGCATATGCGGAATGCGGAAGTAAGATGAGTTCCACGGTCACTGGAAGTCGCCATCCATTCATTCATCTACGATAGTAGGATGGTCCTGCATTCCACTTACCAGAAGCGCTGCTTTATGTGTTGAATGCTGTCCACAGTGCAGCAAGATAAAAGATCCCTTGATCACACTTGGATAATAGTTCATACAGGAGCACATAAAAGAAAAAAAGAGATATATAGATATATCATAAAAACAATGGGGATATGATAAAACGCAAATATTAAATATAGAGAAGAATGTAAGATCCCGTGCAGAATAAAAATGAGAAAACATATGCAAACACAAAATGTATCATAAATATTGGGTTTAAAAATATCTAGGTTAAAAAACATTTCAACTCAAATTCACCGTTAAGTCCCATGGGCACAAGAGTCTTCAATTGGTGAATCCGCTTCATTTTTAATTGTGAAAGACGCTTTTCTAGATCCCTAGTTCGCTATTTAGGGGAAACTAATTTGTATACCCACAAAACTTTTTAGATAACATTCTTTTGAATTATGATGTTTTTTAAAAAGCATGGAGACAGTATGTGTCTCTAAGCCCTTTCAGATGTTATAGATGTGTTCAGCGAGCCTTATCTTGAGGCTCTTACCTGTCTTTCCTACATAAAATAAACCACATGCACACTCCAAGATGTAAATAGCATTCTTGGAGTGACATGTCATAAGATCCCTAATAGGACACTTTGCATTATTCAACATAAAATCTGTAATTTTACGATCTTTCGATTTAACAGTTTTGCACATTAAACAACACCCGCACCGGTGGAAACCTTAAGTTCTTATATGCTGTCTCTTTTCACCTTCCTAACAAGTTTATCTTTTTAATCATATAAATGAAAAACTGGCTTTTCTGGCACTATATCTCCAAGTACTGGGTCACGTTTCAGTATATCCCAATTCCTTTTTATGACCCTCTCAATTTCTTTATAAGATGAGTTGTACTGGGTAATAAAGGCCCACTGGAAATCTTTTTTCGGTTTAATTTCACTCTCTTTTTGTTTAATTAGATTCAACTGATCTACATTACTGTGTCCTGTTTGTTTCTGGCTTTTTCCTGAATACATTCAGGATAACCCTTTAGGCGGAAATGGTTGGATATTTCATCCAGTTGTTGTTGGCATACCTCCTCCTCGATGCAATTCCTCTTAATTCTTAGGAATTGTCTGAAGGAGATCCCATCCAACCAATTCGGATGATGCTGACTAGTTTTGTCTATGAAACCGTTTGAATCTGTAGCCTTTCTAAAAGTCTGAAACTGCTACATTGGGCTCATGCTTCCACTTTGCAGGTCATGCAGGCATAAAAAGACCATAAAGTTAATTTCCAGGTCTTACTCGTGGCCCTCTCTCAGAAAATATGTTCAAAGACTTCATTGCCTCTTGTAACAAATGTGCCCAGCATAAAGTGCCTCGACAATCCCCAGCTGGGCAGTTACTTCCTCTCTCTGTTACACATCAGCCGTTGATGGACTTCATAACTGATTTTACGTTTTCAAACAAATTCAACACCATCTGGGTGGTAGTTCACTTCATACCCCTCACCGGTCTTCTGTAAGCTCCCAAGTTGGCTCAATTATTCATAAAATAAATCTTCAAACTTCATGGACTACCTCTGGAAATCATCTCTGACTAGGGAGTGCAGTTTGTCACCAAGTTTTAGCATTTCTTGTGTTCTTCACTTCAAGTCAAGCTCAATTTCTTCACTGTCTACCACCCCCATTCCAATGGCCAGACGAGTCAACCAATATCTGGAGTAATTTCTTCGTCTATACTTCTCCTCCTCTCAGGCCAACTGGGCTGAACTGCTTCCTTGGGTGGAATTTTGTCACAGCAATCAATACCATTCTTCATCTGGTTCCACGTCTTTTTATGCCACTTATGGTCTTCACCCTTGAGTTCCTGAGTTTCAACCTTTTCCTGCCTCACAGGTTCCAGCTGCTGACTGCACCTTGCAGCACTTTTCTAAGATCTGGAAGGAGATCCAGGGTCTGATTCAGCACGGATCGCAAGTCTGCGTTTCACACGCACCTGCTTGCTGCAACATATGCAAATTAATGTGATCGTAGTGCAATCGCAGCACTATACCAAGATGCCCATCAGTGTATAAAGCCGCCCACTTACCATGACATGCATCCGCAAGTCAGCTAAAACATTGGTAAAATTGAGTAACATCGGAACAGTTGTGGTTGACCTGACCCTAATGCACAAACTGCTAAACTTCCTGTCACCATCTAGACCTCTGCCAGCATATGCAATCGCAGGGGCTCAATTATGCATGCCCATGTAATGGCATTAAAATGCACTGGCACGCCTGCGTTCAGCCAAACACCCCCCTCTCCACCCGCAAATGGTCACTTCACGTCAATCACTATGCGATGGGATTGCGTGCTCACTATGATCGCAGCGGCTGGTTTGCGCACGTGCACTAGATGCATACACATGCGCAGAGCGCAAACATCACCCAGCTTGTGATCCAACCTGAATAGGGCCCCCATTCCTCTCTTGTGAAGGCTTCTGAGCAGTACAAGAAGTTTGCTGACAGGAAGAGGAGAGCAGTTCCCAGTCTCAAGCAAGGAGATCGAGTTTGGCTCTCTACACGAAAACAGCGGTTAAGAGTTCCATACATGAAATTTGTGCCCCGCTACATGCGGCATTGCACAGCATTTGCCAGGCTGCAAGCACTCAAAGCTGGCGTTTACACCAATCAAGTCTATGGTGTGCGCATGCATATGCCTGTGCACGCCATAGATGCGGGCATACTAGTCACGCCATCAATGATGCGATGCGCTTGAATCGCAGGATAGATGCGCTTGGCTTCATCTGTACCTTCTTTCTTAAGGATACCAAATTTCCTCCATATTTCTTTATTGAAACCATTCATACCGGTTTTATTCAGCACTTCCAAAGGCACCCAAAGTCCAGACTCATCATGGAGATGAATAAAAAGTGGCAAAGATACTGGACTCTACAATCCATTATGGACGTCTTCAATACTTGATTGACTGGAAGGGCTATGGCCCAGAAGAATGTTCCTGGAACTTTGTCTCTTATGTCCATGCTCCTCAGTTGATCCGAGCATTCCATGTCAAGTTTGCACATAAGCCTAAGAAGTGTCCTGAGGCCACCCATGAAGGGAAGGGGGGGGGTGCTGTCACATTCTGGACTTCAAAAACCACTGTCTTGCCTCTCCGGTGCCTGTCCAGGCTAGCGCTGAGGTCCACTCGAACTGTGTATCACTCCCAGATAGCACAGAGGTCCACTCACACTGCACATTGCCACCTGCTGGTACTGAGGTCTGCCTGTGCTTCTCCTGCCCAGTCTGCTCATTGGGCCTGATTCAGCAAGGATCACAATTGCAGAGCTGCATGCAGGCACCCGGGCCTCCAGTCAGCTGAGTAAGCCTCAGCTTGCTCAGGCTGGCGAAATTACGAGCCCAGGACACTGCATTGATCAATGCAGATCCTTGACTGGCCTCTCCCAGAAAACAGAGCGGACATGCCTCGTTTTTGGGAACACCGGCCAAACCCTGTCCCCGCACTGCCCCTTAAATGCCTCTGTCTGTCAATCATGAAGAGTCATTCAAGGGTCTGTGTGCGACTATGCAAGACTCACTGTCCTGTCACTGAGCATAGAGATGGCTCTCCCTTGCTCACAGAGTGTCTTCCCAGCATGATGGCACACAAACTGCATGCCAGAGTTCTCTCCTAAACCACGGTATGGGCGCAGCCATGTTGGACTCTGTCACCTGATGCTCTTCCTCCACTCAGAGCACTGCTCCCAGACCAGATGATTGCAGCATCCAATTCCTGGGGATCCACTCCTATAAATTCCATTTTTTGACTGGCTCCTGTTGCCAGTACAACATCGCTTCTGCTGAAGTTACAGCTCTGTAATGTCCATTACATTACAGTTCCAAGTCTGGTAATCAAGTCTTCAATTCCCTCTAGAATTCCAGTCTGGTTTTACCACTGAGACTTGTTCATATCAGCCTCCATCGGTTTCAGCCAATACCTCAAACCATCGGTCCTATCCGACACTTCAATCTTCGCTTCCATCTAAAATAATCAACATCGGTCTCACCCCGATCCAGTACTCCAATTCATCATCATCGATCTCAAACTGATCCAGTACTTCAATTCATCAACATTGGTCTCAAAACTATACAGTTTTTCAATTTGTCAACATTGGTCTCAAACCGACCCAGCTCTTACATTCATCAACATCGGTCTCAAACTGATCCAGTACTTCAAATCATCAATGTCGGTCTCAAACCCACCCAGTTTTTCAATTTATCAACATCAGTCTCAAACCAATCCAGTTCTTCAATTCATTAACATTGGTCTCAAACTGATCCAGCTCTTCAATTCAGCATCACCGGTCTCATACCGGCTCTACTCAGTAATTCAGCATAATTGGTCCCAATCGATTCTGCTTATCTTTCCAGTATCATCATCTCCAGTTCTCATTCCAAACTGCTGTTTAATAAAGACATTTACATCACTGTCCTCGCTTTCGGACCCATCAGTCTCTACAGTTCATCTACCTCCTCACAGTAACACATGAGGAAGTCCTGGCTCAAACCACCCACCTTCATCCAGACCTCCCAAGTCTCCTCTTTAGCCTCCCACGCCTGTTCCGACCAATATTAATACAATATTACTTTCAGTCTATTCTTTACAACTATCAAGCCCGCACCCACCAGCCAGGATAGCCTTGGGCCTCAGCCCCGGCATCGGGTACACTGGAGAGGGAGGACCCCTTTATTTGGGGTCCCCACCTCCCCAGGAATCTCCGACCTGAGCTAACTGGGGAGGTGAATGCTTTGTCCAATGGACCCCATCAAGTGTGTCCCCTGGCTGTGGCATTACACCCCCAAGAGCCCGGTGCTGGTTCATTAAATACGGGGGACCCCAATACACTTTTTTCCCCCATGATTTTTGAAAAGGGCCAGTTTAAAGAGCCCGTGGCTGGTTATGCTTGGGAGGGGGGACCCCACGTACTTAAAAAGATTTAAAAAAATTGCATTTTCAAGTCTTTTAAAAAAACATCAGTGATCTGTGCATGCTTCTCCCAAACACCTGCTCCTTCCAAGCCATGGCGCCGGGGAGGGACTTAGATGCAATCAAAAACCCAACTTTGTTGATTTAAATCCGAATTCCGTACTGACTGCAGAACTGAACAGGGACTCGATTCGACTCAAAACCCCAACGTGGTACCGAACTTTGACTCGATTCGACTCGGTGTGTTCGTATTTCAGGAAAACCAACATCTTTACTAAGGGCGTATGTGTTAAAAATCGCAGAAGTGCATGATTATCTC
This sequence comes from Taudactylus pleione, assembly GCA_031769625.1. Lineage (NCBI taxonomy): Eukaryota > Metazoa > Chordata > Amphibia > Anura > Myobatrachidae > Taudactylus > Taudactylus pleione. Next base: position 8,454,484 of record JAUIMM010000004.1, read on the forward strand.
TGCTATGTACTAATTGTACTGTAGCTTGCAGGGACAGTGGTAGCGATAATCTCGAGTTACATCCCTGGGGGCGCTGTCCTGGCGAGTTACATCCCCGAAGATGGCGTAAACCAACGGGGCCAAACTCTGAAAAGCTACTCCAATAACAAACAATATTTTGCACGTCACAGTTTTAAAAAACACTAGTCTTTAAATTTGAAATAGAAAAATCGAAAACTTCCACGGTTGACCAAACCTTTTCACTTGCTACAGTACCTATAATTTTCCCCAAACCTATACAACGGAATTCATGTCTCCAACAGTATAGCACACTGTAATGTTAGATCTGCTTTCTCCACCAGCGTGCTATTTTGACCCCATTTGTCATAGTTATTTTATTAGACAGCATTACAATGAAGCTGAACACTATTCCAAAACAGCTATCAGCAGCCCCTAACGCAGCAGAGTGCTGAAATACGGTTTTCTGCAGCGTAAACTTTAGTACGTTTAATCCTTTATAGCCTTAGAAAAATCTCAAAGTGTTGTACATTAGCAGTAACCAGACTATTGCAGAATACAATATAAAAAGCACACAAACAAGCTACAAGGATTTTTGTCTGCACAGTTATGGTCTATCATTATTAAATGTCTCTAGCTGGACGGAAGAGATGCTTTATCACAAACAGCCATTCATCAGCACTTGCCAAGCCAACTCACATCTGACCTCTGCAGCAATAATGCTGCATCAAGTAGGCCAACTACCCAGTTTAGCTGCAGAGCAGGGAGCATAAGATGGCTTGAAGATTAAGTGCGCTGCTTCATGTTTTCATTCCCCCGAGCCTTGCGGGCTGATGTTGTATTGATTGGTAAAGTTTACCAGTAAGTATCACAAACAACAATAGCCAGGTCAACGATCGGTGATGCCTGAATGTGAATTCCCCTTGGTGCTCAGGAATGCTGGGCTAAGGCAGTGCTATCATGATGTCTGAGTGCAGGTTGAATAAGGTTTCGAAGGAAATCGAGAGACTGAAAACCCGCAGTCTAAAATGACATTTAAACAAGCTGCATGAGGGAGTACAGAAAGCAGTAATGGGACAATTATATAGAAGCAAGCACTAAATCCTTGGGAAAAAAATACACGTGACCTAAATAAAATGCCAGTTAAAAGGTGATCAATAGATAACAACAACATAATACTCCAACATATGTCTATGCACAGTAAACGACAAATATGATTGTAGTTAATTAATTTTTGCGTAAAGGTAAATTACTCTGATGATCTGCTGTAATGAAGTATCTGTATTTATATTTTATTTCATTCGCTGAGCAGCACTTCAGTTATGTACAAAATAATTAAAATTAGGTATAGCGTAGGTTTTTTTTTTTTTTGCTGTATTTGTACTTGTTTTGTACTTTGAGGTGGCACAGTGCAGCATAAAAGCTGAAGTTGCCCATTTGTGACTTCATGTTTGCAGCTAGCGGACAGTGTACAGGAAGATTAAGGGGGTCTATTCATTATCCCTTCATTTCAAAAAAAGTAGGTGAAAATTAACAACAAGTTTCAGGGCCATTCTTTACCAAATTATTGCAGGCGATAGAACAGATACTATGGGCCAAATGTAAAAGGGTGAGAGTTTAGAAAATGTGAGAATTTAGCAGTAAACTCTCACATTGGTCGAGTTTTTTCTTCAAAATGGGAAAACATCTGGATGAGAGTTTACATCGTGCGAGTTTAAAAAGTGTGAGAGTTTATATTTTCTAAACTCTCACCCTCTAATATTTGGCCCAGTATCTCCCACTTACCATTGAGTCTCAACCTGGCCCGACGTCCCCATACAATACCATGGGGACATAGGGCCTGATTCAGAGCTGAACACTCTGAGAAGAGCGCTCGCTCTGAATCAGGGCCCTCCTCCATGAAAATGGAGCGGCCTCCTGGCCGCTCACATAGCTGTGGGTGACCACCCACAGCATATGCGAGCGGCCAAAAAGATGGTCGCGATGGTCTTGACCATCGCGACCATCGGACTTGCGACGGAGACCCTGCGGTAGGGTCTCCCTGCCACAAGCCCTGGAGTGATTTTGGCTCTATCAGAGCCAAAATCACTCCCACTGACATCACTAGTGATGTCAGTGGGGCCGGCTTCAGACGGTAGGCGTTTCTATGGAAACGCCTCCGTCTGGCAGGCACGCCCACCAAAGTGGGCGTGCTGTCAATCAACATCGACAGCACGCCCCCTTTGGTGCGAGACCCCGAGCGATGGAAAGCCCGTCGCTCCCCGGGTCTCGCGCATGCGCACGACGGAGCTCCCTCCGTCGTGCGCATGCACAGTGGGGAACATCGACCCACTTGCTAGCGTACTGCCACTCATGAGCGGGTCTGAATGACCCCCATAAATGTATAAAGCGCCAAAAATACCAAATTTTTGGAGCTTCTACAAATGGCGTTGATTCCCTGACCCCTGCCTCTTCCTATGGGAAGGAGGTCCAGGTTGATGATGATGATCCCTCTGCAAGACGCTGGTTTCTTCGTACCCATTCGTGAACCAAGTTCACACATACGCACTAAAACCACCAAGTCAGACTCGGCAGTAGCAACTTTCACTGCTACCGGAATAGCAGTGTTAGAGATCACGGGGACAATTGATTTTTCAGACATCAGAGCAATGTTGAAATGCTCTGGTGTTTTAGTATCCACTGCTTCTTCCTACAATGAGTTAGATACTAAATTAGCACTTCTGAGTGGCAGTGCTTGATGAATAGATTGGCCCACTGGCAGCTTCTTTGCTGATCACAATGGTGAAAGAGCTGTTTGTACTGAGCATCAGTCCAGGAACGCCACACTCCAAGGAGTAAATTTACCATACTTGCCGACATTCAGCGCCCTCCTTCCAGGAAGGAGCTGAATGCCTGCATACAGCAGGGGACCTGGCCGAGCAATGGGTCCATTTGTGGGGAGGGGCCAGGGGTGTGGCCACATGATCATGTCATCGTGGCCCCACTGCCTCCTCACAATGCCGAAAATAAAGGCACTGGAAACAGGGGGCGGAGCCACGATGATGACGCGATAAAGAGCGAATCTTGTCAGGGGGCAGCTAGGAGGCTTGCCTGCCTTTCTGGGGGGTTGGGAGCGGCACCCGATATTCGGGAGGCTCCCAACCAAATCAGGAGGGTAGGCAAGCCTGAAATTTACTAAAATGAGAGTTTTTAGAAGAGGAGATGTTGCCCATAGCAACCAATCAGATTATACTTAACATTTATCTAGCACATTCTAGAAGATAATAGCTAGAATATGATTGGATGCTATGGGCAACATCTCCACTTCTAAAAACTCTCACTTTAGTAAATTTACCCCCAGCTGTCAGAGGAGGATCCAAAGATCCCGTCTTGCCCATACTGTAGCCCATACACTACAGTGGGGTTAACAACATCAAGAAGAACCTAAGCTGTTCAGAGCTTAGTCAATTGGCCCAGACTGCAGTCTCCATTGAGAGTAATAGAAACAGCAGTCTGCAGTGTTAGCTTGCCTAAACAGGAGATATCCTACGTTAGGCTTTTCTAAATATAAATGATACTTAGATCATGCGGTAAACTGTTTATGCCTTATTTTCAGCTTAATAAATGCCCCTAATTTGCCAGTACAGTGAACCAGCAAAAATGTGTACATGACAATTATAATTTGGTAGTACACAAAATGTTGTGCATTGAAGCTAATATGCCTGCATAGTTTTATAATGCTAACCATAAAGCAGAGTTAGGCAAAACTTTCACCTTTGAGTGTCAGATGTTCAGCATTACAAGCCGAAATTTTCCAGAGTACCACCGCCATTGTAACTTAAACAAAGGTTTATAAAATATGGGTACTCAAAATGTTAGTGGTTTCCCTGTCCTGCCTTTTTTATGCAGGTTATGTTGATAATTTGTAGACTGGAGACAAAGACATGCTTCAGAACTTTGTACCGTTATTTGACTGCGACCAGAACTAACTGTGGTAGGGCTCACTCACCAGAGGCCCAGGCTTTGCTGAGAATTCAGGCCATGCTTGGGTTCACTGACTTGGATACGGTAAAAAGCGCCAAAAAAAAAGAAGGGAAGGAGGTGGAGTTGGAAAAAAAAATGCTCAAGTACAGTATTAGAGTAAGGACTGACCCTACTGGTGTCACTCTAAATATCCTCAAACATCCAACTTGTGGAACTAGTGCCAAGGGATGCTTACCCAGCCTTGAGAATGTTTCTTCTGCATTTCAAAAACTTTTCCAAAACTATTTTCTTAATTTATTGATTTTACTATACTCTTCATATTTTCATAACTATATGCTTGTGTGGGTTTTCTCCAGGTACTTTGGTTTCCCCCCACAAACCAAAAATATACTGATAGGTTTATTATTATCCCCAGTGTATGAGTGTCTATGTGATAGGGAATAAAGGTATTAAGCTCCACTGGGGCAGGGACTGACGTGTTTGGCCAAATATTCTCTGTAAAGCACTGCGGAAAATGTGTGCGTTATAGATATAAATGGTAAACTGTTTAACTGTGTAAATAATATAGAGATGTGGGGTTCGGTTTTCCTGAAAAACGAACACACCCGAACTTAGGGGTACCGAGTCAAATCGAGTCCCGGCTCGTATCACTTTTGGGATCCTGAGTAGAATCTATTCCCGGCTCGGGTCTGCTGTAAGTTCGGAACTCGGATTTAAAAAACGAATCTCGGTTTTGGATTGCATGTAAACAGGTCCAAATTACATGATTTGAGCTGCTTCCATCAATTTTAAAGAAATCCAAAAACAAAACCAAATTCAAACCAAAACACTTGAGGGATGTTTTGCCAAAACCATAACATTTGAGGATGGTTTTGCCAAAACCGATACCAAAACACAGGGGTCCAAGCACATCTTTAAAATAATATATTCAATAACTTAAGATCATTAGAATATATTTTTCATTGTTTTATTAGAGAAGAGAGACATTTTCAAAAATGTCCTAGAATTCTCCTTTATTGATTCTGTATCATAATGTTTCTTGCTTATGCTGAAACGGTATAAAAGGTTGGGTCACACTAGCTGCTGCTGCAGAGAGGGACATGTGACAGAGGCTTGGGGCTGAGGGCTCCATTCATTAAGCAGAGAAAGGGTCTTTCTATGTCGAAAATGGATGTTTCTTCCTGTCTGTCTGAGGCTATCGCCATGTTTCTCCAGCGAAAGCTTCCTCATACTGTATCTTTTAACAAGGATTTCAGGATGGCTATAGCAGGAGCTATTTAATTATATTGTTTTATTTATTTATTTGTCTTGTTGGAAATGCGTGCCTCTGTGAAATGGCCCATTCCATTATAGATCTCAATCCATGCTTAATTTCACCATAACACCGGTCATCTATAGTTTTGAATATTGTATAACATGTTCTGTAATTTTCAATGGCAAAAACTTCCATCACTATCCTTGTATTTAGTGGGGGATCTTTTATAGACTAAAGCTGGGTACACACTGCACAGATACAGTATATCTGCAGATGATGGTCATTCATAAACACTGAACGACCATCATCTGCTTCTGGCTGCGTGTCCTACTGGCTCGATAGACCACCCGTACACACACCCCGATGGACAGATATGTCTGCAGATATATCTGCCATCAGCAGCAGAGCCGATATGATATGTCTGTGAACGACGTAATTCACAGACATATCTCTGGTACACACTGGTCGACGGGCACCCAGTATATTGGCCGATCAATTGATCGGCCAATATATCTTTCAGTGTGTACCCATCTTAAACCTGTTCATGGGCTCCATAGCAATAAGGACAGAGTAATAAAAAAACTTCCCAAAATAATAGAGAAAGTTCTTCATGACAAACAATACAATAATACCATTTTTTATTCTAATGAAATTTTCTGTTTATTTTGTATTTTAGGCAATTTTGCATGTTTGAATACCTTCAATGTTCTCTGGCAAGAATCCTGCAAAATCACATATGTATTGATTTTCATGGGGACAATTTCCAGTTTCATGATGGAGGGTGGGGCCATGATTTACAGCATTTGACAATGGGGTCATGTTGATGCATTTCACTCTGCCACCACTACCACAGTTTCCTTTGGGACCTTCCCCTCCAGGATCTCCCAAGGGGGGAATTCAACAAAAGCCAACAACTATTGACTATATTATTATTATTATTATTATTATCATTTATTTATATGGTGCCACAAGTGTTCTGCAGAGCCTTACAAAGTACATAAACTGGGTGACCAGTGACTTACAGTACAGTACAATACAATGCAGGACAAGGACATGGATAATATACATTGCTACATTAGCGACCATAATACCCACATAAACAGCAGAGCATAAGCAACTAAGTGTTAGGTGCCCTAAAGGGGAGTAAGAAGTAGATGAAAGTAAAGTAGGGAGAAGTACAAGAGGGTAGAAGGCCCTGCTGGTAAGAGCTTACATACTAAAAGGGAGCAATCAAACAGGTGTGACACAGATGGGGCAGACGGGGAGGAAGGAACATGTAGCAGCAAGTTAGGATGAGAGCTGGAAGGCTTTAATGAAGTAGTGGGTCTTGAGAGCCCATTTGAATGATTGTAGAGAGGTGGAGAGTCTGATGGGGAGAGGGAGAGCGTTCCAAAGGAGGGGAGTAGCACAGGCAAAATCTTGGACGCGGGAGTGGGAGGAAGTATTCAGTTGGCAGGAGAGGTGACGTGCATTAGTTGAATGAAGAGGGTGGACAGGAGAATGAAGGGAGATGAGACCGAGATGTAAATGGGAGAATATTGTGTGAGGGCTTTGTAAGCAAGCATGAGAACCTTGAATTGGGTTCTGAAAGGGAAGGGAGGGCTTGTAGGAGATGGGAGGCAGATGTAGTGCATTGGAGAGGAAGATGAGCCTAGCAGCAGCATTGAGGACAGACTGAAGAGGAGAGAGATAGGATTTGGGGAGGCCAGATAGAAGGAGGTTACAGTAATCCAATCTGGAGATGAGCAGCGAGTGTATGAGGGTTTTACTAGCATCATGGATGACATAGGGTCTGATCTTGGAAATATTTTTGAAATGGAAACAACAGGACTGCGATAGGTTCTGGATATGTGGTTTGAAGGAGAGGGACGAGTCCAGGATAACTCCTAGACAGCACACCTTGGGGCTAGAGGAGATAGTTGTGCCATCAATTGATAAATAAATAGTGAGAAGTGAGGTTATGTGGGAGTGTGGGAAGACTATCAGCTCAGTCTTAGACATATTAAGTTTAAGAAATCGCTGGGACACCCAGGAAGAGATAGCAGAGAGACAGTTGGAAATAAGAGTGAGGAGAGAGGGGGAGAGGGCAGGGAAGGAAAGGTAGATCTGAGTATCATCAGCATAGAGATGATAATGGAGGTCAGAAGAGCTGATGAGTTCATCTACAGAGGTTGTATAGAGGGAGAATAGGAGAGGTCCAAGAACAGATCCTTTGGGAACAACTACTGTAAGAGGCTGTGGGGGGAAGAGGAATCATTAGAGGAACAGAGTAGGGTCAGTCAGAGAGGTAGGAGGACAGCTAGGAGAGGGCAGTGTCATGTAGACCAAGGGAGTGAAGGATTTGCAGCAGGAGAGGTTGGTCCACATTGTCGAAAGCAGCAGAGAGGTCAAGGAGAATGAGCAGAGAGTAGTGGCCCTTGGATTTGGCAGCAAGGAGGTTGTTGATGACTTTCGTGAGGGCAGTTTCAGTGGAATGGAGAGAACGGAAGCCAGACTGAAAAGGGTCAAGGAGGAAGTGGGAGGAAAGAAATGTGGTAAGATGGTTGTAGACAATATGCTCAAGGAGTTTGGAGGCAGAAGGAAGGAGAGAGATGGGTTGATAGTTAGAGAGAATGCTAGGATCAAGGGTAGGTTTTTTAAGAATGGGGGAGACAAGGCATGCTTGAATGCAGAAAGAACAGAGCCTGATAAGAGGGAGAGATTACGGCGGTGGGGAAGATGGGAGCAGGCATAAGGAGAGAGGTAGTGGAGGAGGTGGGAGGGGATAGGGTCAAGAGTGGAGGTGGAAGGGTGGGGACTGGATGAGGGCCATGACTTCCTCTTCATATACAGGGGAAAAGGATGTCAGAGTTGGTAAAATGGATGGGGAGGGGTGATCAGAGAAAGGAGGAGGAGGAGAGCTGGTGGACTGGTTGAATATGACGTCCATATGTACAGAATCAATTATAGATGTAAAGTAGGGAGCAAAGTCAAGGGCAGAGAGCAATGAAGGGAGACTATATAATTGATTCTATTTGCCAATTTCACATACAATATGTCACAGTCAGTTTTATATGTTGCGATGGCACAGTGCACATTTAAAGTTCGTGCCTCTTACTTTGATAAAATGGCTAATCGATATGGCTAGCTGTTGTTTCGAGACATTGCTCACAAGTTAAAGCAATTTTTCAGGTCCTGGCGTGATGTTAAAACAACTGCACATATGCAGCCACTCAATCTGTCTGAGCAAGAAACTCCAGCCCTAATGATTTTTAATGAGATCTCCCTTTGTATTCCATGCTAGGTGATTGCTCCTGACCTTGGTTTCATACCAAACTACCCTTCTGTCTGCTCCTTGTCTGCTAATACCTGCTCCGCTGTGTGCCGAACCTGGCCTTGTTACTGGATTACCCCCTTATCAGATAATACCATCTCTGCTGTGTACAGTGGGTCTCATTCAGACCCGCTCGCGAGCGCAGGACGCTCGCAAGCGGGTCGATGGTACCCATATGCACATGCGCACGATGGAGGCTGCTCCGTCGTGTGCATGCGCGAGACCCGGCGAGCGACGGGGAAGCCGTCGCTCGGGGTCTCGCACCAAAGGGGGCATGTTGTCGATGGTGAGTGACAGCACGCCCCCATCACTAGTGATGTCAGTGGGAGTGATTTTAGCTCTGATAGAGCCAAAATCACTCCAGGGCTTGTGGCAGCGCGACCCAACCGCAGGGTCTCGTCGCAAGCACGATGGTCGCGATGGTCTTGACCATCGTGACCATCATCATGGACGCTCGCATAAGCTGTGGACGCACCAAAAAAAAAAAAAAACGCCCTGATTCAGAGTGGGCGCTCGTTCAGAGCGTCCGGCTCTGAATCAGACCCAGAGTCTGAACTGCAAAACTTTACTATTCTGGTTTCTTGCCTTCCATTTCCATATTGGAGAGAGTTCCCGCCATTAAAGTTCAAGGAATAATGTGTTTTCGTTATCTGTGACACAAACAGATGCTCTCCACTTGTGATAGTGTGTGAGTAGGTTAGCAGTGACTGTTAATAAATTGTACTAATCTCCTCCTGTACTGTAGATGCAATGTAAACTGCAAACGGCTAGTCATTCCTGACCTAACATGATGTCACAATGTCCATGCATAACTCACAAACCCCTGAAATGTGTTAACAGCTTCAGTAATAACTGCTCAGTCTCCTACAGCCACTATATAAACACTGCTTGTCCCAGCGCTACATGATTACCTCCAACAAGGCAACTAGGTTGTGCAGCATGTCTCAGACATGCCTTTTATCCATGGATAGTTACAGTGAATCATTTGTACAGCTACACAGAGCTGATAGATTACTCTGGAACTAAAGCTCCCCACATATGCTGTGATCCAGTAGTTCAGCATGAACACTAAACCAATAAATCTTTATCCAATTTGGCCACATCTGGCTTATTTACGACGGAATGTTTTATGTTCTATTTGTTAAGGCTGAGGAAGGGTCATGCTTTGGAGGCTCGCCTGGCTGTGAGACTAACCACTATCAATAAATGTAAGATGCTAACACCTACTAACACAGGAATCCCTGTTGTTGCATAATAGGATGAGAGAGTGGAGTCCATCGAGCATTAGAGCACACCTGGACTTCTATATATGTTATAGTACCCCCATCCTCCTACTCTCTGAGCTATGTATTATCTTTTTTCATTTAGATCTGAGAGTGCTCACCCCTAAAATGACTGCAAGCAACAACAGTCTTCAAAGTTTAGGAAACCGTTATATAAAATATTTTTGATATGCATGTACTATTTTGTGGCGTACACAGTTAGTAAATAGTAGACACCAGCGGAAAGTACCGTAGTAGACACACCAGCCGGAAAGACTTAACCAGGAGCTTGGGTTTATTGCAGTGAATCAGTGTTGCACAGACGTGCAGTACTCACAGTTATGTACTGTATATACTGTATATACAGTGCATCCGGAAAGTATTCATAACGCTTCACTTTTTCCAAATTTTGTTATGTTACAGCCTTCTTCCAAAATGGAATAAATTAATTTTTGTCCTCAAAATTCTACACACAATACCCCATAATGACAACGTGTAAAAAGTTTTTTGCGATTTTTGCTAATTTTATTTAAAAAAAAAAAAAACTAAGAAATTACATGTACATAAGTATTTACAACCTTTGCTCAATACTTTGTTGATGCACCTTTGGCAGCAATTACAGCCTCAAGTCTCTTTGAATATGATGTCACAAGCTTGGCACACCTATCTTTGGGCAGTTTCGCCCATTCCTCTTTGCAGCACCTCTCTACCTCCATCAGGTTGCATGGGAAGCATCGGTGCACAGCCATTTTCAGATCTCTCCAGAGATGTCCACTTGGATTCAAGTCTGGGCTCTGGCTGGGCCACTTAAGGGCATTCACAGAGTTGTCCTGAAGCCACTCCTTTGATATCTTGGCTGTGTGCTTAGGGTCGTTGTCCACTGAAAGATGAACCGTCGCCCCAGTCTGAGGTCAAGAGCGCTCTGGAGCAGGTTTTCATCCAGGATGTCTCTGTACATTGCTGCATTCATCTTTCCCTCTATCCTGACTAGTCTCCCAGTTCCTGCCACTGAAAAACATCCCCACAGCATGATGCTGCCACCACCATGCTTCACTATAGGGATGGTATTGGCCTGGTGATGAGTGGTGCCTGGTTTGCTCCAAACATAATGCCTGGCATTGATATCAAAGAGTTCAATCTTTGTCTCTCATGGTCTGAGAGTCCTTCAGGTGCATTTTGTCAATCTCCAGGCAAGCTGCCATGTGCTTTTTACTAGGGAGTGGCTTCCGTCTGGCCACTCTACCATACAGGCCTGATTGGTGGATTGCTGCATAGATGGTTGTCCTTCTGGAAGGTTCTCATCTCTCCACAGAGGAATTCTGTAGCTCTGACAGAGTGACCATCGGGTTCTTGGTCACCTCCCTGACTAGGGCCCTTCTCCCCCTATCGCTCATTTTAGATGGCTGGCCAACTGTAGGAAGAGTCCTGGTGGTTCTGAACTTCTTCCATTTACTGATGATGGAGGCCACTGTGCTCTTTGGGACCTTCAAAGCAGCAGATATTTTTCTGTACCCTTCCCCAGATTTGTGCCTCGAGACAACCCTGTCTTGGATGTCTACAGACAATTCCTTGGACTTCATGCTTGGTTTGTGCTCTGACATGCACTGTCACATGTGGGACCTTATATAGACAGGCGTATGCCTTTCAAAATCATGTAATCAACTGAATTTACCATAGGTGGACTCCAATTAAGCTGTAGGAACATCTCAAGTATGATTAGTGGAAACAGGATGCACCTGAGCTCAATTTTGAGCTTCATAGCAAAGGCTGTGAATACTTATGTAAATGTGATTTCTTAGTTGTCTTTTTTTAATTAAATTTGCAAAAATCTCAAAAAACTTTTTACACATTGTCATTATGGGGTATTGGACCTTATTCAGAGTCGGTTGCAAGCGCCAATGCGCTCGTAACTGACTCGATGGTTAGGTCTGCGCACACGCAGCGGCCGCACTGCACATGCGCAAGCCCCGGAGCGACAGAGAAACTCTGTCGCTCTGGAGCTCGTTACCAAAGGGGCTGCTGTCGATGTTGATCGACAGCTAGCCCCGTTTGGTAGGCCGGGGGGTGGTTTCCAAAACTGAGGCGTTCCTTTACAAACGCCTACTGTTTTGTGGGCGGCCGCACTGACATCATCAGTGATGTCAGTGGGGAGCTTCCTGCTCCATCAGAGCAGAAAGCTCCCTGGGGCTTACGAGTGCCCAGACTCAACCTTAGGGTCTGGTCATAATCCTCGATGGTCGCTATGGTGATCACCATCGCGACCATCAACCTGGTCAGTCGTTAAGCTGTGGGTGGTAACCCACAGATTAACAATTGACAAGTAGGCGGCCGTTCAGGATGCAAGCGGCCGCCCTGATTCAGTGCAACCGCTTTCATCTAATGACCGCCTCTGAATGAGGGCCATTGTGTGTAGAATTTTGAGGACAAAAATTAATTTTTTCCATTTTGGAATAAGGCTGTAACATAACAAAATGTGGAAAAAGTGAAGCGTTGTGAATACTTTCTGGATGCACTGTACATGCAGTGGAGGTGAAGTGGCGCATACAGTGACCATCTGCTCATGTATGTAGGCGGTATAGCGGAAATAACAAGTCCCCCATGGTGTTAAAGTCCCCCATGGAGTTAAGTACTACACGACCATGTAGTACTGTTGTGCTCAAACGCAGTGATCCAAGATGGCGCTACGCATGTGTAGACTACCTAAGTGTGGCCATTTTGGTTAAGGTAGAGATGCTTCAGTTATTTAGCGCCATCCACTTATTGCAGTGCAAAGTATAATTTGTCATTGCCACTCATTGTTGCCGTAATATAAAAATATGATACTGCAGTGGAGACTGGGCTATACTCAGCTGCCGCAGAGAAAGATATTCGGCGATATAAGAGTTACCTCTCATTCAGGAAGTCCCATACTGCTGTATTGAACAGTTCTGGTGCCTGGCACAAGAAGAAAAAAGTTTGAAAAACATTTTTCATACTTAAAAATCTAACTGTAGATACAATATATAGGTTGGACAGTCTGTATTTTTTCCATTAAATAAATTATTTATTTTCTGTGGGGCAGGCCAATAGCCTTTGGTTTGGACTGAATGTATTTATTTTTTATTTAATCAGTAAAATACTTTTTTTCATCGGAGATGGCATACAGGCTTTGTGGTCATGTAAATATGACCACAATGTATGATAAATCCCCTCCCCATGCAAAAGCATGGCAATACTCAATAATACTTAGCCAGTAAAATTTCCCGGGTGACAGTATTTGAAGGTGACCCCTTCATAATGTTGGAAAGGCCAAAACAGGCCCCATCGCCAGTGAAAAAAACTATTTTCAAAACTAATAGGGTTTTTGCTTTGTGATTAACCAGCCTCTAATTTCCTACTACCAAATTCATTAAAAAGGGCTACTTTAAGGGGGAAATTCAATCAGGTGCGAGTTTGCAAAAGGTGATAAAATCACACACTTCTCCTTCATGCACGCACCCGAGATACGCACAATTCAACTCGTAGTGAGAGTGTGTGAATTTTGTCAAAATAGTGAAAAAGGAAATTAGCATGAAAAAGTGGTGAGACCATCCTTGACCCCCAAAAAGTGGAAACTTTGTTATCAGAATCATATAAAAGATTGTAAGTAAGGAAAATACTGTATGCTTTTAAAAGGTGTCATTTGGCTGATTTGTGCATTTAAAAAAAAAAATGTAAAAGGTGTAGAATTTTGTTTCATTACAAAGGAATTAAACAGAAAAAAAGTTGAAAAAAGTTGCTTTTGCGGTAATTTGAGGCAAATTTAGACATGTTGAAAAAATTATAAAATGCTATTTTCGTTTAAATAAATAATTTCTTTAAATTTGAGGTGCATTATTTAGATTAAAATTTTATTTTGCGATAACTTGAGGCCATTTATTTTTTTTTCACCCCAAAAATGACATGTTATTATTGGCCCAATTAAGCTAATTGAAAAATTTCACATGTCTAATTAATCATTAGGGAGGGGAGTGTCCATGGGATTCTGAAGCAAGTCCCGACATTTTTACCTTAAAATAGTTTCCCCACATTTTAACCCGCTCAGGACAAAAACAGGCAAATTTACTCTGAAAAAGAAATGTGAGTTTGGAATTGAATTGCAAATGTAATTGCTGCGAATTCGCCTCGCAGGACCAAACACGCACCTCATTGAATTTCACCCTATGACTTTACAAGCCTAGGAAAACACCTAATTTATATATACTTGTACCTAATGAGGGGAGTTTCCTAAAGTGACCCAAAATAGAGTTTATCGTTTATTATTGACATTTCACCATGGGGCCAATTGAAATAGTGGCTTGGCTGATTTTCCAGAACAGCATATATTAACAAGCAACATCGTCATAAGTAGATGTGCTCAGGAAAATGTGCTATGTTGAGTCTATGATAATGGACAAATTCCTGTGTATGTTTTTTGGCGGCACATCGCCCCTAATTGAATTGCCCACTATATAACAAGAATGTTTTTTATTTATACAAAATCCACTATTTAAAGCCACATTACAACAATTACACTTCACTTCTCTCTAGTGAGAACCCTCTCCGTAAGACACTAGACAAATGCCATAGTTTCCATTTTATTAACAGGGGGGGGGGGGGGGGGGACCATTTTGGGACAGGATCGCAAGGACAGTGTAGTTTAATAAATCAGCTGTGATACAGAATGTTGAGTATCACAGTTAGCCGACTGCTGCTGATAATACATTTGTGATACGTGCACTTTTTCCCTTTAACAGTGAAACCTATAGCTAATCTTTTATATAGGTACTGTATGCGGTATCTGTAATGTATTTGTAAACATAAAAGACAAATATTTGGGTGGAAGGCGAAGTCTGAATCATTGATAGATATTCTCAGCTGTAGAGGTCTGGTAGATTGTCCTCATACATCCTAATGCTGTATTTCAGCTGAAATGTCAGCTGTCTCTTCCAGCGTGTCTAGACTGTTTTCCCTACTATCATATGCATGCAATTCATTTCTCCAATCATAAAGCCTTTAACAGGTTTTTTTTTTCTTTTTATTATAAAAGAATTAAATTTCAGCTTTCCAGGGTTCACTCTGTGTCACATTTAGTCTGTGTTAATATTTCCTAATCATAGTGACCTCAGCCTGCCAGAATGTCCAGGCCCCTAATCCTCGCTGTAATGTTTTCTCATTAACTGCTTAGCAATGGCCACACCAGTCGTATCAGCCGAGCAATGCCTCAGGCACCACTGGAATTAATTACTAGAAGAAGCACTGCTGGTTTTGAATTGTCATCTTGAATTTATCACTTGCCACTTAATGCAACTCATCTGACCTAATACCTATACCTCCTATATGTCACAAGGGTTTTGGGCTCTATGTCCACCGGTGTAATATCAGGGGTGTTCTGTATGCCTAATACTCATGCAGGGTAGAGCACACATCTGCCGGAGACCTGGATAAAAGATCCTACCCTAGAGGCACGGCTTGCTAACAATGCCCCTAGCAAATTGTAGATAACCCATACGTCATGTTAACATCTGAAGTTTACAGCTATTCAGAGCTGAAGCTGACACATTTAATTTTCACTTCTCAGAGATGATAATCTTTCATTTCATTGGCTGTAACAACTGCGACCATTTGTGTCCCTCTTGTTCGGTTTTCAGAGTTTAATGAAGCTGGCTGTCCTCGTGTGGATAAATAAATGGCTCTAGGGGGCTTTAGGTATTAGGCCTGCTTTTTTTACAGTATAAAACGAACAGGAATAGCTCATTAAATAACTCACAAAATATATATAGCCTAAAGTACAGTCGGGTTAAAACCCATGATGTTTTTAAGGGGGTTTTTTTTCTGTTCTTTTAGAAAGTTTTAACAGTGATCCGGTTTTATACTTTCCTGTGCTCCTTTAATTGAATTAAACTATGATTCCAGACAGGAAGAAATTGAGCTGATTCTTGCAGAATGGTATAATAATGATAGCACAGCTCATATCAAGGGCCTTTGTCTAGATTTTTTTTGTAAGGTGTCTTGTAAAATACCAAGAAAATGGTTCAATGTGAGCTGCATCTATTTTACAATTTACAACATCTAATAAATATATCCAGGAGTTTTTTTTTTTATCCACTGTAAATCTAATACCGTTCTTGTATTTAATACGATTTTTTTAAGCAGAGATTCTGATAAATATTGTATATTTAAAAACAAACCAAAACCATGTAGCCACATAGGTCAGCAATATGAGGGGTCTATGTACTAAAGTGAATATGGAAGATAAAAATGATGCATTTTCCACACTTTCTTCCATATTTGTCTTCTCTCGGTCACTTAAAGTACATAGCTATTATGGGGGATGGTGGTATACTCAGAGATGAATCATTACCATACAGCCTGTGCTGTACTCAGCTGCCATAAGGGGGTTATGGAGGGTATAGGCCATGACGAGTCAGGAGCTTGGACCATACATGCCTACTCTCCCGATTTGGGCAGGAGCCTTCCAAAAATCGGGTGCCGCTCCCAGACCCCCAGAAAAGTAGGCAAGCCTCCCTGCCCCTCCAGTTCCCCCCCACAATGCATCCCCAAACACCCACAGCGGTGGGGCTGATGACGCGATTCTCGCTGGATCGCGTCATCATGACCCCACCCCGTGCTCCACAATGGCGGAAATCTCTGCATTGTATAGCGGGGCCGGGGCCAAAATGACATATGTGGCTCCGCCCCTAAACGGGGTTGTTTCCCCTGCCATGCCCCCTTTTACCAGCCACGCCCCCTGCTAAGCCGACCTGGCTGCTTCCTCCCGGAAGGGGCAGCCAGGATATCGGCAAGTATGGCTTGGACTGAACAAGGGGCAATCCACCAATTGAGTTTCCCAGACCTTGCAGTAGGGTGCAGCCATGCCTCCTGCAGCATGTAAAGAGAGACACTGTAATGGGCAGGCCCCCACACATATGGTAGGATTCACCATTGATGGTCTCCACTGATGGTGCCA
Source organism: Taudactylus pleione (assembly GCA_031769625.1). Classification (NCBI taxonomy): domain Eukaryota; kingdom Metazoa; phylum Chordata; class Amphibia; order Anura; family Myobatrachidae; genus Taudactylus; species Taudactylus pleione. Next base: position 8,471,241 of record JAUIMM010000004.1, read on the forward strand.
TCTGTACTGTAAAGTAATGGCAGGAAACACTGGGCTTGATTCAGAGTTGTACGCTAATGCCACCACTGCTGCACCCATTTACGCAGCTGCTGTGCGCAAATATTCAAAGGTCGCAGCTGCTGAGGATTGTATTGAGACAGCCACAGGTGGCTTTGCAAATCCATGCATTGGCGTACAAAGATGCAGCATCAGTCGCACAGCCTTCGATTATCGGGACCTGAGTAACCCTATGATCGTGCAGAATAGCTGGGGATTGAGATGCCAGAGCCATTTTTCTTTCATACGGAATTTGTGCCATTGATAGCAGAGAACCATCGGACCTCTGCTATGGTTAACACAACCATCACCCATCCGTCGCAATCCATCGATTGTTGCTAACTATCGATGGTTGACGACCATCCATAATGTGTGACCATGCCTCCCCGCGTACAGTGCAAACAGCGAGCGGGCAGCACAATGAGACCACGCCCCGTTCTGTAAGGCCACAAGTCTTTTCAGGATCCTAAAGGAGGTGGGGGGGCACCCTTATAGAGCTCCTGGCAGCCCTGCCTCTGAGTGAAAAAATCCTTCACCTACTCCATTTGTGTCAGCACTGCACTTTACAGCTGTTTGCTACTACAGTACATTAAGGGCCTGATTCAGAGCAGCTCGTAAGCGGCAGTACGCTCGTTCCGAGCGATGTTCGCCCATCTGCTCATGCGTACGGTTTTTAATACGCATGCGCGAACCAGTCAGTGCGGCCGAAAATCATTTGTTCGCTATATAGCGAATGCCTGCTATTTTGAATGACATGAGGAGGCGTATGTGGGTGGTAACAGGGGAATGTGCTTGAAAACGGGGAGTGGAGATCAGAACGCAGGCGTTTTATGGGTGTGCATAATTAATACAGCAGCATCACTGACCACGTCACTGGGTTATTTTATAGCCAGAACTGCTCGCAAATTTGTGGTAGCAAAAACCAACCACAAGAATAGCGAGCAGTTCATACGCCGTCCGATGTACTCGATTAATCTAATAAATAGCGGACATGACGTATGATGCGAGCGGCCAGGGAGCGTATTTTTCCAAAAAACGACCGCAAGTTTTGTTCGTTCATTCAGACCTAGAGGTGTGAACAGACTGCAAAGAGCGAACGGTTCATTTGAATAGCCACCCCTATTTTCTGGACGAGCGAGCGCTAATTGCGTCCGGCTCTGAATCAGGCCCTAAGCCCATAGTTAAGAATACTGTACATTGCCAAAATACGAAGGTGAATCCAGATCCAAAACCAAAACATGAGGGCCAGCGCACATCTCTACTGCTCCATGGCCCCCATTCAGTGACCAGTACTGACGCTCAACCATCGGCGCTGACGACCGGGTCTGAATGACCCCCTATCTCTCTCCAAGGTTTGATCCAATTCCTCTTTGGACTCCTGTTTGATTACACCGAACCTCTGTCCCCGGACTCTGACTTAATCATATAATACTCAAATAAGCAGCAGGGAGGCAGAACACAGAGGCTGGGCACCATTGTAGGCAGTAGGGTGGGGAAGATGGAAGAAAAATAACACAAGGGAAAAGGGCCCTGCTCGTGAGAGCTTACATTCTGAAGGGAGCGGCAGACAGCCAGGGGTGACACAGACGGAGGAGACATTGAGCAAAGAGCTTGGAGCGATGGGTTAGGGTGATATTAATGATGATGGCTATGGCTGCGGATGTAACAACAGTGGGTGGGATGGGCTTTTACATGCAGACGAATTGAATTTTAGCATAGAAAGGCATTAGCATAAACCAGAAAGCAGGCTGCCAAGGATGTATAGAAAAGCTTCCAGAGATGTATTAGACTCAGAATCAGGCCCATTATTACAATAGTAATATTATTTACCCCCTTTAGTAGAATAATAATAAAAATCCATGATCAAACTAGTTTTTAAACATAATGTGCGTTCCTTTTAAAATTATAAATATAATGTCCCTGGTGGTATACTAATAAATAAAATTTGTGCTACCTTTATTTTTGTTTTAGAAATACTGTATTGCCACTATTATTATAGTAATCAATCATTTTCTTTCACAGATTCTGCAATGTAGTGTAATTTTGTGAGACCATCCCCCGTTCCCACTTCCCGTGAATCCCTGTGCTACTTTACTTTCCGCATTTTTCCGGACAGCACTTCTGTCCATGCTACCCAATGGCCCGTCCCTTCTGCATTTACTCTTACAGTAGCTCAATGATGGTGACTGTACCCTACCCCCATGGCAGATGGCTGTGCTCAGAAGCAGTGGGTACCTACCAGTCATCTGCCAGGCAGACCAGTCTGACAATCCATGTAACGGTTCATTTTTACTCACTGACAAGAAAAAGGAACTTTTCAATATTGTTACTGTAGTTTGCTAATGCTGGCAGTGCCAGCCCCATGCCTAGGGGTATCCAAGCCCGCCTGGGCCCGGCGGAGATTTTGGGCAGGCACAGCCGGGGTACCTGCTGCTGGCTGGGCAGAGACTCTGTCAGTTGCCACTGCTGCTGCACAGCGTCCCTGATCGGAGCTCAGCTGACAGCTCCAATCGGGCCCAGCAGCAGCAAACAGCGAGCGGGCAGCACAATGAGACCACGCCCCGTTCTGTAAGGCCACAAGTCTTTTCAGGATCCTAAAGGAGGTGGGGGGGCACCACCCAAAATCTTGCCTAGGGCACTAATTTGGCTAGGGACAGCTCTGAATGATGGTAATGTTTTTATTATTGATAACGATGTTTAATCCTTCAAAATGTACTAGGTGATGGAAAGGAAGAACTGCTGTCTTTCTCAAATAATAAGTAATCTGTAGCTCAATCATTTGCAGGATATTGAGTCATTAAATCACCTAAGGTAACGTCTAGCGAGTATTCCATTTGGGTAATTTGAGATGGAAAATTAACTGGGTATGGTTATATATATGTGTCTCCCCTAATGCTGTAATATCTTCTAATATCACATGCAGCTCAACTCTTTATTGAAAGTCATGCCTCTGCTATGTTGTTGCACAAGAATTCTGAGTATCCTAAGCAGAATCATTTGGAATTCTTTTTAGCACTATGCAATAAATTACAGTTAAGATTGTGAGGATCTGCTGTAATACCAGCTATAGATGACAGGTGGCAGTACACAGTCAGAACTAGCAACTGCCCACTCTTTTTCCCTTACTGCATTTAGCACTTCTGCTAAAGGTCAAGTCAATTACAACTAAGGGACCTCAGCTGTATGCAGCCTCTATAAGGTCTCCACTTGTACAAAGCTTTCATTAACAAAGTTTGGAATTATGTTTCTCCATTGATGCTTGAAAGAGACTTGTTTTGTTTGCCTATTCATTGATTTCAACTTTATCCCTCATTCTACTTTCTCCAATCCATCAACTTTGGTATTCACCTTCAATATGCTGCCTTCTCCAATCCATTGACTTTTGCTTCATCCCTAATGTTTCTACCATCTCCAACCCATCAACTTTGGTTTACTCATTTAATATGCTACCTTCTCCATTCCATCAACTTTGGCTTCATCCCTTACAATTATACCTTCTCCAGCCCATCAACTTTTGCTTCATACCTAATATTTCTACCTTCTCCAACCCATCAACTGGTTTTCTCCTTCACTATGCTCATTTCTCAATTCCATTGACTTTTGCTTCAACCTTAATGTTTCTATCTTCTCCGACCCTTCAACTTTGGTTTTCTCCTTCAATTTTCTACCTTCTCCATTCCATTGACTGTCTTCATCCCTTATGATTCAACCTTCTTCCATCAACTTTGCTTTTGTCCTTCACAAATGTTACCTTAACTCATCAACTGTGGCTTCAGGCCTCACAACACTACAGTCTCCATTCCGTAAACTTCGTCTTTGCCCCTCATGATTCTACCTTCTCCATCTCATTGATTTCAGCTTTTTCCTCATGACCTGTCCTCTTAAGTACCAAGTAGTTTAGCTGGATGTGGTGTGTCTCTGATAGCTCCACCAGCCAAGTGGTTATCCTTTGGGAGTATTGTGCAACAAATTATCTTTTGAAACCTTTTGTTAAGTTATTAATCTCAGAACCACAAAGAGGTCAACTTTCAGCATGACACAGTCTATACATTTGCACATCTGCACCTAAATTTCCAACAGTAAGATGATGCTGCACCTAGATTTCCAACAGTAAGATGATGCAGTGGAGTAGAAATTTAGGAGTAGTGGCATCCTTGCAAGATATGGATAAGGCCCATTATGAGCCTAGTTTTGCAGAACAGTGCATACCTAGTGTGATGTTGATGATGAAATACATACCTATTCAATATAGTCATAAATGGCCAAACAGTAAGAAACATGCTAGCAGTATCAGAATAATGTATAACAATTAAGTCTTGGTTGCCTATAACTACAGTATGAATAGAATGGCTGAAAGAGGAGATGTCAATGTTTTTGGATTAGGGGGATTATTGGGGAACATTTTAAAGGAGCTTCAGTGATCAAGAAAGTTGAACTAATGATTCGGGAGCAGCTGTGTCTAAGGTGAAACTCTGATGGTAAAACACTATTATTATTATTATTATTATCATCATCATCAAAAGGCCAATGAAAATGCATACTCCATGATTGTACTATCTGTGCGTTCATTTTTAGTGCAAGCAAATATAAATTTGTTACAAACAATGCATTTAATTCAAAGTGATCTGACAACAACTCTACACAGCAGACTATCATAGCACCCACAGACATGGCAGTGCAGGTTTGCAAATTCAAAGGATCAAAGAGCACAGACAATGGACTATAAAGTAATATAATTAAGTGATATGTATCATTCTTATAATTCACTTTTCTGTCTTGAGTGTTTGTTTTTTTTCAAACAGTGAAGAGTTCTGATGTTTGTTTGTAATATTATTAACTTCCTACTGCAGTATTTATTCCTAATGGAATGGGTGTCCATGCAGGCCTGGGTGCTGGTAGAGGAGGGGGATGTGGACACAGGAGGAGGCATGGCCTCTAGAGTATTAGTTTAGTTACTTTATATGCTCTGGTGGCATGACCAAGGAATTGTGGGTGCATAGCTATGCCTTGCTGCAATCCCAGGCCCCTGTAGAGACTCTGGCTCAGGTAATTATTGCCCACCCCTCGTTCTCAGTGCCCTTGTTGGCATCTTCCAGAATGACAGCATCACCATTCATAATGGACGTATGGTTGACCGATGATTTGATGAGCATGACTATGATGTTATCCATATGTCATGGAGATCTTAGTCACTGGAATTGAACCCAGGATCGCATTTATAGGATATTTTGGAATGACACCTGAGACAACGTTTCCCACCAACATCAGCTCTCAGTTAAGTGGTTTACTTGGGTAAGAATGGCGTAGCATCCCTCGAGTACAATTCCAGGCATCGGTAATCTCAATGCCATGGTACATTGGTACATGCATTTACAAGATGTGGATGCCCAATGCCCAATTTAGTGGCTTTACATTTGTTTTTACATTTTTTTCCCCACGACCTATGACTATTTCTTTTGAAGACATGCACAATCATAGCTTCATGAGTCATTACACTAGTTAGATAGTCAATTCAGTCTTTTTGTACATTAAACAATATGGTGGATCGAGAAATAGCTTATTTTCAATATCAGGTTTATTTTATGTGTATTAGATAATTATGTGTATTTATAAGTGGCCTCAATTTATCAATGGCTTGTTGTGCCAAATATTTATCAATAATACTTGTACAGATTCAATCTGGTACTATATCATAAATGACGAAATATCTAAATAAAGTATGCTTATTTCCAAAAAGTGTTAATCCTATTTGAATATGCTTAAACTTCATGCATAAGACCTTTTGATTTTATTAAAAAAAAAAGTTCACAATCCTTCAAAACTAATTTAATATAATGGTGTAAGAAAATTCTCATTCTGTACAACCTTGGGAGCAAAATTTAAATATCACTTTTGACTAATCCGATTCATTATTTTAGAATTTTGAAGTACAAGGTTCTCTGGAGTTTAAAGTGAATACAGAACCCAAGCATTGATTTGATTTGACAGTATCATAGCTGAACAATTGATACCAAGTATGTCTAAGTTCACATCTTGCTCATTAAAAGTGCTCATCCAGTTGCCCTTTGCCCTTTGACCCCATGAGAGTATAGGGAAGAGACTGCTAAGTACTCTTCTGTTTTCTACGAACAGCTGTTACCAGCTTAACTATAACCAACTGCAAAGCTTATTAGTTATCTCTGCCCTCAGAAACAGAAGATACTGTATTTTAGATTTAGTGGGGTAAAATGCTGGTAAAACATGGGTGGACTTAATAGACAGTAATGGGTCTCATGTATAGTTGGACGCATATTGCGCCAAACATACTGTCGTAAAATGTGTCTGAAAAAAGTAATGTAATCATTGATGCCACAATCATTGGTTATCTTTTTTTGCATTCAATCAGTGACATACTGTAACCGTTGTTATGTCATAGCCCAAACACCATCCTCAAGGCATCCTAACAGTCCAGGTTTTAAGAATATCCAGGGCAAAGTACAGATGATTATATCAAAATGACTGGGGTACTAATTAATTCACGTGTGCTCAATTATGGATATTCTTAAATCCTGGACCATTACCTCTTTCATAAGTGATGTCACCAACCAGGATATAATAACTCATGTCACCTTTTATTCTGTCTCTTTGAGATATCATCAGGTGAAGCCCATTGGGATTTTGTATCTGATGTTAGGAATGATAAACATTCTGCTGTCACCCATTTTGGGACCTCCCATTGTAATGTTATGTTTGATGGCACCTATTGTGATGTCATCATCGAGATCATCTATTGGATGTCTATCATTGCAAAATAAACCAATGTGCTGCCATCTGTAATTTCACCCATTTTGATATCATGTATTCCGATGACATCATGTAATATAACATCACCAACAGCATCTGTAATTTCATAATATACCCAGTATCCACTATGTTGTCAGTGGTATCGCCCTTTGTGATTTCTTTGATAAGGTTAGAAACGATCCAAAATAAAAGATGCAGGACTGTGCTTTTTCTATATTAAATGGTGTTATCTGTCGGCATACTGTGCTGCCAAATATGGTGTAGATATTTTCCAATTCACAGTTGCAAAATGAAAAAGAGGGGAGGAGGGGGTTTTGGCACAAAAAGAGTCAGATATTCATAGTGTTTTGTTATTTTACTATTATCATTATATTATGCTATTGTAATGTCACCCATTTTGTAGTCTCGATTTGTGATATAAGCAGTCATTTACTCTAAGGGGTATATTTACTAAAAATCGCTTTTGGTCGAGATTGCAATCTCGGGTGTGTTTAGGCTTTTTTTCAACTTGCAAATTTACTGAAGACAAACTCAGGAGAGATTTCTCTATTTACACTGAAATACTAGGGTGAGATTGCAAACCCGATTAAATACACCAGACTCGAGAGTACTTTCACTGAAAAATATACAACTCGGGAATTTGCCAAGAATCATGATTACAATCATGAGTGTAATTGTAGCAAACTCGGACCTAAATAGAAGTTTCAAATAGACCATCCCCTAAGATATGAGTTTGACAGAAACATACACAGATCAGTGTGATTTGTGTATGTTTCTGCCTCTAAACACTACCTAAAGGGTTCATTTAAAAAAAAAAAAATGTAGGGTCCCCCCCAAAAAGCAGAAACAGACCCGGGCACCTGAGCAAGTCCTGGTTCCAGAAATACAGGGTTTCCCCTGTATATTAGGAACCAGCACTGCACTGCTGAGTCAGTCCTGGATTATAGGGGGGAAAAATTGCGTAAGGTACTCCCTATTTTGAAAACCAGCATCGGGCTCAAATCAAGCCTGGGTGTAATACCACAGCCAGCATTATCACCCCTATCCGGGGATCTTAGGGGAGATGGGGACCCCCCCTAATAAAGGGGTCCCTCCTCTCCCGAGCACCCCAGCCTTAATCTGAGTTTATGGAGAAGGAGACAGAACATCTAGCAGCAGGTAAGTATGTGTGAGTGTTGTAGGTGTGCAATAAAATGGTAAAATCTACAGTGTGTGCGTTCTGTCTTTTTTTAACTCATTTTTTTACAGCGGGAGTATGGGTGCCGGCCGCCTGCTGGCACTTGTAGTTCCACTGTAAAAAACAATAGTTTTCATTCTAATTTCACCACTGTTACCCCTGCACCCACTGCCCAGGGGTGCTGGGAAGAGCCCCGGGCTTCATCTTAAGCCTGGGGTGCTCGGGAGAGGGGAGGCCATTTTATTGGGGGGGTCTCCACCTCCCCTGAGATCCCCGACTTGGGCTGACCAGCTTGGGGTGATAATGCATTGTCATGTTATCAGCGATGCCACTCATTGTGCCACTCGTTGTCATGTCATCAGCATTGCCACTCATTGTCATGTCATCAGTGATGCCACTAACTGTCATATCATTAATGATGCCACTCATTGTTATGCCATCAGCGAAGCCACTCATTGTGCCACTAATTGTCATGTCATCAGTGATACCACTGTCATTTCAATAGTGATAGCACTCATTGTCATGTCTATAGCGATGCCACTCATTGTCATGTATCAGCGATGCCACTCACTGTGCCACTCATTGTCATGTCATCAGCGATGCCACTCATTATCATGTCATCAGCGATGCCACTCACTGTCATATCATTAGTGATGCCACTCATTGTCTTGCCATCAGCGATGCCATTCACTGTCATATTATTAGTGAGGCCACTCATTGTGCCACTCATTGTCATGTCATCAGCGTTGCAACTCATTGTCATGTCATCAGCACTGCCACTCACTGTCATGCCATCATCGATTCCACACATTGTCATGTCATTAGTAATGCCACTCATTGTCATGTCATCAGAGATGCCACTCATTGTGCCACTCATTGTCATGTTATCAGCGATGCCACTCATTGTTGCACTCATTGTCATGTCATCAGAGATGCCACTCATTGTGCCACTCATTGTCATGTTATCAGCGTTGCCACTCATTGTCATATCATTAGAGATTCCAATCACTGTCATATCATTAGTTATGCTACTCTCTGTCATGTCATTAGTAATGCCACTCACTGTCATATCATTAGTAATGCCACTCACTGTCATATCATTAGTGATGCCACTCACTGTCATATCATTAGTGTTACCACTCATTGTCATGTCATCAGTGATACCACTGTCATATTATTAATGATGCCACTGTCATATTATTAGTGATGCCACTCATTGTCATGTCATCAGTGATACCACTGTCATTTCATTAGTGATGCCACTCACTGTCATATCATTAGTGATGCCACTCACTGTCATATCATTAGTGTTACCACTCATTGTCATGTCATCAGTGATACCACTGTCATATTATTAGTGATGCCACTGTCATATTATTAGTGATGCCACTCATTGTCATGTCATCAGTGAAACCACTGTAATTTCATTAGTGATGCCACTCACTGTCATATCATTAGTAATGCTACTCTCTGTCATGTCATTAGTAATGCCACTCACTGTCATATCATTAATAATGCCACTCACTGTCATATTATTAGTGATGCCACTGTCATATTATTAGTGATGCCACTCATTGTCATGTCATCAGTGATACCACTGTCATTTCATTAGTGATGCCACTCATTGTCATGTCATCAGTGATACCACTGTAATTTCATTAGTGATGCCACTCACTGTCATATCATTAGTGAAGCCACTCATTGTCATGTCATCAGTGATACCACTGTCATGTCTTCAGTGATGCCACTCATTGTCATGTCATCAGCAATGCCACTCATTGTGCCACTCATTGTCATATTATCAGTGATGCCACTCATTGTGCCACTCATTGTCATGTTATCAGTGATTCCACTGTCATGTCTTCAGTGATGCCACTCATTGTCATGTCATCAGCAATGCCACTCATTGTGCCACTCATTGTCATATTATCAGTGATGCCACTCATTGTCTTGTCATCAGCGATGCCACTCACTGTCATTTTATTAGTGATGCCACTCATTGTCATATAATTAGTGATGTTACTCACTGTCATTATATTAGTGATGGCGCTCACTGTCATGTCATTAGTGATGCAACTCATAGTCATGTCATTAGTGATGCCACTCACTGTCATGTCATTAGTGATGCCACTCACTGATATTTTATTAGTGATGCGACTCACTGTCATGTCATTAGTGATGCCACTTACTGTCATTTTATTAGTGATGCCACTCACTGTCATTATATTAGTGATGGCACTCACTGTCATGTCATTAGTGATTCCACTCACTGTCATATCATTAGTGATGCCACTCACTGTCATTATATTAGTGATGGCACTCACTGTCATGTCATTAGTGATACCACTCACTGTCATGTCATTAGTGATGCCACTCACTGATATTTTATTAGTGATGCGACTCACTGTCATGTCATTAGTGATTCCACTCACTGTCATATCATTAGTGATGCTACTTACTGTCATGTCATTAGTTATGCAGCTCATAGTCATGCAATTAGTGATGCCACTCACTGTCATGTCATTAGTGATGCCACTCACTGTCATGTCATTAGTGATGCCACTCACTGATATTTTGTTAGTGATGCCACTCACTGTCATGTCATTAGTGATGCCACTTACTGTCATGGCATTAGTGATGCCACTCATTGTCATGTCATTAGTGATGCCACTCTCTGTTATGTCATCAGTGAAACCATTGTCATGCCATCAGTGATGCCACTGTTATGTCATTAGTGATGCCACTCATTGTCATATCATTAGTGATGCCACTCACTGTCATTTTATTAGTGATGCGACTCATTGTCATGTCATTAGTGATGCCACTTACTGCCATGTCATTAGTGATGCCACTCATTGTTTTTTTATTAGTGATGCCACTCACTGTCATGTTATTAGTGATGCCACTCTCTGTCATGTCATCAGTGATGCCACTGATATGTCATTAGTGATGCCACTCATTGTCATATAATTAGTGATGCCACTCACAGTCATTTTATTAGTGATGCCATTCACTGTCATGTCATTAGTGATGCCACTCACTGTCATGTCCTTAGTGATGCCACTCATTGTCATGTCATCAGTGATGCCCCTCACTGTCAGAGTGTAGTAGTAGATTAACCAGGCTGAACTGGGTTGTTACTTGATAATAATAAAGCACTCTTCTTACTTGGTTCTGTAGTCCAGGACACTTGAGTGGCAGATCTTGGCAGAAGGATTTATCAGGCTTGGACTGGGTCTTCTCTGTAGTCAGGGAGCACTCTGATGACAGCACCAGATACAGACCGAACACCGGAATGGATGGTATCTGTGGATTAGTCTGGAACGGAACCAGGGAAGGAGGAACAGCTGTATACCTGAGCAGAAAGGTGGATGCTTTGCACAGGCGTAGCACGGATACAGCACACTGGGACAAGCTGGGATTACCTGTGCAACTTGAGATGCTGATTATATTGAAGTAAAATAACATGGAAAGTTAGAGCAGCAAACAACAACAGGACTGCACCAGCAGGATATCAATATGACTGTAAACGGAGCATAGTTGCACTTCACTCAGAAAGGACTGAGCTAGACATTGTACTGGTAATGACTGAGAGCCAGCAGCTGGAATATATACCCCGGGGTTAGCCTGGATTGGATGAGCAGTGTCAGATGGTCCACGCAGACTGAGTGGACCATCTGACTCAGACTGAATATAGATTGGCTTGGTTGGTCAGGTGATCGAGACAGCAGTACTTTGGGGCTGGCTAGATGTGAACTGCGGCCTAGCAGGCTGGAAACAATTGAGCCTACATTTCACTGAGAAGACAGGGGATGCACGGACCGAGTTCAGGGAGCGAGCGGCCTGGCCACAGGAGTGGTAAGTGACCCAGCATCAGAGGTAACAAGCACAGGTTGTGACATCATTGTCATGTCATCAGTGGTGAGGGAATTACCTAAATATTCAATTACATGAATTATTACTATGTCAACAGTGATGTAATCAATTTATATGTTATTGGTAGTGTCAACCATTTCCAGTTAATCAAATGTCCCAGTTTCATAGTGGCACACATAGTATTTTACATGTTTCTTTCCAGAGGGAGTGTGACCTCCCGAATTTGACCACGCCCATAGTGTCTCCTGGACCCCCGTACCCTACAGATATCTTAAAGTCCCTGGCTATGTAACCCTTCTAAGGTCTACAGCAGGGGTTCCCAACCATGGTCCTCAAGGCAAACTAACAGTCCAGGTTTTAAGGATAGCCATACTTGAGCACAGGCAACTTAATTAGCACCTCAGTTATTTTGATTAAACCATCTGTGCTTTAGCATGGATATCACCAAAACCAGGACTGTTAGTGTGCCTTGAGGACCGACGTTGGGAATCACTGGTCTACATCTTGGTTCTATGAAGCTCATTCAGACCCACTCGCTTGATGAGTTCGCTCGCACCCAACGTATTCAAATCCAGCGCACGCCCAGTAAGGCAGGTGATCGCGTGGCAAGGCATTAGCACACCCACTATGTCTTGGCATGTGATCCCTTTCAGTATGCAGATGCCCACCAGCCTGTTATTAGATGCCCACTTGCGCACGTCATCTCCAGGAAGTGCATGAAGCCATTGGTACGAGCACCATCAGATGCGATCGCAGTGCTTGAGGTTGACCATACCCTGCCGCAAGCACTGCGATCACTTCAATGTGAAATTCAACCAGGTGACGTGTACAATGACGCTGCCTGTTAATTATGCACGCCTCTGAAACGGCATTGAGACACTCAGGCATGCCTGCGTTCGCACATCCACACCCCTGTTTCTAGTCGCCTGCCCCTGTTACCACCCACAAACGGCCACTCCTGTCACTCATTCAGATGGCTGTCTAACGCTTCCCGATCTTTCACAGTGGTTCGTGCGAGCTCACTGCGATGCATACGTATGCGCATAATGCGAGCCATCGGCAGCTACGAGCGAACGCTTCTTAGCGAGCAGGTCTGAATCAGCTCCTATGTTTCATACCTGCTATGTGGTGGAAGCTAGTTAATATTGTTACTTTCACCCTGGCACAGATGCTGGCAAATAAAAACAATTAAAGCTTTATTGTCAATCTCACATTACAAGCCTATTTTCATGTACCCCATTATCAATCTACTACACAGACCACAATGCAATCTCTCACTCCCATTAGTGCCTCTATGGTGAATCTGTATCTTTCATAAACAGTGCCATACTGATAAAGTGAGCATCGCTTTGGCCTGGTTTATAGGCATGAAAATATCTAATACCCAGGAACTAATTTTATCCAGATGTTACAGAACTGGTACTGACAATACTGAGGTCTGCCACAATGTACATGGAAGCTTCTGAAAGGGCAGAATATAAAGTAACACCAAGTGCCTGACTTTAATAGGTAGGATTTTTGTAATTAACATATAAAAAGATTAGCATTAACTCTTCCTTGACTACGCAACTATCTGTGTGTGCCAGTGTAATTAAATTACAAATCAGACGTGCATCTTCTGAGAGTCTCTTTCGGTGCATATCTGTTTAAGTTCTAAAATAGTTCATACTTTAATGTTCATCGTACTTGTTACAGCCACTTGAACATTCCCAGTGTAACATATTTATCTTAGGTTTTATGTAAAACATGTAGTATTACCTTTTAAGCTTGTGTATAAAAAATGAAGAGCTTTTATATTTATTTAATATTTACCGAATTCTGTACTATAAACAGACCATATTGAGTAATAGCGCAGGATGTCTCCCAGAAGCGTACTTAGATAAAAGGCACCATCATTTTTTTGCTCATACAGCAGGGAAAATACTATACCAGTTCAATAAACAAGTTGTAAAAATGGTTTTATGCAACATTAAAAGGTAACATTAAACATAAATTACACAAGTTACTGAGCTGCCTTGGTGCTTTCTCTATCATTTAGAGCAATTATTCTTCGAATCATGATATTGTGTAAGCCAGGTATTTAATAGAACCACTTTTTATTTTAGGAATTAGGAATTTTATTTTAGGAATAAGAACTGTTTCTGGGTTATGGCTTGCCAAGATTCCGTCCAGAATTTTAAAAGTGCCCCCGCTAACACCTTGCGAGACCATTTGCAAAATGAGGTACATGATGATAATGCATTTGCCAATAAGCGTACAACCATAGAATAATGAATTCCAACTTTTAGTTGTTTTTCTAAAATATTGAAGAGACTTTCTTTTATGCAACACATATGTACATTTTAATCTCTTAATTACATTTGTGTTTGCGGCTCATGTAGATTTGGATTGTGTCTATTTTATTTGCTGAGTGCAGATTGAACCCTGATTGAACCCTGTTGATCAGAGGTTCTCAACTCCAGTCCTCAAGTACCCTCAGCAGGTCATGTTTTCAAAATTTCTATCTATGGAAAAAATGGGATAATTACTGACCCACTCACTTTTGCATTATTGAAGAAATCTAGAAAACATGACCTGTTAGTCGTGCTTTAGGACTGCAGTTGAGAGCTACTGCTGTAGAGGATAGTACCTAAATTAGCTTCCATTAGTGTGGTTGCTATATAATATGACATCACGGCCATCTATTGCTTAATGGACATTTCCATTCAGACTAAGGGAAAGGATTCCAGTTTTATTTTTAAAGGTGAAAGCAACTCACGTTCTATAAATTTAGTGAGCATTTTGCTTTCATATTTAATTAAAATTTATATTGTAAATGTGATTTTGGCATTAATTAAAATTTGTTGACTCTTATCTGTTGTATATGACACTTCGGGGTAAATTAACTAAGAATCATGTTTAACTTCTAAACCAAATCGCTAGACATTGCCAGCAGTTTAGAAGGTCAAATCACGAATTTACCAAGGCACGTTTTTGAGTGTCTGTTTTGATTCAATGGTCGGATTGCCCCCTTTTCAAAAGACTCCACTGTCAAATAGAAGTATGAATGTCAATGTGCGGCAGATTCAAAGCACTGCACAGATAAGTATGATATGTGCAGGCTTTGTTGTGTTAAACAGTAAAGGAATGGTTAATGTTAAATAAAACAATGTGTTGGGTCCCTCTTCAAAACCATACCCAGCCCCGGACCTCTCAGCCTGGTCTGCTACTAGAAAATCGGGGAAAAAACCTTCAAGGGGTTCCAATAACCAGCACCAGGCTGAACAAGCCTGAGGGGCTTACACTATAGCAGGGAGACACACAACATGGAGACCCGTGGCCATAGTGTAAAACCAGCCCCAAACTGGTCAGCCCAAGACTGGAAATCCACAGAAAGTCAGGACCACAAGTAAATAAAATGGGGCCCTTTCTCCCGAGGATCAACCATCAGAGCTATTTCCAGCATCCCTGGTGGGAGCGGATTCAACGGTGTAAAAAATAGATGAAAACATTGTTCTTTATAGTGGGACTACAGGCTCCAGCAAGCTTGCCCCTCAATCCTGCTCCCAGCTGGGCACGCACTTTACAGAGTACTGTACCTAACGTGAAATGTTCAGGTAACTCCCTTTCAATGTCAATGAAGTCCATGGAGAAGTGCTGATTGGCTGAAAGAACCGTGGGAATGGTTCTCAGCCAATCAGCGCTTCCCCATTGACTACAAAGGGAATGACCATGTGTGACCCTGTCATATAGCTTTAGGCACTATTTTTTTGAAATAAAGGACTTCCCTATTCGGTGTTCGCATTCTGTCACAATTTTAATATTTGCTTTACAGTGAAATTATAAGTGTCATATGCTCCATAAGTGCAGGCATGACAGGGCAGGCTTGTTGGGACCTGTAGTCCCACTGTAAAAAACAATATTTTTATCTGTTTTTAACACCAATTAACCCTGCATGCTGGTTTTTCCACCTATTTACCAGTACCAGACCAGGCTGAGAGGTCCTGGGCTGGTTTTGTCTTTTTGGGGGGGGGACCCCATGTCATTGTTTTTATAACATTAACCATTTCTTTACTGATAAACACAAAAAAAGCCTGCATGATCATACTGATCTATGCAGTGCTTCAGCCAAACCCACTGCTCACAAGCAGGTCTATTTATTTCTTCTATTTGTGATGTGATTTTTGTATGGGTTCTATCAGTTTTAGCAACACAAACCTTAGTTAATTAAAGATTTCTTTTACTGTCTATGTAAAAGATTCCATGTTTGATCCAATGGTCTAATGGAGTCTTTTCATGTCTAAAGTCAAGTTTTTGATGCAAATTCCAGTCGGTTTTGACTTTAGTAAATCTCCAATTTGCAAAATCGTGTGGATACGGCAGATAAACACCAAATCGACCCTTAGTAAATTTACCTGTTCATTTCATTAATATATTGTGTACAAATAAGGTACAAGTATTAAGTAAGGTATAGAGTTACATTTGCTACTAACACTGGCAAGCCACACCTCTACACCATCATGGGGTGGAAGAATGCACGCTTGTTACTTCTAACGTAAAACTGGCACAATGCTAGTAATGGATACATCTTGTCACAGCAACATTTGTCTGTGCGTCATTTTTCCTGGTTCATAACTGATCCTCTATATGTTTTATTTTTCCCAATTACACTGAGGCATAGTTACGTATAGCACCTCCCAGGGCTGATGTGATGGCAAGTCCAAACACAGACATACATCCATTTTGGATGTTTCAAGGGTGGCAACTAGGCAGTCATGGAACAGATTTGTCTTGTGGCAGTGTCATGGGAGTGTCATTGGTGTGTAGCCCGACCCCTGTGCTTGTGTGAGGTGTACAGACAGAGATGGGACCAGCATGGGGTGGCTGCAAGTACCAATACTAATGATAACACTGCAGCTGGAAAAACAGTGGACGAAGTGATGCATGCGCATGAAGCCACAGGGATATTCATATAGACAGACAGATGCTCATGTTACCATAATATATTAAAACTGGCAGTCACAGGCGTTCACATGTTGGCACTATATGTCCGACTCAGAATCAGGCCCTTTCAGAGGCATGTTGGAAGCGTTAAAAGAAGACATGATCTGAGATCCCTTTGAATCACTCAATTTTGAAGTCTTCGTTCATAGCTAAAAGACATTAAAATAAACAATACAATATATGGGAACAACCATATTCACCTTAGTTCTAACATGTACAAGCTGTTTCAAACTTAAATGACAATAATTTATAGTATTTACTTTGTACTTTACATTTGAACAATTGTTTAAGATTAAAGCTTGAGTTTAAGTTGGAATTCCACATTTGCAGATTAATCATATTATATAGTGTATCCATACGTGATTACTATTATCTTTTAGTATGAAGATATCACAATAGTTCTTTAGCACCATCCATAGGTAAACAACAAACAGGATTACATGGTTATACAGTGAACAATATAGACAGATACAGACAATAATCAAATTGACATAGATACATAATTACAACCTACAAAAATGCATAATAATAATTATATAACCAAATATGAGGAGAGGACCATGCTTAGATTCTAAAGGATGGTAGGGTGGATACAGAGAGGGAGTGGGGAGTAGAACAGTGGAATTAGGAGGAGGTCTGGTGTCAGTGAAAAGGTGAGTTTGGGTTTTACAGATGTTATGTTTCAGGTACCATTGTGCCCTCCAACAGAAGATGGTCAATAGAGAGTTGGAAATGTGGGAGAGGACAGAGAATGAGAGGTCAGTGGTGGACATATAAAGTTAGTTGTCATCAGTGTATAGGTGCTATTGAAGTCTGAAGGAGCTCATGATAACTCTGAGAGCAGAGGAATAGAGGGAGAAGAGAAAGGGACCAAGTACAGAACCTTGTTGAGCACCAACAGGAAGGAGAAGAGGAGGGGAGGTGGAGGTAGACATGGGATGAAGAATGTGTGAGTGAACAGATATGAAGTGAACCAGTTGAGTGAGATGTCATGAAAACTAATGGAGGGTAGGACTTGTAGGAGGAGAGGGTGGTCAACAGTGTTGAATTCCATAGTGTGGTTGGGAAGGATAAGCAGAGAGTAGATGCCATTGGATTTAGAAATGATGAGGTCACTGGTGATGGCAGTTTTCATACAGTGGAAGGATCAAAAACTGGACTAGGGTGTTGGGTATAATCAACTCAATCAAAGAGCTTGGATTCAAACGGGAAGGAGACAGATGGGGTAGTAACCAAAAATAGCTTCTGAATTGAAAGGGTTTCTCAAAAGACTTTGGCATGTTTGAAGGGTGAAGCAAGGTACAAGAATAAAGGGATAGGTACACAATGTAGGCAAGGTGGGAGCAGGCATCTGCATGGAGAAATAGAAGACAGTGAAAGGAAGTGGTGTCAAGAGAGCAGATGGGATGAGAGGAGAGCATGAGCTTTGAGCTTCGAGCCCTGTGACAGGGAGGTAGGAGAACGAGGTTGGTAGGCCACGTGGATGAGGGGGAGAAGAGACAGATGTGAGTATGTGGTCACAATGGATAGGTTTAATTTTGGGGGTTAAGTGGGAGAAAAAGTCAGTACTGTATCTGACAGAGCCCAAGAGTCAGAGAGGTGGGTAAAAGGAGGTAGTTAAAGGCGGGGAAGAGGCAGTGCAAATTTGATGACTTGGATGAGATGAGAGACTTTAGGTAGGAAAATACAGAGCTTTAGGAGAAGATGAATTTGAAATATTCTAAGACAGTAGAGCATAACTCTTTCCACAGGAGCTCAGCAGAGTGAGAGCAATTTTGGAGATAACAGGTTAGAGAGGAAGGTTGGGGGATATCAACGTAGACTAATTGTGAAAGCAGGAGCAGCAAATTTAAGTGCAAATGTGAGACCATGGTCATAGAGGGAACAGTTTGGTCATGAAAAGAGGTAGGGTGATGAGGGAGAGAAGAAAGACCAATGAGGAGTTGATGGGATCAAAGACTTGCTGGTTACTCTTTTTTTTTAATCTTATAATTTTTATTGAGTTTTCGAAACACACCCAAACAAAATAATAAAAGATACAAGAAGCTAATATTATCAGCAGGCATAAAATATACAACACATAATAGTGCTCTGATTGAATGATACACATATAAGTAGCATAAATCATGGTAAATAACAGAAATATAGACCATAGCCATCTCAAACTGTGTGGATGTTACCGCAGGGACCCATAGGCGCCATCTGAGCCCACACAGTCTAAAAGCTATATAGGATAAATTATATGAACAGACATATTGTCTAGACATTATATAATCTACACAAAATATCACATATCAGAATAAAATGCAAAAACAAAAACCATTCCATGCCTGCCAAAATATATAAATTATAAAAATATATAAAGTACCTATCCCTCCCAAAAATCCCAAATCAAACCACCCTTAAACCCCTCACCCTGTATGACCTACCCCAATCTAGGTATACCTGGATCCCCTAAACCCTTAACCCGTTACTAACTAACCAAATCTAATCTATCTAAAAAAAAACACTCCCTACTGAAAATAATAAAACAGGGGCAAAAAACTGGATGTCCCTAAGCTAGTGGAGACCGACCCCAGCCCACAAGGCCTCCAAAATAGATTAAATCAAAAACAAATCCTTCCCCACTCGACATAAAGACAGAAACAAAAATATGAAGATCACATATATATCGGTAATAAAACCCCTATCACCTCCCGGACTAAATACAAACAAAGTAATAATTAAATATATATACTGTATATTCATATAAGCATATATAAATTGTACAGAATAAGTAATAATTGATAGGGGCATCAGACTTAAGTAACTATACAGAAGTCATAACCCGGCTCCCATATATATAAAAAGGAATGAAATTCCTCAACTTATTGAAACGAAATATGGTACTTTTGTGGCATGAAAAATATAAACATTTAAAGAATCAGGATATATACTTGTATATCGGTGCGGAAAATGGAAAATCAAATAGATACGGCATCAAAAATATAACAAATACATTAGACTAAGGAGTACTAATCCGGCCAAGCCTCAATTTCTGGCAAAATATTAAAAGCAAAAGAAGTTTTGGACCAGCCCACCCAAACATATGCAAAAAAGTACATACAATGCTAAATTGTTGGAATCAGAATCTTCAACATAACGTATATGGCAAAAAGATGGGCTTTTCGGAGAGACGTCACAGGTTCGGAGGGCCCATAAGCTGCAAAATCAACGGTCTGGGATTTAGTTGCAACCTCTATGGAGGATATAGCCATATATTGAGCGTGAAAAGCCGCATACGATTCAGAATGTCCAGGGATCGGGAAAAGGTCAATCTTGGAAGAAAATGCAACCACTGAGGAGGATAACTCCAGGACCTGGTTGGTTGCTGACAAAGTGGGGTCGCCATATTCAGAGATCGAAGGAGAAATTGGAGAAACAGCAAAGTACCGAACACTGACGGCAAATGGTATCTGAGACATCCCGCTCCATAGCTTGATGGTGTTCAGGCAGCCATTAACAGAGGCATTGCTTTTCCCCACATCATGATCACAGGTCACCTTTTCGGCTATCTGAGAATCAATGTGTGGGAAATAGAACAGGCTCCCCAATGGGTTCCAGGAGTGTGGAGAGGTAAGTATCCAGCTATGTGCCAAACTAGGAGTCCGGTCAGAGGGTACAGGATGCTAAAGATGGATATTTGGGCCCAGGAGCTGTAAAGTCAGCCTCCTTCTCCTAGCTCATCCAGGCCATGCCCCCCTTGCAGGTTACTCTTAGTAGGATTAGCCTTCAGAGAAGGAGAAGCTGAGAGAAGAGTGATATGGAAAAAAGGAGATTATCAGTTAGTTTTCAGTTCCCGTGGAGGCAGGGTTTAGGATCCAGGAGTAATCAATCAATAGTGTCAGGACGTAGAAGACATAGGGTCTAGAGAGATAGTGGACAAAGTAGTTCAGATTAGGGTGTTCTGGGTTGTGTGGAACAAGGGCAAAGGGAGGCCAGAAAAGAGAATCACAGGTCCAGGCAATGGTGGGCTGTGTGCCTCCAGAGTCCATGTTTGAACAAGCTCATACTTTTTAGCCAACAAAAGTTTGGGAACTTATCACACATTTAACTGTAAAATTGGTTTGAGAATGACTTTGAACGTTTATTGAGCATTTCCAATTATTAGGAGAAATGATGAGAGCAGACGTGGGTACTCCGCTTACATTTTGCATAGGACAGTGACTGTTATCAGAGCAGCTGGGAGGAGTCACCAAGTTGAGATGATCATTACAAGGGTTCACATAGCATAATGCACCTGGTGGGGGGGGCTTGGCATGGTAGTGGGGATGGTCGATATGTTAGACCACCCCTTCTCTCAACATTATGCCTTTCTGGCAACAAGCAGCCGAAGTGTCAGATTGTTAGAATCCAGAAGAAGCACAGTTCAGCAGCTTCTGCTGCGGTTAGCTCTAGTGCAGAGGTTCCCAAACTCCGCCATTGCAGTCCACATTTTAAGGACATTCATGTTGAGCACAGGTTACTTAATTAGTACCTCAGTCAACTTGTGTTAACCATCTGGACTCAAGCATGGATATCCTTAAAACCTGAACTGTCATGGCAGAGTTTGGGAACCTCTGCTCTAGTGGCTTTAATTAGTTTCCTGGTAACCAGTCAGATGTACAGACCAGGGAGCATATTTACTCAAGTGCGGTTTTATAGAAGTGGAGGTGTTGCCCATAGCAACCATTCAGATTCTAGCTGTTAGTTTCTAAAAGGTGTTAGATAAATGACAGGTAGAATCTGATTTGTTGCTATGGGCAGCAACTCCACTTCTAAAAACCCACACTTTAGTAAATATACCCCAGTAGTCATCATGCTGAGCTGTGTTCTGAATCTTGATTGCTACAGCTGAGTTCAGGGCCTTGCTAGTTTCTTGATCTGTGATGATTGGCTCTTCAGCCTTTTTAGGGATGTTCCTCTGACACTCCTTTGTCAGTTGTAATCAATCTGATCCTGTCAGTCCTGGTGTTTACTGTGATACCTGCTCTGTGCTGCTTTGTGAAGTTCATTTATTTGTGTTATTTGGAAGATCTACCAGCATTTCTCCATAATGCAATTTATCTGGGTTATTCAGAAGATCTGCTAAGTGACTCTTTACAGTTTAATTATCTGTGCTATTTAGAGATCCGGAGCCCAGTCTGTATGTCTCTACAGTACAATTATTTTGGGCTATACAGAAGAACTACCTAGCATATCTTTACTGTAGAAATAATCTGTGCTATTTGTAAGATCTGTCCAACTAGTCTCAACAGTGCAATTATTTGTGCTATGCAGAAAACCTGCTAACTGCCAGCATTTCTCCACTGTGCAAATTACTTGTGCTATTTGAAAAGATCTGCCCAGCATTCACCACAGAACAATTATCTGTGCTATTCAAAAAACCTGCTAACATATTCTTCAGTGTAATTACCAGTGCTATTATGAAGATATAGTTAGCTGTTATATATATATATATATATATATATATATATAGTTATAGTAGGGCCATAGACTATGTAGAGAAAATTGATTGCTCAAGCGAAATGCATACCATGCATACAATTGCTCAAGAGATCCAAATGGCCACTAATGTGGCAGTTTCTACAAGAACCCTTTGTAGGGAGGTCCATGCACTTGCAATTGTATGGAAACAATGAATGCTATTATCAGGACGACAATGACACCTGTCATGTTTCCAGGGCGATGCTGGACTGGTATACAGAAAATTTGGTCACCCAGGTGGACTGGCCAGCTCAGAGTCCAAATCTTTACCCCACAAATTGGAGCAATGGGTGCGTTCTAGGCCAACTCGACCTTCTTCAGTGTCACAGTTGGTCACTGTACTTAAGGTGGAATGGCAACATGTTCCACCTGCTGTTGTTCGGAAGTTGTGGAGAGTTTGCGAAGAAGGGCGTGTGCAGTAATCATTGCACGTGGTGGACCTACAAATTACTGACGTCAATAAAATCTCATTGATTCATTTGCTGATCTATTTGCTGTCAATGTCAAATCACTTTTGTCTACATAGTGTAGTTACCATCCCGGCAGTCAGGATGATTGCACTCAGAATACCGGTGCCAGAATCCCAACCACCGGCGTCCAGATGGTAAGTATTAAGGTAAGGGGGAGGGTTAGGTTTAGGGTTAAAGCACTAGGGAGAGTGTTAGGGTTAGGCTGCAGGAGGGGATTGTTAGAGAGGCTGCAGGATAGATGGGTTAGGGGTAGGGATAGGGGTTAGACTGCTTACGGTCAGGCATCAGGGATCTGACTGTTAGGATGACGCTATCTATATTCTGACACACTAGCATCCTGATCGCTGGGATCCAGTACCCAATCCATTTTAGTATTATCAAATTATTCCTATTTAGTTGCCATATGTAGCTAGTGCATTAAGTTCCTGGTGCCATCTAGTTAAATTATACATTTGGCTAGTGCTTTTAGTTTCTTATGCCATTTAGTAATTTTCAAGTGTCCTGTTCCCTTTACATTTATGTGTCTGTAATCTTGAGCTACTAGAGTTTAAGTCCTGGTGGCAGCTGAGTACCAGTGAACAATAGTAGTTCCGGGAAATGGGGTTGTTTTAGGTGAAGTACTCTGCAAGTTGGTTCTGCGGGCTCAGGATCATGGCACACACTCATAACACAGATGTGATTGAATCTGTATACACACATAAATGTATGCGGTCTGTTTTGTGGACATGTACAGAACCATTTGGAGTATTTAATGGTACACAAACTGATGCACGCCACTCTTGTCCACCTGGGGACATGCATAATAACATATAACACAACATATTGTGCAAAGTAGACTATTGTAGGCAATTATATTTTGTTTTTGTTTTTTTAACAAAACAAATGCATTTCAGCCAAATAAGCAATTATCAACAAAAGGTTCTTTTTAGTAAGGGCCACTAATGACAACTGTCCTTGACATGGGGTTCAGAGTCACATGGAGTCTGTATTGGAGAGGCCCTAAGACCAAATATATCTGACCATAAGTGTAACTCCTGTGCCATCAGATGACAAATTGCATCTGCATGGGAGCAAGGCGGTAAACCTCAGGAACTGTATAGAGTCATCTCACTTTCCATTCATCCAATGCAGTGCCTCCATCCAAGTCAATCAATCTTCATTAATGGGTCCTTGCAGGGTCCACCAGGGTTGACTTGAGAAACACCAACCTGGATCCCAAAACACTTGTAAGAACACAAGCACACACTCAAATGTAAAGGAGGCAAGTCACTTGGCACATTTGTTGCAAAGGTCTAGGATTTTGCAAGTGGTGATCAATGAACTATGAATTGCCAACATCTGAAGCAGTAATAGTAGAAACACAGTGTTAGTTCACATTGTGTAGGGCATGTCAATCTCTTTAATAGACTGCCACATGGGCAAATAGCTGTAGGTGGGATGTGGTTCATTGTTAGGCAGGTTACTCACATATGCAGCGGACACTGACAAACACTGGAAACTTGGAGGGTTCTCCCAACATGAATGAAATTCCTGGAATGTCCCTCAATGACTCTACTCACCATACAACAAAATAAATGAGGTACAGATGTGTCCTGCTACATCTTTGCTCATAGCGCACCAAACGGGCTTCTAAGTCGCAGCATGAGAATAGCGCAGTGTGGCGCGGTAAAATATCCATGGCATGCAATATACAGGTTTACCGCTGGGTGGCCAGTGCTCCACTGATTAAAACTACAGTGGTGAATAATACAACAGTGGATGGATATGGCACTACAGAATACACTAGTACAGTAAGCCCTGACAAACGGGCCATTCACATACTGTACACTACTGCACAGTGTAAACAGTGTCTTTAATACAGTATACAGTACCGTAGTAATTCTGCATGGCGGGCTATTTTATGAAAGACTGTCCGTGCGATTATGGCAATTTCGGCAGTGATGTGCAGCACTCACACAGTGATGGCATGCCTTAGAAATTAGTAATGGGATTTTAGCAGTGCTGTATGAAATCACTGAACTACAACTCTCAGCCCAGAGAGCGGTTTCTTTGGATTACAATTTAATAATAATAATAATAATAATAATTTTATTTATATAGCGCTTTTCTCCTAAAGGACTCAAAGTGCTTTACATTTACAGTACAAAATAAGCTTAAACAAGGGACATTAGTGAAGTGCTTGGGTGAATAGGCGAGTCTTGAGTCTATTTTTGAAGGATTCTAGAGTGGAGGCCTCTCAAACTGTGCGGGGAAGTGAGTTCCAAAAGGTTGGAGCAACAAAACTGAAAGCTCGACCCCCAGACGAATTCCGTGAGATTCTAGGTACCGTTAATAGTCCTTCATCAACAGAATGGGACAGTAAGGAATCAGAAGCTGCTTCAGATACCCTGGGCCATGGTCATGAAGGGCTTTGTAAGTTATTAATCCAATCTTGAAAGCAATTCGCCATCTGACAGGCAGCCAGTGAAGGGAGTAGAGAATGGGTGTTATGTGGCTGGAACGGGGCTGGTTGGTTAATAGCCTGGCAGCTTTGTTTTGTACCATCTGCAAGTGGTGTAATTCTTTTGCTGGGAGACCGAGGTAGAGGGCATTGCAGTAGTCTAGGCATGATGATATAAATGCATGTATGACTTTAGGCAGATTTTCTGATGGAATTAAGTGCTTGATTCTGGCTATGTTCCTCAGATGAAATTTGACTGTTTGTCTTCTGTAGTACACTTGTGGCAATGTCTGCACTGCTGTACAACATTTTGCTAATCAGTACACAAGTGTCGGTCACTGCAGCACTGTAGAAAGTGGTGTGTAGCCCACACAGACTGATGACATGCCTTAGAAATGAGTAGTGGGGCTTGAGCAGTGGTGTATGAAACCATGCTTGAATTACAAGTCTCAGCCCTGAAAGCAGTATCTTTGAATTACAAACTGACTGTGCATTTTATGCAGCACACTTGCAGCCAGTGATATGCGGTCAGGTGAGGCAGGTTAGCAGAGCCTTTCCTGTCATACTTTGGTATACTCCAAAGTTTTGACTATAAAAATTATAAGAAAAATTTAATGTAAATATTATAAATATATTATTATATATATCATCTTTGTATTATTCTAATAATTTTTATAGTCAAAATTCTGGAGTGAAAAGTGTATGGCAGGTGAGGCACTGCCTCCCCTGTACCTTTACTGCACATCCATGATCAAAACACACCAAATTTCCAGCACCTGCTGCACCTTCGCACAATGCCCACATGAACCCTTGGGTTTACCTGTAAATCTGGCTCTGATTCTAGCCAGTGCCTTCCCAGCCATTTACCTCACCCCATGTCACTGCTTGCAGCAATGTCGGCACTGCTGTGCCGCTAGGAGCTTGGCGCTAATCATTATACATCAGTAAGTGCAGGTCACTGCGGCACTATAGACAGTGATGAGCAGTGCTCACACAATGATGGCATGCCTGAGAAATTCTACAGTGGGGTTTGAAGGATACTCAATGAAATCATCACTGAACTAGAAGTATCAGCCCAGAAACATGTGTCTTTGTATTACAAACTGACTGTGCATTTTCTGCAGCACACTTGCGGCAATGTTGGCACTACCATCCCACTAGGAGCTTGACACTAATTGATACACAGAAGTAAGTGCTGGTCACTGTGGCACTGTAGACAGTGATGTGCTCCATTCACACAGTGATGGCATGTCTTTAAAATGAGCAGTGGAGTTTGAAGGGTGCTGTATGAAATCATTAGTGAACTACAAGTCAGCCCAGAAAGATGTGTCTTTGTATTACAAACTGACTGTGCATTTTCTGCAGCACACTTGCGGCAATGTTGGCACTACCATCCCACTAGGAGCTTGACACTAATTGATACACAGAAGTAAGTGCTGGTCACTGTGGCACTGTAGACAGTGATGTGCTCCATTCACACAGTGATGGCATGTCTTTAAAATGAGCAGTGGAGTTTGAAGGGTGCTGTATGAAATCATTAGTGAACTACAAGTCAGCCCAGAAAGAGGTGTCTTTAAATTACAAACTGACTGTGCATATTCTGCAGCAAACTTGCAGCAACTTCTGCAGTGCCATGCGGTGCTCACACAACCATGACATGCTTTAGAAATTAGTAGTGGGGTTTAAACACTATAAAATGTATGAAACCATCACTCAACTACAAGTTACAGAACAGAATGCTTCAGTACGTTACGATGCAACTCAATACGCTATGGCATAGCGCAACTAGCAGGGCACGCTACATGGCATATGGAGCAAAGATGTGGCAGGACACATCTATAGCAGCAATATCAGCATCAGGAACTTGAAATAATGGTAGGACAAGCAGCAGACACTTGAAAACTCCTGGGCTCTCCCTAGATCTCTGATGTGGGTATGAACGCTCAATGTTTCTCTGGGCTCCTACATGATCTCTGTTTATCTGGGCTGATATCTGGTTCTCATTTTTCCTATTTGCTGGACATGGACTCACCCTATTGTTCTGGCAGCTTGTGCAGGACAATTGGCAAGTTCATATCTGTCAGACTCCCCTCTGGGCTTAGCACTTCCTTCTGATTGCTTTGCAGCTAGCTCTACCAATCTTGCAGCTCTCCAGACAGATTCACAGCTTTAGTGTCAGTCCTGTTTGTAAGAGTTGCAACTTGTTTTGAAAGACTGGTGGCTCTGTATAAGGGATGTAAAGCCCTTATTGTCTCTTACAGTCTCTAAGAATGATGTGCCTTCTCTATTCTTCTGCCTGCCTCTAAGACACTCATTCAAACAGTACTCACACTGACTGTGTGGGGTTCCAGACTATAGACAGACAGTAGTTAGTTAGACAATGTTTAGACAGACACCATATGTTAGAAAGTTAATAATTAGACAAGGATAACAGTTCGAGACAGACAAAGTCAGACACACTAAAGTTAGACATGTAAAAAGTTTGACAGGTACAAAAGATCGACAGGGTCAAAAGTTAGACATGAAAAAGATCGCCACAAAAATGGTCGAAAAATTTTTTTTTTTTAGGATTAGGTTTAGTTTTAGGGTTAGGCACTTACTGGAGGGTTAGGCACTTACCCCCACGGTTAGGGTTAGGCACTTACCCCCACGGTTAGGGTTAGGCACTTACCCCCACGGTTAGGGTTAGGCACCAGGAGGGAGGGTTAGGGTTAGGCACCAAGGGGAGGGTTAGGGTTAGGGTGAAGATTAGGGCTAAAAAACAAAAAATAATAATTGTCGACCATTTTTGTGTCGACCATTTTCATGTCCAACTTTTGACCCTGTCGACTTTTTGTACATGTCGAACTTTTTAGATGTCTAACTTTAATGTGTCTGACTTTTGTTTGTGTCTAACTTTTTCCCTGTCTAACTATTGACTGTCTAATATCTTGCTATTAATCTAGACATTGTCTAACTAATTACTGTCTATCTCTTATACCACACCCGACTGTGTGAACTGTTTTCCCCAGCAGTTCCAGAGCCAAATGCTGTGTAGACTATCTGCTGTGTAAACTCATTTGCTGTGTGTTTCTCTCTCCTTCATAGGGCTCACACTCAGGATGCACTTGGCACATCAGAGTGAGAACTTGGGACACCAAAGCACAACATCCCAATAAAATGGGACCAAAGATTGAGAGGTATGTTACAGTGTTCAGCAGTGTCGGACTGTGGCATGAAGGGCCCACCGGGGGAAGGAAGTGGTAAGGGCCCATGCTTAAAAGGTGTGGTTAGCTTCCAGAGGCTTGGCTAACCATTATAGATGATATAGCCTGTAGACAACATGGATTCTACACTGCATGGTCTGTCTCTACAATGAATTCAAGTGTACTGTCTGAGACCTGACATTAGAAGAGGAGGTGGGGCCCTCAGGCAGTGGGGCCCACCGGGGATTTCCCCTGTAACCCTGTGGGCCAGTCCGACCCTGGTGTTCAGTATATTGTTTCTTATGGACTATTAACACACACAATTACATTGATTCAACATTCTAACTTAGCAGAATTATTATTATATTATTTAATTAAAACTAATCATATCTTTATAATTAAATACTTCAAAACACTTTTACAGTTACAGTTGATTTTTACAAAACATTAAAAAAAATCTATTATCATGATCAATTACCTTTATGTTTTCTTGCTGTTTGCTATCCTTCTATTGTATGTCTCATTGGAACTTTACATCCTCCTCACAATAGGTTAAACAATGGAACATTGTATACCTTACAATAGCTTCTTTTTACCTTTGTGTTATATGATGTAGGCACTCTAGTCCTCATTTCTGGGGACAGCTAATTGGCCCTGCTGATGTTCCAAGCATGATGTATAGATGTATACGAGGGCATCATCATTATCGGGGGCCCAACAATTTTGTGTATTCCCAGACTTGTGCATGCTGGGATCCGACTCATTTAATGACTTTTGAACTGGAGTTCCAGCTGTTGAGAGCAGCAATCTCATCTTGTGTTGCTGATACTTGCAATAGCTGCTTCACTGGGGATATCATTTCCTGGATTACTAATGTAAATATAACTTAAAACAGGCAGTATTTCAAAAGCTGGCACCGTCTGGCCAACGCTAATAATAAAATATAGTCATCTTTCATAGTATATTTAAGAGTCATCAAACAGGAGGGAATGCACCTGTAATCATATTCAGCAGCACAGTTTTCTCCATAGACCCCATATAATAATCATTTAACAGCCTCGACTGTAAATCCTTTACTCATAGTGGAGGAAACAGCACATAAGCAGGTAACCTGGGAATGCTAAAGCATAAAAAGAGAAAAGTATGAATCATGATACAGAGACGATAGAAGGTTCTGAAAAGGTTACAGTCACACAAAAACTGAATACTGAGCCTCATACCAACATCAGTTATCTATATATTAATATACATTGAGGCTTTGGGCATTCTGTGATTGGGCACAGCACGGCTCTGCAACTTTGGAAGAATCAGTGTCACCAGTTCAGTACTCACCTGTTTTAGTGCTTCCTACTTTTAGCATGCAGTAATTAGGTCGTATATTTGCTTGGTTTCTAAAAGTAATTATAAGTTTACACACTTCTGACATACACCAGGGGAAAATAATAGTTTTGGAGCAGAATTGATCTTGTATGACTCAACATACCTACATAAGTACTATCTTGGTAATCCCGTACAATAAAATGTATGGTGATATTAGTTCCCCCTTCACTAGGTATAGTATTTGAATTCATGGAAATTACCTTCTGTTGCCCAAGGGTTCCCATTACTGAAATACAAAAGTAAGGTACTAAATAGTGTGATCCTGGTACCACTGTGATGTCAGGTCGAAATGTAAGGTGCCAAACTGAGAACCATAGCAAATAAAAGAATTTGCTATTTCTTTTTACTTTGGGTTCTCATCAGAACTACTTAGGGATATCATTTACATCCAGTCTCAGAAGTAAGACAAACCATATGCTTATGGTATACTGCAGTATGTTTTAACACTATTTTATTTAAAATAAAATACACAGGATACATACAATATAAAAAGTAAAGTTGGGCTTGTTTATTTGGGGGGGAGATTGGTGTAAACCTGCGCCTGTTCCTAATCTCATAGATCTACAATTAGAAAGCAACATCCAAACTGGCTTTGGGAGACACAGTCCAGTGTGCTAAAAAGCAAAGCTGCGATCCAGATTTTTCTTACATGTTTCGCCCACTTATAGGGACTTCATCAGGGGAATCTCTTGAAATACTGTAATAGAGGTGGTTGCAGAATTTGGAAACTGTGAGCATGTGATATAATGAGATTTGAAGAAAATTCTAGATAGACCAGGAGTTGTTATAGATTAACCTTTTGTCACCCCACCAATATGACACAAGCTCACATGTCTGTTGATTTGTGACAATTGTCTCCCTGTTACTATGTGACCAGCCCGAGCTGGTGGCCACTTTTAAGGGTGGGTGGGGGAAGGTACAAGCTCATAGCCCCACTGCTTTTGCTGTATCCAGCCTCAGGCCTGATGTCTATTATTTTGGGTGGGGGCACCACACCTTTTTTTATTTATTTATTTATTATTCTAAAACAGTAAAGATACACCTATCAATATTATCACCATGGTAATGATGATGACTGGCATATCCCTAGCCCCATCTGTATGCTGGATTTTATGTTGCCCCTATTCTAAGAATAACTAATCAAGATATATACTAAACAATGCACCTGTTCACATGGGTTTTGCCTGTATGTTCAGTATGCATTGTTACATATAGCTGTAAATCATGGCCATAACGTGTAATACCACCGCGGCAGACATGTTTATGGAGTGCACGGAATCCTGGCTGACAGGTGGAAAACACAATAACCAGCTTTCAATCTTTGCATCTCCTAATATGTTGCAGTATAAACATGTATTTAATTCTCCTCTAAACTAACAAGAATAAGCTTCTGTTTACCTAAAAAAAAAATTGTTATGCAAGCTTAGTGTTAGGTAATAATGTAGCCTTTAATGACTGGATGATGGAGCTGACAGATACTAGCTCCTGCCATAGACTGCCAGCATCTCCCTGCTGGTGACTACATCTGGGAGTTATTACCATATCCTCGTCAATTCAGAACGGCTTCAACATAATCCATATTTGCTGGAAAAACTCCAAGAGCAGTCAAAGCAGCAGCAGTCACATGACAAAGTGACACATAGGCTGCATGGATATAATGTATGCTTGGGCGGCTATGCAATTCAGTAATGCAAATAGAGAGGATGTTTCCCTGACTAGATAAAAAGGACAAATCCTTTTCCTAGACATACGTTTGTGTGTATTCTAAGTGCTCCGTGGGTCAAGAGATCACAGAGAAGAAAGAAACACATTGTTAGTAACTGAAGGAGTATACCTCTATACTTCACAGCTTGCTCATTTTGAAATGATTCCTTGAATGTCAGTCACTCCTAAGTGCATACATTGTAAATGAGTTCTGTGCTCTCACCGTGACAAACAGAAATTATTAGCAACGCGTACGTATGCATGACAGAAATTAATGTTCATACCAGCCCGATATTCGCTTTCTGCTTTTTAATACTGTTATTGCCCGTCAGTTTGATTGTGCAAGTTTTGATGATTCAGCTTTATTTTTTTTATTACACTAGTTACACTAATTTGTGTGCACTAATTAAATAATGGTTAAATAAAATAAATTGCACATTTGACTAGGAACAAAATTGTAGGTTATTTTATTCCATATTGTTGTAGTTGTGAGGACAACATTGATTAAAAAAAAACACGTATACCATCAACATTTGTTTTGATGATTTTGTTGGAGTTTGTCTTCATGAACTAAAGAAGTAAGCTATCTAATACAGGACATGGATAATATATATTGCTACATTAGTGACCATATCACCCAGATAAGCAACAGAGCATAAGCAACCAAGTGTTAGGTGCCCTAGTGGTGAGTAAGAAGTAAATGACACTATAGTAAGGAGAAGCACAAGAGGAAGACCCTATCTCACCCAGGATGCTACTAAAACCCTCATACACTCACTGGTCATCTCCAGATTGGACTATTGTAACCTCCTCCTATCTGGCCTCCCCAATTCCCATCTCTCTCCTCTCCAGTCTATCCTTAATGCTGGTGCTCGGCTCATCTTCCTCTCCAAACATTCTGCATCTGCCTCCCCTCTCCTACAAGCCCTACACTGGCTCCCCTTCCCTTTCAGAGTCCAATTTAAGGTTCTCACGCTCGCTCACAAAGCCCTCACCCAATCTTCTCCCATATACATCTCTGATCTCATCTCCCTTCACGCTCCTCTCCGCCCTCTTCGCTCAACTAATGCACGCCGCCTTTCATGCCAGCTGATTACTTCTTCCCACTCCCGCCTCCAAGATTTTGCCCGCACTGCTCCCCACCTCTGGAACTCTCTCCCACTCCGCATCAGAGTGGCTCTCAAGACCCACTACTTCATCAAAGCCTTCCAGCTATCATTCTAACTCCTTGCTACATGCTCCTTCGTCCCCATCTGTGTCAACCCAGTTTGTCTTCCCCCACCTTTTTAGAATGTAAGCTCTCATGAGCAGGACCATCTACCCTCTTGTGCTTCTCCTTACTATAGTGTCATTTACTTCTTACTCACCACTAGGGCACCTAACACTTGGTTGCTTATGCTCTGTTGCTTATCTGGGTGATATGGTCACTAATGTAGCAATATATATTATCCATGTCCTGTATTGTATTGTTCTGTAAGTCACTTGTATACAATTTGTTTTTGTACTTTGTAAGGCGCTGCGGAACACTTGTGGCGCCATATAAATAAATGATAATAATAATAATAAGCTACGACCACTAGCAGCATGGGACTGGTAAGTACTGTATGGTCAAACTGTCTTCTACAAGAGAAAATGTCTCTCTGGCCCGGTAACCAGTGATGTCATATCTGTCAAGTTTCTTAAAAAAATCTGATATGATAAGTACGTCCTGAGTAAAAATGTAATTGCAATTTACACTTATGAAAGTAACTATATATTAGCCACTGAGACGGCATTCGCAGCTTCAGTACTCACTACGTGCGACGAGTGTTGCAATTTCTGAGACAGGTCAGAGCTGCTGTAATTGTGCGTGAGGGTTCGATATTACTCAATGTTACCGATGTATACGCAGGACTGCGAGGTATTACGGATGTGAGAAAGTGGTAGTGGACATCTCTATGCTGGCTGAGCGGTTGCAAACATTTGCATATTTTTGCAGCATAACTGCGTGCGTAATCGCAGCTGCGATCGTAATAGAGATCCATGATCCATGCTGAAACAGGTCCCAAGTGTAGAAAGAGTACATCTGGATCCCATTCACTCATAAATATCCATCAAACTCTATATCCAGTGACGTCACTAAGGCAGTGCGGGGGGTGCAGGCTGCACCAGGTGACACCATCCGAGGGGTTAACAGCATTTGGTGTCACCCCCCCTCAGATGATGTCACTAAGCAGCGCTAAAGGATAACGCATGTGTCTTCCACACTGTGTCCAAAGAGGCTGGGGGCTGATCAGCAGCTCCCGGAGCGCTAGGCAAGCCCCCAGTGTGATGAGAACGTGGGTGTGACATGCGGTCTTGCCCTTAAAATGGCATCCAATAGGGGGCATGGCTTCAAAGACATGATGCCATGCCCATTTTGCGAGCATGCACCATGCACGGTTTCGGCAGAACAAGAAGACCACAGCAGTGGAGTGAAAGGGTGAATAGGTGACTGGGTGACACCAACCCCAGTGAGTGCCTTTGTCTATATCTTCCCCAGTGACTTCACTCTCTTTACATACACAACGCTACCTTCTTTCCCATATCTCCTTTTGACAAACAACCTGCTTCCGCACCAGTGACGTAACTTCATCCCAGGTGCCTGGAGGCAAGATAAATGTTGGTGCCCCTCCAAATTTAAATATACCACCCCCCCAGCATCTATGCCAGACCCAGCTGCCGCTGCCCCCCTATGCAGTTCCTTTTATACAATGCCCCCAGTAGTGATCCCCCTATGCAGTGCCCTCAGTAGAGGTCCCCCTATGCAGTGCCCACCTATGTAGTGCCCCCCAGTAATGGTCCCCCTATGCAGTGCCTTCAGTAGTGGTCCGCCTATGCAGTACCTCCAGTAGGGGTTCCCCTATGCAGTGCCCCCAGTAGTAAGGCCTCTGTAGTGCCCCCAATAGTAAGGCCCCTGTAGTGCCCCCATATGATGCCCCAGTAGTAATGCTGCTGTAGTACCCCCGTGCGATCGCGGTATGTTTTTAGATACCCACCAGCCTGTCTCAAGATGCCCACTTTCCCTTAGTAACACACATCATGTCCAGGAACTGTATTAAACAATCGATAACATCGAGTACCATTGGACCCATACGCAGCACTTGTGGCTGACCATACCCTGCTGCAAGCACTGCAAATGCAGCAGTGTGTAAAACAGCCATCTGAATGGCGTTCAGACGTACAGACACGACTGCGTTCACACACCCCGTTTCCATTGACCACTCCATGTCACCACCCACAAATGGCTCGTCCCGTCACTCATTCTAGAGAGGCGTCTATGTACAAGGGGTGATCGCTTTGACTGGTTCGCGCACTCGCACTGCGACTTCTACACATGCGCAGATTGCAAACATCGGCAGGCTACGAGCGAAGAATCCTAGCGAACAGGTCTGAATCAGGCCCTCTATGCTATGAATGTAGCTCTGCAGTACCACTGTTTTACCAGAGGTGCTGCTCTTGGGCAATTGCACATTACCTGTAGGAGTCAATCTTATTCCCTGCTTGATCACCTGCACTTGCAGCACTGACTTTTTGTATTACTACCCCTCACTTTGCTGGTCACTGATTGTTTTCCCAGGAACTATGGAACCGATTCAGAAGCGGACACAAATCCGGTCAGTGCCGCGTCTTTTATTGCAGTGGATCTGAGATGTGCAAATTATCCGGTGGCTTCTCAGATCTGCATCTGAAGATGCAGCATTGGACAAACATTGGTCGCCCCATCGTAATTCTGAGCAACCCTATCATACCTCTGAGCAGCCCTATGGTTGGTCAGAATGTTCGGCACAACTAAGCTGCTGGGGTTAGTGAAACTGCATCGGAAGACACAGTCACTGGCTGTGACATGCCATTAAAATGGTTGAACCACACCTGCATTTTAATCGCCACCCCCCGTTACCTCCCCCAATAGTCTCTGGCTGTCAATGCAGCTGCATCTAAATCCACACTCCGAACGCTGTGGCAAGACCATTGTGGCACATGCGCAGTGCGGCTAAGATGTCATCATGAGGACATTGATGAAATGTCAACATGTTCAAAGTCACCGTTGGGCCAACGGACATCGGGATAGACAAATGAATGTCAAAGCTCCATAATTACTCACTAAAGGTGAGTGCAACCACTAGAAGCATTTTTTCAGCCAATGGGTTTAGAAGATTCACACTATGTCATTTTACTTCTGTCCCATCATCTCCTGAGTACTAGAACCATGACACTGAACACCCAGATGTAAAGAAGACACTCCGTTGCTCAGCAACCATTACAGGACAACAGTGTTAAGATTGTCCAATGTCTTCCTTTGTCATTTACATGGTGAGTGTTTATATTCCACTATACACCAACACCACTGTACAGCAGTGCATATTATTTATACACACCAATAAGACCGAAAAAGTGCTATAAACTACAACCCCCTGGAACTGAAGTTGAACATTTCCAATGTCCTACACTGCATATCTCTGGTCTTCACAAATTTCAGACACTTCTGGTGCAAGTCATCCACAATACTAAAACTGTACCGCTTATGCCATCTACAGAAGTCGTTAGTGGAACTGTTTTCATTGCTGGCAGTGGGGACCCAGGTGTGATGCACATTACTCAGCAGTACATCGCTGGCAGCAATAGGCTGAGCAGCTTAGTCATTTGTCCCTAGCTTCATCCCTGGTATTACATAAAGCAACTACAGCACACCTCCTCAAACATGCATATGGCTGCATTTTGGTATGCATATTCAGTACGCAAAGAATATATTTATGTGCAATCATTTTGTTGCGACAATACCAGTAATGTGGTGATAAGGCACTTATTACTGCCTTGTGATGTTGTTGCTCTAACAGCAGCCTTTCCCGTGATGCTAGACATGCTTACTGGTACCTAGATGCCTCCAGTTTTTTGTGTTTTTACAGTATCTGCATACTAGTGTTATTAAATGTATTTATGGATTAGTATTCCCACTCCTCTTTTTAAAAAACAAAATCTGTAATAGAAGTAATAGAAACGTGTCACCACAAGTTATTTCTGAGGTTTATAATTGGAGAAGAAACTATACAGATTAATCTAATGCTGGCACAAGCATACTGGAAACTGAACAGGCAGTGGAATGGATAAGCAGGTGACAGGTCAACTGCAGGTAGTAAGTGGAGCTACAATGGACATTCTAACTTAGATCAGACCAAGCTTTATCAGGACTGACAGAGAGATCATAGAGCTAGGCAAGGAGGTTTCAGGGCTGTTGGCAGACAGGCAGTGGCAGTTAAACGATGCTGTTAAACAATGCTGGGTCAGGGCTAGCAGTAAACAGACAGTAGTGGTCAAACAAGGCAGACAGGAAGAAACCAGGTCAAGGTAATGGCAGGAAAAGGCAACTAAATCCAAAACCAAGTGAGCAGCACTGCTTCGGAATAGCAGGTTAGAGTTAAGAGACAAGGCACCCATTTAAACCTATCAGAACCAGTTGGTTACCATCTGAGAAGCTGGTCCCTCATGATCCCAATGCACTACACCTGGGGAGAGAGAGGTTTATCCTGACAAAGAGATGCGACTGTCTTTATGGCAAATGGTCTGACAGTCGGAAGAGCTGTGATGTCAGGAGACAGAAAGCTGGAGCTGTTGTTAAGAAATGGCTGTGAGTGTGGTGATGGACGCATTGTTTAAGTTTAACACAACGTTTTCTCTCTCGTGTGTGAGAAGATTTTTCATATATTGGTCTATGTGTATTTGCAGATGTATTTCTCTGCTAAAGTGCAACATGATGGTACAAAATGTGTCCTATTAAAATTAGAGGGTAAGGCCCGAGGTGTCACCGGGTGTGGTGACACCCATTACAACACTCATTGCGTATGTGAGTCCACGTCCATGATGTGCCGATATGGGGGTGTGACCACGTGTCACGCCCCTGTCCTCTTTGTCATGCTGGGTGATTTGCCCAGCATGATGAGAGTTGCTGGGAACCCCCCAGCACAGTAAGGATGATGTCCGCATGTGCACGTCATTCATCACCTCTCCAGCGCTGTTCGGTGACACCATCCGAGTGGAGTTATAGAAACACAATTATATATATTATGTCTTATATACATATATATAATATTTAGTAAAGAAGGCACTGAAATGGGCCTTTTACATAAAGCTTATATTCTGATAAATACATTTAGGCCCAGGACATTACGTCCTAGTTAATGAGAGGTTCAGGAGTTCCTGCTTATTCCTGCTGAAAAATAGCCCTGATCACAACATTTATTAAATCACCCACCTGCTTACCAACATGTCACTTGTATAAACACACGAGCCCACAGGTCACTGCTTCCCCTAAGGTCAGCAGCTATATTTCCTGAAATAATTTGTGCTGCTGTGAACATTCCAATTATCTAATGGCCAAGGTGAGACAAACTGTAGCCAATAACTGGGGATAAACTAATAAGTAGGAAGTGAAGAATGGTCACAAAAAGATATTCTGATCTTACTGTAAGTGAGAGTTAGCGTTACATTATTATACTCTACACACAATACTGTAATAATACATTGATCATATAATTGTAATGACTGGGATCATTGTTTTTCAAAAAGTCTGCATGAATTCCAGCACTAGCCTAGTTGAATAGAACTAAAAAAGAAATATACTAGAGAACATTTTAGACCCCATTTGCTAAGCTAAAAATGTCAATCAAACTCTACACAGGAATGTTATAGTATCACTTTGTATCCTATGGGGATGAAAATCATTGTGCTCTTGTACTGAGAATCATGAGCACCATTTCACAGGGGATGCTGGAAGAGCCATTGTTCTACAGATAAAGGACACTGTAAAAATGATTGTTGCTGTGCAGTGTTAGATTTATTTTTTTATTACCATTCCACTTATACCAAAGCCCTATTTTATATCCTGAACAGAAAGTGTAATTTCAGATTATATTGTTTCATTTTACTCTTTTAGAAAATGTGAGCATCTTAGTATATTTTCCTTGGTTGACCTAGACAGGCTTTCATCAAGAATAGCGTGTCAACATCCAGACAGCTAGCTACTCTGTGCATTGAGTAGGAGACCACTTGATCTGCCAATTCCAGAGTTCAACAGCAATCCCAGCTCAAGGTTATGATCCTCCTGCCATTAGGCTGAGCACCCCCTGTTCTCTAAAATCAATAATCATAACAATCTTTCTGTCTGCATCGATTATTTCACTATACCAGTGAGATTCAGCCCCAAATGCCATGTCGTCACCTGTCAAAGGTCTGGACACACCACATGGCTAAATAACCAAGGTAAGAACAGCCAGTCCAGTTCATGTCTATCGGCCTCATGGGGAAGCCTGCAGAATACGTAGCAAATATATCATATACATATGAGAAGGTTAATAAGACACAGCTTATTTTTAGGGATCCTCAAATATGAGAGACAAACCAAAGAGAAACAATTAAGTAAGCTTTGGCTATATGTATTACCTTAAATTAAAGCTTACTGTTCCCAATTACTATTTAAATAATATTTACTAACTTATTTGTTTAAAAAAATAAAATAAAATCATATGCGCAATTATATATCAGAGTATTACGCATACAAAATCTAACCACATTAATACATAACTACATATAATAGGCCAGGTTTTTCAGGGGGGATGTATCATTCTAGACAAGTGGAGAAGTTGGCCATGGCAACCAATCAGCTTCTGGCTATCATAATAGACTGTACTTGATAAGTGCTTCCTTGAAGCAGATTGGTTCCTATTGGTAACATCTCGACTTGTCCTTTTTAGAAGGTTTGAAACATCTCCCCATTAAAGACAAATAAGGACCCCATTCCAAAGTTTCCAATGATTTAAAGACTTCAACAAAGGACCCTATAATATTTAGAGTGTCTTTATGTAGCCGTTACACATTGAGTAGATGTATCAACCCCAGGTCCCTCCTACCCACACACAGACCTGGCACATGGAGGAGAATGACTTTGCACAGACAGCAATATGGAAAAGTCAAAGGTTAGGTCTAGACAGTAATAAGGCAAGGAGTCTGCGAACAGGCAGCAGACATGATACAGATAAGCAAGACAGCAGTACAAGGACAAGTGGAGAAGTTACCTATCGCAGCCAGTCAGCTTCTAGCTATCATTTATCAAGTACTTTCTATAAAATGATAGGTAGAAGCTGATTGGTAACTATATATAACTAATCCACCTGTCCTCATTAGAAGTTTTGATACATCTCCTAAGGTCCTGTGTGGAAGAGTACAGTAATGCATTGTCATTGGGGTCCACAAATATTGGGATGCAGATTCTAAAGGGAACCCTGGTCCTCAAGCTGGACCCTCGCCCGAGAATGATGTACTTTGCTGCAAGCAACACACACTTGCCAGGCCACAGCTACTGATAGACAGGATACTGAATGATGACAGTTAGGGCTAGAAGCTCAGCGGTATGACAAGAAAAAAATGCCATGGGTCAGTAAACTAAGGTGGTCAAAAAAAAGAACCCTAGGTACATAGAATGCAGTAGAAATTATAGATATAGCAGAGCAACAACTAGGGTTGGCTAGGAGGGCACGTGCCCCGGGCACCAGACTTGAGGGGGGTGCCGAGGAAGAGATGGGGGGCCTGGGTGGCTGCAGTTGTTGACTTGGAGCCACCCACAGCAGCCCTTGAGAGCGTGACACAGCAGTGCAGCATTCTAAGGTGTCACCGGTTGTAAACCAATAGGAGCTCACGGACCGGCAGCCAATCAGCTGGCACTAGCCAAAAGGGCAGAGTGCTTTATATAAATCATTGATGATGTCACTGATGATGTCTTGGGCATGAACTGAAAGGCACCCTCACCCCACAACCTGTAGTGTGCCTAATAGGGTGTGATGATAAAGCATGTGCCTATATGGCATACCTCCCAACATTGCGAAGTTCAGGATTGGGACCCCCACGTGCTCAAAAAAGGGGCATGGCCTCACTGTAAACAGGCATGGCCTCAAGGCACTTCCCCCTTTTCATCACTCTGGGGGCAAACCCAGCACTCCCGGAGATACTGGGCTGCCCCCAGGCTCTCCCCACAGAGTGAAGAGATGTTGTGTGCATGTGCATGGCATATATTCATCCACCGCTCTGCTATGCAGAGCAGTGGTGAAAGTGATTTTCCCCAACTTCCCCCCACCGACCAGTGGGTTTCAACAGGATTACAGTACCTGAATAGCAGGACTGTACAGCCAGAATCAGAGGTATGATAAGGTATGATAAGGTCCACAGTTACTCGCTGATAGTGGGCTAATATTAATTCTCCTGTGCCCACCACCCAGAGTAAGCAGGAGGAACACTCCTAGCCGGCCAGTGACTATTCATTTTCCATTAATTTTTATTTCTACCGGAGGAGTAGTAAAAAGAGTATCCCCTGATGTAAGGGATCTTGTGTTTTACAGCATATATTGTTACATTGTGGGAAGACAGGGGTGACACGAGATCACAGAACTGTCTTGCTCAGCACCTCTCCTCACAATGACAGATCCGGCAGGCACGTGCTGTTCCCTTCGTGCTGCATAGACTTCACTGTTCACATTTTATCCTTTTATAAAAAGATAATTTAAACCAAACCATAATGTATAGCAGAAACTCTTCCCACGCCAAGATTAACTGATATATTTACTGCCAGCCTTAAGTGACAAATTAGAAAATGAGCTAGAAACGTAACTTTCGTATTTGTAGTCTCTTTTTTTTTAATTAACTTAAATTTGTAAGTACATTATACTAAAAGCGTACAATCATAATACACATGTACACATTTAGGGGCATATTTATCAGTTATCAGTGATGTGTGGTGAGGTCAATGGCTGGGGTGGCACGCATGGAGATGGGTCTGAGTATTGGGAGCCGATCTCGCCCCCTACTCACTGTAACTCTCCACTCACTACACTAAGCTTCAGTGTCCATTGATTCTCCTACCTGCATCACTGTGTCTTCTCTTGCTTCTACTGACTGAGCTCCGAGCTCTTAACACTGCAGTGCACTTCCTGGTCACATGACATATCCAAGGTGTCCATCAGTGCTCAAGGCATGCCCCCTCATACTCAGAGGCATACCTCTATTACCTCTCTTTCTGTGCAGCTTACTGCCCATGGTGTGTCCCCACCCCCAGCAGCAGTGTCTGACTATACAAAAACGAGGCTGAGCTGGTGCTGTCTCATCTCTCAGTCTACAGTCCCAGGTACTCCACTTAGCTGGTGAGTGTTAACTATAAAAATGATTACAATAAACAATAGTTGTAAATATCTTCTTTGTATTATTCTAATAATTTTTATATCAAATCTCAGGAGTATGGCAAGGGAGGATCTGCCTCCTACCCTGATTGCACATCCCTGTCAATTATCTAATTGCGGCAGTAAGAAATTATATACTGCACAACATTGTATAATAGTTCACATGCAGGGACAGGGGCTCCAAAAGGAGTGAAGTGTTCCCCTCAGCGGTCACTTCACTCTTCTACAGGAACCTGGGCAGCGCTACTGTGCATGAACGGTCTACCTACCTACCTGCTGTACCTACCATTGCCGGGGAGTGTATCATTGCGGGTCACGGGTCTTTCCACCATGTTTGGCTCTCAAAACTTCCCAGTATCGGATCTCGCATGTTTTGGATTGCATATTAAAGTTCCTCCCTCGTAATCGCGAGCCATTTCACACTGGAGAGCGGAGGGAGAAGGTGTGGGTAAAGCATAAAAATTGGCAACATTCCAAACACCACACGCAGTGGCAAGGAAAGGCTCAGGCCGTGGCCTCCCTTTGCGAGTGGTGGTCCTGCTACTGCTGTTTCGTGCACTAGATTGCCTATTGTGGAAGCCGGGGCCAACCACAGTCATGCCTCTTCTGAAACCTCAAATGCAACACCTTCTCACTCAAGGTTAACATGTGTCACCTTTAAAACAGGCAAATCAGAACAAAATTAAGGCTGTAAAACAAACTGTGTGTTCACAAACTTCACAAATCCCTGATGAGAGTCTAAGGGGTATATTTACTAAAGTGTGGGTTTATGAAATTGGAGATATTGACCATAGCAACCAATCAGATGTTACTTATCATTTATCCAGTACCTAAGTTCTAGAAAATGATAGCTAAAAACTGATTGGTTGCTATGGGCAACATCTCCATTTTTGAAAACCTGCTCTTTAGTAAATATACCTCTAAGTGTGTCCTTGAGTGTTATGTGTGAGTTTGACATTTCTGACACAGGGCCTGATTCATCAAGGAACGCAGTTGCTAATACGCACTAATCGGCCGATTGTTGTGTCCTGCGCATGCGTATGCACCCCTTTACCGAATGGGATGAAACCAACGCGAGGATTCTGAACAGGTTTTATGGGGGTTACGCTGGGCAGAACTTTGACCAGGGCAGCCTGATCTGAGCCTTCCACTGGGTAGATTTGGATGAAAACTTCACAGAGTGGTAACATTGGGTCCCAGAAGACATACTAGGGGGTTGAGA
Source organism: Taudactylus pleione (assembly GCA_031769625.1). Lineage (NCBI taxonomy): Eukaryota > Metazoa > Chordata > Amphibia > Anura > Myobatrachidae > Taudactylus > Taudactylus pleione. The sequence continues at coordinate 8,514,240 of JAUIMM010000004.1, forward strand.
TCCTGGTCAGACCTCTCATTGGTGTACACTAAGCAGAACTTTGACCCGCTGAGCCTATTCTGGGCCTTCCACTGGATGGATTAAATAAAAACTTCACAGAGGGGTGGCAATTGGTCTGGGATGTCTAATGGAGTGGTTGGGGTCCCAGTCAGACCTCATGTTTTGGGCCTTCCATTGAATGGATTTGGACGACATCACATAATTTGGATAAAAACTTCACATTGGATCCCAGAATACATACTAGGGGGTTGAGGTCCCGGTTGGACCTCCCATTGGTGTATGCTGGGCAGAACTTTGACCTGGGGAACCTATTCTAGACCTTCCACTGGATGGATTTGGATGAAAACTTCAGGATGGATTTGGACGACATCACATAATAAAACTTAATAACTTGAAGATTTAAATCCGGGCAATGCCAGGTACTTTAGCTAGTTGTAGATATATTACCCTTCCAGCTATCTTAGATTATGTTCAGCAGCCCTTGAATACAACAAAGTATAGAAGTTCAAAAGGGGAGCAACAAGCAAACACTCCTCAAATTTAACATATTTGATCAGCAGTTTGAGGATTTCATTGGTTGAAGTAGAGTAGGGGTTGGCTCATAGTGGTTGTAGCCAGACCTTTTCCCAAATACACTGCATCAGCTCCCCTAGAAACTAATAGCTTTGGCCAGTGAAAATTTAGCTATGGAAACCCACCAGACTCAAACATTTCATGATATTTATATTGCTTGGGCAACCTGTGCTTCATGCAGTGCAGACAAGTCTATAGATTCTGAGTACTAAGCTCTTATGAGCAGGGCCCTCTACCCTCTTGTAGTTCTCCCTACTTTAGTTTCATCTACTTCTTACTCACCACTAGGACACCTAACATTTGGTTGCTTATGCTCTGTTGCTTATTTGGGTGTTATGGTCACTAATGTAGCAATATATATTATCCATGTCCTGGTCCTGTATTGTATTGTTCTGTAAGTCGCTTGTCTACAACTTGTTTATGTACTTTGTAAGGCGCTGCAGAACATTTGTGGCGCCATATAAATAAATGATAATAATAATAATAATACTAGAACTAATTAACTTCTACCTATCATTTTATAGAATGTACTTAAAGCTAGCTATAAGCTGATTGGTTGCTATGGGTAACTGTCACTTGTCCACTTCTCCACTCTTTAGAAAGATTGATACATTTCCCCAAAAAATCTACTAATACTGAAATATACTGTATTGCTTTTTTTATTCTCGCTGGTTCAGTCACTTCTGTTGTCAAGCACCCATTTCAGAATGCAAGCCACAAGCTGAAAGCGACAGCCTCTCATGCACAGCGACTTTAGACTGGGACGGTGGTGAGTTTTCAGTAGTAATAGAGACCACGGTGTCTTTGTTCTCTTTCAGGATGGTGATATATTTCCATGGAGGTGCCATGTTTCTGGGAGCCCATTGATAAATACCTGCCTCTTGTTCCTGGCAAGATATCTAGTCATCTGATGCTTCATTGCCCTTTTTGGATACATTGCCACTTTCTCGATAACCATTCCTTTAGATTATTATATTGGGTACAGATTGGTGAAGGGGAGGTGTCATGAGCCAATATCTTGCTAAATGTTCCTTTGGATGAATATCTTGGCTCCAGATATGGTTGAAATCTTAAAGTCTAATTAGAAGGATTGACCTATTTGCTTGGTGCAGGTTGAAGGGCTGTTTATTAACAGTGGATCTGTTGCGGTTTGAGCTTACAGCCTTTAAGTAATCCTGGGGGCTTGGAAGGCAAAATCAATGTGAACAGTGGCAGTTTTCTGAAATAAACAGTGGGTCTTATTCATAGGGAGGAGTGACAGCAAACACAGCAGCCATTTATATATATTTCACCTTCTCTCAAGGTGAAAGAACCTAATGTTTAATGTCCAACTCACAAAACAGCATTTAGCACAACACTTACAATCACAAGTGATGAACTATCGTTTCAGGCCTCAATCTGCTCTCCAGACAGTGAGAGGCTGATTAAAGAAACTGAACCCCCTTTTATCAGCCTTCAACAGGTGGTCTGGTGGTCTGGTATTAAAGGTAGCTAATTAGCATCAGACGGAATCTAAGAACCTAGGGCATACATATCTCTCTTTGATAACTTGCCCAATGTGTATGTCACAATATATATACTGTATATATATATATATATATATATATATATAGTGTGTATGTATATATATATATATATATATATATTGTATTTTTAAGACAATGTATTGTATTTTTAAGGCAATGTAGTGCCAGCAGAATTTTACTTCTCATCCCGAAAGCTGTTATATGTAGACATGTCCGTCAAAGTCTACAGAAGCATGTCCATGCAGCACTCACTATCCTATGGGAAATGAAAATGATTGTGCTATTGTACCAAAAATCATAAATGTGATTTCGCAAGGGAAATCTCACAAGCCATTTATCAAGAAACAAAGGACACTGAAAACCTCCTTGCTGGTGTCCAATTTTTTTTTTTTTATACATTAACACCAAATAAAATACACAAATTATTTAATCTATATATAATACACATCAATGTTGGAGGAGATTGCTCTGCCCTGTCTCCTCAGAGGCGCTGGGACTCTGGGCCTGATTCAGCAAGGAATGCACCGATGCAGATGCACGCAGCCGGCCGCTGCAAGAATATGCTAATGATTGCATACATATGGCAATCGCAGCACAGATGCAGATGCCCAGCACTACACAAAGCTGCCCCCTTTACCCTCCGCTATTGTCCGTACTGATACGCAAGGCTGAGAAAACATTGGGAACATCAAGTAACATCGGATCCGCACGAAGACTAAAGATAGACCTGACCCTGCCTCAGGAGTTGAGAGACTTCCTGCAAGCAGAGGGACGCCAGGCTGCGTCTGCCATCTCAGTGGCTAATTTATGCATGCCCCTGTAACGAGGTGTGAACGCACTGGCACGTCTGCGTTCAGCCGACCACTCCCCGTATCCACCCACAAACGGCACTTCCCGTTGATCACTTTTCCCTGAGTCTGAGTATTCTCTGCGCTCAAATTTTGTGGATGCAGTGAGCGGTTCGCGCACATGCACTGCGACCCATACGCATGCACAGACCGCGAACATCAGCTGATTACGTGCATCTGCATCCATGCGTTCCTTGCTGAATCAGGCCTTCTGTACTGCTGACACCACATCACAGCATGACCTCCAACCCTGACTGAGGGTCTGAATCAGATTGGCACGCGAATGCCATCTCCGCTGCCATCTCTCACGGATTGCAATAGCAAAAATGTGCTAATGGCTCTAAAGCTTACCCAGGCATAGAGACGCCCACTGCTGCCTTATATCCGTCTGACGACGCGCAACAGCGGAAACATCGGGAACATTGACGCAGATCTGGCAGCCACACAGCCTTTGAGGAAGTCTGACCTGTCTCAAACACTGCAGTTCTCCTGACATGCTGAGTTAAACCATCCCGACATGCCGCATACTTACCGACTTTTGGTATTCTGACCAGCGGCATCCTGTCAGCCGGGATTTCATCATCTTGGCAACTTATTCCCATACAAATAGGGACAATCACAACTTCTGCATTCAGTCCAGGTCCTGATTTGTGAAAAGGCCAAGACCGTTCTGCAGAATATTGTAAGGCCAGAACTTAGAAACTCTGCAATGCGGCCAGTTTCACTGAGAAAATATGACTTTCATGATCTTTCACTGCAAATCCCGGCAGCAATATTGCAGCTGCCTTTTTGTTTCATATTTCTTAGTATAAATCTGCCCATATAATATCAAATCAGTTTTTTATACTATTGGACAAAATATTTATTTCTTTCATACATACTGTATATTAGGGATGAGCGGGTTCGGTTCCCTGAGAACCGAACCCACCCGAACTTCGGGGATCCGGGGCGATCCGAGCCCAAGCTCGGATCTCCCTGTCTGCCCCGGATCCCTCTCCCGAGGCAAAACCTCGAGATCTGCTGTCGGATCTCGAGGTTTTGCCTCGAGCGGCCATTTTTAAAAAAATGCCTTTGCCTTTAATGGGCAAAGTGCTGATTGGCTGACAGAGCCGTCTGTCACGGCTCTCAGCCAATCAGCATTATGGTGCTTATTTGCATGTAGCACGGACTCGTGAGATCCGTGCTACATGCATCTGTGTGACTGACAGTGACACAGAGCACAGATGGGTCAGTGAGACCCTTCTGTGCTGCTGTGTATTTCAATGACACAGATGCACGCACGGACCAGGAGATCCATGCTACTTGCATCTGTGTCATTGACACAGAGCACTGACGGGTCCGTGAGACCCGTCTGTGCTGCTGTGGTGAAAAAAAAAAAAAAAACCTGTGTAAAAAAAGAAAAAAATGGCGTGCCCCCCCCCAAAAAAAGAGCAACCAGCCCCGGGCATTAGTGACCCAGTGCTGGGTGTGCTTAAATACAGGGGACAAACGATGTAGGGGTCCCCTGTACTTAAGCACAACCAGAACCGGGCTAGTCAGAACCAGCGCTGGTTGCCAAAATACGGGGGACAAACGACGTAGGGGTCCCCCGTATTCTGCGCAACCAGCTCTGGGCTCTGATCCGGTCCTGGTTCTGGAAATACAGGGGAAAAAAATTAGTAGGGTTGCCTGTATGTTCCAGAACCAGCACTGGACTTTTTCTAGCGGGGGGCTGATGCCACAGCCCGGGGAGCCCTTTCACCAGGCCCCCCAGCCGCAGCATCAGCCCTGACCGCTAGTCAGCCCAGGCCGGGGATCCCTGGAGAGCTGGGGACCCCCCCAATAAAGGGGTCACCCTCTCCAGGGCACCCCAGGCCCAGGCTGATAGCCCGGGGCTATCCCCGCCACCCCTGGTGGCGGTGAGTGGCGGGTTGATTGTGTGGTGTGGTGTAAATAAAGAATATCAAACATTGTCTTTACAAGTAGAACTGCAAGTCCCAGCTAGCCTGCCCTGCATGCTGGTACTTGGAGAACCACAAGTACCAGCATGCAGGGCATTAAGGGCCCACTAGTACCTGTAGTTCACCTGTAAAAAAAATGTTTAAAAAAACACAGGACACACACACCGTGACAGTATAAGTTTATTAAACATACATACACACACACACACACATGTACACATACTCACCTATGTAACATGGTCCACTTGTCCGGTAAAGTATCCATAGGGGACCTGTGAAAAAAAACATACTCACCATCTCCTATGCGAGGTTCTGTCCTCTTCGTTCCAAAGTAGGCATCCCCGGACTTGGCAAAAAAACAAAACGAAAACGCGATCCACGAACTTAGTACCGTTCTATAGAACGGTACTTCCCGAATGAGAGCTTAGCGGCGGGGTATCACCATGGAAACCCCGCTGCTAAGCGTTCATTGGCTGAGAGAGGTCATCTCCCGTCTCTCAGCCAATGAACGGTTCCCTCCATTGTAGTCAATGGTGGGAGCCGCAAGGTTATTAAAGTTTACCCTGCGGTTCCCACCATTGACTACAATGGAGGGAGCCGTTCATTGGCTGAGAGACGGGAGATGACCTCTCTCAGCCAATGAACGCTTAGCAGCGGGGTTTCCATGGTGATACCCCGCCGCTAAGCTCTCATTCGGGAAGTACCGTTCTATAGAACGGTACTAGGTTCGTGGATCGCGTTTTCATTTAGTTTTTTTGCCAAGTCCGGGGATGCCTACTTTGGAACGAAGAGGACAGAACCTCGCATAGGAGATGGTGAGTATGTTTTTTTTCACAGGTCCCCTATGGATACTTTACCGGACAAGTGGACGATGTTACATAGGTGAGTATGTGTACATGTGTGTGTGTGTGTATGTATGTTTAATAAACTTATACTGTCACGGTGTGTGTGTCCTGTGTTTTTTTAAACATTTTTTTTACAGGTGAACTACAGGTACTAGTGGGTCCTTAATGCCCTGCATGCTGGTACTTGTGGTTCTCCAAGTACCAGCATGCGGGACAGGCTAGCTGGGACTTGCAGTTCTACTTGTAAAGACAATGTTTGATATTCTTTATTTACACCAAACCACATAATCAACCCGCCACCCACCGCCACCAGGGGTGGCGGGGATAGCCCCGGGCTATCAGCCTTGGCCTGGGGTGCCCTGGAGAGGGTGACCCCTTTATTGGGGGGGTCCCCAGCTCTCCAGGGATCCCTGGCCTGGGCTGACTAGCGGTCAGGGCTGATGCTGCGGCTGGGGGGCCCGGTGAAAGGGCTCCCCGGGCTGTGGCATCAGCCCCCCGCTAGAAAAAGTCCAGCGCTGGTTCTGGAACATACAGGGGAACCCTACTAATTTTTTTCCCCTGTATTTCCAGAACCAGGACCGGATCAGAGCCCAGAGCTGGTTGCGCAGAATACGGGGGACCCCTACGTCGTTTGTCCCCCGTATTTTGGCAACCAGCGCTAGTTCTGACTAGCCCGGTTCTGGTTGTGCTTAAGTACAGGGGACCCCTACGTCATTTGTCCCCTGTATTTAAGCACACCCAGCACTGGGTTACTAATGCCCGGGGCTGGTTGCTCTTTTTTGGGGGGGTGCACACCATTTTTTTCTTTTTTTACACAGGTTTTTTTTTTTTTTTTTACCACAGCAGCACAGACGGGTCTCACGGACCTGTCATTGCTCTGTGCCAATCACACAGATGCATGTAGCACGGATCTCCCGGGTTCGTGCTACATGCAAATGGGCACCATAATGCTGATTGGCTTCCTGTCTGCCACTGCAGTGCCACTCCTAGATGGGCCACGTGTTTGTGCCACCCACTTGTGTCGCTTAGCATAGTCATCCAGCTACCTCGGTGCAACCTTTTGGCCTAAAAACAATATTGTGAGGTGTGAGGTGTTCAGAATAGAGTGGAAATGAGTGGAAATTAATGTTATTGGGGTTATTAATAGCGTAGGAACAAAAAAAGGCCCATTTTATGTGATTTTAGCGTTTTTTTTTTTTTTTTTAAGAAAAAATCCAGATCCAAAACACAAAACCCAGAACCCAAAACACGGAAGGGTGGTTTTGGCAAAACCAATCCAGATCCAAAACACGAAGAAAGATCCAGATCCAAAACCAAAACACAAAACACGAAAAGTGGCCGGTGCACACCCCTACTGTATATTGTAATGCACATAGTAAAGGTTGGCGTGGCCATACAGTGTTGCGACAATAATGGTTGGGGGATGAGCACCCCAACAAAATTGTCCTTGAGGACAGTCTAAATACAGGAGCCGAAATCCCGACAGTTGACATCCCGAAGGTTAGTATCAGGGTGTTAGGGGGAGGTTAGGGTTAGGGTGTGGGGTTAGGGTTAGGCACTGGGGGGAGGGATAATGGTTAGGCACCGGGGAGGGACTGTTAGAATTAGGGTGCGGGGAGGGGGAAGTTAGGTTTAGGCATTGGGGGGAGGTTAGGTTTAGGCACTGGGGAGGGGGTGTTAAGTTTAGGGTGCAGGGAAGGGAGGGGGAGGTTAGGCTTAGGCACTAGGTTAGGGTTAGGCATTGGGGAGGGTGAGTTAGGGTAGGGGTTAGGGCAGGGGTTAGGAAAACACTTACATTCCTATGGGTGTCGGGATTCTGGCTGTCGGGATGCCGCTGTCCGTATTCTGAACAGTGGCATCCCGACAGCAAGGATTTCATACCCAACCCAAAATGATCACATAGACCCCAAGCACAATAATAATAAAAGCAAGAAGGACAGCAAATAATGGACCCCACTGGCTAAGAAGCAGCTAATAGGGACAGGACAGCTAAAGGCTTCTGAAGAGTCAAGTTTAAACCTACTGCAAAGAGGAACCTGACCCCACTCAACTTTTGTTGAACGCTTGGTTAATGTATTTACTTGGGCACATAATAGATGCATATTATTGGGCTATGATTGTAATGCCCTATATTTCTAGTTGAAAGATTTAAAGCCCCTTGATACAGCATCTACTGTACTTTCAGCTTTTGATGTGAACCCATATGTCAGTATTCAAGGGTGCATTCTTTCCTGGCAATAACACTGTTTTTTTTATTAGCTGTCATCTAGTGGACATCAGCTCAAGTTTTATAGTACAAGGGATGATCGGGTCATGTTAACCAAATGATGTGCCTCTAGATCGTCTTATATTTCATTCTGATGTCAAGGTTTATTTTACAAGTTTCATAAGTTTAATACTTTGAGATGGAAAGGAAACATAAAGTATTTCAATTTCGCTTTAATATTAAGAGAAGTGGTCATTTGTAGAATGTGCAGTGTCTAAAGTACATAAACTACCATTGCACTAATACTATATTTTTTTTAGGAACAGCTAATTTAGGTATCACAGGATATTTATGCAGAGGTAACTCCAGGATAAACAAATAACTAAAGGATTTAAAAAAAATACATATTATAATACATTTGAAAATCCAAATATTGCAAAGGGATTTAATATACAGTTAAACATGTCACACATCGGGTTCCGGGTCACCGTCACTGGGTCCGGCTATATCACCATAGTGCCAACTGTGTCCCCGCTGGCCGCCTGCAGCATCCCTGAGATTTGTGATCACTCATCTTTAAACATGCAGTTCCTGTTGTTCAGCATAATGGGCCCACCATGTTGGAAATTATCACATGATTCACTCTGACAAACCAGTGTCCGGCAATTCCAGTCACATGATTTTTCCAGCCTATCAGTTCTAAGGCCGCCCTATTTAAACCAGGAACTGCTGACAGCTCATTGCCAAAACAAATACTCTCCCTGGAGATCACTACCCTGGTTCCTGGTTCTGTTTGCATACTGCATCTGTTACAGTCGTCAGTCTCCAGTATTTGCCTCATAAGCATTTTGCCACAGTGTGTTCCAGCACACCTACTCCAGTAATTGCTTCAAAAGCATTGTGTCTCAGTGAGTTCCAGCACACCTGCTCCAGTAATTGCTTCACAGCATTCTGCTTCAGTGTTATCCAGAAAACCTGTACCAACATTGATTCTCAGCATTCTGTTCAGTGCTCTCCAGGAAACCTGCTCCAGTATTGCTTCATAGCATATCTTATTGCAGCCTGCTTTCTATTGTGCACAGCACTCATTTCCAACACCACCTGCAGCCTGCTTCTATTGTGCACAGCACACAGTTCTAACACCACCAGTAGCCTGCCTCTGCTGACTGCTGATGGTCCAGCAGACCTACTGCCTGACTCAGTCGTGCCACTGCACCCAACTCCAGTATATCTTCAGTATGTTTCAGATTTTCCCTATTGCTATCGCAACTTAAGGCCCATATACAGGGTGCGATATGCAACTTGCGATGCGGCTTGCAATCCGACGGCCAACATAACGGACGGTCCCCACACATGGAGCGATCAGATGGCCAACCACCCGATATGCCGGCACCCCTGTCCCCCACCCGCACAGTGCTGCATGGGATCAAGTATCAAGTGAACATGCAGTAAGATCTGGAGGTGCGATGTACGACCCCATGGGAGCACACACTGGTTAATATCATGTCCACACATGATACGATATAGCAGCGATATCATACCAATCCATCGGATCGGCTGCTATATCGCACCGTGTGTGGGGGCCTTTATTCTGATTCCTGCATCAGTCCTGTTTTCATTCGCCTTAAGTCTATACTAGGGGTGTGCACCGGCCACTTTTCGTGTTTTGTGTTTTTGGTTTTGGATCTGGATCTTTCTTCGTGTTTTGGATCTGGATTGGTTTTGCCAAAACCACCCTTCCGTGTTTTGGATTCTGGGTTTTGTGTTTTGGATCTGCATTTTTTTTTAAAAAGCATAAAAACAGCTAAAATCACAGAATTTGTGGGTTTTTCTGCTGCTATGCTATTATTAACCTCAATAACATTAATTTCCACTAATTTCCAGTCTATTCTGAACACCTCACACCTCACAGTTTTGTTTTTAGGCCAAAAGGTTGCACCGAGGTAGCTGGATGACTATGCTAAGCGACACAAGTGGGAGGCACAAACACGTGGCCCATCTAGGAGTGACACTGCAGTGGCAGACAGGATGGCAGTTTGAAAAACTAGGCCCCAAAGAGTACATAATGCAAAGGAAAAAAAAGAGGTGCAAGATGGAATTGTCCTGGTGCCCTCCGACCCACCCTTATGTTGTATAAACAGGACATGCACACTTAAACAAACAAATCATTTCAGCGCCAGGGTCTGCCACACGACTGTGGCTGAAATGATTGGTTCATTTGGGCCCCCACAAAACAAGCTGTAAATTAATCTGTCCCTGCACAAACTGGCTCTACGTAGGCAAGATGTCGTCCTCATCCTCCTCATACACCGATTCCTCACCCTCTTCAGTGTTGTGTACATCCTCATCCTCACAGAATTCATCCCCGCTGGAATCCACCACCACAGGTCCCTCTGAACGTTCTGGAGGCTGGTCTCCCTGGAAAAATTGATAATTCATTTTGATGAACATCATCTTCTCCACATTTTGTGGAAGCAACCTCCTATGCCTTTCGCTGACAAGGTTCCCGGCTGCACTAAACACTCTTTCGGAGTACACACTGGAGGGGGGGCAACTTAGGTAAAATAGAGCCAGTTTGTACAGGGGCCTCCAAATTGCCTCTCTTTCCTGCCAGTACAGGTACGGACTGTCTGACATGCCTACTTGGATGCTGTCACCTATGTAATCCTCCACCATTCTGTCAATGGTGACAGTATCATATGCAGTGACAGTAGACATGTCAGAAATTGTTGCCAGGTCCTTCAGTCCGGACCAGATGTCCAAACTTGGTCCTGCCTGCCCTGCATCACCGCCAGCGGGTTGCTTAGGATACCTAAGTTGTTTCCTGGCAGCCCTAGTTGTGGGAGAAAATGAAGAAGGAGCTGTTGACGTGTCACATTCCGCTTCAGCTGACAGTGTTTTCACCAGCAGATCTTTGCACCTCTGCAGGCTTGTGTCGGCCGGAAAGAGAGACACCACATACGCTTTAAACCTAGGATCGAGCACGGTGGCCAAAATGTAGTGGTCTGATTTCAACAGATTGACCACCCTGGAATCCTGGCAAAGCGAATAAAGGGCTTCATCCACAAGTCCCACATGCTGAGCGGAATCGCTCCATCTTAGCTCCTCCTTCACTTTCTCCAGCTGCTTCTGCAAAAGCCTGATAAGGGGAATGACCTGACTCAAGCTGGCAGTGTCTGAACTGACTTCACATGTGGCAAGTTCGAAGGGCTGGAGAACCTTGCACATCACGAAAATCATTCTCCACTGCGCTTGAGTCAGATGCATACACCTTCTTTGCCTATGTCATAGGTGGATGTATAGGCTTGAATGGCCTTTTGCTGCTCCTCCATACTCTGAAGCATATAGAGGGATGAGTTCCACTGTGTCACAACCTCTTGCTTCAGGTGATGGCGGGGCAGGTTCAAGAGGGTTTGCTGGTGCCCCAGTTTTTGGCATGCAGTCGCTGAAGGGCGAAAGTGGCCTTAAATTTTTTGGGCCACCCAAAGCGTCTCCTGCACGCCCCTGTCGTTTCTCAGAAAATTCTGCACCACCAAAAGTATTGTGTGAGCAAAACATGGGATGTGCTGGAATTTGCCCAGATGTAATGCCCGCACAATATTGCTGGCATTGTCAGATATCACAAATCTCCAGGAGAGTCTAAGTGGGGCAAGCCACTGGGCGATGATTTCCCTCAGTTTCTCTAAGAGGTTGTCAGCAGTAAGCCTCTTACTGAAGCCAGTGATACACAGTGTAACCTGCCTTGGAACGAGCTGGCGTTTCTGAGCTGCTGCTACTGGTGACGCTACTGTTGTTGCTGCGTAAGGCGATACATCTACCCAGTGGGCTGTCACAGTCATATAGTCCTTAGTCTGCCCTGTTCCACTTGTCCACATGACCGTGGTTAAGTGGACAATGGGTACAACCGCATTTTTTAGGACACTGAGGACACTTTTTCTGACGTCTCTGTAAATTCTCGGTATCGCCTGCTTAGTGAAGTGGAATCTAGACGGGATTTGGTACCAGGGACACACTACCTCCATCAATTGTCTAAATCCCACTGCACTAATGGCGGATATCGGACGAACGTCTAACTCCAACATAGCAGTCAAGGCCTCAGTTATCCGCTTTGCTTCAGGATGACTGCTGTCGTACTTCATCCTCCTCGCTAAGGACTGTTGGAGGGTCAATTGTTTAGTAAAAGTAGTGGTGTTCCTACTTCCTCTCTGGGATGATGAATGATGCCCAGCAGCAACAGTAGCAGCGGCAGCAGTAGGCGTAGCAATGCAGGATCCTCCGGAGGAATCCTGGATAGGAGAGTCAGTCATGCCAGTGACATGGCCTGCAGGACTACTTCCGATCCTGACTAAGGAGGAAATTGACGAGGAGGGAGTTGACGGTGTGGTTTGCAGGCACTTGGATACAACAGGACAAAGGAATTTAGGTGTCCCTGGACTGCTTACGGTCTTAGCCAAAGTTTCTGAACGTTTCCCTACTTATTTCACCTTTACATATGGTACATATGGTAAGACAGTTGTTGTCTGGATTTGGATAGAAATATTGCCAGACCAAAGAGGTGGAATGTTTGGTCTTCTGCCCAGGCATGACCGTGATGGGCATTTTCATCCCACGGACAACAACTGTCTCCCCCGGAGCCTGATTTAAACAAACCACATCTCCATCAGAATCCTCCTCATCAACTTCCTCCTCAACGCCAGCTACACCAGTATCCTCATCCTGTTGTACTTCAACAGTGACATCTTCAAAATATCAGCAAGTGGACTGTGGGTGCTCCTTCCAGCACTTGCAGAGGGCGTGCAAATGGTGGAAAGAGCCACATATTCCCATCCAGTGTTGGGAAGGTCAGGAATCGCAACCGTCGCCACACTTGAACTCTCCTTGTATGCCCTCTACTATGACATTGGGCATCGGCCTTGGCAGATGACGTTGATGGCATTTTATTGTCTATGTAATGACTAGTGGCAACAGCTTCAGCACTAGCAGGAAGTGGTACTTGATCTTTCCCTATTTTATTTTTATCGGACAAAGTTTGGTCCTCCATTTATGTTATATTTATATATATATGTGCGGCTAAGGCGCACATAAACAATAAGAATAAGAAATTTTTATTTTTTTTGGGTTACACTTTGGGGGTTACACCACCCTTTAACAGACGAGCCAGCTGGCCCTTTACTTATGATACAGACGCATGCTTGGCACTGCTCCTTTGTTGATGCACATGCAGCTACACAATTCACAACATAGAAAAGAAGAATTTTGTATTTTTTTTGGAGTGCACTTTGGGGGTTACAGCACCCTTTAACAGACTTATGACACAGGCGCATGCTTGGTGCTCCTCCTTTGTTAATGCACGTGCGGCTACAGCGCACACAATACACAACACAAAAAAGGAATTTTTTTCTTTTGGAGTGCACTTTGGGGGTTACGGCACCCTTTAAGAGATGAGCCAGCCTTCCCTTTACTTATGACAGAGGCGCACGCTTGGCACTGCTCCTTTGTTGATGTACGTGCGGCTACAGCGCACACAATTCACAACACAGAAAAGAAGAATTTGTAATTTTTTTGGAGTGGACTTTTGGGGGTTATAGCACCCTTTAACAGACTTATGACACAGGTGGATGCTTGGCGCTGCTCATTTGTTGATGCACGTGTGGCTACTGCGCACACAATTCACCAACACAGAAAAGAAGAAATTTTTATTTTTTTTGGAGTGCACTTTGGGGGTTACACCACCCTTTAACAGACAAGCCAGCCGGGCCTTTATTTATGACAAAGGCGCATGCTTGGCGCTACTTTGTTGTGAAACGTGCGGCTACAGCGCACACAATTCACAAACACAGAAAAAATAATTTTTTACATTTTTTTGGAGTGCACTTTGGGGGTTACAGCACCCTTTAACAGACGAGCCAGCCGGCCCTTGATTTATAACACAGACGCACGCTTGGCGCTAATTTGTTGATGAAGGTGTGGCTACAGCACACACAATTCACAAACAAAAAATATATATTTTTTTTTTTTTGGAGTGCACTTTGGGGGTTATAGCACCCTTTAATAGATGAGCCAGACGGCCCTTGATTTATGACACAGGCGCACGTTTGGTGCTATTTTGTTGATACACATGTTGCTACAGCGCACACAATTCACAAACTCAGAAAAAAATAATTGTCTTTTTTGCACTTGGGGGGAGCACCCCTGATGGACAGATCACCCCCTGGACAACATTACAGCACCCCTTTAGGACTACAGCCTTTATGGGACACTGCACAACACAGCCCAGCCAGCTCCTATAGACTTTGGAGTGGACACAGCCCCTATGGACAACTGACTGCACAACACAGCCCAGCCAGACCCTATGGACAACAGCAGCACAACACAGCCCAGCCAGCCCCTATGGACTTTGGAGGAGTGGACACAGCCCCTATGGACAACAGCAGCACAGCACAACGCAACACAGCCCAGCCAGCCCTAACTCCCACCCTCCCTCTTCACTGTCCACAGCCGACGTGGGGTCCTTTTATAGAATCCAAAACCCACGAGATTTGACAGCGGAATGATGACGTTTTGCCTCGATTTCAGATCGGAGTCAGGTGGGAAAACTCGGGCCTGACTCGGATCTGACTCAGATCGGGGGGTCTTGGGGGGATTCGGATTCCATAAATCCGAACCCGCTCATCCCTAGTCTCTACCTATACAGTGGTCTGAATGAGGAGAAGCATTATCAGGCCATCCAGTATAGTTTACCCTCCTGCACTTGTAGTTAGCCCTAGGGGTTCCTATCCAAACCATCAAAACCTCAGTAATGTGACAAAATGCCATTGTTACTCCTATACATGGTATATTTTACAGATGCTCGCAGACCCAGTATTTGGGTTTTGGGTTTGGATCTTGCAACACCACCCTCGAGTGTTTTGGTTTTGGATTCGGATAAAATCGATAAAAACAGCTAAAATATCCGAATCCAAAACCTGAGTTTGTTTTTTAAATCCGAGTTCGTAACCAGCAACAGATCCGAACCGGGTCTCGGTTCAAACCGGGTCACAAAAGTGAATAAGAACCTTGACCCGGTTCTACTTGGAACCCCTGATTTAACAATTCCAATCACTTTTTGGTTGCAATCTGTGATCTGTGAAGCCCATACATTGCAGATTTTTATACACAATCGATTGCAAATTGCAGAATTAACACCCTTACACCTAAAGAAAGTGTATGCAAATAGTAGGTATTTTCATCCATTTGCAGTGTTTGTGATGTAATAAAGATGTGCAAGATGTGTACCAACCTGTAATAGAAGCACATGTGCAGACACAACCATGTTATAAACCATTTATTATTATTTATTAGCCACCCGTTTAACTTCTAAACCCTATCTAATACAGCTGAAACAATTCACTGGGGTCAATCCAGCTAGCTAGCTGGTTTGTTTCTTGAAACTCACAGACTTCGCACGAATGCACGCTCCCGAGAACTCTCCAGTCCAATTAAAAATGTCTATTTGCGGTACTCACAGCAGAGGTTTGCAAATTGACTGCCAAATGCAATGTGAGCGAAGTGCATGAAAAAGTGGGGAGACCATTAGGAAGGTACTGTAGGTTTTAAAATGGTGTCAAATGGCTGATTTGTGCTTTTTATTTTTTAGAAGCAAAAAAATTATAAAAAGCAAATTTTTTTCGTTTACTCTCAAATGGATTAAACGAAAAATGCAAAAAAAGTAGGAAAAAAGGTGATTTTGGGGTACTTTGAGGGCACCTTGACAAATTTAAAATAAAAAGAAAAAAAAATCAATTATTTTTCAATTAAAAAAATATTGTAATTAAATATGGGGTGCCTAAACTAACGAAAAAGTTGATTTTGAGGACAATTTTTTTACCCCCATTTTTAATTTCTATTTAGTCACTAGGTGGTGTCCATGGAGTTCAGCACAGTGTCCCGACATTTTAACCTTAAAATAAAAATTTTCCTTTCCATCTCTGGGAGGTGCGAATGGAAAAATGTGAATTCAGTCTGACTGATTCAGTGCGAGTTGCTAATTGGATTGCAAAATTCGCCATGCGAATTCGAAGAGAAAATAGCAACTCGCACCTTGCAATTCGCACCTAATTGGATTGGCTCCACGTCTTGCGCACATAAAATAATTATAATAATAATAATAATACTGGATAAACATGCTCTCAAAAGCCTAGGGGTCAATCCAATTGTCCGCGAAGGGTGCGAGTTGCCGTTGCCACAGTGTTAAAAGGCGGGCAATGACATCTGAATTTTCACCCCTCGTGGCCTGCTCTGAGCCTGAATTCGCACAATTTTGCTCAGAGCCCTATGGGGCTGAGCACTTTTGTGCGAATTTGGGCTGCCGCCAAGTGCGGCTTTTGTCGTTATGACTCGCACCTGCAAGATCATTGCAGACAATTGGATTGAGCCCCTAGTCTATGCCTATCTGATGAAAAGAGCACCAATCAATTTTATGGGAATGTTCGCAAACAGCCAATTGCAAGCAGTGTGATAGTGCTGGCTGCCATGATCATCATCCACTATTTCCGTTTTCCACATTTGGCACCTTGGGTGACAATCCTTTGTATCTGTTGCAGCAGAGAAAAAGTGCAGTGACCGATATCTACAGTGGTTAACATAGTGTAATCATCAATGCCAGCCATTTGTACCTAGCGGTACACTGCAATTTAATATTAACGGTGAACCCAGCTGTGACTAAGATATTATACCCCACAGTGGCCAGCATACTAGTTTATACAGTGGGTGTGTTAAGACTGCTGAGTAGTGGCTAAAAAAAAATCTGGCCTGCAATTATTTAATACATTATACATAGGATTTTCCATTATATTAAAATTTTCCAGTAGTGCCCAACATACAGTATTGTACCTTTCCCAACCTAGTATATTTATGTCCAGCAGTATCCAACACATTACATATGAATGGTTTACATATAATACCTAGCAGTGTCACATACATATATCTACCAGTGTCTGACATTTTATGCCAGGTAGTTCCCACGACTTTGGGCCGGATTCAATTAGAGGTGAAAAGTGCCGTTTGGAGATAAGTTTCCGCCTGTTTTCAAACTTTCTCCATTGTCAATTCCAGGACAATTTCGCCTAAGTGGAAAGTCAATGCATTGTAATAGGCGGAAAAGTATCTCCTATGAATAGCAGGTGAAAAAAATTGCAAAATCGTTATTTTGGGGTGCAAACGTGGGGAAATGACTCAGAAACCTTGGGACAGCCCCCCTCCAAAGGACAAATCAGCCAAAAAAATTAAAAAATAACCTAAGAACACCCCAAAAAAGACATGTTATTTTTGGGACAAAAAAATAAAAAGTGGGGGGACAACTATAAAAACTAGCGAAATAGACTTCTTGGGGTACTGTAAGGAGGGACTAAGAATTTTTGGGATTGCAGGTGTGTGTATGAGGGTGATTTTACACATTTTTTAAAAGTTCACTTTAAAAACACAAAAATATGCCAGCACCCATTTTCAAGTACCCCAAATTTGACAGGACTATTTATGTTTGCAAAAAAAATTCTGTTTTCTACCATTTTTCAGCACTTTTACAAATAAGCAGATATAAAGCTTTTAACACAAATTAATGACACAAAGTACCTTTATTAGGGCTAATAGTACACACTTGTACTGATTTCCAGTGTCAGTGCAACTTATTTTGGGGTACAGACTGATTCCCCCAATCCATTCAGTACTTTCCGCCTGTTCCGCATTCGGCGCTTTCCGTTCTCGCCTGTTCCCGAATTGAATTAGGTGAAAAGCAGGGACGTGCACGGAAAGATTCCGCCTCTGAAACAGGCTAAGGAGGCGGAAAGTCGGTCAGGCGAATCTTTTCCGACTTTTCGTACCTAATTGAATTCGGGCCTTAGCAGGGAGGAAAAAACTGGGATCTCATGTGTCCTTGTTTTTACTGGACACCCCCCAGTTTTTCCACCGAAAATATTTATTCTGCAGTGTTAAATTTCCCAGAACACAGACAGAGACACCTGATGCGTCTAACATAACGGCAATCTCCTGTAGCAGGTATTATATCAAACATGGGAAAAGAGAGTTTATTGAGAGTTAATTGCTTTCATATACCGCAAAATGGTTAAACTAATTATAGCCATATTGTAAATTATATATCTCACTGAAAATCACATATGTGCCCCAGTTTTCAGAGATTCTTAAAACCTGACAAGGGCCAAGCTGTAGCCAACAACATCCATCGGTTGGACCCATGGGTGGCAGCTCTGTGGGCGCTGGAGTACATACCATATTGGTATTTCTGTGTAACTGTCTGTGCATGGCATCTTTTTCAGTCACATCGGAGGAGGTGGTACATGAACATGAACGACACTCCCCCACCCAAATCATTTTAAAAAGTAGACTCCCATGATTGGTGCTGCCAGCGATTGATATAAGATCTACATCATACACTTTCCATGACTCAAGACTGAGCTCCATTGGATGCAAGGACGGGCAAGTTGAGTGGTATTAAAAATAATTACAAATAACATGACAGCGCTATCATCATAACAGGTATATACATACTCATCACAAATTTATTCAACCATAGAATCAATATAATGAAATATATACTTCTAAAATATTTTGTAGGTATTCTAATCTGAACCTCAAATAAATACATACAGTAGTATTAACTAGGGGTGAGCGGGTTCGGATTTCTGAAATCCGAACCCCCCCGAGCCCCCCCGATCCGAGTCCGATCCGAGTCAGGCTCGACTTTTCCCGCCTGACTCGGATCTGAAATCGAGGCAAAACGTCATCATCCCGCCTTCCGAGTCTCGCGGGTTTTGGATCCTATATAAGGTACCCGCGTCGGCGCCATTTTCTCACTCGGCTGTGGACAGTGAAGAGGGAGGGTGGGAGTTAGGGCTGTGTAGTGTAGTGTAGTGTAGTGCTGCTGTTGTCCACTACTTCAAAGTCCATAGGGGCTGGCTGTGTTGTGCTGTGCTGCTGTTGTTAATAGGGGCTGTGTCCACTACTTCAAAGTCCATAGGGGCTGGCTGGACTGTGTTGTGCAGTCAGTTCTCCATAGGGGCTGTGTCCACTCCAAAGTCCTGTGCAGTGTCCCAGTCCTAAAGGAGTGCTGTAGTGTTGTCCAGGGGGTGCTCTGTCCATCAGGGGTGCTCCCCCCAAGTGCTAAAAAAATAATATATTTTCTGTGTTTGTGAATTGTGTGCGCAGTAGCCGCACGTGCATCAACAAAGTAGTGCCAAGCGTGCGCCTGTGTCATAAGTAAAGGGCCGGCTGGCTTGACCGTTAAAGGGTGCTGTAACCCCCGAAAGTACACTCCAGTCCAAACCAAAAAAAAATTATTTTCTGAGTTTGTGAATTGTGTGCGCAGTAGCCGCACGTGCATCAACAAAGTAGTGCCAAGCGTGCGCCTGTGTCATAAGTAAAGGGCCGGCTGGCTTGACCGTTAAGGGTGCTGTAACCCCCGAAAGTACACTCCAGTCCAAACCAAAAAAAAAATTATTTTCTGTGTTTGTGAATTGTGTGCGCAGTAGCCGCACGTGCATCAACAAAGTAGTGCCAAGCGTGCGCCTGTGTCATAAGTAAAGGGCCGGCTGGCTTGACCGTTAAGGGTGCTGTAACCCCCGAAAGTACACTCCAGTCCAAACCAAAAAAAAAATTATTTTCTGTGTTTGTGAATTGTGTGCGCAGTAGCCGCACGTGCATCAACAAAGTAGTGCCAAGCGTGCACCTGTGTCATAAGTAAAGGGCCGGCTGGCTTGACCGTTAAGGGTGCTGTAACCCCCGAAAGTACACTCCAGTCCAAACCAAAAAAAAAATTATTTTCTGTGTTTGTGAATTGTGTGCGCAGTAGCCGCACGTGCATCAACAAAGTAGTGCCAAGCGTGCGCCTGTGTCATAAGTAAAGGGCCGGCTGGCTTGACCGTTAAAGGGTGCTGTAACCCCCGAAAGTACACTCCAGTCCAAACCAAAAAAAATTATTTTCTGTGTTTGTGAATTGTGTGCGCAGTAGCCGCACGTGCATCAACAAAGTAGTGCCAAGCGTGCGCCTGTGTCATAAGTAAAGGGCCGGCTGGCTTGACCGTTAAAGGGTGCTGTAACCCCCAAAGTACACTCAAGTCCAAACCAAAAAAAAAATTATTTTCTGTGTTTGTGAATTGTGTGCGCAGTAGCCGCACGTGCATCAACAAAGTAGTGCCAAGCGTGCGCCTGTGTCATAAGTAAAGGGCCGGCTGGCTTGACCGTTAAAGGGTGCTGTAACCCCCAAAGTACACTCCAGTCCAAACCAAAAAAAAAATTATTTTCTGTGTTTGTGAATTGTGTGCGCAGTAGCCGCACGTGCATCAACAAAGTAGTGCCAAGCGTGCGCCTGTGTCATAAGTAAAGGGCCGGCTGGCTTGACCGTTAAAGGGTGCTGTAACCCCCAAAGTACACTCCAGTCCAAACCAAAAAAAAAATTATTTTCTGTGTTTGTGAATTGTGTGCGCAGTAGCCGCACGTGCATCAACAAAGTAGTGCCAAGCGTGCGCCTGTGTCATAAGTAAAGGGCCGGCTGGCTTGACCGTTAAAGGGTGCTGTAACCCCCGAAAGTACACTCCAGTCCAAACCAAAAAAAAATTATTTTCTGTGTTTGTGAATTGTGTGCGCAGTAGCCGCACGTGCATCAACAAAGTAGTGCCAAGCGTGCGCCTGTGTCATAAGTAAAGGGCCGGCTGGCTTGACCGTTAAAGGGTGCTGTAACCCCCAAAGTACACTCAAGTCCAAACCAAAAAAAAAATTATTTTCTGTGTTTGTGAATTGTGTGCGCAGTAGCCGCACGTGCATCAACAAAGTAGTGCCAAGCGTGCGCCTGTGTCATAAGTAAAGGGCCGGCTGGCTTGACCGTTAAAGGGTGCTGTAACCCCCAAAGTACACTCCAGTCCAAACCAAAAAAAAAATTATTTTCTGAGTTTGTGAATTGTGTGCGCAGTAGCCGCACGTGCATCAACAAAGTAGTGCCAAGCGTGCGCCTGTGTCATAAGTAAAGGGCCGGCTGGCTTGACCGTTAAGGGTGCTGTAACCCCCGAAAGTACACTCCAGTCCAAACCAAAAAAAAAATTATTTTCTGTGTTTGTGAATTGTGTGCGCAGTAGCCGCACGTGCATCAACAAAGTAGTGCCAAGCGTGCACCTGTGTCATAAGTAAAGGGCCGGCTGGCTTGACCGTTAAGGGTGCTGTAACCCCCGAAAGTACACTCCAGTCCAAACCAAAAAAAAAATTATTTTCTGTGTTTGTGAATTGTGTGCGCAGTAGCCGCACGTGCATCAACAAAGTAGTGCCAAGCGTGCACCTGTGTCATAAGTAAAGGGCCGGCTGGCTTGACCGTTAAGGGTGCTGTAACCCCCGAAAGTACACTCCAGTCCAAACCAAAAAAAAAATTATTTTCTGTGTTTGTGAATTGTGTGCGCAGTAGCCGCACGTGCATCAACAAAGTAGTGCCAAGCGTGCGCCTGTGTCATAAGTAAAGGGCCGGCTGGCTTGACCGTTAAAGGGTGCTGTAACCCCCGAAAGTACACTCCAGTCCAAACCAAAAAAAATTATTTTCTGTGTTTGTGAATTGTGTGCGCAGTAGCCGCACGTGCATCAACAAAGTAGTGCCAAGCGTGCGCCTGTGTCATAAGTAAAGGGCCGGCTGGCTTGACCGTTAAAGGGTGCTGTAACCCCCAAAGTACACTCAAGTCCAAACCAAAAAAAAAATTATTTTCTGTGTTTGTGAATTGTGTGCGCAGTAGCCGCACGTGCATCAACAAAGTAGTGCCAAGCGTGCGCCTGTGTCATAAGTAAAGGGCCGGCTGGCTTGACCGTTAAAGGGTGCTGTAACCCCCAAAGTACACTCCAGTCCAAACCAAAAAAAAAATTATTTTCTGTGTTTGTGAATTGTGTGCGCAGTAGCCGCACGTGCATCAACAAAGTAGTGCCAAGCGTGCGCCTGTGTCATAAGTAAAGGGCCGGCTGGCTTGACCGTTAAAGGGTGCTGTAACCCCCGAAAGTACACTCCAGTCCAAACCAAAAAAAAATTATTTTCTGTGTTTGTGAATTGTGTGCGCAGTAGCCGCACGTGCATCAACAAAGTAGTGCCAAGCGTGCGCCTGTGTCATAAGTAAAGGGCCGGCTGGCTTGACCGTTAAAGGGTGCTGTAACCCCCAAAGTACACTCAAGTCCAAACCAAAAAAAAAATTATTTTCTGTGTTTGTGAATTGTGTGCGCAGTAGCCGCACGTGCATCAACAAAGTAGTGCCAAGCGTGCGCCTGTGTCATAAGTAAAGGGCCGGCTGGCTTGACCGTTAAAGGGTGCTGTAACCCCCAAAGTACACTCCAGTCCAAACCAAAAAAAAAATTATTTTCTGAGTTTGTGAATTGTGTGCGCAGTAGCCGCACGTGCATCAACAAAGTAGTGCCAAGCGTGCGCCTGTGTCATAAGTAAAGGGCCGGCTGGCTTGACCGTTAAGGGTGCTGTAACCCCCGAAAGTACACTCCAGTCCAAACCAAAAAAAAAATTATTTTCTGTGTTTGTGAATTGTGTGCGCAGTAGCCGCACGTGCATCAACAAAGTAGTGCCAAGCGTGCACCTGTGTCATAAGTAAAGGGCCGGCTGGCTTGACCGTTAAGGGTGCTGTAACCCCCGAAAGTACACTCCAGTCCAAACCAAAAAAAAAATTATTTTCTGTGTTTGTGAATTGTGTGCGCAGTAGCCGCACGTGCATCAACAAAGTAGTGCCAAGCGTGCACCTGTGTCATAAGTAAAGGGCCGGCTGGCTTGACCGTTAAGGGTGCTGTAACCCCCGAAAGTACACTCCAGTCCAAACCAAAAAAAAAATTATTTTCTGTGTTTGTGAATTGTGTGCGCAGTAGCCGCACGTGCATCAACAAAGTAGTGCCAAGCGTGCGCCTGTGTCATAAGTAAAGGGCCGGCTGGCTTGACCGTTAAAGGGTGCTGTAACCCCCGAAAGTACACTCCAGTCCAAACCAAAAAAAATTATTTTCTGTGTTTGTGAATTGTGTGCGCAGTAGCCGCACGTGCATCAACAAAGTAGTGCCAAGCGTGCGCCTGTGTCATAAGTAAAGGGCCGGCTGGCTTGACCGTTAAAGGGTGCTGTAACCCCCAAAGTACACTCAAGTCCAAACCAAAAAAAAAATTATTTTCTGTGTTTGTGAATTGTGTGCGCAGTAGCCGCACGTGCATCAACAAAGTAGTGCCAAGCGTGCGCCTGTGTCATAAGTAAAGGGCCGGCTGGCTTGACCGTTAAAGGGTGCTGTAACCCCCAAAGTACACTCCAGTCCAAACCAAAAAAAAAATTATTTTCTGTGTTTGTGAATTGTGTGCGCTGTAGCCGCACGTGCATCAACAAAGTAGTGCCAAGCGTGCGCCTGTGTCATAAGTAAAGGGCCAGCTGGCTTGACCGTTAAAGGGTGCTGTAACCCCCAAAGTACACTCCAGTCCAAACCAAAAAAAATATTATTTTCTGTGTTTGTGAATTGTGTGCGCAGTAGCCGCACGTGCATCAACAAAGTAGTGCCAAGCGTGCGCCTGTGTCATAAGTAAAGGGCCGGCTGGCTTGACCGTTAAAGGGTGCTGTAACCCCCGAAAGTACACTCCAGTCCAAACCAAAAAAAAATTATTTTCTGTGTTTGTGAATTGTGTGCGCAGTAGCCGCACGTGCATCAACAAAGTAGTGCCAAGCGTGCGCCTGTGTCATAAGTAAAGGGCCGGCTGGCTTGACCGTTAAAGGGTGCTGTAACCCCCGAAAGTACACTCCAGTCCAAACCAAAAAAAAATTATTTTCTGTGTTTGTGAATTGTGTGCGCAGTAGCCGCACGTCCATCAACAAAGTAGTGCCAAGCGTGCGCCTGTGTCATAAGTAAAGGGCCGGCTGGCTTGACCGTTAAAGGGTGCTGTAACCCCCGAAAGTACACTCCAGTCCAAACCAAAAAAAATTATTTTCTGTGTTTGTGAATTGTGTGCGCAGTAGCCGCACGTGCATCAACAAAGTAGTGCCAAGCGTGCGCCTGTGTCATAAGTAAAGGGCCGGCTGGCTTGACCATTAAAGGGTGCTGTAACCCCCAAAGTACACTCAAGTCCAAACCAAAAAAAAAATTATTTTCTGTGTTTGTGAATTGTGTGCGCAGTAGCCGCACGTGCATCAACAAAGTAGTGCCAAGCGTGCGCCTGTGTCATAAGTAAAGGGCCGGCTGGCTTGACCGTTAAAGGGTGCTGTAACCCCCAAAGTACACTCCAGTCCAAACCAAAAAAAAAATTATTTTCTGTGTTTGTGAATTGTGTGCGCAGTAGCCGCACGTGCATCAACAAAGTAGTGCCAAGCGTGCGCCTGTGTCATAAGTAAAGGGCCGGCTGGCTTGACCGTTAAAGGGTGCTGTAACCCCCGAAAGTACACTCCAGTCCAAACCAAAAAAAAATTATTTTCTGTGTTTGTGAATTGTGTGCGCAGTAGCCGCACGTGCATCAACAAAGTAGTGCCAAGCGTGCGCCTGTGTCATAAGTAAAGGGCCGGCTGGCTTGACCGTTAAAGGGTGCTGTAACCCCCAAAGTACACTCAAGTCCAAACCAAAAAAAAAATTATTTTCTGTGTTTGTGAATTGTGTGCGCAGTAGCCGCACGTGCATCAACAAAGTAGTGCCAAGCGTGCGCCTGTGTCATAAGTAAAGGGCCGGCTGGCTTGACCGTTAAAGGGTGCTGTAACCCCCAAAGTACACTCCAGTCCAAACCAAAAAAAAAATTATTTTCTGTGTTTGTGAATTGTGTGCGCAGTAGCCGCACGTGCATCAACAAAGTAGTGCCAAGCGTGCGCCTGTGTCATAAGTAAAGGGCCGGCTGGCTTGACCGTTAAAGGGTGCTGTAACCCCCAAAGTACACTCCAGTCCAAACCAAAAAAAATATTATTTTCTGTGTTTGTGAATTGTGTGCGCAGTAGCCGCACGTGCATCAACAAAGTAGTGCCAAGCGTGCGCCTGTGTCATAAGTAAAGGGCCGGCTGGCTTGACCGTTAAAGGGTGCTGTAACCCCCAAAGTACACTCCAGTCCAAACCAAAAAAAAAATTATTTTCTGTGTTTGTGAATTGTGTGCGCAGTAGCCGCACGTGCATCAACAAAGTAGTGCCAAGCGTGCACCTGTGTCATAAGTAAAGGGCCGGCTGGCTTGACCGTTAAAGGGTGCTGTAACCCCCGAAAGTACACTCCAGTCCAAACCAAAAAAAAATTATTTTCTGTGTTTGTGAATTGTGTGCGCAGTAGCCGCACGTGCATCAACAAAGTAGTGCCAAGCGTGCGCCTGTGTCATAAGTAAAGGGCCGGCTGGCTTGACCGTTAAAGGGTGCTGTAACCCCCGAAAGTACACTCCAGTCCAAACCAAAAAAAAATTATTTTCTGTGTTTGTGAATTGTGTGCGCAGTAGCCGCACGTGCATCAACAAAGTAGTGCCAAGCGTGCGCCTGTGTCATAAGTAAAGGGCCGGCTGGCTTGACCGTTAAGGGTGCTGTAACCCCCGAAAGTACACTCCAGTCCAAACCAAAAAAAAATTATTTTCTGTGTTTGTGAATTGTGTGCGCAGTAGCCGCACGTGCATCAACAAAGTAGTGCCAAGAGTGCGCCTGTGTCATAAGTAAAGGGCCGGCTGGCTTGACCGTTAAAGGGTGCTGTAACCCACAAAGTACACTCCAGTCCAAACCAAAAAAAAAATTATTTTCTGTGTTTAGCCACACGTATATATCAAATCGATATAACATAAATGGAGGACCAAACTTTCTCCGATAAAAATAAAATAGAGAAAGATCAAGAACCACTTCCTCCTAGTGCTGAAGCTGCTGCCACTAGTCATGACATAGACGATAACATGCCATCAACGTCGTCTGCCAAGGCCGATGCCCAATGTCATAGTAGAGGGCACATACAATCCCAAATGGCAAAGTTCAGGAAAATGACCTTGAAAAATACATTTAAATCAGCTGAAGAGAAACGTAAACTTGCCAATATGCCATTTACGACACGGAGTGGCAAGGAACGGCTAAGGTCGATCCCTAGTATGTTCATGACTAGTGGTTCAGCTTCACATGACGATGGAAGCCCTCCTCCCACTAAAAAAATCAAAAGAGTTAAGCTGGCAAAAGCACAGCGAAGAACTGTGCTTTCTAAGAAGATATCACAAATCCCCAAGGAGAGTCCAAGTGTGGTGGTGGTTGCGATGCCTGACCTTCCCAGCACTGGACGGGAAGAGGTGGCTCTTTCCACCATTTGCATGCCCCCTGCAAGTGCTGAAAGGAGCACCCACAGTCCACTTGCTGATATGCAAATTGAAGATGTCACTGTTGAAGTACAACAGGATGAGGATACTGGTGTAGCTGGCGCTGAGGAGGAAGTTGGCGAGGAGGAT
Source organism: Taudactylus pleione (assembly GCA_031769625.1). Lineage (NCBI taxonomy): Eukaryota > Metazoa > Chordata > Amphibia > Anura > Myobatrachidae > Taudactylus > Taudactylus pleione. The sequence goes on from JAUIMM010000004.1 coordinate 8,540,591, forward strand.
TCTGATGGTGATGTGGTTTGTTTAAATCAGGCTCCGGGGGAGACAGTTGTTGTCCGTGGGATGAAAAAGCCCATCACGGTCATGCCTGGGCAGAAGACCAAACATTCCACCTCTTTGGTCTGGCAATATTTCTATCCAAATCCGGACAACAACTGTCTTGCCATATGTACCATATGTAAAGGTGAAATAAGTAGGGGTAGGGACGTCAACCACCTAGGAACATCCTCCCTTATACGGCACCTGCAGCGCGTTCATAAAAAGTTACTGTCAAGTTCAGAAACTTTGGCTAAGACCGTAAGCAGTCCAGGGACACCTAAATCCCGTTGTCCTGTTGTATCCAAGCGCCTGCAAACCACACCGTCAACTCCCTCCTCGTCAATTTCCTCCTTAGTCAGGATCGGAAGTAGTCCTGCAGGCCATGTCACTGGCATGACTGACTCTCCTATCCGGGATTCCTCTGGAGGATCCTGCATTGCTACGCCTACTGCTGCCGCTGCTGCTGTTGCTGCTGCTGGGAGTCGTTCATCATCCCAGAGAGGAAGTAGGAACACCACTACTTTTACTAAACAATTGACCCTCCAACAGTCCTTAGCGAGGAGGATGAAGTATGACAGCAGTCATCCTGAAGCAAAACGTATAACTGAGGCCTTGACTGCTATGTTGGTGTTAGACGTGCGTCCGGTATCCGCCATTAGTGCAGTGGGATTTAGACAATTGATGGAGGTAGTGTGTCCCCGGTTCCAAATCCCGTCTAGATTCCACTTCACTAGGCAGGCGATACCGAGACTGTACAGAAACGTCAGAAAAAGTGTACTCAGTGTCCTGAAAAATGCCGTTGTACACAATGTCCACTTAACCACGGACATGTGGACAAGTGGAACAGGGCAGACTAAGGACTATATGACTGTGACAGCCCACTGGGTAGATGTATCACCTTACGCAGCAACAGCAGCAGCGTCACCAGTAGCAGCATCTCAGAAACGCCAGCTCGTTACAAGGCAGGCTACGCTGTGTATCACCGGTTTCAGTAAGAGGCACACCGCCGACAACCTCTTAGAGAAACTGAGGGAAATCATCGCCCAGTGGCTTACCCCACTTAGACTCTCCTGGGGATTTGTGATATCTGACAACGCCACCAATATTGTGCGGGCATTACATCTGGGCAAATTCCAGCACGTCCCATGTTTTGCTCACACAATAAACTTGGTGGTGCAGAATTTTCTGAAAAGCGACAGGGGCGTGCAGGAGACGCTTTGGGTGGCCCGAAAAATTTCTGGCCACTTTCGCCATTCAGCGACTGCGTGCCGAAGACTGGAGCGCCAGCAAACACTCTTGAACCTGCCCCGCCATCACCTGAAGCAAGAGGTTGTGACGCAGTGGAACTCAACCCTCTATATGCTTCAGAGGATGGAGGAGCAGCAAAAGGCCATACAAGCCTATACATCCACCTATGACATAGGCAAAGGAGGGGGTATGCACCTGACTCAAGCGCAGTGGAGAATGATTTCCGTGTTGTGCAAGGTTCTCCAGCCCTTCGAACTTGCCACACGTGAAGTCAGTTCAGACACAGCCAGCTTGAGTCAGGTCATTCCCCTCATCAGGCTTTTGCAGAAGCAGCTGGAGAAAGTGAAGGAGGAGCTAAGACGGAGCGATTCCGCTCGGCATGTGGGACTTGTGGATGAAGCCCTTCATTCGCTTTGCCAGGATTCCAGGGTGGTCAATCTGTTGAAATCAGACCACTACATTTTGGCCACCGTGCTTGATCCTAGGTTTAAAGCCTATGTGGTGTCTCTCTTTCCGGCCGACACAAGCCTGCAGAGGTGCAAAGACCTGCTGGTGAACACACTGTCAGCTGAAGCGGAACGTGACACGTCAACGGCTCCTTCTTCATTTTCTCCCGCAACTGGGGCTGCCAGGAAAAAACTTAGGTATCCTAAGCAACCCGCTGGCGGTGATGCAGGGCAGGCAGGACCAAGTTTGGACATCTGGTCCGGACTGAAGGACCTGGCAACAATTTCTGACATGTCTACTGTCACTGCATATGATACTGTCACCATTGACAGAATGGTGGAGGATTACATCGGTGACAGCATCCAAGTAGGCATGTCAGACAGTCCATACCTGTACTGGCAGGAAAAAGAGGCAATTTGGAGGCCCCTGTACAAGCTGGCTCTATTTTACCTGAGTTGCCCCCCCTCCAGTGTGTACTCCGAAAGAGTGTTTAGTGCAGCCGGGAACCTTGTCAGCGAAAGGCGTAGGAGGTTGCTTCCACAGAATGTGGAGAAGATGATGTTCATCAAAATGAATTATCAGCTCTTCCAGGGAGACCAGCCTCCAGAAGGTACAGAGGGACCTGTGGTGGTGGATTCAAGTGGGGACGAGTTAATACTTTGTGAGGATGAGGATGTACACACTGAAGAGGGTGAGGAATCGGTGGATGAGGAGGATGAGGATGACATCTTGCCTCCGTAGAGCCAGTTTGTGGAGGGACACATTAATTGCCAGCTTGTTTTGTGGGGGCCCAAACGAACCAATCATTTCAGCCACAGTTGTGTGGCAGACCCTGGCGCTGAAATGATTGATTTGTTAAAGTGTGCATGTCCTGTTTATACAACATAAGGGTGGGTGGGAGGGCCCAAGGACAATTCCATCTTGCACTTCTTTTTTTTCTTTGCATTATGTACAGTTTGGGGCCTAGTTTTTCTAACTGCCATCCTGTCTGCCACTGCAGTGTCACTCCTAGATGGGTCACGTGTTTGTGCCGCCCACTCGTGTCGCTTAGCATAGTCATCCAGCTACCTCGGTGCAACCTTTTGGACATGAAAACACTATTGTGAGGTGTGAGGTGTTCAGAATAGACTGGAAATGAGTGGAAATTAAGGTTATTGAGGTTAATAATAGCATAGGAGCAGAGAAACCAACAAATTCTGTGATTTTAGCTGTTTTTATGCTTTTTAAAAAAAAAATACAGATCCAAAACACAAAACCCAGAACCCAAAACACGGAAGGGTGGTTTTGGCAAAACCAATCCAGATCCAAAACACGAAGAAAGATCCAGATCCAAAACCAAAACACAAAACACGAAAAGTGGCCGGTGCACACCCCTAGTATTAACAAGTAAGTACTTGCAATACAGAAACGTGTTGAGCTATCAAAGGGATTTACAGACCTGTGGGTCACCTCTATAATATTCAGTATATCTATGCCACTGATATTACACTCCTTTCTGGACTAAAAGACCTCTCTGAAGGGGAGCATGTGTTACTATTAGAACGAGGTAACAGCACACAATACGGACCAGTATCATCTGCTCCAGAATTTTCCCAATTGGAAGACAACACCGTGCACTTGCTGCTGTCTACCCCCGGCTGGGGCAAAACTACCGGTGACTACAACAAATATCCCTTCAGACAGACTGCAGCTGCCGGCTCTATGAATACAGCTTAATGTGAATGGTACGAGCCACACAGATACCAGCCAAGGACCCTTATCCCTACAAGTAACAGGACGACTTTTGGAGCTTGGTTTTGGCTCGGAGATATGGGTAACTATTTTTACTCATTACTCAGATCTTTGATCCAGGGATGCCCAGCAGAACTAACTTATACTGGGTATATTAAGGTCTAAGACAACCTATTCACCCAACCTCTGAAAACATTTCATATCTCACTGAATTCCCTTCAAAAAGGGATCAGACTGAATGCTTACTCTTTTGATGACTGTATGATTCCATCTACTACACAGGGGATATAATTCCACCACCACAAAACCACAGTCTTTGTGATTGAATTATGCACTTCCCTTACCCATTTTAATTTTTATATCTCTTTTAAACCTTCTTAATCCTATGTACCGTATGTATTTATTTGAGGTTCAGATTAGAATACCTACGAATATTTTATAAGTATATATTTCATTATATTGATTATATGTTTTAATAAATTTGTGATGAGTATGTACATTATGCCTTTTATGATGATAGCGCTGTCTTTTTATTTTTAACCTATATATGTGCTGGGATGTTTTGCACTATTCCCTTCATTTAAGATAGCTGCTTCCTCATACCTATTTGAGAGCAACCCCGTTCCTTAAAAATATTTAAGCCCAGTGGCAACTCCAGAGGTGGGGCTGCAGCGCCATCCAAAATTCAGATAGGGGAGCCACGCTAACTGCCAGTGTGCCCCGGTCGGCGATGTTTGGCAGCGTTTGGGGTGGCAGTTGGTGAGGCTCCCCTGTTTGAATTTTGGACTGTGCTGTAGCCCCACCTTTGGAGCTGCCACTGTTTAAGCCACCTAATAGACGTGCACAGCCAGAGGAACACTGGGAATTTTTTCAAAGTCAGAGGCCCAGTTTTATGCAATATTTCAATTAGTTGTCTGTCAGTTTGAAAAAAGAAATTGGTTGTACTTTTGACAGGTTGACTGTAGGCTCATCAGCTAAAAATAATGGGAAAAAGACAGAAATAAATGGCCTACATTGCATCTTCCGTTTTCTGCCGTACAATGGCGTGCCACCAGAGGTTGCAGAGGTCGCTGGTTATATGATATCTCAGCATTACATGGACAGCAAGATGCCTAGCACTTTCAAGGTTTACTTTATAATTAATACCCTTTGTGAAGCTTTTATTTTCATCATACAGACACCATGGAAAGCTTCCAAGACACGTCTCCAACTTTCAATAAGACAATGTAAACAGAGTCTCTCTACAGAGTTCACTTTAACATTGAGACCGCTGTCCAGAGATCGAACACAGAGATAGCTAGTGCTGCTTCTATGTTCCTTTGTGCACTTCAGTCATGACCCTAATTAATGTGCCTTGTTTAAACACGCAGTTCTCCAGCTAATGGGTGGCTCTGTTTAGACAATTAAGCAAAGCTGACAAGGAAATATTCCCTGAAACCCGGTCATAAAAAGTACATTATGCTGTATTATTATGAGTCAAGTAGCATTTATAACCTGTGCACTACAATACAGAGTGATCAATCATTACCTGCCACTGAGGTATGTTAACATCAGATCAAAGAGTGAGCACCAAGTTAAACAAACAAGGACACATAAAAATCGCCTTAGCATTTTACAAATATAGTAAAAACGAACATACTTGAACCTCCCCTAGAAATTGATTTACATTAGCTGGGAGATGTAGATAAAAGTTTAAGGTTGCTATTGTAAACAGTCACTAAATGATCTCCTTGGATGTATGTATAAGCGTTATATGTAACAGTGGGCTGAGGTTCACCTAAGAGATCTTTGGAGACACATCTTCTATATGGTGCCCAGACCTTTACATGAGATGGCAAGATCATCTGTCTAGGCTAAATGTGCAAGGCGTCTTCAAGTATAAATGTAACACAAATCTAATAAGAAACAACATAAAATATTAAACAGGATCAGTGCTGAGCTGTTTAAAGTTAATAATAAGACCAATGAAAAAAGTTACTGTAATCAGAATTGCTTTTCATTCCCAGAACTTGCCTGGCTAATCAGCGACTCATCCTAATTGTTTTACTAATTGCTTCACTTGTCCAGTGTTTTATTACTTCCTGTCAGCCTTTCCCATCCACCCACCAAAAATGATACATTTAGGGTGATCAGATAAGCTACTGGAGAAAGGGGGGTAAACTGCAGGAAGGCAGAGATAGGGACATACATATATGGGGTGTCTATTTTATTCAAATATTGATTTTGTTGTTGTTGTCAGATGTCTGCACTAAATAAAAGACATGTTTTAGTATTTCAAAGCAAATCAAAGATGATCTGACACTAAGGCCAAAGATCACAAGAATAAAACAAGGGTAATATTTCGTATCTAATAATACTACTAATAATAAATAATACAACAACTACTACTACTACTACTACTACTACTACTAATAATAATAATAATAATAATAATAATAATAATACAAATCTACTGCTACTAATACTAATAATACAGCTTCTACTACTACTACTTCTACTAATAATAATAATACAAATACTACTACTACTACTTCTACTACTACTAATAATAATAATAATAATAATAATAATAATAATAATACAAATACTACTACTAATAATAATACATCTACTACTACTACTACTAATAATAATAATAATACAACTACTACTACTGCTACTAATAATAATGCTACTAATAATAATACAACTACATTACTACTGCTACTACTATTACTAATAATAATAATAATAATAATAATAATAATAATAATACAACAACTACTACTAATAATAATAATACAACTACTACTACTGCTACTAATAATAATACTACTAATAATAATACAACTACATTACTACTGCTACTAATAATAATACTACTAATAATAATACAACTACATTACTGCTACTACTATTACTACTACTACTAATAATAATAATAATACAACTACTACTAATAATAATAATACAACTACTACTACTGCTACTAATAATAATACTACTACTAATAATGCAACTACATTACTGCTACTACTATGACTACTACTACTACTAATAATAATAATAATAATACAACAGCTACTACTACTAATAATAATACAACAGCTACTACTACTACTAATAATAATACAACTACTACTACAGCTACTAATAATAATACTACTAATAATAATACAACTACATTACTGCTACTACTACTACTACTACTAATAATAATAATAATAATAATAATAATAATAATAATAATAATAATAATAATAATATAACAACTACTACTACTAATAATAATAATAATAATAATAATAATAATAATAATAATGATAATAATACAACTACTACTACTGCTACTACTACTACTACTACTAATAATAATAATAATAATAATACAACTACTAATACTGCTACTACTACTTATAATAATAATACAACTACTACTACTACTAATAATAATAATAATAATAATAATAATACAACTACTACTACTAATAATAATAAAAATACAACTACTACTACTACTAATAATAATAATAATACAACTACTGCTACTAATAATAATACAACTACTACTACTGCTACTACTACTACTACTAATAATAATAATAATATTAATAATTGCTATTATTATAATTATCTTTTATTACTATTTTATTACGGTTATTATTTTATTACTAGTTTTTATTTTTTAGTCACTACAAAGTGTCAGCAGTGCTTTACACAAGGTAAACAAAAACACATTTAACCTTTTCACATCTGCATCATACCAATGGGCCTTTTTATCAAAGCAAATTTGCAGGATATACCCTGAGGACACTAATTTCTGGGAGGGTATCCACAAATATTATGTAAGTATGTAAGGGGGTCGCTGCAAATATCAGTGATATCTGCTTTAATCCCCCATTTTCATTTGCAAAAGGTTCTAATGAGGGAATCTTAATTGCTGAATTTAACAAGCAAAGCATTTGGGAGCTTGGCCCCGGTAGAACGCCATCTACAGATGACGTTAGCTACCTGGGCATACTTGCCTACTCTTCCGGAATAATCATGAGGCTCCAGAAAATCGTGTGGTGCTCCCGGCTGCCCAGAAAGTGGGCACCCCTTCCACAGCCGTCCAATTGAGGGCAGTCGGGGGGGGTGGGTGATGACACAAAGCGATTTGCATTGAACCACGTCATCAGTGCCCCACCCCATGCTGCAAATTGCCAGTAATCTCGACATTGTGTAGTGGGGGGCAGGGCCACAATGATGCAATCATACGGTCATGCCCCCACTTTCACCCCACATGCGTAGTAGAGCAGCAGGGGGCTGAAGCAGGAAGTAAAGAGATTGCATATGCGATCACTTTACTTCTGATCACTAGGATGGGCTCTTATTGGAGCCCCGGTCCCAGCGAATCAGAGATCATACATACCAGTGAATAAAGATTCCTTATTGCCGTGAGTTGCGGCAATAATTAATTTTTAAAAGCGAGGGTGGGCCACAGTTCATAATGTACATGCCCCCATGATTAATGTTCACTAAACCTTATCATTGCCAGAATGTAGGCTACCCAGTTGGGAAATTTAAATGAGAGACAGCCTACATCTGGGTTTAACTGAAAAGAAACCAAGCATATTAGTGTGGCCGCAAAATGACAGAAATAAAAGGTAAGTAATAATTGTGATTAAAAAAAAAAAAAATTGGAGCTTGTCCAACACAAGACCACGACAGCTACAACAGTTGTCAGTGCCGATTATATATTTATGTATGGCATTTTTGCCCATTCATATTCTTCCACTATGTCAGCGCAGAGTTTCTGTACAAACATTTGTAGCAATATCCCATAATGTAAGCTCACTGATCAGCATGTGGATTGTAACCGGTGCTACACTATGAAGATAGAACTTCCAAGTGTATTACATTAGAAATATGTAGCTCCTTGGCACCAGGTCATAGTGCAAAGATAAACCGACTACTTAAGTTCATTAAAAGCATTTTCTTATGCATGCAAATTATACAGTTACATTGCTCTGCGTTACTTACAGGCATAAATATTTTATGAAAAGTAGGATGATTATAAGTCCTGCTACTTTATAGTACCATGAACATGTTTGGTGCCATCAATATTTCATTGAATTTAAATTAAAACCAGGAAAAAAAGTTTAAGTTTAGAAAACAGGAGACTGACAGTTGATGTAATGTATTCTGCTGTATTCTAAGAAGCAGCTTGCTATTTGCACTATTCAGGGCCAGACTAAGATTTGTGGGCAACTAAATTGTTGGGTGCCAATCCAATAAAATTGACCCCTGCCGTTGCAGTTATGCCCCATACCGGCAACATTGCAGTGTATTACATCATGTCTGCTATGCTGCCATGAGCAGACGTGATATAAAACATTGCTATTCTGCCTGGAGCCGGCCAGGGGTAATGCTTGCGGCAGTATGGGGCCATCAATGTGTGGGTGCCCCTGTGTGACCACCCCATCTGCCCCCTCTATAATTGTATCCCTGGTACTATTTTAAAAAATCTGTAACCTAACAGAGGAAATGACTAGGACAACAGTGCAAGTCAGCAGTTTAAGAGAAATCTAAAGGATTAAATAAATCCTGGGGCTGCCTTTGTGTACCAGGTTCTACCCTAGAACCAGAACTAAGAGAAAGTAGCAGGGATGTACAGAAAATGGCCCTAGTGTATAAGGAAGGAATTTGGTAGAAAGATGGTTCAATACAAAAATCGAGTATAGCTTCCCTTTGTAGAGGTCTGGGTACTAGCAAAGTTCCCTCAACATTCATATACAAGGAAGATAAATACACATAGTGTAATATGCAGTTACATGAGTAAACCCACTAGCTGTAAAACACATTTTAGAGGTAAGTGGGAGTCTGACCCCTGCAGGTAGTATGCTTACAAGATTAGGTACAGTAGATATCTGGGCATGTCACAAATTCCCTTTGGATTCTCTGGATCTTTTTGCAGGTGGTGAAGGTGAAATTTAATTACCATACCATTTGGGAGAAATAAGTGGGCTGGATAGTGTACTGCAAGATAACAAAACAGCAATACACAGCAAAATAAATAACAATTAGTGCAATACAAATCTTTTGGATTGGCATTGTACCAGATGATAGCATAAATTGAGCAATGTAATCGTGGTTCAAGATGAGAGGCAGGATCAATCAAATAAGTAGGTAGAGTCCACATTCACCCAACGCATTTCCAGCTGCACAGGAGCTCTTTGTGATAGCAAGTGTGGGCCCGGTTCTCAAAAGTTTGGTTTAAGTACTGTTCTTGAAAGTTAATTTCTAGGTTTTCCCAAACCAGTAGTGGAATGTTGAAGAATGTTAAAGATTATATGGCTTTTCCAGCTGTTGATATGACAGGAGACTTCTGAATCTAAGCTGCCCCTGATACTTGTAATTGGCGTTTGAGGATTACTTGAAACCGGAAGTTCCTCGGACTGTTGGTGGTGGCCGGAAGTCAAGTTGTTACAACATGCTGCTGGAAGTGGATGACTTGGAGCAGTATTTACGGTTGGTGGAATATGAAATAGAAAGAAAGGAGCTTTTGTAAGATAGCCCTAATTGCAGTAAAGTCCTGTTCACGAAACAATTGCAAAATCAGAACATCGATGCACATAAGCCTGATAAAGCAGTTATGTTTGCAGGTGGTCAAGGGCGATAGAAATAGAAAATGATGATGATTACCAGCACTTGCAAACCATTTTTGATTAGCAGGCGGCAAATGTACTGTTGTGGCTAACTGGTGCTTTCTGCAATGTTCAGGAGAGCACAAATTACTTGTGCATTAAACATATTGGTTAGAAGTAACCACCTACATTATTTTGCTGACCCAATCTCCCTAAAGAATACACCATTATGTTGACTGGCCTAGGGCTGCTTGAGCACTATAGTGATGGGACTCTACTCTGTGTGTTTCCCTGTATTAGTGCCTCTAGCACCAGCATTCCAAGCCTAATGCTGGTAGGAGCATTTCGGTGTGACCCTATGTTTTTCTTCACTTAGTTTTTCTACTATCAGCCTAGACTGCCATCATTAGTGCTGATTGACATTTGGGGGGAATCCACACTGTTGTATTTAAAAAAAAAAAAATCTCTCATTCACAGCTGTACAGATGGCTTGACGCATTTCTCTGCCTTTTGCATGTCAGAATATGGTGATCTTCAGTTTGGTGCTTTTACAATATCCCTATACTGTACCTAAAATAATTTACCTCTTGTTAACTGTACAATTGGACTGACCAGCACAGACACTATCAAGGACAGTAGTGGGGCAGCACAGATGGTTAGAAATATTGCCTCACAACACTGAGGTCCTGGGTTCAATACCCACTATGGCCCTAACTATTTGGAGCTTGTATATTCTCCCTGTTCTTGCATGGGTTTCCTCCGGGTACTCCGCTTTCCTCCCACACTCCAAAAATATACTGTTAGGTTAATTGGCTCCTTACACAATATTAACCCTAGTGTGAATGTGTGTGAGCATGTGGTAGGGAATATATATTGTAAGCTCCACTGGGGGCAGGGACTGGTGTGAATGGCCGAATACTCTCTGTAAAGCGCTGCAGAATATCTGTGCGCTATATAAATAACTGGTAATAAATAAACAATTATATAAGCCTGCTTCAGCCATCATATGTGGCTGCCTGCCTGCATGTTTGTGTTAAGAGCAATAACTTATAAAGGCTTCACGCTAACCATCTCAAACTGTTACTAACAACAGGACACCTGTAGATAAAAAGTGGTTTACCAACATCTGTCGTGTTTATTATGAGCTAAGGGCGGGGATTTTTTTCTTTCCTGCCCGCTCACTAAGCTGTGGGTGCCCACCCACAGCATGTGTGGGTGGCCTGGAGATGGTCGCGATTATCGCAACCATCGGCATTGCCAAGGAGACTCTAAGGTAGGGTCTCAGCACTCGCAATGCCGAGTGCACTTCCTGCTCCAATGGAGCAGGAAGTCCACTACTGACATCACGAGTCATGTCAGTAGGGCCGCCCACAAACGGCAGGCGTTCCTTTGGGAACGCCTCCGTTTGCGCAGCCACCACTCCTACCCGCCTACAAAACGGGGAGAGCTGCCTGCCCTGTTTTGTTGCGAGCCCCCGGAGCGAGTGGAGTTCTCACTTGCTACTGGGCTTGCACACGCACGTGGCACACGCCGTGCGTGCGCACTGGGCTACCATCGACCCATTTGCGAGCACTATGCACTGGCGGTCTATGCACTGACTGTCTATGGCGGTGGTTGCATCTCCATTAATTATTAAGATTACAACTAATATAATATACAGTGATACAAGTTTAATATTGGAGTTTTCTATCTAAATTCAAGTAGACGTTATATTGCCAACATATGTGCAGGATTCTTTTGATCAATTGAGTAATCCTTTTGCTATATTAAGATATTTGTAGTTGGTTAAAGAGCTATTAGTGTATGCATTTACATAGAGATATTTATTTGTATGAAATATCCTAATTTTATATATTTTATATGTTTATTCACCGGTCGTGTGTGATATTGTAATTAATAAAATGGGGCTTGACTGATTGCGCTCCAGTGCAGGTTTATTTTATAATTGATCTTTATTTGATTATTGACATATGATGGGATGTTAGCCTATCACGTAACACATCACCTGGCTGTTCATTTTCAGTCTTTGTAATGTGTCACAGTTAACTGATATATAGTGCAGGGGATAAATTGACCTCTTTAATTAGGAAACAAAAAAAAAAGTTTACAAAAATTGTGGAGAGGTAAACATGACCCCACACATTTTACTGTTAATAATATCATATAAAGTTATATTGCCCTCTTATATTGCCCTCTTTAAAATGTGTTGGTAAGCAATGAAAATAGTTGGCACAAACTGAGATTACAGACAAAGTTTACACAAATAAAGTTTTGTGGCAGAAGAGGCCATTTGGCGGAGTTAGAAAGCTCAGGCGATACAAACTTCAAGTTTCGCTCTTGTTTCGTCATTCCAAAGCATGGTGTTCTGTTGTGTATTTGTAACTTTCCATTTTGTTGAATGAATATAGCTGGAACAATGCGCACATCATTTTGCTGTGTATTCTGTTTGCAGTAGGATTTCAAATTTCCCCAGTAAAATATGAAAAATGTCTTGGCCAAATTCAAAACGAGGTGGATAATTTGCAAAATAATGATAAACAACCGGTGAAGGATTAATGCTGGGCATACACTGAGAGATAAAATGCCTGTCAGACCGACAGACATTTTATCTGGCAGCCTATCACCCTGCAGATATCGCGGGCATACACTGTCAGATGTCTCACAGTGTATTGGCCCCGATATCTGTGCTCCTCCCCCTGAGGAGGAGACATTTCCCCGTTCCTTCCCTGTGAAGGAACAGGGGAAATGTCCGTCTGTCGACTAGGGCTGGGCATACACTGCCCGATGCGGCTGACATTTAACTTACAGAATATCACATCAGACGCGCATGCTGGACGACCCGGCATACCCAATCGATCGATATTTTAGCATTGGTCGGCCGGACACGCTACAACTATCGTGGCGTTCCGCCAATATCGGGCGTATCGGCCCAAAAATGTATAGTGTATGCCCAGCATAAGCAAAGTAAGAATTATAATTTCATAACAAAGAGTCTGCATTTATAACTTTGGGGCCATTTTAGTAGATCTGGATGAACTGCACATTATAGCAATTGTTATTACAGAAAAAGTACAATTTCAAGGCAGCACTGCAAGCTGGTCAGTTATCTGTTTTCACGATGCTAAGGGCCTGGTTCTGAGTTGGGTGAATCTGTGGGTGCTCTACCTTACGGCCTTGGCAGCCATCATTTTGCCAAAATCTCTGCCTGCTTGAGGAAGCCCAGGCCGGCCGCTCTTTTTGTTTCTGCCGCTGTCATCATTAGTATCACCACCCCATGCTGGGTTGAACAGGCGTACCATCTCTATCCCACTACACTCCCACAAGACAGATTTTCCTTGCAATCACGTGGTCAGCGCCTAGTTGGCGCCCAGAAAAGCCCATATCATGGACTGATCCATCAACGGACAGATGAAACCGTCTTTCAATTTCCATATGTCTGCGTTTGAACTTACGTCTAACATGAATCAGGTCCTAAGAGTCAAATGTCTTGCAATTGTATTTGTCACCTGGAATGTTGTTTTGGAGCAGGTCTTTCATATTGGTGTTGGATGTTTAATTAAAAAACAAGAGCATAATGAATAACTAATTTGCATAATGCATAAAAAATGCACAATCATTATACATTGAATAATGATGGAAGGTTGGCGCTGTCAAGTTTTATAAAGTAACAAATATAGCCCTAATATAGATAATATTGAATAGTTTACAGTTTCTGAAATTGCTAATATTTCCATAAAGTAAACAAGTAGAGGTATAAAGGCCTAAGTTAGACTAACAGAACTGTAATCAAATATCAATGACAGAGTGCTATCAATGGGCCTTATTCAGAGTCAGTCTGAAACACACAGCTGAATAGAAGTCAAGTCCTTCACGTTGCCAAGGGGCACCTGACCTCTAGATACGGTAGTGCTAATTCTCTATCTAAATACAGATACGTGTGGTTGTTTGTAATGATAACTAGTACAGTGTTGACATTAGGGAATTTCTGTTTTAGGACAACAAAATATAGTTAAGATGGTATAAATGTATTCTATTTATTCTACAACCTTGGTTTTCAAATAAGAAATCAGTGGTTACAAAGACAGTTCTTGCACATGTAAGAGTGAATAGCCTAGTCGTTTTTTAATTGATCGGTGTTGGTTTTCCCAATATTTAGATGATGTTCAGGACAGTTGTGCTTTGCTAGACTGATTAAGGTTTATTAGAACTGGTGCACTTTGGGTAAATCCAATCAGTAAAATTCTAGCATCAAGTTATCATTTGTGACTGCAGCTCATTAAGCTGCTTATTGTGTAGAGCTTGGGGGACATTAAATTTAGCACTCCATTGAGCGGATCTGAAAATTCTTTTATTAACAGACATTGAGAATAATAGCAATTTCTCTTATTGAACAGCCTAGCTACTTTATGGCCCTTTACAAAGAAATTATTATTAGATTTAAAAACAAATAAAAATTTAATTATTGGCATGTATGGATCTCATTTATAGATTGACATTTACAGAGCACATATATTAATGACAAATATAAATACAGATAAAAAAAAAAGAAATAAGCAAGAAAAACTGAAACCTTCATTTGAGAAAACACCTGTCAGGTTTACAGCCTCTATTCCTTTTGCAATAGAATTAGGTACAAGTATTGAATCACACCATGTCAATCTAGTTGTGCAATGGGACTGAATTATAGTTTGCTAAGTTTTTTACAATGTAGATTTGATGGGGACTGTACTGGAACAATTGGGACACCTGGGGGTAGGTTACTAAAGAAAAACAAACGATAATAAAATACTATATTTTAAAGTGGTCTTCTGAGCAATGGAATTAAGTGCATAAGGAACAACACAACTTTAACTCATGGTATTTAGAAGGACAGAGGATATAGGGGTCTATCCATCATCACTTAATACCTACAAAAGCAGGTCAAAATTAAAATTTTCACCTAGTTTTATAGAAATTAAGTTTTGGGGCCATTCATCAAAAAGGTAACGCAGGAGATATCACTGATATCTCCTGCTTACCTTTGTCTCCATACACTAGTATGAGGACATTAATTCATCAAGCTCTGAAATACAATATTTTTGGAGCTTGATGCGGGAGCATTCACCAACGTCAGATGGCGTTTGCTCCCACACACCTTTCACATCCCTCTGCCCGGCCCAGCTCCTTCCGTCAGACATCAGAGCTTTGTGTGGACCCCGATAATTAACATAATGAATATAGCCCATAATGATGTAATCATGAGCGGCATGGTGGCACAGTGGTATCATAACAAATAATAAATAAGTGGTATAGTGTTTAATATTTGCTGTCTCACATGGATTTATTTCCAAGCAGTGTGCCATCTGTGGAGTATGTTAGGTATCCCTGTATTTGCATGGGTTTCAACTTTGATCATTTCATTGGCTTTGCACAAAATTAACCCCCAGTCTATATGTGCACGATGAAGGTTGGTACTTCTGGTTCACAATGCGGGGACTAGGGAGATACAACTTGCTTCAAGTCATGTATTCAAGTGCAATATGTTTCCAGCAGAGTTCTGAATTTAAGTCTCTGTGAACTATAGAATCCGGTACCATGGGAAATATTTGCAATTGACAATCAGGTGCAGTACTTGTAGTTCCACCGCTCAATACTAAGGGGATGAGTATATCTTACCCTAGGTGACCCCAGCACCATAGTGTGGCAAGCTCCCATCCTAACCTCACTCTTTGCCAAGCTCAGGGATCTATGAAATAAGCCTTGGAGAGCGATAAAGTGGACGGAGATAAAGTAGCTACCAATCAGCTCCTAACTGCCAATTTTCAAACACAGCCTGGAAAGTGACAGCTAGGAGTTGATTGGTTGGCACTTTATCTCCATTTTATTGCTCTCCAAGACTTAGTACATAGACCCCACAGGCCTTTAACTCCCTTGTTTTCCTTCTATGAACATGGATACACAACCAATGCCACTTATCTGTGCATCCTCCAGGAAGAAGCTGTTATCTGAGGGCGTTCTCCTGCAATACATGCGCTCTCTCTCCACTCCAGACCAGCTGAGAGTCTCTCCAGCTGACCTCTCTCTGTGGGGTCAGTGTCTCCCCTCTGTAGTCCTCCCGCCTCCTCTTTCCTCTTAAAGTCTAGTTTCAATTCAATTTAAATTTAAACTTTATTATTATTGAACAAGCATGAACATGAATTGACAATGGGATACACATGTGAGACATCTCAGTTACAATAGTAGAATATTATACATAAAACTAAAACAAAGTGCACTATTTTTAATTCATCCTACCAATTGCTGTGTGTGTGTTCAGACCACAGTTCTGACCATTCCAATGACTTACAATGAGTAAAATGGATCATATAAAATGATACCAACAAAACACACCACAATAATACATTAATAACAAGTTTTGTTTGCCGATAATTTTTGGCATCTTCAGGTTAAGCCAGTTGTTCGCAAACTTGTTTGAACTACAGCACCTTAATGAATCAGATTTTTTTCCACGACACCCTTTGGCCAAAAATTTCTTATTGAGCAAAGTTTATTAAATTAATAAAACTGCGCTTTGCTGTCATCCTTAGGTTCAGTTAGAAGAAACATTCTAATTAACACCACTCACAAACACACACAAGTCATCACCATTACTAGCAGGAAGAGCGCACCTTACCCCCCCCTACCCCCATACGTTTTCAGTGCGGGAAAGGTACTCCCACACAAAGGTGCAGCACCCCGAAACCACAACACACCACCCCCTGGTCAACGAGAGCGCAGTTCTACCGCCCATCTTCATCAGTGGTTGTAGAGAAGGTTGTGCTTCTGTTTCTCCATATATTGTCCATATATATTTTATGATCGGCAGCCACTTGGTTTGCCTACCACATTGACCAAAAATTATTTTATTTAGTACTTGGACCATCAACCATTGGCACCCCTTCAAGTGCCCTCATGCACCCCAGGGTGGCACGGCATCTAGGTTGGGAACCACTGTTTTATGCAATACAAATAAACACAGATAAGAGGTACAGTAAAGCAAAAAGAAAATGACATATAGTATATATTTCCCCGTTAAAATATTTTAGGTATACTGTATGTTATCTATAAGTATACTTTTTAGTAGAGATGAGCGGTCAGTTTTAGTCGGGTTTACTCGCTTATGTTTGGATCTCAAAAACGGCATAATATTGGTTCTCCGGCTCTCATGTGTTTTGGATAACCAATAAAATAGATCCCAACTTTCGCTAATTTACTACAAAAAAAAAACAAGCAAAAAACATACCGTTCATCTCTACTTTTTAGTAGAGGAGTGCACGGACCTCTGTGTTTTGGTTTTGGCTTTGGATCTGGATTCATCTTCGTGTTTTGGTTTTGCAAAACCACCCTCACGTGTTTTGGTTTTTAAAACCGAGTTACGAGCTGACCAAGGAACCGTGTCAGGATTCCGGGCCTGAATCAGACCCGCTCGCGAGCACTGAGCGCTCGCAAGCAGGTCGATGGTGGCCCAGTGCGCATGCGCATGACGGAGCCGGTTCCATCGTGCGCATGCGCGAGACCCGGATAGCGACGGGCAAACCGTCGCTCCGGGTCTCGTACCAAAGGGGGCGTGCTGTCGATGTTGAGTGACAGCACGCCCCCCTTGGTGGGCGTGCTGGGGGCGTGGCTGCCCAGGTGGAGGCATTCCCATGGGAATGCCTACCGTCTGGTGCCGGCCCCACTGACATCACAAGTGTTGACATCAGTGACATCACTGTTTGAGCCGAAAGCACTCCAGGGCTTGCGGCAACGAGACCCTACAACAAGGGTCTCGTCGCAAGCCTGATGGTCGCGATGGTCTTGACCATCGTGACCATCTTCCTGGCCACTCGTTATAGCTGTGGTCACCCACAGCTATATGAGCAGCCAGGAGGCCGCTCTAAAAATCAAGAAGGACGGCCCTGATTCAGAGCGAGCGCTTTGTCAGAGCGTCCGGCTCTGAATCAGGGCCTCGGTTCGGAACCCCAAAGTGATTCCAAACTCGGACTCGGAACCCCTAAATTCAGTTGTTGTTGGTTCTCTGGGAACTGGACCCACACGTCTCTACTTTTTAGTGACATGCAACTAGAAATTACACTTGTTTATCACATTTAACCTATCAAGAACATTCTTTCCATTTAGGTGAATTTAGCATTGTATGTTTTCCTTATATAATTATATGTCATTGCAAGCATCTTTTAGTCTTGTGCCATCCCTACTAATTACTCAAATTACCAGTCACTGTTTGTATGTGTGTGGTGTTGCCTTGAGCGTTTAACCACCAGTTATGTCAGTAAATCAAAGCGACTTAGAGGAGACAGCTCTAGTAGCTTTCTAATAAATGTTGCATGACATTCCATTCAATTTAGGTAATTTCACAGTGTTTTTTATGGAACTGCACTGCAATAATTAGCTCTGTAAAAAGTAAAGATCTTTTATTTTTGTTGCCTGTTAATAAATACATTTTAAATATACATGAATAAACACATATTAAATAAAAACAACACATAAAATCTCTATTTTGTCTTTTAGTTATTGCTTTCCAAAAATTTGGTTAAAAAAATAAAAAAGGAAATTCACAGAAGCAAAGCATTTACAAATTAATGTTTACACTTACGATCTAAATTATTTATAACTGGCGCTGTGGTCAATGGATTTAAAATGACACAATCATCTGAAAAATTAGTGGTAACATTCAGAAATTAATCTATAACTAGCTTTTAATTAGTTGATGCATTCAAGAAAGCAGGGCAGTCTTATTGTATGGATCTTTAACTTAATCTGAAATCGCTAATACACAGAGAAATAATGATGTTTCAAATCCAAGATTATGTTATGAACACAGTGGAGCATTTGGAGAACATTTATGAAAACTGGTGCTCAGGTACTGTGCAAACGGTACTGTATTCTATAGCAACCAATAAGATGCTACTTTAATTTCCTAACCTGTAGTAGGAAACTGACGGAGACTGGTTATTAGAGGTCACAATACTTTCATCTGTGTAATCTAGGTTATCCTTTATAAGGTCAGTTTTCTGTGATTTCCTTGCAAATGTGGGTACTGTACCTTCTAAGTCAATAGGTAATATTTCATTATATTTTGACAGATCAAGCAATATCATTGTTCCCCTTATGTTAATAAAAGTAATACATGCAAGCAAAGAAATAAATCAAAGTGTCACTGGCTTTCTCATCTCGGAAATACATTTTTCAAAAATAAAAATTTCATTTAGTGCTAAGAAGATCTATTGCATTGTTCATTTTAGTTTTAACTAGACCGAGTAATAGCATGTAAGTGTCTGGGGTCCTTCGGAACCAGTGGTGTCAGGTAAGTATCTACCCAGGCAGTCTTATTGAAAAATCCCATTTATCAACGATTTTTATCATACGCAATGAGTTTGTGTATGATAATGGTGCTCCAGCCAATCAGCTCCTGTCATCTGTTTGAACAATAACAGGAGCTGATTGGCTTGAGCATCATTTAACATTCGCAATGAGTTTTAAAACTCGTTGATAATTGAGGGCACTCTGTGTCTCCGGGTTGGTACCTGTAAGCTCCTAGGCATCTTTGGCTGACGTTAACATTTGAGCAATTTTAGGTTTTGTTAAGTAAAAAAAGAAAGTTGTCTTGCAAAAGGGCAGCCTGGGCTAAATATAAATTGCTCAGTGCATGCAACAAAGGGTCATGTTCTCTTGTGAATTAACCAAAGGTTTGAGCATCTCCCATCATTTTAAAATAATTAATATGCTTTTGGTCATTTTCATCTACCCACACCACATGAAATACTATCACTGGTGCATCAAGACAGGCTAAGTCAACACAGATATCGGGAACGCAGAATACATAAACAGCGTGTGTGTCATCTATATAATAAACGAGAAAGCGTCTCTGTCTGTCTGTTTGTCCTTTATGCACAGCCAGAGTTTTGGAAACAGCTGGCACTAAATCAACACTACTGCTAATCAGGTCCCCCTCGGTGACCCTGACTGGACCGGCCCACCTTGTGTGAGTGACTGGGTGGAGGGGCAGCATAGCATCCACACTCCTTGCACCCATGGTAGTTATGCCACTGTTTGCAGTATGTTAGCAAACAGTGGGGTCCTTTTCAGGATCAATGGAATGGGGATATAGGTGAGTACAATGTAAACAAATAAAGGCTGCAACTGTACTTCAGGGTCCAGTCTTCAACGCCGGGTATCCCAGCTAGTAGAAACATAAACAGATAGTATAACTCATGATGGATACAGTTTTTTGTGGCTGTGACTTCTCTTCCAAATGTATTCAGATTGATCCTGGAGTATAAATGCTTCTATGTATAATAGCTAAAATATTAATCTTTAAAATATTTAGGATCATGTTCATGTCTACTTTATGCCTCCATTCATACTTGATTTGTGCTGCTAAGAAGTGTAAATGTATTTTACTCAGTGACGTAACTAGGGGGGGGTCGAGCGGGCATCGTACCCACACCGTCCACTCACTGCATCCTGAACGACGAGCAGGCATTGGCAAGTGTGCCTGCTGGTGTTGACTGTAGGGGGAGCTGCAGCGTAAGTGCGCAGCCCCTCCCATTCAGTCTACCCTTTCTGTATCCTGCTGACCCAGAGAGATGCCGCCTGCGCTGAGTGAAGAGTGATTCTTCCTTCCCCGGCACTCTCGCTGCTCACCGCTGGTGTGTATTGGTAAGTTGCCATCGAGGGGGGGAGGGGGGTTGGGAGACCTCCGCTCACCAAATGTGTCGTGTATTGGAGGGTGATTAAGCTGCTGCCAGGAGGCTGGGGAGACCTCCGCTCACCACAGGTGTGTATTCGTTTTTTCACGTGTGGTGAGGCTGCATTTGTCTGAAAGAGGTGTGTGTGTCTGTGTAGGCTTTTTCAGTGTGTGTGTATCTGTGTCAGTGTGTCTGTGTCAGTATGTGTATCAGTGTGTGTGTGTGTGTGTGTCAGTGTGTGTATCTGTGTCAGTGTGTGTCTGTCTGTGTGTATCTGTGACAGTGTGTATCTGTTGCATGTCTGTGTCCATCAAATACACATGTGGAAATTTGAAAAACCCACAAAAATTTGAAATGTTTGCTAAAAAAAAGGGTAAGAGGTTCACATGTCCTGATGGTGTGCTGAGAGATGCAGGGGGAGATGGCGTGGCCAAGAGATGATGCAGGGGGGAGGCGATGGTGTGCTTAGAGACAATGCGGGGGAGATGGTGTACTGAGAGATGCAAGGGGGAGATGGAGCGACTGAGACACACAGGGGGGAGATGGAGTGACTGAGAGATGATGCAGGGTTGGAGATGATGGTGTGCTGAGAGACGTTGAGTGGGGACATGGTGTGGCTGAGAGGCAATGCTGGGGGGAGATGGTGTGCTGAGAGATGCAAAGGGGAGATGGTGTGGCTGAGAGATGCAAGGGGAAGATGGTGAGGCTGAGAGATGCAAGGCGAAGATGGTGTGACTGAGAGACACAAGGGGAAGATGGTGTGACTGAGATGCAAAGGGGAGATGGTGTGGCTGAGAGATGCAAGGGGAAGATGGTGTGGCTGAGAGATGCAAAGGGGAGATGGTGTGACTGAGAGATGCAAGGGGAAGATGGTGTAGCTGAGACATGCAGGGGGGGAGATGGAGTGGCTGAGAGATGACACACGGGGGAGGCAATGATGTGCTGAGAGACGAGGTGGGGGAAATGGTGTGGCTGAGAGATGCAGGGGGAGATGGTGTGGCTGAGAGATGCAGGGGGGAGATGGTGTGGCTAAGAGATGCAGGGGGGAGATGATGGTGTGGCTGAGAGATTCAGGGGGAAGGAAGTAACACAGGGGGAACGAGTCTGGTTGAACCACTGTTGTATGATGATGACCATGTTAATATTCCTACACAAACAGGCATCTTCCGGATGATCTGACGTACATGAATAGTGAATACCAACTGAAGACACCTTTCAAGGGAGGATACTTGCCCTGGGCACTGAAGGCCCTAGTTATGCCTCTGATTTTACTGATGCAATTACAGGCCTATTTATCATTAAATATTTGCAGGAAATCCACAAATATTAAGAATCCTCCAGATGTACTATGGAGGGGTCACAGCAGACTTCTCCGATATCTGCTGCAGTCCCTCCATTCTTGTCTGCAAATGCAGCCTCTATAGGTTTCTATGGGGGGGGTGCTGTGCTGCTGGATTTTGCAAACTCTGGAATGATGGTATCCTATAATAGTATAGCAAGTCTATCAACGTGTATATATATATATATATATATATATATTTGTATTCAATGACAAACAGTGTGTACAATGTTGTGACCCTGTTTTATAGCAACATAACATGGTGTGAGGAACAATAGGGGTGAAAGAGTTTCCACAGTGCATAGAGAACGGAACAATGGTTACCTCTGGTCTGAGGTTTAAACAGTTCCTGTAGTATAGGAGAAAGTCACTGAATCTTCACAGAGCTGCTGGGCATCTGTGTGCCTTAAAGTTTCTGTATATGTGTCGTGCTAAGTATAGTCTCCAGGTGGACGAATGGTGGTCGCTACCCAGCAGGTAAAGTTTAAACTGTACCTTACTGGTGTGCAGTAAGTGGCACAAAGTATCGCCCATTTTGTGACATTTGCATTTATTATATTCCAACATCAACATCTCAATTTTCTTATGTAGTAACCATGCAAATTAGACCTGATATTTTTTAGACAATTTTGCATTTTTAGAAAATACTGTTAGTTTTTTTTTTGCTCCATCTATACTAAAGTATTACAATTTTTTAATGAATGTGAAGTAAAAGCAAATGTTATTTTTTTTTATTAACAACATAAAGAAAATGTGGCTCTTGCTTCAGAATTAATCCATCTTGCAAAAGTTGCAGAAAGCAGGATTCTATAGTTTTTCATAAGAAAATCTGCAATTTTTTTTTCGCTAATTTTCACAATCTCCAATTAAACGTCTACAATGTGTCGGAATCATACGCTAGCTCAACAAGGTCTTCAATTTTTTTAAACTAGAAACCTACTGCATTAAACGAGGGCACACATTTATATTTGATGCAAGATGAGGGAGAGCTGAGGCCTGATTACACACAATCCACGCGCAATGCAGATGTTCACATAATTGAGCAAGTATTTGCAACTGCAAAATCAGAAAAACCCCTATGGCGCATGTGTTACACTGAATGTTTGTACAAAGTTGCTGTTGCATTTGGAACAAACGGTATCAGAAACGGGGTGGGAAAGTGATGGGTGCTCCTGGAAGGTGACTGGGAGGTGGTTAAAAGAGAATGCAAATAATTTCAGTCTCATGAGCGTATGATGGGAGTGTTGTGGGCGTATCTGTGAAAGTGGCTGGGATCTCGATGCAGAGGGATTGAGAGATAGAGAGAGAGGCAAAGCAAAGCACACTCCATACTCAATATAGTTCGCATATATTGGGGCTAAGCCATGAAAAAAGTAACATTTCTCATTGCTGTATATCACAGCAATTTGGAATTTACATTCAGGGCTCCATACGATTGCTGACATGCTAGAACATGGCTCCAAAAAGTGGCCATCACAGCAAACATCCGGGTTCAGAATCGGACCAGCCACATCAAAAAAAAAAATCTGAACATGTATCCTATAGGCTACAATGGGCTAATGCCATCTTAAGTTGGTGTTAGTTTACAGATCAAGCTCCAAAAAAATAAGCTTTTTGAGCTTGGTAAATCAGGATTTTATGCAGTCCCCATAGGAAGCTCTGGGGACTTCTTTTGCAAACCTTAACAAGGGAATACAGAATAGATATTGTCAAGATATCGTCAATATATTGATATTGTCAATCTATGCCGCAGAACCCCCTTGTTAAATAGTTCTGATACTAATACATGTGGCAAATGTGGAGAATTTAATGCATTTTTTATTTGTATAATAAAACCCCATAAAGTGAAGGCTCTTTAGTAAATATTTAAAGGATGCAAACAACCAATCAATTGTCTTCAGAAATGTGCTGATTGGAAAAAATCTTATTTAAACATTCCCCTCTTACTCAACGGCACCCATTCAGCAAATAGAGGGCTGTCCTACCCTTGGTACCCTCCCTCATTTTTTGTTCCCTAAAGTTATATGCTTCCATTAGCATTATCGCAATGTAAAACTCATAATTGTGGAGCAGTCATTACACATATATTCTATTTGCTTAGTTTTATTACATAAGCACATATTATTACCAAAAGGAATGTGTTCCAGTAAATGAAAATTATAAAAGAAATACATACTGTCAAGGAGAATAAATAAATAGCCACAATGAATTAAAAAAAATCTGGTTGGTATTTTAACCCTCGACAATGAGTCCTTATACTCTTATGGTCCCTAAAAGACCATTTGCAGTACATTTGTTGAGGGGTTCAGTGGGGTTTAGAGATGGCAAAAATCTATTAAACTGATCCAGGAATTCAGAAACAAATCTATGAATATAATTTGAATTGTTCCAGATTGGTTGATGTTTACTAAAAAATATATGTCCCATGCAACACTGTAACAGTTTACAGAACATAAAGAAGTCAGGATCAATAAATCTCACATTATTATAGCTTGTTAAAAGACTATAGTCACTCTCACTTATTCTTTGTGGATTTAGGGGAAAATGGATATGCTTGCTATTATTTGTAATTGTGACTTGTGATGTGAGCTATGGGTTACAGTGGTCTGGCCCCTTATAATTTCCTGTATAATATTAATCTTTTTACTTGTGCCACATAGGAGTATACAATCATCGACCCCCATTTCATTTACCTGTTGTTATAATGTAACGGTACTGAATTTTTTGTATGATTTTGTTCTGACCGAGCGTAACACCCTCAAGCCAGTTTCTGTGATATTCAATTTCTCTTCCAATATACAAATTGAAATCAGTTTTCAGAGCTCCATTTTTTACATAAATACTCAGATCTAAAAATATAAACTTTTTTGGGCTAATGGTAAAAGTAAAATTATTGTTAAAAGCCTTCAAATTTAATGATGAACACAAATCCTCAAGTTGATTTCCTTCTCCTCTCCAGTATACCAGGTTCACACTCTATTAGTCCATATTATTTAATGTTCCTAGTACACCATAAATACATTTGTGTAAATGGGGACAATCCAGGTACCCATGGCAGTGCCAACCTGCCAGATCTGGGAAGAGCCATTAAAAGGTTAATAAATAGAAAAGGAACCTTCCACATTTGGAAAATAATTTTTCCATTTTGTTGCATATATTGGTCATTTCTTCAACTCCTATTACATTTATTTAGATCAATTTTATTTTCTCTCTATTCAGTGGCTGCTTTCAAAACTCATAAACAGAACTAAATGAAAATAAAATGAACAAAAAATTAATAGTCTATTTTTGTAAACGTAAAGTATACAATTCCTTTCTTCTAGTGATTGTATTTATTTTTATTTGTACATTTAAATTTCACATAATTTTTCGTCTTTGAATAAAGTTGGATGAAGACAGTCTATTAAATCTGCTGAGGGGTGTGGGTGGAGTGGGACTAGAAACACAAATTCTGCTGGCAAAATGTATGAAATTTCCCTGCCAAATATAGAAAAAGCTATTAAAACTTTGCTAATGTCTTCCCAGCATAAAGTGTATTGCATTGACCATCAATTACTTTACAGAGAAAGGTTTGTGTTACAAAGAAAAAGTATCCAAGCAAGTGTTACAAAATTCCCAAAGTGCAAATGTGCTCAGAAGCTTTATTGGACATTATCCCAGTCCTATATCATAATAAATTGGTTATTTATCCCCACCGGGGTCCATAAACTTTATTGCAAATATTACATTCCTTTCCCCTCCTTTACCCCACCCCACCATCCTCTAGCTGTCCTCATTTCATCTATTCTCTGTGTACCCTATCCTAGTACCAGTTGTGATTGCATTGATAGTGTCACACAGCATGCAACTTACCTCAGACGAAAAAGGAAATAGGATGTTCACTTCCTCTCTGAGCAGAGAGAGTGTGCAGCCAGGGGCAGAACTATGGGAGACAATGGAGGCACCTGCTGCTGGGCTCCAGCACTGAAGGGACACCTCCTCCATCGCCCACAATATAAATTCACTGCACATGTAACTATGTACCCTGAGTGTACCGTCATGGCTGACCAATGCATGGCATCTATTCCAGGCAGCTGAGAAGCCACCATACATTAGTGGAGAGTTCCTTGTCAGACCATTAGCTGTTGCATCCATCTATCGCTAGCCTGTCCCTACTCATTAGTGTTACTGCTCCTCAGCAGCTTCTTTGTCAGTGTGACACATCCAGCTCCCCCCTCACCCACAACTCTCTGTATCATTCCTCCATGGCATGCCTATATTCTGTGTGCAACTGCTAGTGTATCTCCGTGCAAAATGCTACATTACCATGTAAGCGGCTGTGACGGGGGGCACAAAATTATAACTTGCCTTCCGGGTACCTGGGATGAACTTACGCCACTGTGTGCAGCAAAGTTGGGGAAAGCTATTAATGCAATGTGGGTCTCTATATAGCATTCAGGGTCCTGTAATGATCTAAATGATACTAAATAGAGGGTCCTGAGATTATCACAATATCACAGATGATCACAATATCGATGGTTGACCCACAGATTGCCATCCCTAGGTTTTATGCTGACCTCCTTGATGTCTGTGTGGCAGCAGTACCTACACCAGCAGTGCATTGCTGATAGTTGGTTCCTGATGTATTGTCCCACCCCCAGTTGATTTGATAACACCTACTGACAATTTGGACCCTCTTATAACATGATTGTCAGAATATGACAGATGCACATTTTTTAATAGCACTAGGGCCAAATCTTTGAACTCTATCCTAGGCCTTATCTAGTCTTTAAACTGACCCTAAGGTACTTACTGATGGGCATTCCTTAGTCAACTGTATGTAAGGACCTGCTCATAAAACAATATTTTTTCACATGTCCTGGGACATTACATTCCCAGTGAATTTCATACAGAACTTAACATACATGCATAAATATCAAAATAATAATAATATGAGTGACTCTAAGCATTGGACAAGTTATTTGTACTCGGATATTGAATCCTGCTGATATTGTGTTAATGACACTGCAAGGGCTGTCTGGTTCCTGTCTGTTGGAAAAATTACCCCTGCACACCTGGGGGTCAATCCCATTAGACTCAAGTTGGCTTGCAGCACGAGTAGGTGAGTTTATATATCACATAGGAACCAGAAATACATAACTTCTAACTTGTGTTGCCCCCTAATCAAAATAGTGTGTTCCAGTGGTGGCTCCTACCTGTATTTGCCAGGGGATCTGCAAATGTGCTCATGCGCTGGATCATGATCCCACACATGCACACAAATCATCAAGTTGGCTTCTAGGGACTGCAATATATAAGCCTGTAGTGATAGCAGGTGATGACTTCCCATTGGAAGCACTTTCTGCTATTGCAGTCTGGACTGGCAGTCCCAGGGGAGAAAACACCTCCCCCTGGGAGTGTCTGTCCAGCATGTGATTATCAGAAAGTGCTAGGTAGTCACTGGGTGAATTTAACTGGGGGTAATGTCCACCACTGGTGTATACACCACTTTGGTCATGGTACATGGGGCATTGCCAGTTGATTTGAGGTGTACCAAATCTCCTCCTTAGGGGTATACCCAGTTTTCTTATGAAGTACTGAAAATAAGTTAATGCAACATTTGCAGGATACAAACATTAACATGCCATATTCATGCATATTTAAATGCACATTTCTAATTATTTGCTGAATTTAAAAAATTGAGAAAATAAAACAGTGAATGTGGCATGTACAAAACTTGGGGCACCATGTCGGTGCTTACAAAACCCTTCTTTAGCAGAGGTCATACCTTCTAAATGTTTCTTGTAGCTATTCTTCAATCCTTTCCAACTCTTCCTTGAAGTGTTCCCCTTATTATATTGATACATGCTATCCTGCAGTACCTTCAGAACCAGTGTAGATTATTTCTCCAATATAGTTCAGCTTCAAAGATGCCTTATAATTTTATGGGCTAGAAAAGGCTTGTTCTACCCCTTCTAACTAAAGAGCAGTCTCTATTTAAGCTACACGTTCACACAAATCCAGTTCTTCATGTTCATCACAATAATGGTATTTAATACAACAATGAAAAAGTCATAAAATCCCTTTAGTTAGCTGAGTGACTGTACATGATGAAACCTTCTGGATGTTAATTGCACCAACGGCTCCCTAATGAAAGTTTGTGTCTATTAAATCTTAACAGGCGTAGCTGTAAAAAAGGCGCCAAGCTATCTGCTATGCGCAGGAATGTCCAGGACAGCAGTTTAGAACTTGTAATGCAATGTAATTATTCTGGTTATTAGAATCAAATGAAGAATGTTTATATGGTGCAAATGAATTAGTTTTAGCTTTTGATTTTAAATGGAAAACTGCACAAAGACTAGATGCACATGACATGCTTGAAGATGCTGCGATACCACTTAATATAAAAATATATACTGTATATATTTTTTTAACAATATTATTGAAGATTTTCTTTATACACACAGAAAGTTTTGACTTTTTAAGGGTTGGGTATGAAATACCAACAGCGTCATCCCAACAGCCAGAATCCCGACACCCATAGAGAACACCAGTGAGGATTTTTATAAGCGATACCCTAACCCCTACCCTAATGCTCCCTCCCCGGTGCTTAACCCTAAACAAACCCCACTAGTGCCTAAACCTAACCTCCCCCTTCCCACACCCTAATCCTAAAACTTCCTCCCTGGTGCCTAACCCTAACCCTCCCCCTAATGTCTAACCACGCTAACTAACCCTAACCTCCCCCTAACACTCCGATAATTACCTTTGCGATGCCGGTAGTCGGGATACTGGTGCCGGGATTCCGACCTGTCCGGATTTTGGTGCCGGTATTCAGACCATCGGCATCCCGCGCAACGGGATGCCGACTACATCCCCTTTTTAATATTGTTTTCTTTGCAGCAAACTTATAGTGGAAATGTATAAAACCCTAAATATAAAATTTGCACTCATTCGTCCGAATTTTGATGCTAAATTGTTGTCTCGGTTTCTACCAACAAATCAGCTAGAGTAATCATTCTCATCCCCTAGTCTGAACCCTTCACTGCAGGCCCTGAGGTGGTGGCAGCAGTCTTGCAGGCACACACTGACGTGATGTGGTCATGTCTCTGTCCTGGTTCCCAAAGTCTAAATTTTGGCAGGAATGATTTGCTCATATCTATCTGAAATAAAAGGGTAATTGTTTGATACATGGGGCTTATGTAATAGGGTGCGAGCTGGTGCCACTGCAGAATTTCATGCGAGTGTTCCTATATTTTTAAAGCAACAATCATTTTAAAGGCAAAACCAAGCTGGTTCTGCCTTTAAACTTATTGCCACTTTAAAAATACAGGAACACTCGCATGAATTCCCGCATCGGTGCCAGCTCGCACCCTATTACATAAGCCCCATAGACTTGCACCAACCATTTTCCCTATTAATGTTGTTTTTAATGACAGTTAAGAGCATATGATTGAAAGACATTATTTGAGAAAAATTAATTACTGAGTTATAGTAAAGCAGTTCTAACGTGTTGGGCGAGTAGAGAGCTCACAGTGAAGTACCAAGATGGAAAGATAAGGATTTCAGAGGTTCCAGATTAAAAAGAAAATATATTGTTGTTGCAACTAAAGTGAATACAGGTTGAGTCTCCCATATACAAAATGCTTGGGACCAGGAGTATTTTGGATACCGGAATATTCCATATTTTGGAATATTTGCAAAACATTATGAAATATCTTGGGAATGGGACCCAAATCTAAACAAAGAATGCACTTATGTGTTATATACACACAGCCTGCAGGTCATTTTATACAATATTTTCAATAATTTTGTGGCTCAAACAAAGTTTGTGTACATACATGAAATTCATTTAAGTTTCATATACACTTTATACACATAGGGTCTGATTCAGTCCCGCTCACAAGCGCCTATGCGCTCGCAAGCGGGTTGATGTTGAGGCCCTACGCACGCACAGCGGCTGCACTGCACGTGCGCAAGCCCCGGAGCGAGAGAGAAATTCTCTCGCTCTGGGGCTCACTACAAAAGGGGCGGCTGTGGATGGTGATCGACAGCTCGCACCATCTTGTAGGCGGGGTGGGCGTGTAGCTGGCCAAACTGAGGCATTCCCGACGGAACACCTGCCATTTGGGGCCGGACCCACTGACATCACTCATGATGTCAGTGGTGAGCTTCCGGCTCTAATAGAGCCAAAAGCTCACTGGGGCTTGCGGTAGAAGAGACCCTACCACAAGGGTCTCGTCGCAAGCCCGGATGGTCGTGATGGTCTTGACCATCGTGACCGTCAACCTGGCCGCTCGCTAAAGCTGTGGGTGGTCACCCACAGCCTAGCGAGCGACCAGGAGGCCGGCTCTGAACATAGAAGCTGCCGCCCTCATTCAGAGCGAGCACTCGCATTTTGCGAGCAGCTCTGAATGAGGTCCATAGCCTGAAGGTTATTTTATACTATATTTTTTATCATTTTGTGCCTTAAACAAAGTTTGTGTGCATTGAACCATCAGGAGGCAAAGGTTTCAATATCTCAGTCATGTTAAAAATATTCCGTATTTTGGAATATTTGGATATGGGAGACTCAACCTGTACTACAATATGAGCATAACTCAGACTGCTACTAGAGTAATGTAAGTAGAGTGCAAAGTAGAGTTGTAAATTAAAATATATTATTTGATTTCTTTTTCCTGCTGTCAGTGAGACTTTAATTAAGCAGGAGCCCAGTAAGGTGGCATAATGTGAACTGAGTGCACTATATTGCATAAAGTGAACAAGGCATTGGGGGCACTGTGTGGTATAATATGTACTGGGCAGTGATGTGCGGTGAGGTGAGGCAGTGCCTCACCTGTCATACTTGGGTATACTCCAGAGTTTTGAATATAAAAATTATAAGAATAATGTAAATATCTTCTTTGTAGTATTCTAATCATGTTTATAGCCAAAACTCTGGAGTAAAAAATTTATGATAGGTGAGGCACTGCCTCCCCTGTCTACCTTTTCCGCAAATCCCTGATCAAAACTCACCAAATTTCCAGTATTATATATTCCTGCACCTTTGTATAATGCCCCCATGAACCCTCGGGTTAATATATGTATCTGTAAAATCTGGCTCTCATACTAGCCAGTGTCTCCCCAGCCATTTACCTCATCGCACGTCACTGGTACTGGGGTACTACAATGTGAAGTTTGAAGCCTTTCAAAGTAAGCTGCAAATTCTATTTCAAGCAAACTATTGTAGCATCTCTTTGCGGATGTCCAAGGTTCCATGGTCTTAATGAAAGATTATGAAATGTTGGACATAACCCTATGCTTGAGGGTCTGTTTGTTTGGCGAACGTATACAGGAGTTCCATCCATGGAGGTTGCTTATAATTATTGTTGTTGAAGAGGCACCCTGTCTACTTGCTTTATTACAAGAAGTGCCAGCCATTACGGAGAAAGCGAGAGGGATATAAAAGGACCTAAAAGATTATATAATACATGCCTATTTATTAGTGTGATACGGTACACAATTACTTCTTTGTGAAGCATGCATACATTTTATTAATCATACTATACTATAAGGCACTTGTTTTTCACCTCTTGTATTGCATGAACATCAGAGACCCCACAACAAAGGTCCACTTGGAAAATCTTGAGCTGCCACTATTGATAACGGGATTATAGTGGACCAAAACACTGATTTTTATAACAATTAATATTTGGACAGAACTTCCGACTGGGTTGGCGCTCTGACTAGAACCTGTGTTGTAAGAATATATATATATTAGGGGTGTGCACCGGCCACTTTTCGTGTTTTGGTTTTGGATCTGGATCTTTCTTCGTGTTTTGGATCTGGATTGGTTTTGCCAAAACCACCCTTCCGTGTTTTGGATTTTGGGTTTTGTGTTTTGGGTCTGTTTTTTTTTTTAAAAAAGCATAAAAACAGCTAAAATCACAGAATGTGTTGATTTTTCTGCTCCTATGCTATTATTAACCTCAAAACCCTTAATTTCCACTCATTTCCAGTCTATTCAGAACACCTCACACCTCACAATAGTGTTTTTATGTCCAAAAGGTTGCACCGAGGTAGATGGATGACTATGCTAAGCGACACGAGTGGGCGGCTCAAACACGTGGCCCATCTAGGAGTGACACTGCAGTGGCAGACAGGATGGCAGTTTGAAAAACTAGGCCCCAAACAGTACATAATGCAAAGAAAAAAAAGAGGTGCAAGATGGAATTGTCCTTGGGCCCTCCCACCCACCCTTATGTTGTATAAACAGGACATGCACACTTTAACAAACCAATCATTTCAGCGCCAGGGTCTGCCACACGACTGTGGCTAAAATGATTGGTTCGTTTGGGCCCCCACAAAACAAGCTGGCAATTAATCTGTCCCTGCACAAACTGGCTCTACAGAGGCAAGATGTTGTCCTCATCCTCCTTATTCACCGATTCCTCACCCTCTTCCTCATCCTCACAGAGTATTAATTCGTCCCCACTGGAATCCACCACCACAGGTGGTGGATTGTACGTTCTGGAGGCTGGTCTCCCTGGAAGAGTTGATAATTCATTTTTATGAACATCAACTTCTCCACATTTTGTGGAAGCAACCTCCTACGCCTTTTGCTGACAATGTTCCCGGCTGCAATAAACACTCTTTCGGAGTGCACACTGGAGGGGGGGCAACTCAGGTAAAATAGAGCCAGTTTGTACAGGGGGCTCCAAATTGGCTCTTTTTTCTGTCAGTACATGTACGGACTGTCTGACATGCCTACTTGGATGCTGTCACCGATGTAATCCTTTAACAGACAGACGCACGCTTGTCGCTGCTGCATTGAGGATGCAGGTGCGGCTACAGCCCACACAATTCACAAAGACAGGAGAAAAAAGAAGAATTTTTTTATTGTTTGTGGAGCGCACTTTGAGGGTTACACCACCCTTTAACAGACAGACGCACGCTTGTCGCTGCTGCTTTAAGGATGCAGGTGCGGCTACAGCCCACACATTTCATAAAGACAGAAAAAAATAGAATTTTTTTATTGTTTGTGGAGCGCACTTTGTGGGTTACACCACCCTTTAACAGACAGATGCATGCTTGTCGCTGCTGCTTTAAGGATGCAGGTGCGGCTACAGCCCACACATTTCACAAAGACAGAAAAAAAAAGAATTTTTTTATTGTTTGTGGAGCGCACTTTGAGGGTTACACCACCCTTTAACAGACAGACGCATGCCTGTCACTGCTGCTTTAAGGATGCAGGTGTGGCTACAGCCCACACATTTCACAAAGACAGAAAAAAAAAGAAGAATTTTTTTATTGTTTGTGGAGCGCACTTTGAGGGTTACACCACCCTTTAACAGACAGACGCACGCTTGTCGCTGCTGCTTTAAGGATGCAGGTGTGGCTACAGCCCACACATTTCACAAAGACAGAAAAAAAAGAAGAATTTTTTTATTGTTTGTGGAGCGCACTTTGAGGGTTACACCACCCTTTAACAGACAGACGCACACTTGTCGCTGCTGCTTTGAGGACAGTATCATATGCAGTGACAGTAGACTTGTCAGAAATTGTTGGCACGTCCTTCAGTACGGACCAGATGTCCAAACCGGCCCTTGACTTATGACACAGACGCACGCTTGGCGCTGTTACTGTGTTGATGCACGTGCGGCTACATCGCACACAAGTCACAAACACATAAAAAAAAGAAGAATTTTTTATTTTTTGTGGAGCGCACTTTGGGGGTTACACCACCCTTTAGCAGACAGATGCACGCTTGTCGCTGCTGCTTTGAGGATGCAGGTGCGGCTACAGCCCACACATTTCACACACAAACAGAAAAAAAGAAGAATTTCTAATTTTTTGTGGAGCACACTTTTGGGGTTACACCACCCTTTAACAGACAGATGCACGCTTGTCGCTGCCGCTTTGAGGATGCCGGTGGAATCTAGACGGGATTTGGAACCAGGGACACACTACCTCCATCAATTGTCTACATCCCACTGCACTAATGGCGAATACCGGACGCACGTCTAACACCAACATAGCAGTCAAGGCCTCATTTATACGTTTTGCTTCAGGATGACTGCTGTCGTACTTCATCCTCCTCGCTAGGGACGGTTGGAGGGTCAATTGTTTAGTAAAAGTAGTGGTGTTCCTACTTCCTCTCTGGGATGATGACTGACTCCCAGCAACAACAACAGCAGCGGCAGCAGTAGGCGTAGCAATACAGGATCCTCCGGAGGAATCCCGGTTAGGAGAGTCAGTCATGCCAGTGACATGGCCTGCAAGACTACTTCCGATCCTGACTAAGGAGGAAATTGACGAGGAGGGAGTTGACGGTGTGGTTTGCAGGCGCTTGGATACAACCCGACAACGGGATTTAGGTGTCCCTGGACTGCTTACGGTCTTAGCCAAAGTTTCTGAACTTGACAGTAGCATTTTATGAACGCGATGCAGGTGCCGTATAAGGGAGGATGTTCCTAGGTGGTTAACGTCCCTACCCCTACTTATTTCACCTTTACATATGGTACATATGGCAAGACAGTTGTTGTCCGGATTTGGATAGAAATATTGTCAGACCAAAGAGGTGGAATGTTTGGTCTTCTGCCCAGGCATTACCGTGATGGGCTTTTTCATCCCATGGACAACAACTGTCTCCCCCGGAGCCTGATTTAAACAAACCACATCACCATCAGAATCCTCCTCGCCAACTTCCTCCTCAGCGCCAGCTACACCAGTATCCTCATCCTGTTGTACTTCAACAGTGACATCTTCAATTTGCATATCAGCAAGCAGACTGTGGGTGCTCCTTTCAGCACTTGCAGGGGGTGTGCAAATGGTGGAAAGAGCCACCTCTTCCCGTCCAGTGCTGGGAAGGTCAGGCATCGCAACCGCCACCACACTTGGACTCTCCTTGGGGATTTGTGATATCTTCTTAGAACGCACAGTTCTTCGCTGTGCTTTTGCCAGCTTAACTCGTTTGATTTTTATAGCGGGAGGAGGGCTTCCATCGTCATGTGAAGCTGAACCGCTAGTCATGAACATAGGGAAAGACCTTAGCCATTCCTTGCCACTCCGTGTCATAAATGGCATTTTGGCAAGTTTGCATTTCTCTTCAAATGATTTAAATGTTTTTTTTAAGGTCATTTTCCTGAACTTTCTCATTTGAGATTGTATGTGCCCTCTACTATGACAATGGGCATTGGCCTTGGCAGACGACGTTGATGGCATGTTATCGTCTATGTCATGACTAGTGGCAGCAGCTTCAGCACTAGGAGGAAGTGGTTCTTGATCTTTCCCTATTTTATTTTTATCGGAGAAAGTTTGGTCCTCCATTTATGTTATATTGATTTGATATATACGTGCGGCTAAGGTGCACACAAACACAGAAAATATTTTTTTATTTTTGTTGGAGACTAGTGCACTTTGTGGGTTACACCACGCTTTAAGAAATGAGCCAGCTGGCCCTTTACTTATGGGACACAGGCGCACGCTTGGCGCTGCTCCTTTGTTGATGCACATGCAGCCACAGTGCACACAATTCACAAACACAGAAAATATTTTTTTATTTTGTTTGGAGTGCCCTTTGGGGGTTACAGCACCCTTTAATGGTCAAGCCAGCTGGCCCTTTACTTATGGGACACAGGCGCACGCTTGGCACTGCTCCTTTGTTGATGCACGTGCAGCCACAGTGCACACAATTCACAAACACAGAAAATATTTTTTTATTTCATTTGGAGTGGCCTTTGGGGGTTACAGCACCCTTTAACGGTCAAGCCAGCCGGCCCTTTACTTATGGGACACAGGTGCACGCTTGGCACTGCTCCTTTGTTGATGCACGTGCAGCCACAGTGCACACAATTCACAAACACTGAAAATATTTTTTTTTGTTTGGAGTGCCCTTTGGGGGTTACAGCACCCTTTAATGGTCAAGCCAGCTGGCCCTTTACTTATGGGACACAGGCGTACGCTTGGCGCTGCTCCTTTGTTGATGCACGTGCAGCCACAGTGCAAACAATTCACAAACACTGAAAATATTTTTTTATTTTGTTTGGAGTGTACTTTGGTGGTTACAGCACCCTTTAACGGTCAAGCCAGCTGGCCCTTTACTTATGACACAGGCGCACACTTGGCACTACTTTGTTGATGCACGTTCGGCTACTGCTCACACAATTCACAAACACAGAAAATATTTTTTTATTTTGTTTGGAGTGTACTTTGGGGGTTACAGCACCCTTTAATGGTCAAGCCAGCCGGCCCTTTACTTATGACACAGGCGCACACTTGGCACTACTTTGTTGATGCACGTGCGGCTACTGCGCACACAATTCACAAACACAGAAAATATTTTTTTATTTTGTTTGGAGTGTACTTTGGGGGTTACAGCACCCTTTAACGGACAAGACAGCCGGCCCTTTACTTATGGGACACAGGCGCACGCTTGGCGCTGCTCCTTTGTTGATGCACGTGCAGCCACAGTGCACACAATTCACAAACACTGAAAAAATATATATTTTTTTGCACTTGGGGGGAGCACCCCTGATGGACAGAGCACTCCCTGGGCAACACTACAGCACCCCTTTAGGACTGGGACACTGCACAGGACTTTGGAGTGGACACAGCCCCTATGGACAACTGACTGCACAACACTGTCCAGCCAGCCTCTATGGACTTTGAAGGAGTGGACACAGCCCCAATGGACAACAGCAGCACAGCACAGCACAACACTACTCTGCAATACACTACACAGCCCAGCCAGCCCTAACTCCCACCCTCCCTCTTCACTGTCCACAGCCGAGTGAGAAAATGGCGCCGACGCGGGTACCTTATATAGGATCCAAAACCTGCGAGACCCGGAAGGCGGGATGATGACGTTTTGCCTCGATTTCAGATCCGAGTCAGGCAGGAAAAGTCGAGCCTGACTCAGATCGGCCTCGTATCAGGGGGTCTCGGTGGGGTTCGGATTTCAGAAATCAGAACCCGCTCACCCATAATATATATATATATATATATATATATATATATATACAGTCAGGTGCATAAATATTGGGACATTGACAGAATTTTCATATTTTGTCCTCTATTCACCACCACAATGGCTTTGAAATGAAACAAACAAGATGTGCTTTAACTGCAGACTTTCAGATTTAATTTGAGGTTAATTACATCCAAATCAGGTGAACGGTGTAGGAATTACAATTGGTTATCAAAGATCTCGAACAAATACAACCTGAAAACACTAAGTATAGGAGGACACAACAGCAGGGACAAGTACAAAATATTACTAAAAAAGAGGGACAAGCATTAACAGAACTAGAAAGGGATAAGGATATCGTGATTAAACCAGCAGACAAGGGGGGGGGATTGTGATCCTTGATAAAAAGAATTATATTACAGAAGCCCACAATATACTAATACATATCAGATACTCAAGGGAGATCCCATACAGAAATACAAACAAGAACTAGACACCATACTTAAGCAGGGATTCCAGAATGGTATTCTCTCAAAACAAGAATTTAACTTTCTAAATAACCCACATTCGGTAACGCCTGTTTTTTACTTTCTCCCCAAGGTCCATAAAGATCCACTGAACCCACCTGGGCGTCCGATAGTCTCTGGCATTAAGTCGCTCACAGCGAATTTAGCATAGTACGCAGATACTTTTTTACAAAATATAGTCAAGGGACTACCTTCCTATATTAGGGACACCACAGATATAATTAATACTTTAGAGACAATAGAGTGGCATTCAGATTACTGGTTAGTCACCAGTGACATGTGCTCACTCTATTCAGTTATCAAACATATACAAGGCTTAGAAAGCACCAAATACTTCCATGAAAAAGACCAACAATTAGAACAAGCACAGATAGAATTGATCATCAAGGTCATTGATTTCATATTGCATCACAATTACCTGCGGTTTGAGGATACATTTTATCTTCAGACCACGGGCACCGCCATGGGATCGAAAGTTGCCCCGAGCTATGCCAACCTGTTCATGGGCAAGTGGGAGGAGGAGCGCATATGGGGGGGGCATGGCTTTGGGGCGAATTTGATCCTGTGGCGGAGATACATAGACGACATCATTTTTATATGGAATGGCACTAAAGCAACTCTCGATGCCTTTCTAGAACATGTTAATGACAATGACCATAATCTCAAATTTACTACACAGATGAGCAGAGACAGAGTCATATTCCTGGATCTAGAAATTTATATTGATAATAATAGACTACACACTCGGACATATAAAAAGAACGTGGATGTGAATAGTTATATTCTATCCACTAGTGGCCACTATAAGAGCTGGCTAGACAATATACCCAGGGGACAATTTAGAAGAATACGGAGAAACTGCTCCAAGATTGAGGATTATCAGGAACAAAGGCGTGAATTAAGAACACAATTCACTTATAAACTATATGACCCTAAATTAATACAACAGGCATTTTTAGAGGCTGGACAATTGGATAGGAGGACAATTTTAACACAAAAAATAATGATGTAACAATATCAACAGCACAACAACAGGATGTCCAATTCATCACTCAATATAATAAATCAGGACACCAAATCAAACAGATTTTAAAGAGACACCGGGACATCTTATTACAAGATGATGATCTGGATAAAGTTCTCAGCAGAGTACCTAAAGTCATATTCAGGAAAGCCCCAGATATCAAACAGAAACTGGTCAAAAATCATATTCCTCCAAAAACATTTATACAAAAACAGCTACCTTATATGTTACAAACAGGAGGTTTCCACTACTGTGGAAAATGTACAGGGTGTAAAGTTACACACACCCGTATTAGTACAAAATTGACACATTTCCATTCATCAACAATTGATAAGGACTTTAAAATTAGACAGAATATGTCATGTGAATCTCGGGGGGTGATTTACCTTTTAAGATGCGAGTGTGGCCTGGAATATGTGGGTCGCACGATTAGACCTCTTAAAAATCGCATCTACGAACATATTAGGAACATAAAAATTGGCTATGAGAATCATAGTGTGTGGAAACATTTCAAAGAAGTACACAATTCGGACCCTACCAATTTATTTTTTATGGCCATAGAACAACCGCAAGCCAATTGGAGGGGGGAGATCATCTTAGAACTATAGATAAAAATGAAATGAAATGGGTTTTCATTTTTCACACCATGACCCCAAAAGGATTGAATATTGAATTTAATAATAGAATATTAATTAATTAATATCAATATATAGGGACTCCTTTCTCTTTAATAACTTTGAGCACTCATGTACATCAAACATGGATTCAATATAGGAAGTTAATTGATGCAAAATTAGATTTATGGACTAATGATTCACATATAGATAATCTGTAGGATTATATACATTTAACACATACAAAATTACTGATACAATAGTGTCTGTTACATTCAGGACATAATATTGCCGTTAAACATATAATAGGCAATAACAGATGTGTGTAAGCTCCCTGGCATCAACCGATTTCGCTAAGGCTTTTTCAAAGGATCCTTTGTATCAGTAAATGCAGTAATTTTGTATGTGTTAAACGGTGTTATCTTGTCCCAAATGTAGCGGACACCACTGTCTTAACAGCCGCAGCTATTGCCAACACACGGCACTCTATGCAGGCTTGAATACACCCGCCTGAATGTTACGGTGTTATCATGTCCTGAATGTAGCGGACATCACTGTTTTAACAGCCGTAGTTATTGCCAATACACAACACTTCATGCAGGCCTGAGTACACGCGTCTGAATGTTAAATTACTAATTCAACCTGTCCAAATAACTAATAGTTGTTATATATAAGTAATAGGAGCCTAACATTTTCCAGCTCCGGTTATGATACATGCACAGGAGTTAGCCGCTAGCATCAATATATATGCTGTAACTACAGTGAGGAGTTAATTACTAGCTTCTCAACCACTGTCACCGCTTAGACACGGCATCTATAAGTAAGCACCAGCAAACTCACATAGTGCCGATTTACTATTCCAGCACATGTTTGAGTTGTACATGTAGATAACATACTACACTAAGTTTTATTTGCCACATATGTCCTATTTATGGATGGATAGGAGCCATAAAACAGTTGGTAACTCTTATATACATGCAGTGTATATACTATATACATATACTACAGCTATAAATATATAATATATATTTACAATAAGGGCAACATTATTTAATACTTGTTATATTGCTGATTGAACCCAATCCATACCATTAGTTATTATTACTACAGCTTTATTATTATATTGAATTTTGTGCAAATACTTGTGTGGTAAATTACACCATTAATTAGTATTACTGCGGCTACATTATTATATTTCTCTTATAAGACTTCAACGAACCATACCATAGGGTCTAATTGGCTATAATTACTTGTGTATTTAATTTCTATGACTATATTATCATAGACATCCAGCTAGTTCAACTCCATTATGTTACTAATTCTGAACCATGGTCACTAGCAACAGTGTATCATATAACAGTATATCAGAAGTCTGCCTAAGAAGCACTGAATTGTAACATAAATGTCAGTACAATTGATAGCGGACTGATAATTATCTGATCACTTCTCATATAAGTGACAATAGAAAAGAAGAACACCATACACATTATTGTACCCCTATTTAGAAGTATTTCCAGATGTGTGTACCCATCCCTGGCATATGTTTTTAATTTTTACTCTTTAAACTACATTTTCTTATCTCCTGGAGAGGAACCAATTTTTATTTGAATATTTAATTAAAGTTATATTTTATTTTTTTGCATATTCGACTCGTGCACCCAAAACTACCCCTTTTCCCCTTTTCTATGTACAAATCTATTGGTAGTAGAAGTAGCACACCACACCTTGTTGTTCTAACTTCAGCTCATTTAAGACTTTATTATACATTGTATATAAAATTTTTCAAGGTGTCTGTCGAATAAACCGGTGCGGTAGTCCTTTTCTGTTGAACTGGCTGGAATCCCTGTTTGGCTCTGTTTAACTTCCCAAGAGTCAGGTACCATTCAATCACCACTGCTAACTCCTCAAATGTTTGAGGATCAGCCTGTAGAGCCTACTGTTGCACCACACGGTCTAGTACCCGAACAGCATGGTCCAAAGCCACCATCTAAACTATACGCTGAGCAGAGTTCTTATCCAGCTGCAACCACACCTTACTTAGCCTGGCTAATTTGGCCAGCTGGACCCTTGGAGCTTCATATGAATTTAGCCGCCATTCCTGAAACTTCTGAGCTTTGCTAGGTCCAGTCACTCCAACTCTGCTTAATATGGCCTTTTTCAAGTGCGGATAGGAATTTTCCTCATTCATGTTTAAATCAACATATGCTCTCTAAGTTTCCCCTGTGAGACAGGGAGCAAATCTGGCAGCCCACTCCTCCTCAGGCCTTTTTCAATGTGCAGCAGTACGCTCAAAGGTGCACAAAAAAGCTCCAATGTTATCAGATGGAGTAAGCTTCTATAACACCTCTCGCTCATGCCCACCTTTCCTTATTTCAGTTAACTCTGCATGTAATAACTGTATTTGAGTTTGTTGTCCTTGCATCTGTGCTTGTTGCCCTGCTGCCAGAGCTTGTTGCCCCACAGCTAATTCAGCAAAACTTTTCAAAAGCTCCACCATTATGCACTGCTTTATCCCTTTATGGACAAACTTTAAATTCTTTATAAATTCTCTTTTTGAAGCCAGATTCCCAGCAATCTATATCAGCTGGCTTCTCTTAAAACTGCACCACATTCTCTGGCCATTCAACCACATACATAGGAATTAAGCAGTTTTTATATTGTGCACAATTTGCATATACACAGACATATTATTACTGTGAACAACTGCCGTTTTATGCTGACCTGCCACTCCCACTCACCCAGCTGCTGAGTAGTTGGTAGCGTCCTGCAAAGCATCTCACTGCCACTGTGGGTGGATCCGGTCACTGTATCTGGGCTGTTGCTATGTAGTAGTATCCAGCAAGGTCCCTGTTTGGGCACCAAATGTGACAAGAATCACATAGACTGGGTACAATCTGTCATTAGCTTTATTGCGCACCACAGGCAGGTACACAGGATATGACAATTTCACAGGCAAGATAATACATAAAGTTTTCCAAACAGCAATATTTCTTCAGTGGACTCTCAGGTCCAGGAACCCTAACACTAGTCACACCCGGGCCTATAAGCTGGACGACTATCTCACTGTCAGGCTGAGTTTACCCAGTGTCTCTGCAGCTCTTAAATCAGCCCCAGATAGGTGTCTGTAATCAGCTGCTTTTCCAGACTCTGATTGAGGCAACTCCTGAACTGAACATTACACATTCCTAATGCCTTTGCTCTGCCAAACCTGGGAGATGTGGAATTATGCTGACCCTGTCACAACATATATATAAAATATGCTATAAAATATATTCCTGTAATAGGAGAGGAGTCAGGTAACTAGGGGTAAATTTACTAAAGTGAGAGTTTTTGGAAGTGAGTTTTAGAAGAGATGTTGCCCATAGCAACCAATCAGATTCTACTTAACATATAACTAGCACATTCTGTAAAATAATAGCTAGAATCTGATTTGTTGCTATGGGCAACATCTCTTCTATAACTCACTTCTAAAAAATTGCACTTTAGTAAATTTACCCCTTAGGGGTAAATTTACTAAGATTCGAGTTTGGTCGAGATTACAATCTCGGGTGAGTTTAGGCATGTTTTTCATCTCGGAAATTTCTGGTGAATTTGGCAGAGATTTCTTTAATCTCACTCGTAAAACTCAGGTGAGATCGCAAACTTGAAACAACTCTCCATCGAGCGAACTCGGAAGTACTTTTTATGTAAGAAATACAACTTGCAAATTTACCAAGAATCGAGATTATAATCTGCGAGTTTGCCAGAAACATACACAGATCAGTGTGATATGTGTATGTTTCTGAATGTGTACTTAATTTAAAGTGTTTATCTTTTATAAAAAATTACGTAGCCCCCCCCCCCCCCAAAAGCATAACCAACCCCGGACTGCTCAGCCAGTCCTGGTTCCAAAAATTACAGGGAACAAAATGAGTAGGGTTCCACCATAATTTAGGAACCAGCAACCCCTATATTTAAAACCAGCACCAGACCCAAACTGACCGGATTGTAATGCCACAGCCAGTAGACCCTATTACCAGGTCTCCATGGCCAAAGCATTCTCACCAGGGGCGGATTGGCAGTTACATTCTGCGGGGAAAATCCCGGTGGGCCGATTGGTTGTGGGGCAGCTTTTCCATTGAGGCCACGCCCCCTTATCCCGTCACCCGCGGCCGCTGGGCCCTGACACAGACTCACTATTTTTTTACAGGCACCCGGGCCGGCTGACTGTCAGCTCTGTCTCTGCCTTGCCGTGCCTGAGCCTCTCTCACAAGGCCAGCGCGGCCTATTTAAACCCCGCCCAGCATGCCTTTGTTGTCACACGCCGCGGAGGAGTGAAGAAGAGAAGAAGTGGAGCAGCCTGCGGGTGACAGCGTCGGAGGTAAATTGCGGCGCCGGTGGGAACGCCCAGGCAGTCTGTCTCCTCTCTACTCTTCCGTCCCCAGGCTGTGAAGTGTCAAGTTTAATTTCACAGCCTGGGGAGAGGGCAGAGAGGAGAGGAGACATTCTGGCTAGCTTCAGTGCAGGACATTGGGGCTAGGTCCATCAGGAGCGATGCGGGATGTCTGAGGTGGGGGCCCTTCTAAGGGGGAGAGGAGATGATCTGTCTAAGGGGAAAGGGGGATGATGTGTCTAAGGGGGAGGGGGTGAGGGGAGATGATCTGTCTAAGGGGGAGGTGGTGAGGGGAGATGATCTGTCTAAGGGGGAGGTGGTGAGGGGAGATGATCTGTCTATGGGGGAGGTGGTGAGGGGAGATGATCTGTCTATGGGGGAGGTGGTGAGGGGAGATGATCTGTCTATGGGGGAGGTGGTGAGGGGAGATGATCTGTCTATGGGGGAGGTGGTATGGGGAGATCTGCTGAACTGGGGGGAGATGGACTTTCTGTGGGGGAGGGGGATCTGCTATACTGATATGATCAGTCTGTGGGGTGGGCTCATTTTGTTCTAAGGAGATATGATATTTCTGTGGGGGAGACGGGATGCTATACTGAGATGATCTGTTCTAAGGGGAGATGATATTTCTGTGGGAAGGGGTCTGCTGTACTAGGTGGAGATGATCTGTCTGTGGGGAGGGGCTCTGCTACACTAGGGGTGTGGGAGATGATGATCTGTGTGGAGGGGGGTATTCTGTGCTAAGGGGAGATGACCTGTGTGTGAGAAAGAAGGGCTATTCTGTGCTAGGGCAGGAATACGTCACTGAGGAGATGCAGGATGATGGCGCTGGGGAGGCGCAGGAGGATGGCACTGTGGGGAGACACAGGCGGATGATGCCAGAGAGAATTGGGGGTGGCACTGGAGAGGCGCAGGGGGATAGCGCTGAAGAAACACGTAAGGGGATAGGCTGGAGACACACCAAGGTGATGATGCTGGACACACACATAGAGGACGGTAGGACCACTGGTACTATTAGAAGAAAACACTGGGGCACAGTAATCTTCAGTAAGATAACAATTCTAATGAAACCATATCCTAATGCAAATGGTACCAAATGAGCAAATATA
Organism: Taudactylus pleione; assembly: GCA_031769625.1. Classification (NCBI taxonomy): domain Eukaryota; kingdom Metazoa; phylum Chordata; class Amphibia; order Anura; family Myobatrachidae; genus Taudactylus; species Taudactylus pleione. The sequence continues at coordinate 8,585,275 of JAUIMM010000004.1, forward strand.
TTTTATTAATATTAAATTGTTCAATATAGGAAACTCCCATTTTGTCCTGCCCCAAAACATCTGTTACTATGTATTATCTGGTTAAACCTCTGTTGCATGATGATGACATTGGCTTTATTGCTACACAAACAGGCGGCTTCCGGACCATGTGATCTCAGCATGAATAGGGATCACTGACTCAAGAAACTGCCTGTCCAAGAAGGATCAATTTCTTCAGAGGTTCTCCGCTGCAGAGAGATCATATAGGTAAGAAAATACTCATTCACCTGCTCGCTGTGCTTATTCACTGGAGAGAGGGATTGGGGGCATGGCTATCATCTCCTGGAGTTGTGGGCATGCCGCTAGCATGAAATAATGGGGGGGAGTGGCTTGTAGGCATGGCATTTCTCATTAGACCACACCCCTTGTAATTAGGCCACACCCACTTTTCTGGGCGCGCGCCTAGGGCACATAGGGCCTCTTCCACACTTTTTTCCAGGGCCATTTTTAATTCCCAATCCACCCCTGATTCTCACCCCAAGCCGGTCAGGTCAAGCTGGGGATCTCAGGGGAGGTGGGGACCCCACAAGAAGGGGTCCCCCCTCTCCCAATACCCCAGGCTTGTTCTAAAGCCCGGGGCTCTTCCCCATACCCCTGGGCTGTGGGTACGGGGGTAATAATGTGTTAAATAGTTATAGACTATTGTATTTTACAGTGGAACTACAGGTGCCAGCATATCCGCCCTTTTGCACTTGTGGAACTACAAGTGCCAGCAGGCGGCCAGCACCCGTACCTCCACTGTAAAATTAATAGTTAAAACAAGACAGTACACACACACTGTATACAGTAAAACTTTATTACATACCTACCTCACTCACACATACTTACAGTACCTGTTGCCAGCTGATCTGTCCCCTTGTCCCATGTAGAAGCCGTTTGGATGTATCTGGAATAAAGATCCTATACTCACCACCATCCTTGCGCTGCTCTCCATATCATCCAGGGACTTGGCAACATTACAAACCGAGTACCAAAACAAATACGGACAAGTATTGGTATGTGTTGTCACACACACCAATACTTCGCAAATGACAGCTGACGGGCCTCCTTGGGAAATCCCACGGCTCGCCAGCCAATCAGAGGCCACTTTACATGTAGCGGTCGCTTATTGGCTGGGACCCACGACTTTAAAAATGGGAAAATCACCCGAGTTTCGGTGATGCAAATTGAGTTAAAAAAAAAACAAACTCGATCAGACTCGAATCTTAGTAAATTTACCCCTTGGTGTCACGTGACTCATTTTGGAAATGTTCAGGGATGCAATGCATAGCTGTCTGTGGTGGCGGAACACACCTGTGCATAACCTTAGCGTGCTATGACCTGTATAGGAGCACTCTGCTTGGGGTTTATGTGTTCATATGGTCATGGAACTCCTCAGTGGCTTCAAATATCTTGCTATTTTACAGTAAGGGGTATGTAATTTCCATTATATTAGTCATATGAATTATTCCAGACAATGGGGGGTCATTTCTAGCTGTACAGCACATTGTAAATGATTTGCCTCATTTAGCACCATTCCACCTGTATACAGTTAAACTAACACACCAAAGCACAATGAAATCAGACACTTTTGCAGGTTTGTTACTCTTTGTTTGCTGAGAGTTGTCTGCTCCTTGGTTATAATGTAAAAACTATCAGGACAACACAATGATTACTTTGCCATTTTGGACTTCCCTATAATTATATTGTGCTGCAAATAAACTGTGCATTTAATAATTATTTAGCTACTATTATACTTAATAAAGTTAAATTGCTACTGTATTCATTTCTCAACTGTAAACTATAAAATGTACAAAAATCATAGTATGGTGGAAGTAGTGGTTTTAAAATCAATATTTTCTTTGCAAGCAGTTTGTAATATGGTTAAACATGAAACAAACAAGAATATGCAGCCACACACAAGATAAAGAAGGAATAAATATTGGTTTGCTTTGAAAAACATCTGTATTATTATGGAAAGTAGAGAATGGCTTTAAGTCTGGCTATCGCCACCCCTGTCTTTGTTTAAAATTTTAACTCTCATGACGATATCATGTTTTTTGTATTTAGTGACTTTGGAGTCTATTCCTCTTGAAATCAAGTGGAAACAGCACTACATGATTTTAGGGATTGGGTATGGGATGCTGGTGCTCGGGATACCGGTGGTCAAAATCCCGATGCTGGCATCCTGACAGGGTTAGGATATCGAAACCTGTTGGTAGGTATCTTAACCCTCCTCCTCTCCCTAACCCTAACCCTCCCTGGTGTCTAAACCTAAGCTCTCCCTCCACGCACCCAAACCTAACCCTCCAACCCTTAGTGCCTAACCCTAACCCACCCCCTTGTGCCTAAACCATAATGCTAACCCTCTACCTAACACTGCTACTTACCTTCGGAATGCCGGCCATAGGTATGCCAGCGCAGGGATTCTGACAGGTGCTGGTATTCTAAGCACCGGCATCCCATGTTCGGGAAAATTAACTATATCCCGAGTTTAGTTTCTCCTCAATATCAGGGAAAAATTGTACTAGGCAAACTAATTCAGAACCAATGGTGTAGGTGCAAAGAGTGCGGCTGCTACTGGGCTCGGGCCACCTCAGGGGCCCAGGTCTATCCCTGCACCCAATAACTCTACCAGCAGCTTCTCAGCAGTGTGCTGCAGCAGGCTACATCTGTTGTCACAGGCCGGCCAACTCCATCTCTGTCTCTCCTCACTGAGAGAAAGCGCGGCTCTGATTGGCTACAAGTTTACCCATTTACCCATGTCCCATGCAAGGAGCATAACTCCTTAAATGATTTGTTTGAAAATCATAGCCTTTTTATATACCACGTTATATCATGCACAATTAGAATTAAAGACTAATACATTTCATTTCAAATTGTGTATTTTTTCATTTATTATACTTACTATATGCTAATCAGCATGCATTTAAACCTTGTATGTCAGCTAAACCTGTACAGAGTGCATACAATAGATAATTTACAGCCATAATGCAAAAACTGCTAAATAATTTGCATATACAGTACGCCAAATAACCATTACTGCTTGCACTCTCTGCCTATTTTGCTGACATAGAAGGTTTATATGAATGGTGATTACTTAGCATATAGTAAGTATTATAAACGAAAAAATATAATAAAAAACAATAGGTATGATATAACATGGCCATAATCCAATTCCACCCCTAATGTTTCTTTTGTGTAATTAATACACATCTCGCTATTTGTCTTCCTAGCAATAGCAAGGAGAGATGGTGAGGTGAGGTGGGGTGTCTGTAGATCTTGCTATTCCCTTATGCAGAACACTGTAATTTCTGTTAGGTATAGGCCACGGTAGGTTAACCATCGATGGTCATCATCAATGGTACCATTGGTGGTTAACATTGATGGTATCAAACTGTTTGCTGATTAATGGTTTCATCCACCGATGACCATCCCTGTTTTAATACTAGCTGGGCAGTGGACCAATCAGGGAGTGGGAGCGTGGCTTTGCTGGTCATGTTGAGGATGGACCTAAGCTACATGTTCCGGAACATAGAGGAAAAAAAAAGAACATCACTAAGCTCTGTGCTATCGATGGCGGGGAACCATTGGATCGTCGCCATTGATAGCAAAACCATCGACCATAATTGGTTAACCATCGATGTCTGTTAACCATCGACGGTCGATGGCCATCCCTAATGTTCGTTATTCACAATAGGAAATGTAGTCCTGAGCAATTTCTGAAGCTTTTTGGAGCATTGCCCTGCCAGCTAATGCCATCTTCAAATGGCATTAGCGGGCTTTTGCCTAATGGCTGCACATGCGCAGCGTTATTAAAGGCAGTGACGTGATCTATTTGGACAGCCTCTAATTGGAGTTCTGGCCTGGCAAAAGTTATTTGTTAAATTGGAATGAATAGTCAATTTTTATTACCGCAATATGCAGTGATAAGAAATTAAGGTTTACATGGTCTCTTTCTAAGAAATGATAAATTAGTATTTTACAGCTCAGTCATTATTCCCATTATTCAATACTCACCCATCCAGCTGTAATCCAGGCAAAAATTGGCAATAAACCTATTGTAGATGCATGGTGGGCGCTGTCCTGCCCATTTGTAAATGACCCGCATTATGCTTACAAAGCTCTGCACAATGCATCCCTGCCTAAAATACCTGGATTACTCTGTAGAAAATTATTCTAGTTACAAATTAAAATAGTATTCAATCATCAGATCACAGTGATTTAGCGCAACTGAAAGGCAAAGGACATCCACTGTATATTTCTCTATACCATTTAAAGTGTTGTCCAGAGACTTCACACACATGACAATGGGGCCAAGGGCTGACCTTGCCAGATCAAATCCAGTAAGATTTAACTGGATTGTCACTTGATTGTGTACAATGCTCAGTCAATTTGGTCAATGTCAAATTTGGTCAATGTAGAGATGTCTACATAGGCAAATGCAGGGAGGGTTTCCATCTGCCTGGAAACCCCCCTCCCCAGCACACACTATGACCACAACAGAAATAGTAATATAATACAATATTACTAGTGCTGTGTGTTCAGTATCACAAATGAAATGATTAGCAACATCTGTGGATCTTTTAAAATGTGTCAGCCAGTAATAAATATACCTGTGTATCAACTAGGAGATGTGGACAACATGCACTGTTAGGGGTGCACTGCTATATACCATCAATAAGGTTAATTATTAATACTGTATAATAATACACTATCCAGTACATAAGGAGACCAATATGTACATACATACTGTATACGTCCAGGGCAGAGCTTGGTTCTTCTGCTGCTCCCCCAGACTCCCGGACTTGCTCCAATGCTCTGGAATGATGCCCACATCTGAAAAAAAACATTCTGCTCAGACAGGATGGAATAACTGGCGTATCTAATGGCTTACTGTGATCGCTGGTCCTGTATATGCTGGAATTATGACACGCAATACACTTTGTATGACACATATTAAAGATGGATAAGTGCTAATTCTGCCCTCTTCATGGACTGGCCACACTCACTCTAAAATCAAGCATTTGGAACCCCCCTCTAGAAATCCTGCATTTGCCACTGGTCTACTATGTAATACAGACAAGAAATTACTAGCTTTTTTTTTTTTTAACTAATCATTATAAAATTGTCATCCAAACTTTATTGTAACTCAGTTGCGTCTTCATTGTCTGCTAATGTCGCAAATACAATCCCATGTACAATGTTAGTTTTTTTACATGGATATAATTGCTAAAATAATATGTATAGAGAACTGTGGGCCTGATTCAGAGATGAACAGATTTGCAGAGTCGCACAAAAGCGGCTGTGCGCGTAACTGCTATAGGTGCAAGGGGTGCAACTGCTATGGGGCCCAGAGCTGAGAGGGGCCCATCTTCCTTATCAAAGTTCCATGTGTTATGTACTTTTTTCACCAATGGGTGGTACATAGGGGCCCTTACAAACTTTTGCTAAGGGGCCTTAAAAACATAGTTAAGCTCATGGCTGTACAAATCCATCCATCTCACATGGACGTGTCAGACACCTCCTTTCTGCATTTGCGATCCCAGCACTGCAACCGACAGCGCAGGCTGGGATCACCATCGCAGTGATGGTTGCTCCTTTGGTCGGGCTGCAGTAGCTGAAGCTTCCTGTAGCCTGACCGGGTGCTGGCCACTTAAGAGGCCAGGAATCTGTGTACGGCGACGGAGACCCTGACCTCGTCCCTCCCGTAAAAGAGGGGCGACACTCCCGCTGATTTCCCGCTCCACCCCCCAAACGCCGTAGCAGGTCAATCATGCTATGGCTTAGGGGGTCTGCAAGCGAGATCAAAGAACCCTTTTGCACATTTTTTTTGTAAAAATAATGTTGCTGGCAGCGCTGTAAAGAATTATAAGAATAACACAAGCTTATACAGTATTTTTATGCAAAAGTGTAAGTCAGTAGCATTTGCTTTATTGGGTTATTTAAGCTTAAAATTTAAGGGGTCTATGTACTAAGCCTTGTAGAGATATAAAGTGGATGGAGATAAAGTACCAACCAAACAGTTCCTAACTGTCACTTTACAGACTGTGTTAGGAGACAGAGTGAAAAGTGATAAGGTGCCAGCCAATCAGCTCCCAACTGTCATTTTTAAACACAGCCTGTGAGATGACAGTTGGGAGCGGATTGGCTGGCACCTTATCACTTTTCACTCTGTCTCCTAACACTGCTTGGTACTTCATCTTCATCCACTTTATCTCTCTCCAAGGCTTAATACATAGACCCCATAATCATAAGAGGCCAACACCATAACCAAAGCAAACTGGTTCTCTCATCATCCTGCATTGTACAGTTATGTACTAAGATGCAATATGCTGCCATGTGATGTTGTATGTTTTTGCTTAAAACAAACTGAGATGTACCATATTGCCTGTTTTTTTTAGCCAAAAATTTGCATTTGGGCTATTTAACAAATGCTGAACTCAGTAAAAAGGGACTGACTGGAACTGTAATTTGGCCCTTGCATCCCGCTGTGCATACGCACCATAGGTGCGTGTAGGAAAAAGGGGCATGGCCATGTCTCATGGGGGCGTGGCCACATCTCAGAGGGCGTGCAGCGTGTCGTGTGGCCAGTCTCTCTCTACATGCCAGCTGAGCAGAGCACCGGGAGGTGTAGCTGCTCAGCTTGGCTTTCGGTCCGGCCCGACCAATCAGACCGTCATTTGTCAGAAGTGCCAGATGGCCATTCCGGTGCTGGCAGAAACGATCAGGGATATACGCTGTGTTCAGTTTAGTTACACAGTCCGATTAATTCTATAAGGGGACTGCTGTCTTCACCGTTTTATCAAGTTCAAAAAGTAAACTGTTAAGAAGCGCTCAATGGGGTAGGTCAATGCCTGTACATTCTCCTATCGAATGTACTGTCCTGGCGATAACAGATCTTAATTAATGAGGAAAAACCATAAGGAATAATAAATAGGCCCCAGGGTGCATTCTGCAGTGCTGCAAATGTGTCTTAAAGCTACTAGCTCCACCCACTTTCATGTAATACCCCTTTCACAATGCCGAAATAACCTGGGTTATTGCCAGGTCGACCCAGGTCATGGCTCGGTGTGAAAGAGTCCTTGAAAAATAACCCAGGTCTACTGCCCTGTCAATCAAAACCGGGTAGCCAGCAGGTTTGGACACGGTAACGACCCAGGTTACAGGGCGGGTGTGAACAGTCTGACCCGGGTTATCCGAACCAGCTCCTGCCTAAAATGAGCTGATTGGTGTCTGTGAAGCAGTCATCACTCACATTTTATGACCTCACAAGTTAAGCAGGGCAGACTCGGGTTCAGTGTGAATGGGGCCTACTCAGGAATAACCCTGGTTGACAGTGTAATAGGATTTTGGTTGGTATAAGTGACGGACATCTACAGGGAGGCGCTCTAACTACACACCTTGTAACAGGCGCTTAATCCCACCGGCATCAATCTAACAATATACAGTATGCTTCGTCTGAGTACCCACTTAATGATTTACAGTATTTATCTACCTATCTCATACTTCTGCTAGGGAGTAATTATCCAAAAGTTAAATGACAGACTTCAATGAGAGCAGTACTCAATCCTTTATACACAGCTACAGTATCTGGACTATTGCTTTACAGCCTCTCTTTTAAAAGCCAGAGTCTTCTGGGCCGGACTTCGGAGACAGAAGATGGATTGCTGATTTTTGATTAAACAAGCTGAATTCCCTTAGTTCTAGTTTAAATAAGCCATGGTTTGCACTACATACAGAAAAGATTATAGACAGCTAGGATAGTCATGAAGCAGCTATAATTCATTCTTGTGTAACAATGATCCCATTTTATTTCCACAAGTCAAAGGTCAGTTTAACATTATTTTTTTTTCACCACGCTTCCCAGTCTTCCTGTATTGCTAAGCCTTCCAGTACTTACACTACCTCATGCAATACACCAAGGATTTATGTTTCAACTCTGCATGTATTAAGAATGCAGCCATAGCAACTACTAGCATTAATGAACTATTTGCTTATGCAGTAATAATTAACTTCCATTACATTACTTTGTGTGATTACTTTCTTAATTGCCTGAATTATGCATCCATTTAATATTTAATAACCATTCTCAGAAATCAGACAGTGTTAAAAAACAAATTGCTCACAGTTTCCCCCGCCATAATTAAGCACACAAGAATAAATGGAACCTTTTAAAATGAATGTCGTGAGATTATTTCTTTGCATATAGAACACAATTTTAAATTAGCTATTTATTAAGTTTAAATTTAAAATCAAATAGAACATTTTTCACTGATGCAAGAGGGAAATCAACCTTACAGTACCTGAAATTCATGTTTTGATTTCCTAAGAAATTATCTGATGTAATGTTACTACTTGTAGGACGAGTGAAAACAAAATCCACTGTTGTGGGGGTTATTTTCTAATCACGTGCACAGGTACAAAAAGCCACGTCAAGTCAACCAATCAGGTATTTGCTGTCAGCATCTAAATTGCTAATTGGGTGCTATGTTTTATTGCACGTGTAGATTTTGATATTGTAAATAAAATAAAATAAAAAATTGCAGCCAATCAGGTATTTGCTTTGTCCAACTTGTGCTGCCTCAATTAAAGCTAAATGATGATTCGTTGGCATTGGTTGCTGCATATTTGTGTGTACATGCTTGTTGCCGAGAGTAAATCTAGTAAAAAATAAACAATAAAAACAAAAAGATTGCATGCAAAAAAAAAAAAAAAGGCAATGAATAACAGGCAATTCATAAGGGTACACCTTTAACAAATGGAACACTTAGCTTTTTGATCAAGTGCCGTCTTATTGTGTTCTGTTTCTTCCTAAGAGCCCTTGTACCTTAATTGAGCTCAAGAAAAGCTACTGGTTTATTTGCTAAGTGATAATGCTATTATGTTATTGCACATCAGTTCCCAGCAGTGTACAAGAAAGTCACTGCCTTAGCAAATAAACATGTAAGTGCTTTTATACAGGACTTGGCTAACAGAATCTATTTAACAGCTAAATCTGTTTTTTTTTTTTTTTTCTTTGCAGGCTACATCTGCAAAATTGCTCTGTCATTCTACATTCATTAGAGAAGCCATGTAAATCTGTTTATTTGAAACGAATCCAGTTTGCGAGCCTCTGGGCCAGCACGAGAACGTCACTTATTTCTTACCAAATGTTCGAGAGCAAAATGTTGGAAAAAAACAAAATGTGTAATGCAAATAGCAAAGCGAAAAAAAAAACAAATATAAAAAAACAGAAACTTTTTATTTTCTCACCACTGAAGCATACTGTGTAGATACAGGATGTGAGTGTGATCAAAGTATAATGCAAATCTATGCTATGTGGAGTCAACCCACTGTGTTGTCTCTCTCACCCAACGCTTGCAAACTTGATGCCAATTCAGCCGACTGTTACAGTGGGCAGAATCATTAGAATTTGCTTTTTAAATGATCTCTCAGCCCACAAGGCTGAAAGCTGCTAGCTATGCAACCTTAGAGGCAAAATGATGGCCGCGCGTTGACGCTTCAGAGCCCTCATGATAGTATCCGTCTGTCATTATTTACGTCTGACTAGATGCGTCATGTCAAGTACCTAAAATGCACTTTAATAAGAAGCTCTTGTTTTTCTCCGCCTTTGGAAACCAGACTAGAATCGTTTTTTATTCTCTCTATTTCTCTGTTTTTTTTTTCTTGTTGTTTGGTTTTTTTGTTTTTTCTTTTTTCACTTAAGCGAAGCTTATTCAATCTTTCTGTGTTGACACACCGGCAAATGGAAATTGTTTGGACATGCGTTAAGGTAGAAGTGGTATTTTCACAAGCCATCTGAACATTCTTAGAAAGAAAAAAAAAGTCAGCTGAAATCAATAAGTGGAAATGTTTTTAAAAGGTCATTTTAATTTTATCTTCGGTGATGTTGTGTTTTATGATTACATTAAATGCTTCTGAAACATTATTTTTTGTTTTTGGTGTATTGTAGAAAAAATTATATTTCGTATTAATAATAGTTTTTCTATTTAGCTGCTGTAGTGGATACAGATGTAAAATATATTTAGTAAATAACACATTCAGCGCCGAATAAAGGCTATTCTGATTTCATAGAAATCTCTGACTGACTGAGGTTATTGTATTGAATGATAGTAATGCATGTTTATCACAGAGAGCTTATGGTTTTATCATCTATTGTGTATATATTTGTATGGACTACTGGTCATCTGTGAGGACTGGGAGTGCAACATTTTGAATATCCTGAGGGAAAGAGTTTATTTGACCATGGCATTCCCTGCTAGATGTCAATTGAGACATGAATGTGCCTCACATTGCACCCGCATGCATATTCGGGTTGTGGAGATGGCATATGTACCATATATTTATGCTGGGTACATACTAGGATTGACCCGCCGTCCGAGTGGGCCGATTGGTAAGCCATACACACTTACCAATCACCCGATTGATGTGTCTGGTCTGACACCACAATAGGGGGAGCATTTAAATTTGCCTGTCCAGTTGTGATGTTGGTGTCGGCAGAACCTGCAGCCAGTGCTGTAGTACCGACCTGATCTGTCTGTGAAAAACACTGATTACCGTAGAGATGTGCAATTTGGTTTTCCTGAAATATGAACACACATGAACTCAGGGGTTCCGAGTCCAATCGTGTCCCAGTTCATAATCCCTTTAGGGTTCTGAGTAGAACCGAGTCCCAACTTAGGTCCATACTTCCCTAGACTCCCGGGAGTTGCGAGAAACTAATGAAGCGGGCAGGATGGGAAGATTTAATGGGAAATCTGCGGGTCCATAGGTATGGGGCGGGGCTAAACAATGCAAATCACATCATTTAATTACATCACAGTCCCGCCCTGCCCCCCTTGAACCGACCTGCAGTCGATAAGTCTTCTCACAATTCGGAACTTGGATTTAAAAACTGGCTCTTGCGTGTTTCGGATTGCATTTAAGTCTCTCACTCGTGATTTCACTTTCTGTGACGTGGTCAAAATTTACTGGAAATCAGTGTTATTGATGTTAATAACACGAAAGGAACAAAAATAGGTGCAAATTAGGTGATTTTAACCTGTTTTTATAAAAAAAAAAAAAAATTCCAAAACCAAAACCAAATCTGAACCAAAACACTTGGGTGGTTTTGCCAAAACCAAAACACAATGATGACTTAGAAGCAAAACCAAAACACATCTCTCGTTCACAGACGTATCCGATGTATACACCTGCTGATTTGCTACCGATATATCGTTCATCTATGGAATGAACGATATGTGTGTACCCCGCATTACAGGCAAATGTTTTATCTCTTGGCTTTTACTAGAGATCTATAAACTAGGATGACAAGCGTAATAAAGGCAGCCCAATGTCTCTACACTGTTGTCATTAATTTAAGACCTAAACAAGGCTAGAATGAGGAGTCTTTTAGGAATTTAGAAGAACTGTTAAGATGAAATCAGTGTCAGGGTGTGCCTACAGTTGTAATGTGTTGGACCTAAATTATATTTAAACTGTTTCCTCCATCCATATTTCCAGCCAATCTCACACATTTACTGTAGGTTCAAAGTGTTTTTTTCAGGGGCAGTTCCAAAAACTGATCTCTGTACATACGACATTTTTGTAAGGAGGAAATAAATGTGCAAGTTTTTTTTTTTCTTTGGTTCATAATGGGGTAATGTGATAATAATCAGTGGACTAGTACCAGCTATCACTAAATGTATAGCCAAGATGTTGAAAAGGAATTATTTTGTATTCTGTACTTTTAAATATAAAGTGACTTCCTGTAATAAATTCTAAGAACAATCTTCTAAATTGCAGTTTTCTTCTGACGTACTGACTTGAAATCCGATGTGTGTGACGGTCCACTACAGAGAGTTAATTACAGTAGATGTATTAGTGACTATGGCGAGACAGAACATTTGCACCTCCCCCATCTTTGTGAGAGCAATAGTACATACTGCATACTTTGGGTGCAGGTCTATTCTATTATAAGCCCTAGACTACCCTCCGTCCCACTATCACCATGGACATCCATTCTCCACATTTTAGATTCTTTTTGATATTTGTGTGACTGTCTCTGTGCTTGGCCAACTTTAACCAATGCTTTTCTCTTGCAAACACACTGGAAATCCATCACTGTTTGGTGAATGCGGTTCACCCTTCCAACATCATGAAGCAGAACCGTTTTGACAAAGTCCTAACACCACAAGTAGTCCAGCAAAATCAGGACTCTCCCACCAGAATTGCACTGTTGGTAGATTATTACACTCTAGGCCTCGTCCCAATCAGGACACCATTAAATTAGCAGTGTTCATATTTAAGAACTAGGCACTGGTACTGGAAACTCAAGCCTGGGGCATGCAATGAGGAGCCAATAAGCAAAGACATGTGTGGCTACTGACTGGCCTGGTGAGCAATAAGATTACTCTTACCACTGCTGTCCGGTGTCACCAGTGAGCTAGCATGGCTCTGCTGCATGAGTAATGATTTATTTTCATAAATTGCATGCATGAAGATTTTGTAACACAAAGCACAACTTTTTTGTCAATAAACCAGTCCGTATTTAGACTGTGTTACGAAACTGGAACACTTGGAGGAATCTTGTAACAAACAACTCCACACAGATAGGAGATTGATCAAAAACAAACTGCTGGCACAGGTGCTGCAAGGCAGTAATTTTAATGAGGTCCATACATCTAGCCTGTATCGGGGCAATTCCTGGTTCTGTCAACGTTGGGGTCGGGGGAATCGGAGAAATCCAAAATGGTTGGAATCAGAGTTGAGGATTTTTAACTTTTGTTGAATTTCCCCATTTCCCAGACTGATCACTGATCATCAATGTCCGCCGATCTACATTTTTGATCACCGATGGGGGGATCGGCAGATGGCAGAAAAGGGAATCAGGCTTTAGATATATGGCCTGCATTAGCCACGTGCTGCCCAATATACAGGGATCCAGGGTAGAGAATCTCCTCCGCCAATTGCACATTTTCTGCTTAAAATGTCTGTTTTAATAACTGTTTGTCTAAGTAGAAATACAAAAAAATGCTAATCAAGTTTATGGAAAGAGATACATGACCCAATATTGCACATAAAATATTGGTGATCCTCTTATCTCTAAAATGCATGTGACAGATGGCATACTGGACATATCTCATTACATTTAGATTTGCACCGGGTTTGACAGGGAAATGTCCAGCCCTTATCGAGAAGCTATGGCCATCTACATAGTGCTGGAACTGTCAATCATAGTAATGTGGGAAAAATAATTTGGAACTGGGGCAGTGCTATGCCCAATGTGACATAAAGATACCACCCCCTGACCATGTGGTATCTTTATGTCACATTGAGGGGTGGAGCCGCCAGCACTGGGAAGTACAGCACTACCTGGAGCCTCCTGAGGGCGCTATGGGCAGCTGTACAAGTTGCAAGGTGCCCTGCAACAACAATACTGGTCGGCAGAGTGTCATTCCAGGCAAGCAAAATACAGAGGGTGCAGGGCAGTGATGGTACCGCCAGGGCCCTATGCCCTGGACAACAATACCACTCGAGTACCCTTAGTTACTACCCTGAGCTTGGGCGGAGGCACATACAGTAGATCATCCAGAATCCTTAGCAAATGAGTTTCAATTCTGAAAAGTCCACATCAAATCCAAATGATCAAAATCCAAACCTTTAAAATTGTGTCTGTCAAATGTTAAAATGAATGAGGAGATCCAAAAGGATTGGACTGTAAGTGATTGTACTAGTATAATGGCAGTGCCACAACAAGGACGTACAATTATATGGAAGTTACATATATAATTGCTCCCTGCCACCAAGCAAAATAATATCAGGACCCCAAGGATATATCTACAGCCATATAAAATTCCCTGGGCGGGCTACAGAATATATCATTTTCATTTAAAAAGTCCCCTTGTGACCTTCACTAATGTTAATGGACATATATTAAAATTTCGAACAGTTACTAAAATGTTGACTTATATATTTGTGAACTTTACTAGTAGCTTTTTATATAAGGCAACTTTTGTTTACGTTAATTAAATTTTAAAGAACAATTCCCACCCAAAACTATACCTTGGTTGTTTTGGCAGGAATTAGATGAAATTAAATTACCTTTCATGTTCTGCCTAACGGATCTTCCCAGGAAAATCTTCATTCTCCTCTTACTGCCCCCCATGTTATTGGGAATTTCCCAGGATATAGGTGTTGGCCCATGCGAAAGCAAAAAAAACCCAAGTAAGATTAGATTATAACAGGCCCAATGAAGAAGGGACTCCAGTGCCCCATTGGGACAGCCAGGGACCCTGAGGATCTGACGACTGTAGCATGGAAGATGAGTAAAAGAAAAATATATATATATATATTTATATCTGTATATGTATATATATACATATATATATATTTTACCTTATCAAGCTTCATCTAAAATAAATTTACACACTTTGGATAATGCCGTTTAAGAATTTTTATTTTACTTAATGGTCTGCTTTGTTTTATAATCACACTACTATCATTGAAGAATCTAAAACGTAATGCTATAATGGGAATAGATAGTTCAATACAACCTTGCTAAATGCATTTTTCATTGTTGTGTGTTTAATTCTTTCATTTCCATTGCACTCAGCATTGAGGAAGAATGTACAGCAAGTTCAATTAAACATACAATGGTGTCAAATCTACAGCAGAATATTAATGTTTCATGTCATGAGTCAGGACCCACATAGACAAAACAACATGTGGGTTAGGTTACATTATTTATTTATTAATTACCAGTTATTCATATAGCGCACACATATTCCACAGCGCTTTACAGAGAATATTTAGTCATTCACATCAGTCCCTGCCAGTCCCGCATGGACACACATAGGCCCTCATTCAGAGGCGCTCGTAAAATGCGAGCGGTCGCTCTGAATGTGGGCGGCCGCTTGGGTTTTGAAGTGCGGCCTCCTGGTCGCTAGCTAAGCTGTGGGTCAAGACCATCGCGACCATTGGGGCTTGCGCCGAGACCCTAAGGTTTGGTCTCGGCAACCGTAAGCCCCAGGGAGTTTCCTGCTCTGATCGTGCAGGAAGCTCCCCACTGACATCACTGCTGATGTCAGTGTGGCCACCCACAAAACGGCAGGCGTTCCATAAGGAACGCCTCCGTTTGTGAAACCACCCTCCCCGCCACGCCTACAAAACGGGGCAAGCTGTCGATCAACATCGACAGCCGACCCTTTTGTAGTGAGCTCTGGAGCGAGAGAATTTCTCTCTCGCTCCGGGGCTTGCGCACGCGCAGCGCGGCTGCTGCGCATGCGCAGGGCCTAAACATCGACCTCATTGCGAGCGCTCAGCGCTTGCGAGCGGGTCTGCATGAGGTCCATACACTCTAGGGAAAAAGTTATTGTCACAAACAAACCTACCCCATATGTTTTGATGACAGGAATCTGGAGCAATTGGAATTGCACTCATGTGCAGTGATGCTAACCTCTATGCCAACCGTGCTGACCATTCCCATATACATGCTCCACAATTTATTGAAAACATTTAAAAAGTGCCAAGATTGATGCTTTTTCAGTGCAATCTCTAAGCCTTGCCAAGCTCTTCACTATTACCCAGGGCTATTAAGAGCTGAACGGGGCCTGTTACTGGGGGATGTGACCTCATCCAGGAGGCGTGACCATACCTGCTTTGCTCCTGTTCCCCTCAGCAGCTGACCCAGGCCAATCCCAACAGCCCATAGGTAATAATCAGTACTTGGACCCCACCCAGTAAAATATGTCACCTCCAGTGAGCCCCAGGTCACCCAGTATGTGAATTAGCAGTGGCTTCCCACTGGAAGCGCTTTCTGCTAGTCACACATCAGACAGGCAGTCCCAGGGGGGAGTTTGGGGGATTTCCTCTGCCTGGTACTGCCATTAGCAGAAAGCTCTTCTAATGGAAAGCCTCGTCTGCTTTTATTACGGTAGCCTTATTCAGCTTCTAGGGGCTGCAGCCGATGCAGCCCCTAGCTGGTGCCATTTTTCTGCGCATGCGCAAGTATGTTTTTTTCCCCTGTGCTTTCTTTGCACATGTGCAATGGATAGGGGATGCAGTCAGGAAGCCGACGGTCGAAATGCGACCGCCGGCTTCCCGACTGTCAAATCCCGGCAAGGTACTAATGACAGGCGTCGAAATCCCGACGCCTGTCATTATTCCTATGATGGGAGCCCGACGCCCAGAATACCGAACGAAGGTAAGCCGTGCGCCGGGTGCGGACAACAGCGGGGGGTAGGTTTTAAGGCTCCCGGGGGGACTTAGGTTTAGGCTAGGGGAAGGGAGGGTTAGGTTTAGGCACTTAGAGGGGGGTTAGGGTTAGGCACTAGGGGGGAGGTTAGGGTTAGGCACCCCTAAAGGAGGGTTAGGGCTAGGGTAGGGGGTAGGGTTAGGGGTACTTACCTAAATTAGCGATCGGGATCTTCACCCTTGCCGGGCTTCCGCTGTCGGGATTAGAACCGCCGGCCGCATATACAGTATATATATTCCATGGATAGGGATAAAAACACTGTGTGTATATATATATATATATATATATATATATATATATTGTATATATATTGAACAAAGGGAGCGAGGGATTAATTGAAAGTAAGGCCTATATAGACCCCAAATAAATGCTGTGATGACTGCAGTGTGATATTTAGTAAGGTCAGAAAGCTGTCATCATTCAATTTTTGTTACTGACAGGCAATTATTTTTACTATTTTTGTCATTAGCTGTCCTTAAATTTAGAGGCGGATGCCAGCCATGCATCAGTGTATAATTAATGCATGTTAGCTCACGAATAACAGATCTTGCTGTATTCAGAATATTAAGCATAGCTCACTTTCATTGAATGGTTCTTAAATGATAGCGATACATCCTTGTCCTGATTTAGTCATTACCTTTCCAAAAATGGCCAAGGCTGAACTACTGTCATTTTTAATTAACATTTTTTTTTTTGTGAATACTTTACTAAAATATTCCTAATTGTATCCCTATTGATAAAATTGATTCTTTTAACTTGGTTCTACAGATTTGCTGCTGTTAATCTTTATTAAGTTTAACAAACTTTTTATTGCCAAATTCCTTTGCTAAAATGTCATTTTGATAAGGAACAAATAACTATTTTTTTTAACATTTCATTGTTAAAATAACAAGTACTTAATAAAAGATTGTTAATAACTCCATGGATATCATGCTAATTAGAATATTTAAAGAATACATGGAAGAATTATTTAGGCAAATACATGTTTAAATTCCACTCATAGTATATTTTATTCTACAGAATCTGTAGCATTAGGTAGAAACTGAATGGAACGTATAATGAACAGTAGGTGGCAGTCAATGCTCTCAGCTGTTTCCAGCTTGAGTCAGTTGCTAAAAGGGAGTGTAAACATGCTCTGTAATTATCTACTTTAAATATCTAATTTTCTAATTGATCCTAGAAACAGCTTGTGTTCTGCTCTCAGATGTAAACTTGCTGTTAAACCTTTTTGATACATACACAAGACACAAGGCCTTCACAGCCGGCTCGTTCTCAGTATTAAATGCCAATCAGATGCTAAAAGAGTCACTTAAAAGAATAAGGGCTGTATAGAAATTATAGATGAGTTATTTTAAGGCAAAAGTGTATAGAAATAAACCCTGTATGTAATTAAAAAAAGAGCAAGGAACCAAAAGTCAAGAGGTTAAAAAAAAAAACACTTCTCCATCACTGTAATACCCCTTTTACACCGGAGCTAAAACCCGGGTTTTTGAAGGGTTAACCCTGGTAGCTCCCTGGTGTAAAAGGGGAGAGAGTTGGATCGCCGGGTCGAGTGACCCGGCAATCCAACCCAGGTAACTAGCAGGGTTTAACACAGGCGTAGCCCGTGAAACCCTGCTGTGAGAACAGCGCACTCCGGGTCACGATGACCTGGAGTGCGCTGCTAGCCAGCCGATTGGTCCGGCTTCAGTGGCGCTTGGAGATGACGTCATCTCCAAGCGACCACTTTCACTCCGCAAAAGTCGGGTCTATGCAGACCCGACTGCGGTGTGAACGGCGCTGACTCGGGAATATCCTGAGTCGGCGCCGGCAAAATTCCGGGTCTGATCCGGATAGGAACTTTGTTCCAACTCCGGGTCAGACCCAGAATTTAGGTGGAAAAGGGGTATTAGATGAAGATGGACATCGCCCGTATTTAGCCCAAATATGGCACAGGACAAAATAAATTGTAATCACAGCTCTATTTATTAAAATATGGAATGAGGGCTTTGCAAATGCAGTAATCGAAGAACGTAAGGTCAGAACTTCGCACTTTACGAGATGTCCTGTTTCACCTCCAAATTCTAAATACATAAATATATATATATATTATATATATATATATATATATACGGGATACAGTTAATATACCGACGGCCCAGAAGCCGTCCGTTGGAATCCCACTGTCTACATCCCAACATGGGACTTAAGACAAGCGTCTGAATCTAGACGCCTATCTTTAGCCCGATGACGGAATCCCGACAGAACGGCATACCGAACGTAGGTAAGCGGTAGTAGTTCTTAGCAGCGGGGGGGGTGAGGCTAGGTTTAGGCACCCACAGGGTGAGTTATGGTTAGGCACCCCCCAGGAAGAGTTAGGGTTAGGCTAGGGGAAGAGGGGGGTTAGGGTTAGGCACCACTGGGGGGAGGTTATGGTTAGGCACCCCCCCAGGAGAGTTAGGTTTAGGGGGTGGGGAGGGGGGGTTAGGTTTAGGCACCTCAGGGGGGATTTAGCATTATGCACCACCCCGGGAGTTTTAGGGTTAGGCACCCCAAGGGAGGGTTAGGGGGGAGAATGGTAGGGTTAGGTGACTTACCTGCGCTGTCGGGATTCTGCTCCTGTCGGGCTTTCATTGTCTGTATTTCACCCAGGGGCTATTAAGCCGCTGGGATTTCATACCCAACCCATATAAAGGGGTGTCCATTTTACAGTATTCTCACCATTAAATCCAGGGTATTGCTTTGCTCCAGTGCCAGAACTGTACAGCACTAAGTAATGTGTGCACTATATAAAATAACTGTTAATAAATAAATGTTGATATCAACATCATGCTCTTCTTAAACTTTTTAGCTGAGATGTGGACCGCTGACTATTTGTGCATGTAAAAGTGTGTTGTAGAAATTGGCTTCTAGTGAAATAGGCATTAATGATATCATGAGTGAGATTCCACCTTCATCTTTTGACCCATCATGTTATCTATCAATTCTGCAGCTCACCAGGGTGCCCTCTGGGTGGAAATTAAGGCCGGGTACCCACTAGAACGATATCTTCATGATTTATCATATTGGAACGACAAACTGTGATGATAATTTATTGCGTAGCCACAACTGCACACTCCCGTGGGTCGCATACGAGATATTCTGGTTGGCCGTGCTGCACGGCCCATGACCCGGTCCGAGCGTATCGCCGCTAACGACCGGGTCTGAATGACCCCCACAGATTCAAGACTAGCAAATGTGTGATTTGTCACTTAGGGCCTAATCCAGCAGCGCACGCTAGTGCACTGCTGAACGCAGATTTCCGATGTTCGGGAATCTGTGCAGGTGCCAGACCCATTCTGCGCATGTGCAGAATGGGTATGCGAGCCCGCACGGAGACTGCCAGCAGACTGTCAGTGATTGACAGTCTGCTGTCATTTGTGGGCAGGGAGGGGGCGGCGATGGCCTCCGTTTCCTGAAACAGAGGTGTGTTGCCGCCGTTGGGGGGAGGGAAGAGGCCAGGTTCTCCGTCGGGTGATGGAGATTTCCTGGCCTCTTACTCTAATCTGCTGTGAGAAGAAGGGAGTGGTTACCGCGCTCAACCCCTGGATGGTGTATTTGATGCTTGTGTGTCTATAGATCAAACTGGTATGTGGGTTATAATGTAATTTATTAATACAATACGATATGGACTTTTATGCGTCAAAGAATAAAGTCACTACACACTACAGTATATGCCTGCATGCATACATCATATCTATAGCCTGCGTGCATACATCATATCTATAGCCTGCGTGCATACATCATATCTATAGCCTGCGTGCAGCTTTGCAATTGCGGTCCTTGCTGAATAAGGCCCTTAGTTACTAGCATAGGCTACATTACACTGAATTCACAAGCAGTATAACATACATAAATGTAATTTAAAGTTTACATATGGGTACAACACTACTTAACCTCTATAATGGACAGGTTTGTTGTTTGCGCTGTTTTAGGGGATTGGGTATGGGATCCCGGCGGTTGGGGTGCCTGACAGTCAGAACCCAGACGCCTGAAGGTATGTAGCCTAACACTAGCCCCTAGCCCTCCCCCTAGTGCCTAAGCCTAACCCCTAACCCTCTCCCTAACCCTAATAACTGCCATCATCATGTCGGCGGTCGGGGTGCCGGGAGTCCGACTGCACCGCGACCGCCAGGATAGTCACTACATCCCATTTTAGGTGTATGCAATTTTACACTGTTTCATTTACCACCGCAGAATACCCTCCAGAAATCCGATAATAACTGAGTTGCTCTGATAAACCACAAAACATGTTTTTCCTGCCCGTGGAGCCTGTAAGGCTCAAACTTCCATTTATGTCAAGTATTTTTTAATCCCTTATCAATTACCATTTCAATAAGAAAGGCAATATTGGCCACTTCAATCTGTTACATTGACTCACTGCAAGTGACATTTCTATAAATTATTTCCCCAGCTAAGCGAATAAATAAAGGAACCCAGGGAAAGTTTTTGGATAGTGGATATTGTCACAATGGAAAACATCATTACTCCAGAAATTGTCATGCTCAAGCTCTCATATGTTCTGTCTATTTTGATAGCAGATAATGCTCCTGTTCAGAAATGGAGCCTAGCCTCCCTTTCCCAGCTGTGTAACTCTTGAAGCATACACTAGAAGTGATGAAAGCCAATTGGGATAGACTAAAATCATTCTCAATTGTTCCCTATGGACCTGTACAAGCCACATGCATACTGCTATTCATCACATTAATTTTCCTGGTGACAACCTGCAACGTTCAGTACAAGGCCTCTTCTTAGCCCTATGTAGCATGTGTACTTATTTAGTGGTAGAGCTTTAAAATACTATGGTGCATCTGATTTTTTTTTCATGTTTTAAGTGTGCGATTTATTGATCTATAAACGTTCTTGAAATTGTTTTGTGACCCAGCTCGCTTTCTTGTAAATAATATGTAAAATCACATTTAAAATGAACAGTGTATATATATATATATATATATATATATATATATATATATATATATATATACAAAATAAATAGAACACATGAACAAATGTAATATATTTGTAATGGGGCTATTGTAATGAAATTTTCAGCAAATGTCAGCAACAACCCATGCAATCCACACATGCAAAGAAAGTAAACCATAGATGTCAATAAATGAAGTTATGTTTAATAATGTGAAATGACACAGGGAAAAAGTATTATACACGCTTACTGAAATGTATTTAATACTTCGTACAAAAGCCTTTGTTGGTAATGACAGCTTCAAGACACCTCCTGTATGGAGAAACTAGTCGCATGCATTGCTCAGGTGTGATTTTGGCCCATTCTTCCGCACAAATCTTGATATTTCCGTGGGCCTCTTCTATGAACTCTGATATTTACTTCTTTCCATAGATTTTCAATTGGATTCAAGTCAGGTGATTAGCTGGGCCATTTTAGCCAGGGGTGCCGAGAGCTGCAGCGGGCCCGGGGGAAGAGGGGTGTGTGACCTAATAGCAGGAGGTGTGGCCACACCCCCTTAGGAGAAAAAACAAAACATTTTTACAGCGCTTCTGCACGCTGTGGCCCCTCAGCCTGGCGCATAGCCAGTGGGGGGCACGATCAGTGTGATCGCTCTCCCCACAGGCATTGGAGACTGCTGTGGCTGCTGCTTAGTAGCGTGTGCTGGGCTGCTTTGATGTAAGAGGGAGGGGCGCAGTGCCGAACTGGGTCCCTCCAGCAAGCCTGGGCCCGGGTAATTAGTACCGGCACCCCTGATTCTAGCAGCTTTATTTTCTTTCTCTAAAACCAATTGAGAGTGTCCTTGGCTGTGTGTTTGGGACCATTGCCTTGCTGAAATATCCACCTTCGTTTCATGTTCAGCATCCTTTGTAGATGGCAGCAGATTTTTATCAGGAAGGTCTTGGTATATTTTTCCATTCATCCTTCCTTCAAGCATATGAAATATGCCAGTACCGTATGCTGAAAAACAGCCCCACACCATGATGTTCCCACCTCCAAACTTCACTGTTGGTATGGTGTTTTTGGGGTAATAGTTGCAGTGCCATTTTGGTACTTGTGTACTTTAAGAACTCATTGCAGAGAGAACCCAATGAATGTTTTATATGGTACTTGTGTACTTTACGTACACAAGTACCAAAAGTTGACCCCACCTAAAGAAGAAAGTTGTCACCTTGCGGGCTCGGTGGCTCACTACGCTCACCACAAGGTTATATTCCACCTCTATGCCCACTTGGTGGTTGGGGATGTAGCTGGAGACTGGGAATGATGTCAGGGTCCTCTCCGTGAAGGGGATTTAGACATTACTATGATTGATAATAATAATAATGAGTGGAGGACACTTGGGTTCTCTGCAATGAGTCTGTATAGTACACAAGTACCTCCAATTTCTCCTCCAAACATGGTGTGTATTATGGCATCCACAGAGTTCAATTTTGGTCTCATCTGACCAGACTATATTCTCCCAGTATTTCACAGGCTTGTCCAAATGCAACAAACTTTAAACAAGCTTCAACATGCTTTTTCTTCAGCAATGGAGTCTTGCGTGGTGAGCATGCTTACAGGGCATGCCGGTTGAGTGCATTATTTATTGTTTTCTTTGAAACAATTGAACCTGCTAATTCCAGGTCTTTCTGAAGCTCTCGCCAAGTGGTCCTTGGCTCTTGGATAACTCTTCTGATAATTCTTTTCACTCCTCTGTCAGAAATCTTGCAAGGAGCACCTGGTCATGGCCGGTGAAATTATGTTCTTTCCACTTCCGGATTATGGCCCCAACAGTACTCACTGGAACATTAAGAAGTTTAGAAATCCTTCTGTAACCAATGCCATCAGTATGTTTTGCAACAATAAGGTTGCAAAGGTCTTGAGATAGTTCTTTGCTTTTACTCATCATGAGATGTTCTTTTGTGACCCCTTGGTAATGAGACACCTTTTTATAGGCCATCAGTTGGGACTGAACCAGTTTATATTAATTTGTACTGACAAGGGGTACGATTGCTTTCTAATTACTGACAGATTTCAGCTGGTGTCTTGGCTTTCCATGCTTTTTTGCACCTCCCTTTCTTCATGTGTTCAATACTTTTTCCCTGTGTCATTTAACATTATTACACATAACTTAATTTATGGACATCTATGGTTTGATTTCTTTGCATGTGTGGATTGCATGGGTTGTTGCTGACATTTGGTGAAAATTTTATTACAATAGTCCCGCCACCCAACACGTCCTAGCCCTAGAACAATAAATCCTTAATGAGCACACAGACCAAGGCCATTAATATGCCCTCCATCTGGATGGAAAAAAATTAGTTAAATCACCACCTAAAAGCTATGACTCACAACCAAGCCACCCAGTGAGATAGCATGACTGGCTACTGCACATTCACCTTCTTCCTCACCCTGTCCAACGCACCATACTTACGTGCCACTCTCCAAATCAAACGAGGCACCATTACAGCCCACACAATCCTCCAATATGGCCTTTATCCCCACAAAATCCTCTCACCACGAACAATCAACTCCACACCTTTCAGATGCACCACGACATTGCTCCCAACAGGCAACACCCACTAGTCAGGCACACCCTATTTAGCCACTGAGGACTCAAGCAAATCAAGCACAAAACTCTACACCAAACCTCGCACACCCTTCTACTTACCTGTCGCCCACCATACACAAAACCGCTGCATGGCCTAACCATGCTGCTCCACCCAAAAAATATAAGAGTGGCCCACAAGCCAAACCAGACTGTCATCCGCTGTAATCCCAATGAGGAACAAAATTCCGTACCATGAGTACCTCACCAAACCCAACCATCCCGACACAATTTCAATAGAACACATAGCAACTAACTAGCAGGGTTGCATAAAAGGGGAAAACAAGTAACCTGAGTGAAGAGGAAAAACTAAAAAACCTACCCGTGAACCAAATTGGGTCAGATCAAGGCTCCCGGGAGGAAAAATAAAAAAAATCCCTTCACCACCCCCCAATTGTTGAACGCTAGTTTTGCAACGATTGGCTGGTAAATGTTTCAGGTTGGTGCCAGGTGCGCAACTACCACTTGTCACAATGTGTTTAAGTCTAGTAGGCAGCCAACTGTCAACGCCCTAAACTCTGCGTGTACGTGGGAAATGCACCCGCAATCACTGCGCCAATAGCTGCCCCAATTTGAAAGAAATGAGTACCAGAAGGTGAAGCATGCAAACCTAACCCAACCAAACCCCGTCCAAAACTGCAGCGAACTGAAATTTGGTAAGCAGGGTAAGATCGGCATGTAAATCACCTTTGTGCCCCACCAGCAGGATGCCACCTCTATAATGCGCTGCAAGGCATACCGGGCAAATAAACCTCAGGATGTTGAAAAAAGTAAACTATCTACCCCAACCTGTTTGGTCTCCTCTGGCCACCGAAGCTTGCAAAGCACCACTGATCTCCTAAATACAATATCTATAAACAAAAACCCTGGAAAAGAGAGGCTTCAAACCTGTCAGAAGCCACCTGACCCATAACCACAAGCAACGCATATAAAAGCTTTACGTCAATAGGAGAAATCGCAAGCGGGGAACCCCGTCACCCAACTTGTAATAGCTTAGCAAAAATAAATGACTGGGTTGGGTCATGAATACCTTTAAGCTTACAATAGAATGAGATCCCCGCTAGTGCCGCCACCACGGAGGCCTTGGACCGACCCTGCTACTAATGGTTCCAAACAAAGAAGTAAAGCAACTATTAGAAGACTTCCCTCCTTAGATGGCTGAGCACCATATGCTTGCCAAACCTGCCAGGCAGACGATTACATCCAGAGTGCCCTTGGGACAAGAGACCGCAGCGCTAAACTGTATGTTCAAATCTAAAAATTCAATACCGAAACGCACAAAACTAAATGATGCAGCAAACGTAAAACGAAAAGTGAAGACAAACTTTGGATATTGATGGCATGAACTAAAATCAATTTTGTTACACCAGAAATAACTAGTAGAAAACTCAGTCGTACTGACCGGAGTTCTACGGCCATTACAATTGGGAACAGCTCCAACAGCAACAAATTACTCGTAAGACCTACCTTGCACCAAACCTGGGGTCAAGGAGCAGTGCAGAAATCCCCATCAAAATAGGAGCCATAAACCTGGACGAGCCAGCCGGATTTTTGAACAGTTGCTGCGACAATTTGCCACTGATGGCCAAGGCCAAATGCATTCGCCATTACATTGAACCAGAAACCTGGCCCAACTACGGAGTGCGTCATTACTCTCTGCCGACAAACGAATATGATGATGAGGCTGGCTCTCCCCGGCAGTGGCCCCCTCTGCATTCTGAAGACAACTCGACCCATGGTAATGATATAGAAAGCAAAGTTAAAGGAGCCTATTAAGTAACTAACCCACGCTCACTGTAACTGTGTCAACCGTTAAGCAACCCGCAATGTGAGCAAGCAACTTACAAACCTAGCATTTGGCAAAAGATCACAACCTGCTATCGCGACTATCTCGATCCCCACACGACAAACAGGAAACATGACCTACAATCATGGCATGTGTAACTGGAACCCTCAAAAACACGGAAAAGGTGCCTACGCAGAAAAAAGTAGGTCCGAACAGACGTAATTTTTTCCTGAACCTATGAAGAGGAAGTCGACCAGATAATGTGCTACACCAACCTGTCCAGTGCCGGCATGAACAAACCATTGCAAAAGAAACTGGATTTCTCGAAATAGGCAGAGGAAACCGCAAAGGTCGTAGGCAAACAGCCTCCGAGTGCAGGACAACAAACGAAGGGCCGACACAGAATCAAACGATAACCACCAAGGCACCGTAACTCAAACTGCGCAATAAAAGCAAACACTCGTCAAAATGGAGAAACTGCTCTAAAGGACCTACGGGGATGGCATAATAAATGGAACTCCACAACGTATATGATAAATGCTGCATTAACCAAAATTAACCCGCCACCTACGTGGAAACCACCCCACCAAAGAGATTCCAAAATCCTGCAAGGGGGAACGTGGAAAAGGAACCTCCATCTGCACCTGCAACACCTCTGCCCCAACTTTGGCCCGCAAAACCTCAGTATAAACCCTGACAGAACGAAAGCTACAAGGTGCCCCGACAAGCACAGGCTCTCCGAAAGCCGAATGAAAATCCCTGCAACAACAACAAAAAATTCTACCTACCAGGTTAGCTATAACCACAGAGAAAAAGCAGCCAAACAAAACAGGTGACTGATCCTTAACTGGCTCCCTTGTAGCTGACTCCTTAGACGGGAACTAAACCTCTCGATTCACATTGGCAATGCTTGGCCAGGAGCTCACCTGCGCAGATTCAACAGGAGAGGCTAAATGACAGCCCAACCCCTGAAAGCATCGGGAATCATAACAGGCAAAACATTTGCCTTTCACCACCTCCATCAAACCAGGCTTTTCAGCAGAAAAGGATCTGTGGGGTGGCCCCATAACCAAGGGGGTTGACGCTACTGCGACACCTCCAACCAAACCTAAACATCTTTAACCCCCAAAAGGCATAACCACCCTACCGTCGTGTTTCCGACTGAACTGGGCATCAAACTCACCCCATGCCAAATTTCTGGACCGGACAAACCTGTCAAGCACCTAACAGATGTATTTAATAAAATACACATGCTCCTCAGCCCGCTCACCAAATAGCACGCGGTGAAGATGAGCATGCCCTTCAACCAATAATTATAGTCACAAAATTGCATCTCACCAATGACACTCGCCTTCGTAGCCTGACTCCACTCTACTACATCTCATAAGTGAGCGAGAAAAAATCCACAAATTACTTCTGCAGATCCTTACTCGTGCAGAAACGCTGTATTCGCACAATGTACAGTAACCTTATTTCCTAATCCCTATAACCTGTGTCAACAGCCTTCCTATAATTATTGCCTGACCTCTTGGCTAACGCCGCGCAACCCTCTTGTCAATCTTACGCGGGCGTGCCAGGTAAACGGAAGTATGAGAGGAAGAACAGGAGTCAGAGCAAAAAATGTGAAACAATACATACTCACCAGAACCAGATGGTCTCAGAGCCTCCTCTTCAATGCTTTCACGCAGAGGAGCAGCCGGCTTGACCGCCAGGGCCGCCTCGATGCGCACAGGATCCTCAGCCACATGAGCCACCGAGTCTCCACCCAAAACTCCTCCCGCAACCACGGAAGCCTGCAACTACAGGATACAGGTGAGGAAAAGCAAAGGAGGCACCGCTGCGGGAGCAGAGAGGTATGGGGGGGTCAGTGGCTGGGGAATGGTTGGTAGAGGCCAAAGGCCAGACCCGGATTGCCCAGGCAAACCAAGTGTGAACCAGGAGCTGCCGGAGGCTGTAGTGGAAGGGGGTGGCACCTGGTAGAAAAAGAGGTGTGAGCTGTGGGATCACCCACAGCTGGAGGGCCAGTGCAGCGCGATCCGGTGACTTGCAACGGCGCTAACTGCCAAAGGGGGAATGGTATATATTGCAGAGTGACCAGCAGGAGCCGTGGAAGCGAGAGACCCCGCAGCCCAGGAGAAGCCTGAGCAGGTGGGGAAGGAGGAGAGGGAGCACTTGCAGGAGCTGCGCATGGCGGGTGGGCAAACTAAGCCCGCTGGCAGGGGGGCAGGATAGCATGTATGGGGTAATAGAGGGATAAAGGATGGCATCAGTGGAATAGAAATACAAGGGGGAGCAATGAAAGGCATTGTGAAACTGGGAATACAAAGTTAGAAAGAATTTACAAAAGGGGCAAAGATACTCAGCCTGATCCTGTTTCAAAGATCTAGAAAAAGAGGTTAATTGGCTGAGACAGAATCTGTTTAAAATTAAATCTGCACGACGCCATTTTGTGAATGGCAACAAGACGCCATTTTGCGACTGGCCACCCAGCGCCATTTTGGCGAATCTCCCACATAAGTACATATGGCGATGCTATTATTTAGTGTCATGCAATTCCCACGCAATAGAAAGATGTTAAAAGTCATCATTATATAAATACCTACAGTTACTAAAACTTATAATATGATCAACTATGCAAAACATGTACACACTTACATAAAAAGGTTCCCTAGCATTAAGGTTAATACTTATGGTTTAATTCATTATCAGTAATGTTGTGAAATACATGTTATTTGATATCTAAGGTTTAGTGCATGATAAGCAGACCGTGTTTGGTGTCATTCTAAACCACTGTGTCTTTGCAGATTTTCGGTTCCATTGGGGAAGAAATCGCAACATATGTCTGCAAGTTATGGATCATAGAGAGTTAGGAATTGAAATGTTTCCTGTAATGCAGCCAGTCTAATTTGTTATGCAGCGGGAAAATGGACACAAAGAGCTGTTGGAGGCTGGAATGTGACCATACGAATTGACCTATGAACTGTACTGTAACAGAAGAACCAGAAAGAAGAACCAATGGAATCATGCCAACCTGTTCTATTGTATTGCCTATCTCTGCTAGAGTATACAGTATATGCAGGCTCTCTGAAACTAGATGCTAGTCTTCTTGCTTAGCTGTTGACGGAAGTTTCATCTTTGATGCCGGGATCTGGATTCAGAGCGCGTGCATATGTAACAACTGTACCTTGTGTCTGTATAATTTGTTTGCGCTAATTGTATTTAGATCACAGAATGTAACTATCTATTTTTATGGTGAATAATAACTTTTTGTGCTTTGGAACCACAATCAAAGTCTGAAAGTAATTATTTCTTGTGCGACTCATAACACTAAATAGCGATAATTTTAGAGTGTATAGATAGCTAGGAATCGATAGTTGGGGGCTTCTTTGAGTGAAATCACGCTACTACTTACACGATAGACACACGGTTAGCGATCTCTCACCAAAAGGATGGAAAGGCGCCATAAGCAGGAAAGAACATTTTGCCTACCACTTGGTTGCTGAGAGACCGCTATCTGTATATTGTGTGAGTTCAAGGAGCGCTGATTAGAAATCAGGGACAAGGGAGGAAAAAGTTTGTTTTCATGTTAAAAGGGGAAGTCGCACAATAGCATAAGGGTAATAATACATTTTGTGTAGCAGTCGCATTATTGTGTATGCGACTAGTCGCACAATAGCGTATAAGTATTTCCTGTATTGCTGCCACGTGTTTTAAACAAAGCCGTTGAGATTTCATTGTGATATTGATAGATAACATTGTTGTAAATATCTTAAGTCGGTGTTGCCAAAATCTGGGAAAACGTTTATTTCTCTGCACAGAAAAAGGGTATGTAACAGTGAACATTTGTTGGTAGGGGTAACATGTTCCCTAGTTAAGGGTATCGTAGGACCCTTAAGTGCTAGGCGCCTGGTGTCGGCCGAGTGGCTCGGTAGTAGATACTGCAGTCTATACACATAAGCAGGTGTAGTTGTTGTCTTTGTTGTAGGTATCGGCTCACAGTGTGATTGCAGCATTCAGTGATCAGTTAGGGTTATTTGAGCATTGTAATTTAACTGCACAGTTGTGGCAAGTTGTGATTGTGAACTGAGCAGAGGGTGGACGAAATCACTGAAAAGGGTAGGTGTTATTGGAATGCCTAAATGCTAGCAGTGAAAGGTGGTCAAAAAGGGATTAGGTGCGTGGAAGCAGCCTGGTTATTCTTCAATAAGTGTGTGGGCACATCCTGTTTGTATCATCCACAGGTAAGTGAAAGTAGCCTTGACATTCTTTCACCGTCTAAATCTCTATTGAATAGTTTAGTGTTATTTTCCCAGGATGGGAGCCAAGCAAACGGTAGAGATGTTAGATGATGTGCTGCTGTTGGAAGCGCCGCTTGGGTCGGCACGGCATATTATGCATACTAGGTACGGTGCTTATGCAACTAGGTACTGTGATGTATGGTTTAAAATGACGAGGAAGAGTGCTAAACCATTTCCCAGAATTGGCAGCTTTGATAAGGAGGTATTGAACAATGTCCAGATAGCATCTGTATGGTGCAATCTCGAATGAAAAAGATAAAGTATAACGAGTGTTTAAAGTTGTGGCAGCATGAGGGGGATGCGTGGCTTAAAAGTGTGCACGCGACGCAAACTAGCATCACGAGCACGATGCAGGAGAGTGCACATGCGGCACTAAACTGCAGTGCATGCGCACCATGAAATAGCATGCATGCACAGCAAGGTAGCGTTGCAGAAGGTATTGCAAGTGGTTCACGCACACCACCACCGCCCTATGCCGATGGGGGTGGAGGTACAGTCAATGTAAAAACTCATAAAAATGTAACAGGTAACTTGTACCCTCTCTTGAGTAATCACAAAGAAAATGTTTAGTATGCAGATGATGAACCTGTTGTTATGTCTGCCATTTCTCATGCTGTACTCATGTTAGATGCTCCATCACAACAAGCACGAGTGGTGGCCCTATCTTCATCAGTGATAGTACAGGAAGTGTTAACATCCACTGCACCCGTAGAGGAATTTGTTAACCCTATACGTAGCAGTAATAGACTAAATCCCCAGCCAGGTAACAAAGTCAAAGGTAACAGTGTGTCTGGTATCCATCCCATCCGGGCAATAACTGTTCCAAATGGGAATGCGGATGGGAATGGTGTAGTGCCCACAAGGGAGGTAGCAATGCATTGTCCTTGGACAAGAGCTGAGCTAAATTCCATAATTAATGATTTTCCTGACCCTAAAAAGGAATTAGCAAAATGCCAAAGATTTTTGAAAAATTTGGGTAATGCTCATGAGCCAACCAATAAAGATTGGCGAGTGGTGTTAAGGGCGTGTCTTCCACCCAATACCAACGTGAAAAAGTTTATCACGGATTGCGTATTTGAGGGAGATGGTCCCTTAACAGATGAGGGTAACCAGGGTAACATTACCCGCATAATAACTCAATTGGGTGTATATTTTCCAGTAGTAGTTAACTGGAGTAAAATTTTCACCATAAAACAAAAAGAGAGTGAATATGCAGAGGATTACTGTACCCGAGCTCTGCAGGCTATCACCCAGTACACTGGGATAGAAGATATTAAAGATAGCACTCATTACAGGGAAATGATCATCACAGTACTTATGGATGGTCTTAAAGACAATCTAAAGACTCGAGTCCAGACCTCACTACCTGGCTGGAGGGGAGTTACTGTAGACACACTCAGGGAATCCGCTATTGAGCATGAAAAAAACATCCTCAAGAAGAGAGAGATCCAGAGCGAGAAACTAATGGCTGTTAGTATTCAAGCTCTAGAAGGAATGAATATAACATCACAGCCACCAGACATACATGCACCTGCACCGCTACATGCCCTCACCAATCCTGCACCACCACAGCCCTACCCCACTTATCACACACAGCCACAAAACTCATACTAGCCACAACCACCATATTACCCTCAAAATCCTTATCCACACCCACAATCTTTCCATACCTCTCAACCCACACAGCAACCCTTTCACCCACCCCACTCACAAAGGTGCTTTAACTGCAACCAAGTGGGACATGTAAGTAGGAACTGTAAGGTGAAGAAGGTAGGACCCCCTAATCAGTGAGTACCTGGATATCCACATACGGGATATACACAGAGTGCAGGAAATTTCCAACAGTCACCAGCTCCAATTGTGGCCTTAAATGCTGTATTGGAGAATGAGAGTCAATGCTAGGACTCAGGTCATACCTGTAATCTACAGATAGTCAGGTTAACGGGAAGTACTAGGGAAGAACCGGTAATGATGGTTGATGTAGCTGGTACTAAACATCCTTTTCTTGTAGACACAGGGGCGACCAGGTCAGTGATAAAATCTCCAGCTAATTTACAGGTGACCAGCGAGACAGTACCAGCAATGGGTGTAACGGGTAAAGTGCTACATTATCCTTTAACCAAATCCACAGAGGTTACTATCGGGCCATTGCATACCAGGCATTCTTTTCTCCTGGCAGCAGTGGCTCCTACTAACCGGCTGAGAAGGGATTTGTTATGTAAGATGGGATGTGTCATATATTGTACCCCTGATGGTATATTTTTAGATATCCCAGAGAAAGTTGTGCATGAGGTGAGGGATATGTTGGACACTCCCCAAAGGTTAATGTATCACTCTACTGGTTCAGGTAAAAATCCATCTCAGGTAGATCAAATGTTATCCCAAATAACAAAATTCACTTTGGACCAAGGATGGACAGGACACTGGATTAATGGCAAATGTAGCTCCCGTAATGGTAAATCTAAAAAGCGGTAGGCAAGCTCCAAAAATTCCCCAGTACCCATTAAAACAGGAGGTAGAGTTAGGGGTTTATCCCATAATGGAGCGGTTATTATAGCAGGGAAGTTTAGTCCGTACAACAAGTGTAGCCAACAGTCCCATCTTTCCTTTGAAGAAAAGTGGTGGGAGGGGTTATAGGCTGGTACAAGACCTTTGAGGGGTTAATAAGGTAGTAGAGATCCAATTTCCCATAGTGCCTAATCCAACTGTCATTCTTATGCAGATTCCACCAAATGCAACCCTTTTCACTGTCATTGACCTCTGTTCTACTTTCTTCTCTGTACCTCTTCATCCTGACTGTCAGTACCTATTCGCTTTTACATACAGGGGTGTACAATACACATGGACACGGTTGCCCCAGTTTCATAGACAGCCCCAGTATCTTTTCCCAAGCCTTACATGACTGGTTACAATCTTTTCAACCTGCCAATGGATCTGTTCTAATACAATATGTGGATGATTTATTGTTATGTGCTGATTCATTTATGTCATGTTTAAATGATACTAAACTTTTATTGCTTCATCTCTCGCAAACAGGACACAAGGTTGCTAAGGACAAACTGCAGCCATGACAGTCTAGGGTTAAATACTTGGGACATTGCCTAACCCAGGGGTCACGACATCTGACAAATGACAGAATCCAAGCCATACAGACCATGACACTGCCACAGAACCAACAGCAAATTCGTACCTTCTTGGGAATGTGTGGATACTGCAGAATATGGATCCCAGATTTTTCTAATTTGGCCTTGCCATTACAGGACTTAGGACCTCATTCAGAGTCGGTCGCAAGCGCCGATGCGCTCATAACTGACTCAATGATTAGTCAGAAACTCTGCTGCTCCGAAGCTCGCTACCAAAGGGGCAGCTGTCGATGTTGATCGACAGCTGGCCCCGTTTGGTAGGCGGGCCGGGGGGGTGGTTTCCAAAACTGAGGCATTCCTTTACAAACGTCTGCCGTTTTTTGGGCGGCCGCACTGACATCATCAGTGATGTCAGTGGGGAGCTTCCTGCTCCATCAGAGCAGAAAGCTCCCTGGGGCTTACAAGTGCCCAGACCCAACCTTAGGGTCTTGTCGTAAGCCCCGATGGTCGCGATGGTGATCGCCATCATGACCATCAACCTGTTTGGTCGTTAAGCTGTGTTCAGGATGCAAGCAGCCACCCTGATTCAGAGCGACCGCTTGCAACTAACGACCGCCTCTGAATGAGGTCCTTAGTCTCTTCCTCAAAGCCCGATCGTGTCATACACATAGAGGAATCAGAGCAGGCTTTCCTTAATCTTAAGGATAGTCTGACAAGAGCACCTGCATTGGGAATACCTGATTATGAAAATTAAGGAGAGCGTGTGAATTAGCAGAAAGTAAATCTGCTAATATCTATTCTTACTCTAGGTACTCCTTCGGGGTGGTACATGATTTCGGGGCTCTATGATGTCTTAGAAATTTTATGACAGCAGCAGGCACACCAATCAGACATTCCAGACATATAAAAGGACTACTGACAGCGATCCAATTGCCTAAGACAGTGGCAGTAACTAAGTGTAAAGCCCATACATTTGAGGATGATCCGGTGTCATTGGGCAACAACAGGGCAGATGAAGCTGCCAAATGGGCGGCAGGGTTAAAAGGAAATGTGCCAATTAACCAAATTATGTTTCAAACGATTGACATGCTGAAATTAATTGAGATGCAAAATTTGTGTTCCATTCAGGAAAAGGCAGTCTGGAAGTCCAAGGGATGTGGGCAAGAGTCCTCTGGACTCTGGAGAGATGGACAAGGTAAGCCAGTATCTCCCAAGGCATATTACCCAAGCCTGGCTGAGGCAGCGCATGGTCTGACTCACTTGGGAAAGCAAGGTATGTGCAAATTGGTTAGAGCATACTGGTGTGCACCAGTTTTTCTTCTCAAGCAGAAAAGAGAGCAATGTCCTGTCTGATCTGCTTGAGGAAAAACATTGGGAAAACGATCCCTACTGAACCATTCCACATTCCTCTGACTGACGGACCTTTTCAGGTAATACAAATTGATTTCATCCAGTTACCACCCTGCAGGAATCTCAAGTACGCATTAGTGTGCACTGATGTGTTTTCTAATTGGGTTGAGGCATACCCAGCTGCCACTAATACTGCTGCATTTACTGCTAAGAAATTGTTCAGGAGTTTGTATGTAGATACGGTATCCCTAGAGTTATTGAAAGTGATAGGGATACTCATTTCACAGGTGATGTGTTACAAAACATGTGTAAGTTGATGGGTATTAATAGTAGACTTCACACCCCCTACCGACCGCAAGCCAGTGCCAAGGTGGAGAGGATGAATGGTACTATTAAAAATAAATTAAGTAAAATCATGGTGGAAACTGGACTGGGATGGCCAGAAGCACGACCACTTGTTCTTCACAGTATCAGGACAACACCTAGACCCCCTCTCACTCTGTCCCCCTTTGGAATACTGTTTTTCTAGACAACCTCATTTGATTATAAGTCCACAGGAAGATTTGAAAAGTAACAATGAGGTAACTGTAAGGTATCTTATAAACAGTTAAAACAGCAACAGCAGAAACTGAAATTGTTGTCACATGATATGTTTGAAACAAACTGTCATGGTGTTGAACCTGGAGAATTGAACCTGGAGAGTGTTTTCTCCCAGAGTCCTCATTATCTTGGGTTGTTTCGGGATCTCTGGTTTCTGTGATGGAGGACAGAGGACAGAGAGGGGAGCTGATGGTGATATCAATGAAATGGAGTCAGGAGAAGAAGTGCTAAACCTACCAGGGAAGTATATGACCAAACCCAGTACAGTAATTGTTAAGAGATCTGCTATTGTAGAAACTCGGAGACAGTGCGAAGGTCTATCGTCTGAAGATTATTGTATGTTCGAGTTTTGTGGGTCTTCAGTTGATGAGAATTGCATCCAATAGTGCCAACCTAAGTATAACCAGTATTGGGGTGGGTATCCTTTAAAGGATTATCATACCATGGTGGGCAAAGTTTTAAACCAAACCGACTTTTGGGTGTGCTCTCATGTGCCCCAATGACAGCATAATGTAGGGTTAGTGCCATTTCCATTAAATGTCTCTGAGATCTTAAAATTACAAAAAGGGAAGACACTGATTGGAAAATTTCTTAACACCAAACCACCCCATTTTAAACTCCACCAGTACCAAGTAGATAAATCACTTTTATATTTGAACATCACCAACTCCAATGACCCAGGAAGTTGGGGAATAACCAGGTGATGACCTTTTCACTAAGAGCTGATCATGAACCTATGAATTATGAACTGTTACGCACAATTAAGTCAGGTGGAAGACACTTCCGGTATAAATATACACTAAGTAACATCAAAGAAATGGTTGGCAGAGTACCAGAAGGGTACTGTGCCAGGGTGATACAACCAGAAAAGTGTGTTAGCCAGATGGGAGAACCTGAGATAGGATCATTTGTTAGGGAAATGTGTTGGATGATCATGATGCATTATGGACCTCATTCAGAGTAGGTCATTGCGGCCGCACGGTCGTAAGGTAAAAGGGGCCGGATATGCAAATGAAGCACTCGCAAGTTGCGCCGTTAAGATGGGATCGCTAGCTGGACGAGCGAGGGGAGGATGCGGCCGTAAGACTAAAAAAACGCCCCCTTCTCGTTCCCATTACACATCATCTCTGGGCATATAAGGATTAATCGAAGCTGGTCGTAGACCTTAAGGTTGACCATACCCTCTCTTAAGCACTATGATCAAGTCAGTGTAAAAACCTCCCATGTCACATGTGCCATGACACTACTTAGTTAATTATGCACTCCCATAAAACGCCGTTTGCATAGTCAGGCATGCCTGCGTTCGGATCTCCACTCCCCCGTTCACAAGCACCTTCCCCTGTTAACTCCCACAAACGCCTCATCCTGTCACTCAAACTAACGACCTGGCCAAGTTGAAGGAGAGAGCAATTTCTGATCGTAATAGCTAGTTTGCGCATGTGCAGTTTAGCGAACATCGGTGGTGTACTTTGTGTTACCTGGGAAAAGTAGTCCCAGGTTATGACCCTTACACATGGTGAAATGCTTGGTATTCATAAAAACACACCATCACCATATCTTCACACACAGTATGAACACAGAGACAAAAGAAATATGATACCTGGTGAAGTACATAAAGCCACACAGTTAATTAGTGAGACAACTGGCTTTCAAGTTTTGGTAGCATTGGATCCCACCAGGATCGCTCGGGGTACACTAAATTTTAGATATATCCAAGATCTTGCTAAATTAATAGATAATATCACTGAGATGTATGATGACACATTTAGGTACACAGGTAATGAGTTGCAGGCCTACAAGAAAGAATTGGTGCAACATAGACTAGTGTTAAATTATTTAACAGCTGTCACTGGAGGGTATTGTGTAACCTTGGCCACCCAATTTGGTATAAAGTGTTGCACATACATTACAAACGATACCAGTGACCCCAAGGAGGTGATAGACCGGAAGATGGATGAAATTCTGCAGTTAAAATGGGAATTTAGAAAGAACCATAATGCTTCAGTGGCTGAAGTAGAGGAGAAGGTAAAGGAATGGGTTTCATGGTTGAACCCAGTAAAATGGTTCTCAGGTCTAGGAGAGTGGGTCCAGGAAATGATTGCAAGCATAGTTAAATTCCTGATTCTCATATTGGTTGTCATCATAGTAATTGGCTTATGTGTCAGGTGTGTTCCTACTGTGTTGAAATGTGGAAAATGTAAAGATAAGGTAAACCAAAAGAATGAAATTATGATGGTGGTCAGTAGTAACTACTGAGGTAATACTGAGGTAAATGTAGGACTGCATTACAACCCTGAACTAGAAGGTACCATCATATGATGTGTAAGATTTAGACATGCATGAAATGTGTTATTAAAATGTTATTTTAAAACATCTTAAATAATGTAAGTCCCTATCCCCTTCAAGACTTCCTTTATATGATTGGTGCATCCCCACATCTTTCCCATGATCTCCCAAGATCCGTGGTGTGCGTATAAGGGTAGTTTTATGTCCCTCCCTAGAGACACATTATTGATGGTTTAAGAACCACCTTTTGCCATCCCATAATATAACATTAAATAATTGGTCATAGTGTAAGCCTAAATTAATTTAAAAAAACCCAGAGTGTGATGGCATGTTGTTTGCTATCAAAGGGTGGACTGTCGAAGCTGGATAATTGGCTTAGACAGAATCTGTTTAAAATTAAATCTACATGGCGCCATTTTGCGACTGGCCACCCTGCGCCATTTTAGCGAATCTCACACATAAGTACATACGGTGATGCTATTATTCAGTGTCGTGCGATTCCCACGCAATAGAAAGATGTTAAAAGTCATCATTATATAAATACCGACAGTTACTAAAACGTATAATATGATCAACTCTGCAAAACACGTACCATGGTGTACTCCACAAAACATGTAGTGACACAACGCTAACTAGCGTCTTTTCCCAATACCCCAATACTTACACTCTACACTCTTAAATAAAAAGGTTCCCTAGCATTAATGTTAATATTTAAGGTTTAATTCATTATCAGTAATGTTGTGAAATACATGTTATTTGATATCTAAGGTTTAGTGCATGATAAGCAGACCGTGTTTGGTGTCATTCTAAACCACTGTGTCTTTGCAGATTTTCGGTTCCATTGGGGAAGAAATCGCAACTTGTGTCTACAAGTTTTGGATTATAGAGAGTTAGGGATTGAAATGTTTCCTGTAATGCAGCCAGTCTAATTTGTTATGCAGCGGGAAAATGGACACAAAGAGCTGTTGGAGGCTGGAATGTGACCATACGAATTGACCTATGAACTGTACTATAAAAGAAGAACCAGAAAGAAGAACCAATGGAATCATGCCAACCTGTTCTATTGTATTGCCTATCTCTGCTAGAGTATAAATGCATGCTCTCTGAAACTAGATGCTAGTCTTCTTGCTTTGCTGTTGCCGGAAGTTTCATCTTTGATGCCAGGATCTGGATTCAGAGCGCGTGCATATGTAACGACTGTACCTTGTGTCTGTATAATTTCTTTGCGCTAATTGTATTTAGATCACAGCGTGTAACTATCTGTTTTTATGGTGAATAATAACTTTTTGTGCTTTGGAACCACAATCAAAGTCTGAAAGCAATTATTTCTTGTGCGATTCATAACGCTAAATAGCGACAATTTTAGAGTGTATAGATAGTAGGAATCGATACCGGTAATTTGCTCTTCTGTCTGAAGGGGGGTACAGACAGAGAATGGCAAACAACCTGGTACGCAAAAGTTGGGAAAAATCCGGGTTTTTTGCCATTTTCTGTCTGAAAAGGGTATACAGTAAGTGAACAAGAAACCAGTGACTTACAGTACAATACAATGCAGGACAAGACATGGCTTATTCACATTGCTGCATTAGCGATCATAACACTCAAAATAAGCAGCAGGGAGTTAGCCACAGAGTGTTAGGTGCCCTTGTGGGGAGTAAGGAGTATATGAAAGTATAAGTAAAGAGAAGCACATAAGCCAAGAGGGCCCTGCTTGTGAAAGCTTACATTTTAAAGGGAAGGGGCAGACAAATAGGCGTGACACAGATGGGGTAGACATGGAGGAAGGCGCATGTAGTAGCGGGCTAGGATGAGAGCTGGAAGGCTATGATGAAGTAGTGGGTCTTGAGAGCCCATTTGAAGATTTGTAGAGAGGTGGAGAGTAGGGTTTAAAGTAGGGATGAGCGGGTTTGGATTTCTGAAATCTGAACCCCCCGAGCCCACCTGATCTGAGCCAGGAACCGAGTCCGGCTCGGGTTTTCCCGCCTGACTGAACGGAAATCGAGGCAAAATGTTATCATCCCGCCTTCCGGATCTCGCAGGTTTTTGATTCTTTAAAAGGTTCCCATGTCGGCGCTATTTCTCACTCCGGCTGTGGACAGTAAAGAGAGAGGGTGGGAGTTAGGGCTGGCTGGGCTGTGTTGTGTTGTGCTGTGCATGTGCATCAACAAAGGAGCAGCACCAAGCGCATAAGTAAAGGGCCGGTTGGCTCATCTCTTAAAGGGTGGTGTAACCCCAAAAGTGCACTTCAAAAAAAATAAAAAATTCTTCTTTGCTGTGTTGTGAATTGTGTGCGCCTGTATCATAAGTCTGTTAAAGTGCGCTCCACAAAAAATAAAAAAATCTTTTTTTCTGTGTTTGTGTGTGAATTGTATGAGCAGTAGCCGCACGTGCATCAACAAAGGAGCAGCACCAAGCGTGCGCCTGTGTCATAAGTCTGTTAAAGGGTGGTGTAACCTCCAAAGTGCGCTCCACAAAAAATAAACAGTTCTTCTATTTTTCTGTGTTTGTGTGTGAAATGTATGCGCAGTAGCCGCACGTGCATCAACAAAGGAGCAGCACCAAGCGTGCGCCTGTGTCATAAATAAAGGGCTGGCTGGCTCATTTGTTAAAGGGTGGTGTAACCCCCACAGTGCGCTCCACAAAAAATAAACAATTCTTTTTTTCTGTGTTTGTGTGTGAAATGTATGCGCAGTAGCCACACTTTCATCAACAAAGGAGCAGCGCCAAGCGTGTGCCTGTGTCATAAGTCTGTTAAAGGGTGGTGTAACCCCCAAAGTGCGCTCCACAAAAAATAGACAATTCTTTTTTTCTGTGTTTGTGTGTGAAATGTATGCGCATTAGCTGCACATGCATCAACAAAGGAGTAGCGCCAAGCTTGCGCCTGTGTCATAAGTAAAGGGCCAGCTGGCTCGTCTGTTAAAGGGTGGTGTAACCCCCAAAGTGCACTCCAAAAAATTTTTTAAATTCTTCTTTTCTGTGTATATATCAATATAACATAAATGGAGGACAAAACTTTGTCCGATAAAAATAAAATAGGGAAAGATCAAGAATCACTTCCTCCTAGTGCTGAAGCTGCTGCCACTAGTCATGACATAGACAATGAAATGCCATCAACGTCGTCTGCCAAGGTCGATACCCAATGTCATAGTAGAGGGCATATAAAATCCCAAATGACATAGTTCAGGAAAATGACCTTAAAAAAAATATTTAAATCATCTGAGGAGAAACGTAAACTTGCCAATATGCCATTTATGACACGGAGTGGCAAGGAACGGCTAAGGTCTTTCCCTATGTTCATGACTAGTGGTTCAGCTTCACATGATGATGGAAGCCCTCCTACCGCTACAAAAATCAAACGAGTTAAGCTGGCAAAAGCACAGCGAAGAACTGTGCATGCTAAGAAGATATCACAAATCCCCAAGGAGAGTCCAAGTGTGGTGGCGGTTACAATGCCTGACATTCCCAACACTGGACAGGAAGAGGTGGCTCTTTCCACCATTTGCACGCCCTCTGCAAGTGCTGGAAGGAGCACCCACAGTCCACTTGCTGATATCCAAATTGAAGATGTCACTGTTGAAGTACAACAGGATGAGGATACTGGTGTAGCTGGCGCTGAGGAGGAAGTTGGCGAGGAGGATTCTGATGGTGATGTGGTTTGTTTAAATCAGGTTCCAGGGGACACAGTTGTCCGTGGGATGAAAAAGCCCATCACGGTAATGCCTGGGCAGAAGACCAAACATTCCACCTCTTTGGTCTGGAAATATTTCTATCCAAATCCAGACAACAACTGTCTTGCCATATGTACCATATGTAAAGGTGAAATAAGTAGGGGTAGGGATGTTAACCACCTAGGAACATCCTCCCTTATACGTCATCTGCAGTGTGTTCGTAAAAAGTTACTGTCAAGTTCAGAAACTTTGGCTAAGACCATAAGCAGTCCAGGGACACCTAAATCCCTTTGTCCTGTCGTATCCAAGCGCCTGCAAACCACACCGTCAACTCCCTCCTCGTCAATTTCCTCCTTAGTCAGGATCGGAAGTAGTCTTGCAGGCCATGTCACTGGCATGACTGACTCTCCTAACCGGGATTCCTCCGGAGGATCCTGTATTGCTACGCCTACTGCTGCCGCTGCTGTTGTTGTTGCTGGGAGTCAGTCATCATCCCAGAGAGGAAGTAGGAACACCACTACTTTTACTAAACAATTGACCCTCCATCAGTTCTTAGCGAGGAGGATGAAGTACGACAGTAGTCATCCTGAAGCAAAATGGATAACTGAGGCCTTGACTGCTATGCTGGTGTTAGACGTGCGTCCGGTATCTGCCATTAGTGCAGTGGGATTTAGACAATTGATGGAGGTAGTGTGTTCCCGGTACCAAATCCCATCTAGATTCCACTTCACTAGGCAGGCGATGCCGAGACTGTACAGAAACGTCAGAAAAAGTGTACTCAGTGTCCTAAAAAATGCAGTTGTACCCAATGTCCACTTAACCATGGACATGTGGACAAGTGGAACAGGGCAGACTAAGGACTATATGACTGTGACAGCCCACTGGGTAGATGTATCACCTTACGCAGCAACAACAGCAGCGTCACCAGTAACAGCATCTCAGCAATGCCAGCTCGTTATAAGGCAGGCTATGCTGTGTATCACCGGGGCACACTGCCGACAACCTCTTAGACAAACTGTGGGAAATCATCGCCCAGTGGATTATCCCACTTAGACTGTCCTGGGGATTTGTGATATCTGACAACGCCACCAATATTGTGCGGGCAATACATCTGTGCAAATTCTAGCATGTCCCATGTTTTGCTCACACAATAAATTTGGTGGTGCAGAATTTTCTGAAAAATGACAGAGGCGTGCAGGAGATGCTTTGGTGGCCTGAAAAATTTCTGCCCACTTTGGCCATTCAGCGACTGCGTGCCGAAGACTGGAGCGCCAGCAAACACTCTTGAACCTGCCCCGCCATCATCTGAAGCAAGAGGTTGTGACGCGGTGGAACTCAACCCTCTATATGCTTCAGTGGATGGAGTAGCAGCAAAAGGCCATTCAAGCCTAGACATCCACCTATGACATAGGCAAAGGAGGGGGGTATGCACCTGACTCAAGCGCAGTGGAGAATAATTTCCATGTTGTGCAAAGTTCTCCAGCCCTTCGAACTTGCCACACGTGAAGTAAGTTCAGACACTGCCAGCTTGAGTCAGGTAATTCCCCTCATCAGGCTTTTGCAGAAGCAGCTGGAGAAAGTGAAGGAGGAGCTAAGATGGAGCGATTCCACTCGGCATGTGGGACTTGTGGATGAAGCCCTTCATTCACTTTGCCAGGATTCCAGGGTGGTCAATCTGTTGAAATCAGACCACTGCATTTTGGCCACCGTGCTCGATCCTAGGTTTAAAGCCTATGTGGTTTCTCTCTTTCCGGCCAACACAAGCCTGCAGAGGTGCAAAGACCTGCTGTCAGCTGAAGCGGAACGTGACACATCAACAGCTCCTTCTTCATTTTCTCCCGCAACTGGGACAGCCAGGAAACAACCTAGGTATCCTAAGCAACCCACTGGCGGTGATGCAGGGCAGGCAGGACCAAGTTTGGACATCTGGTCCAGATTGAAGGACCTGGCAACAATTTCTGACATGTCTACTGTCACTGCATATGATACTGTTACCATTGACAGAATGGTGGAGGATTCCATCTTGCACCTCTTTTTTTTCTTTGCATTATGTACTGTTTGGGGCCTAGTTTTTCAAACTGCCATCCTGTCTGCCACTGCAGTGTCACTCCTAGATGGGTCACGTGTTTGTGCCGCCCACTTGTGTTGCTTAGCATAGTCATCCAGCTAACTCGGTGCAACCTTTTGGCCTAAAAACAATATTGTGAGGTGTGAGGTGTTCAGAATAGACTGGAAATGAGTGGAAATTAATGTTATTGAGGTTAATAATAGCATAGGAGCAGAAAAACCCACAAATTCTGTGAATTTAGCTGTTTTTATGCTTTTTTTAAAAAAAAAATACAGATCCAAAACACAAAACCTAGAACCCAAAACACGGAAGGGTGGTTTTGGCAAAACCAATCCAGATCCAAAACATAAAGAAAGATCCAGATCCAAAACCAAAACAAGAAAAAAGTGGCCGGTGCACACCCCTAGTTTAAAGAGTTAGGGAGTGGTACTGGCAAGATCTTGGAGGTGGGAGTGGGAAGAAGTAATCAGTTGGCAGGAGAGACGGCATTCATTTGTGGAGCAAAGTGGGTGGGCAGCAGTGTGACTGTAGATGAGGTCAGAGATGGAAATGGGAGAGGAATGGGTGAGGGCTTTGTAAGTGAGTGTAAGAACTTTGAATTGAGTACAAATATTAATAAGAAAGGGGGCAGGAAGAATAATAATACATTTGGGGCATTATTTATACCCACCATGTTCTCACCATACTTCATTTCTTGGGCAGTCCACCTGGCAAAATTACCCTGCCGCCCAACACTGCGACTTTTCTTAGAGTGGCGTTTCATGTAGAAATGTCACCGCAGTGTGACCCATTGGCCACATCCTGACCACTTCACAGCACCATGTGGCATCAGACTGGAGGGCAGAGCAGATCCCTCCCCCAGTATAAAATTATAGGTGTGGTTACAAGTGGGTTCAGTCATCAGTGCTCAATAAGGTGGGTCAAAAGAAACAAATTGCGAGTGCTGTAAAGTTGTGGGTCAATAACAGTAACTCATGTGCAAAATTCCAGCTCGGTCGGATAATTTTTACTTTCCCCAGCGGGCACTTTAAGTTTAATCAGTTGTAATCAGATGAAGGCAGGGCAGGGTTGTGGGGCACATATTTTGGCAATTACGTTTTTTTAGGTGAAAACGCTTCAGTTGAACTCAGCTAGATACAAACCTTCAGTGTAAACATTTAAGAGGTGGTCTGTGCCCCCCCCAGAAAAAAAGGACAAAATATTTCAATTTTCTATGAAATGCCATCTTTGCCACGTGTGCTCCTGAGATCGAATGGCACTATTTTCAGGTATTTTGACTTATAAAATATTACTGTCTTGTCGGTAGGGAGTAGGGATGGACATTGGAAGCCCACCATCAAATGCTGGCTGGACTTCCACCATTGAAACTTTCGATGTGATGGTAACTAACCATTGCATCAAACGTATTCGATAGTAAAAACTATTTATATGATTTGCACATGTGCAAAAAACCCTGTAGTGCAGTTGGCAGGAGCTGGGATTGGGGCGTGGCTAGGTAGGTGGCCCGAATAACATACATACTGTGTACTCTCGAGTATAACTAGCAACGCTGCTGTGCTGTGGGGACTGGAGGGTACACTATATTTACATATACAGGGCCTGATTCAGAGCCGCTTCCTCGCGCTGTGCGTTCGCAAGCGGCCCGATGTTCTGTGTACGCGCATGCACACGCTTCATTCTGCGTGTGCGCTAACTACACACTGTGATCGCAACCCTCTCGCTCGCACAGCAAAGGCAGCCCAGGGTAATGAGTGACAGGAGAGGCCATTTGTGGGTGGTAACAGGGGCAGGATACCAATAACGGGGGGATTGTAGATGCGAACGCAGGCGTGCCTGAGAGTTTCCACACCATTTAAGAGGCATGCATAATTAACAGGCAGCATCATAGTACACGTCACTTG
Source organism: Taudactylus pleione (assembly GCA_031769625.1). NCBI lineage: Eukaryota > Metazoa > Chordata > Amphibia > Anura > Myobatrachidae > Taudactylus > Taudactylus pleione. The sequence goes on from JAUIMM010000004.1 coordinate 8,630,141, forward strand.
CCTTTTTTTACACTGATTTCCTCACAATGCTTGCAGTAGGGTAAAGCTACCTCAAGCACTGCATTCACATCCGATGGTGCTCGATGTACCAATGTTTTAATACACTTCCTGGAGATGACGTGTTGCTGGTGGGCAGCTCTGCCTGTGCAATTGGGCGCACGCATACACAAAGTGGCCGCTTGCTAAGACATGGTGGGAGTGCTTATGCCTTGGCGAACGATCACTTACCGTGGCTTCACTTTGACAAATTTGCATACGCATCTAGCGAGCGTACGCAGATAGCGAACGGGTCTGAATCAGGCCCACAGTCCGGCTCCAGAGTCCATCATCCACAGCACTGGTGAGGAGGCCACTGAAGTGAGTCCAGTTTGTTACAGCCAAGCAGTGAGGAGCAGAGACACAGCTGACACTGACAGTGTGAGACTGTGTCTCTGTGCTGTGTGAGTGACTGCTGCTGGGCGAGGGCTCCTGCGCTCTGCATGGCTCTCTGAGACAGTTTTGAAGTTTTCTTTACTTTGTGAAGAAAAGTGATCAATGACTGATGAGGTGTCATTGGGAGTGATGAGACCTAAGTCTTGCAAAACTATAGTTGATATGGCAGTAGTTTCCCTATTTGACATACCATATTGATCTTTTGCAAGAGTAATGCGCATTTGTGATGAGGAGCTTTCAAGCTTTGATGGCTTAAAATCATCTTCGCTGGTGTCTGAATCACTTTTAGATTCACTAGTAGAATGTTGTTTTGATATTGCAGCTTGCAAGTGCCATCCTATGGAATCTTGTACACGACAAGTCAAGAAAGGTTCCTATTTCTCAACGGGAGGTTTTGAACAACCAACGAACTTCCAGGCTTAAGTGTCTAAACAGGAAAGACACACATGTGCCAGCACAGACAGGTGACTTAGCTCCTGGTCCTTCGCAACATTCATCTGTTCTTCAATGTGCACGTGCAGACATAGGCTATGTCACACAACATTCTTCTAGTGAATCTAAAAGTGATTCAGACACCGGTGAAGATGAATTTAAGCCATCAAAGCTTGAAATCTCCTCATCGCAAATTATGATTTTTAATAACAGCTCATTAACTTTTTGGTTTCACTTTGTTTTATTGTCACTTACCCCATGGATCCTGGGAAATTTAATTTGCAATTTGGGGCTCTTGGGCTCAAAAAGTTTATACACCACTGGTCTATATAACTATTTTTTTCTGTTGGATCACACACAGGGAGAAATTACCAACCATGTTCTGAAAAACATAGACAAGGCAGAAAATACATATATATCCGATCACTGCTAAAGGTAAGTAACCAGATAACAAGAATGATGTTTATTTAGCCAATGGAACCATATAAACAGACCAAGAGCAGTTATCTTCTGACCAGATTTTTGTGCACTGCAGGAAATGATTTGATGTGTGACCAGCATGAATCACAGGAGTACAACTGCAATAATAAATGTATATACAATACATACATACATGCATGCAAACATACATACATACTGTGGCAGTATCACCAGAGATGGCGCTGGTGAGCAGCAGATTCTGCGTGGGGCAGGAGAGATCCGCCCACACAGAAAAGAAAAGGCTTCTGGGAAGAGGTGTAAGGGCTGCCGAGTGAACTCAGTCCAGGGAGGACTAAGGCAGACCAGTCAGACAGAGCTCACTGTGCAAGCAAGCCACTGAGGGCCAGGAGGCCTGAGTCTAGACCTGTGAGATACAGGGAAGGCTATCCAACTCTGGGACTGAGCTATGGTACCTGCAAGGAAGTAGGTCAAAATGTGAGAGGCGGCAGCCAACAAGCTAAGGAAGCTATACCAGGCCAGGAGGCCTGTGTCCAGTCCTGCATGTGGAAGGAAGGACCACCAATCTCAGACACTATGAGAGACTTTCATGCAGAGTAGCTGCTTCTGTAGAGAGGGTTCAAGAAGTTAGCTAGTGCCCTAAGAAAGGGCTAGGTATTTGTTATTTTCTGTTTGTTTCCAGATTATGCTGGAAGTAAAGCCCACGTTCATTTGTTTTACTGGAATGCTATGTGTGGAGTCTGATTCTGCACCTAATCACTGCACCACTGACACTAGTCTACCAAGCTAATTACCCCAAGTTATCACATTACATACATACATACGCAAAACTAGATATTTGGTAATGGGTGGTCCCAGTTTCAACCCATAGGGCTTCCCCACAATTAACATTACACCAAAGAGTAGTCCCCACAATTCACATTATGCCAAAGAGTAGTCCCCACAAATCACATTATGCCAAAGATCAGTCCCCACAATTCACATTATGAAAGAGTAGTCCCCACAATTCTCATTATGCCAAAGAGTAGTCCCCACAATTTTCATTATGCCAAAATGTAGTCCCCACAATTTTAATTATGCCAAAGAGTAGTCCCCACAATTCCCATTATGCCAAAGAGTAGTTCCCACAATTTGCATTATGCCTAAGAGCAGTCCCCACAATTCCCATTATGTCAAAGACCAGTCCCCACAATCCCCATTATGCCAAAGAGTAGTCCCCATAGTTTGCATTATGCCAAAGAGTAGTCCCCACAGTCCCCTTTATGCCAAAGAGTAGTCCCCACAATCCCCATTATGCCCACAATCCCCATTATGCCAAAGAGTAGTCCCCACAATTTGCATTATGACAAAGAGTCGTCCTCACAATTCACATTATGCCAAAGAGTAGTCCCCACAATTCCCATTATGCCAAAGAGTAGTCCCCACAATTCCCATTATGCCAAAGAGTAGTCCCCACAATTCCCATTATGCCAAGAGTAGTCCCCACAATTCACTTTATGAAAGAGTAGTCCCCACAATTCTCATTATGCCAAAGAGTAGTCCCCACAATTCCCATTATGCCAGAGTAGTCCCCACATTTTGCATTATGCCAAAGAGTTGACCCCACAATTCCCATTATGCCAAAGAGTAGTCCCCACAATTCCCATTATGCCAAAGAGTAGTCCCCACAATTCCCATTATGCCAAAGAGTAGTCCCCACAATTCCCATTATGCCAAGAGTAGTCTCCACATTTTGCATTATGCCAAAGAGCAGTCCCTACAATTCCAATTATGCCAAAGACCAGTCCCCACAATCCCCATTATGCCAAAGAGTAGTCCCCACAATCCCCATTATGCCAAAGAGTAGTCCCCACAATTTGCATTATGCCAGAGTCGTCCTCACAATTCACATTATGCCAAAGAGTAGTCCCCACAAATCCCATTATGCCAAAGAGTGGTCCCCACAATTACCATTATGCCAAAGCGCAGTCCCCACAATTCACATTATGAAAGAGTAGTCCCCACAATTCTCATTATGCCAAAGAGTAGTCCCCACAATTTTCATTATGCCAAAACGTAGTCCCCACAATTCCCATTATGCCAGAGTTGTCCCCACAATTCCCATTATGCCAAAGAGTAGTCCCCACAATTTCCATTATGCCAAAGAGTAGTCCCCACAGTTCCCATTATGCCAAAGAGTAGTCCCCACAATTCTCATTATGCAAAAGAGTAGTCCCCACAATCCCCATTATGCCAAAGAGTAGTCCCCATAATTCGTATTATGCCAAAGAGTAGTCCCCACAATCCCCATTATGCCAAAGAGTAGTCCCCACAATCCCCATTATGCCAAAGAGTAGTCCCCACAATCCCCATTATGCCAAAGAGTAGTCCCCACAAATCCCATTATGCCAAAGAGTAGTCCCCACAATATGCATTATTAAATATGTATATATGTATGTATGTGGATGTAGTTACTATGCCTATAGCCAGAATCCTGACAGTAGTGGAGATGCCGACGCTGGAATCCCGACAGCTGGCATCCCGATCGTAAGCATAGTGGGCCGGTTAGGTCTCAGCCATGGGGAGGGTTAGGTTTAGGTGCCACAGGGGGTGGGGTTAGGGTTAGGCTATGGGAGGGTGGTTAGGGTTAGGCACCAATGGTGGGAGTTAGTGTTAGGCACTATGGGGGGAGGGTTAGGTTCAGGCACTAATGGGGAGGGATAGGGTTAGGTTAGGGAGGAGAGTTATGGTTAGAATACAGCAACAGAGGTTTACGATTAGGGGGACAAGGGAAAGGGTTACCATACTTACTGGACCCCTACGGGATGCCGATCATTGGGATACCGGTGTGGGTATATTGACAGCTGGCATCCCGAATGCCGGTATTTCATACCCTACCCGTATTTATGTATGCATGTATGATAGAGACATACATACATATATACATATTTGGGTAGGAATGGGCTTCCTATTGCTCCCCAGGCCTACTACCCCCCAACTACGGTTATTATTTTTCAGCAGTACTCCATTCACATGCTAGAGTAGATATTATATATACTAATACAGCAATGAGAAACATATTAATCCTTCAGGAATCTTCAATCGTTCAGCAATAATGGTTACTAGATTCTTGTGCCAATCCTAACTGAAGGTAAAGTAGGCACGGAATCAGTCAGCCAAATTATTATGCCACATTCTTATATGGACATCAAGCTGAGTATGCATTCGCTAGTGTATCCAGAATATAATCAGTGGTATTTGCCACAACTGCAAATGACAATACTCTGTAATGCTTCAGTGATGTTTAATTACATACCAGACAAACCTATTTGTTTCTTGTCACAGACCACGGGAGGGGAGCCTGGGCTTGCCGTGGAGATGTAACCATTGACCCCCAAGATGGTGCAGTCACGCCCACTTCAGCTGTGCAAGGCTTCTACGGAAAGGGCCCAATAAGCCATAATCATATCTCCCATGCCCACACACCACCCCATCTGGCATCAGGACCTGCTGAATCCCTCAGAACCATATTTATTGTTTATTTACAAAATGCCATCATATTACAAGCACTGCGCAGAGAATATGGAGTTATTCCATACTTAACTTCCAGGAGACTCCCAAAACTTGGATTGCTCTCCCGGACTCTGGGAAGAGTAGGCAAGTCACCCACAAATGGCTCATTGGCGTTCACTGCCGCCCACTTCACTCTGTACATGGGCAGCTTGATGAAGCGATTTGCTCTGAATTGTGTCATTATGGCCCCATCCCACTATTTTACAGCTTTGTATAGTGGGGGACTTAGCCACAATGATGCGTTAGTTGCGCCATGTGTCCCTCTCCCGCATCTCCAATCTGGCAGCCCAAATGTTGGCTAGCATCAGTCCCTGTCCACTTAGAGTTTACAGTAGTGGCGGCTCTAGAGGTGGGGCTGCAGCGCAGTTCAAATTCAAATAGGGGAGCCGCACCAACTGCCAGTGAATCCCGGACGGCAATGTTTGGCAATATTTAGAGTGGCAGTTGGTGTGGTTCCCCCATTTGAATTTTGGACTGCACTGCAGCCCCACCTCTGGAGTCACCACTGGCCTACAGTCTAAATTTCCAACAACACAAACATTAGGGTCCATCTTTTGCCCACAGCAATTAACCTACCAGTATGTTTTTGGACTGTATGAGGAAACTGCAGAACCAATGAGGAAACCTCTGCAACCATGGGGAGACCATACATACACTGTCATGGCCAGAATCAGCTCTGCAAAATCCACAGTGCTAACCACTGTGCCACCATGCTTAATGTTATTTTATTTTACATCATCTGTATAAGCCTTAAAAAAAAATATATATATAGGAATTTAATTAAGTACAGTATTTAACAAAATTCAGCATATAAGAAGTAAAAAGGCAGCAAATCTATTGGATCATACCAGTAGAGAAGCAGACCCCCCATTCCCCAGGTCTGAATGAACTGGTAGGCTTTAAAGTGATTAAAACAAATCATTACTTTGAAATTTGTGCAACAAACACACAGACATTTAAAAGTGTTTGGTATGTTTATGACTTAAACAGCTTTGTAAATTTTAAATGTAAACATAAATAGTTTTTTTTTTTTCTTAGCATCTGCTTAATAACCACCAGCTAAAGCATGCAAGATATATTGCTGTGTTTACAATGTCAGCACAAGGGACCATATGTCTATGAGCAAATTAAACCGCTTAAGGGTAAAACTAATTGCTCATTTTATTTGCACGTCTAAGTGGAAGACATTGCATGTGTACTTTCTAAATAAGGACACGGGGACGCGGACAGACTTACGTTTTAGATTCTCTTCTACACAGAACAGGAAGCAGGACAGTTCACAGACTAAAAACAGTTACTCTGATATAAAATTCTAGTCGGAATAATGAGATAAACCAAGAGATTTTGTTTCCAGGGCAGGCTTAAAAATTGTTCACTTGTGACTGGATGGGATTTATTAAGGGCATATAATAGAGTTAATAGGGGATATTTTAAGTAGATCACAATGTTAGTGCCTGAAGCACACTTTAGTTCTGTGGCTATGTCTTCCGTTACCCTCATATAGTATTCATCCTAAGAGATGAAACTGGCTTACTGCATGAATGTTATCAAGTGTAAGTTAATTCAACTTTGTAAAACAAAATACTCATAGATTGTGTGACAGAGAACAGCACGGGAATAGTTTGCTGTAGAATTTTAATTCTTTTGGCAAATGAAATAAAACAGGTGTGCATTGCTGTATGTACAGATCTGATTATATATGTTCTACATCAAAGGTTCCCCTCAAGGCACCCTTACAGTCCAGGTTTTAATAATATCTATGGTTAAATCAAAAGACTGAGGTACTAATTAAGTCACCTGTGCCCAAGCATGGTTATACTTAAAACTTGTACCGTCAGGGTGCCTCGAGGTCCGAGTTTGGGAACCTCTGTTCTACATACAACCTGATGGTTTACGTACATCTCTGATGGTGGAGCAGGACCCTTTCTGCGCATGTGCAGAACAAGTCCAACGCGATTGCCCGCCGTGCCCCCAAGAAGCAACATGGGGGGCATGTCACCCCCATTTCCTGGGAGTGCCGAGGCCAGAGTCCACTTTGGAGGATGCAGATTTCCTGGCCTCACAAGCAGGCAGTAGGACGGCCTATCTGAGTAGGTTTCAGCTTACTCAGATGGCTGATGCTGGAAACATCGAGACTGATAGTTGCGATGTTGATCCCATGCTGCTTCTAGATTCCCTAGATTTGCGGAGCACTGCAAACATACTACCAGGCCTGTAGAGAGCGCTGCTGGACCCAGGTAAAGAGGGGCGTGACCTAATTGCGAGAGGCGTGGCCACGCCCCCTTGTGGAAAATTAAAAAAAACACTTTTGCAGTGCCGCATAGCCCGATGCAAAGCCAGGGGGGGGCGCGATCAGGCATAGGAGATTGCTGTGGCTGCTGCTTAGCAGCCGTGAGCAATCTCCCACTGCATCCCAGCTGGGCTGCTGCGAGGGAAAGAGGAGGGAGGGGGGTCGGCGCCGGGTCCCTCTGGAAGCCTGGGCCCGGGTGAATTGTACCCGCTCCCCCCCCTCTCGGCGGCCCTGCATACTGCACTATCCTTCTCCACATTCAGGACAAATGTAACTGTAGTATAAGCCTCCAAATGGTATAACAAATCAGCAGAAACACTGAAAAATGCAACTGTATACTCCTATGACAATTTCTCTACATATCACAACAAGCCACTTCCTTATAGCCACATTTCCACATCATGTGTTTTGGAGGAAGTATGTGTAACAGTATGGAGTTAGCACATACTCCACTAGAGACGGGCTGATAGAATAAGAGAAACAGACAGAGAGAAAAAGATGGGATAATTGTAGAAGGGGAGAGAGACAGAGGGGAAAAGGAGAAGGCAGATAGAAAGGGGGGAGACAAAGAAAAAAACTGCAACACCGTGCACAAAAGCTCACAACCCAGCTACTGACGGCTCCGTAATATTCATATACTTATGTCTATCTATCGTTATACATACAACCTTTCTCCTGCTCTTACTATTACACAAAGTAATATCTATAATATTCATTCCATAAGGTTTTTTACTATGAGACCTATTTTGAGAGAACAGCTGAACGTAAAATTATGGTTGTGATATCAAAATAAAGATATTACCATGGAGATGTGCCAGTTGAAGATAAAAATGAGATTGGGGCAAAGGTTTGGGTGTGACAGAGCAGCAAAGTTCTCATGTAAAGTAGTGTGTTAAAATGACAGCGTTCTCCATAACATCACATGACTGTGTATTATTTCCCACCGGCCACACACATCCCATCATAACCGCTCACCTGAACTACTTCCAACTGTCACATGACTATCTGTAAGCAAATCCAACTGTAAACAACAGCATCACCCATATAGACACTACTAACAGGAAAGTAGCACATCTCTGCCTCACTGACAGCGGCACATCCCTGCCTCACTGACAGCGGCACATCCCTGTCGCACTGACAGCGGCACACCCCTTCCTCACTGATAGAGGCACACCCCTGCCTCACTGACAGCGGCACACCCCTGCTTCACTGGCAGCGGCACACCCCTGCCTCACTGGCAGCGGCACACCCCTTCCTCACTGACAGCGGCACACCCCTTCCTCACTGACAGCGGCACATCCCTTCCTCACTGACAGCGGCACACCCCTGTCTCACTGACAGCGGCACACCCCTGCCTCACTTGCAGCGGCACACCCCTGCCTCACAGATAGCGGCACATCCCTGCCTCACTGACAGCGGCACATCCCTTCCTCACTGACATCGGCACATCCCTGCCTCACTGACAGCGGCACATCCCTGCCTCACTGACAGCGGCACATCCTTTCCTCACTGACAGCGGCACATCCCTGCCTCACTGACAGCGGCACATGCCTTCCTCACTGACAGCGGAACATCCCTTCCTCACTGACAGCGGAACATCCCTGCCTCACTGACAGCGACACATCCCTGCCTCACTGACAGCGGCACATCCCTGCCTCACTGACAGCGGCACATCCCTGCCTCACTGACAGCGGCACATGCCTTCCTCACTGACAGCGGCACATCCCTTCCTCACTGACAGCGGCACATCCCTTCCTCTCTGACAGCGGCACAACCCTGCCACACTGACAGCGGCACATCCCTGCCTCACTGACAGTGGCACATGCCTTCCTCACTGACAGCGGAACATCCCTGCCTCTCTGACAGCGGCACATCCCTTCCTCACTGACAGCGGCACATCCCTGCCACACTGACAGCGGCACATCCCTGCCTCACTGACAGCGGCACATGCCTTCCTCACTGACAGCGGCACATCCCTGCCTCACTGACAGCGGCACATCCCTGCCTCACTGACAGCAACACATCCCTTCCTCACTCACAGCGGCACATCCCTGCCTCACTGACAGCGGCACATCCCTTCCTCACTGACAGTGGCACATCCCTGCCTCACTGACAGCGGCACATGCCTGCCTCACTGACAGCGGCACATCCCTTCCTCACTGACAGCGGCACATCCCTGCCTCACTGACAGCGGCACATGCCTTCCTCACTGACAGCGGAACATCCCTGCCTCACTGACAGCGGCACATCCCCGCCTCACTGACAGCGGCACATGCCTGCCACACTGAGAGTGGCACATCCCTTCCTCACTGACAGCGGCACATCCCTTTTGACAGCGGCACATCCCTTCCTCACTGGCAGCGACACATCTCTTCCTCATTGACAGCGGCACATCCCTGCCTCACTGGCAGCGGCATATCCCTGCCTCAATGACAGCGGCACATCTCTGCCTCACTGACAGCGGCACATCCCTTCCTCACTGACAGTGGCACACCCCTGCCTCACTGACAGCGGCACATCCCTGTCGCACTGACAGCGGCACACCCCTACCTCACTGACAGCGGCACACCCCTTCCTCACTGACAGAGGCACACCCCTGCCTTACTGACAGCGGCACACCCCTGCCTCACTGGCAGCGGCACACCCCTGCCTCACTGACAGCGGCACATCCCTTCCTCACTGACAGTGGCACACCCCTGCCTCACTGACAGCGGCACATCCCTGTCGCACTGACAGCGGCACACCCCTACCTCACTGACAGCGGCACACCCCTTCCTCACTGACAGAGGCACACCCCTGCCTTACTGACAGCGGCACACCCCTGCCTCACTGGCAGCGGCACACCCCTGCCTCACTGACAGCGACACACCCCTTCCTCACTGACAGCGGCACACCCCTTCCTCACTGACAGCGGCACATCCCTTCCTCACTGACAGTGGCACATCCCTTCCTCACTGATAGCGGCACACCCCTGCCTCACTGACAGCGGCACACCCCTGCCTCACTGGCAGCGGCACACCCCTGCCTCACTGACAGTGGCACATCCCTTCCTCACTGACAGCGGCACACCCCTGCCTCACTGACAGTGGCACACCCCTTCCTCACTGACAGCGGCACATCCCTGCCTCACTGACAGCGGCACATCCCTTCCTCACTTACAGTAACACTTCCCTTCCTCACTGACAGCGGCACATCTCTGCCTCACTGGCAGTGGCATATCCCTGCCTCACTGACAGCGGCACATCCCTTCCTCACTGACAGTGGCACATCCCTGCCTCATTGACAGCGGCACATTCCTGCCTCACTGACAGCGGCACATCCCTTTCGCACTGACAGCGGCACATCTCTGTCGCACTGACAGTGGCACATCTCTGTCGCACTGACAGCGGCACATCCCTGCCTCACTGTCAGCGGCACATCCCTTCCTCATTGACAGCGGCGCACCCCTGCCTCACTGACAGCGGCACATCCCTTCCTCACTGATAGCGGCACATCCCTGCCTCACTGACAGCGGCACGTCCCTGCCTCACTGACAGCGGCACATCCCTTCCTCACTGACAGCAACACATCCCTTCCTCACTGACAGCGGCACATCCCTGCCTCACTCAGCGGCACATCCCTGCCTCACTTACAGCGGCACATCACAATAAGGAACATAAAAGAAGGTGATAATGTGCATGATAAAAAATACAGATGGTGGGACACTATAGAGAGCACATCATTAAGGGGGATCACAGAAAAAACATTGAGCGGGGAAGGGGCTAAAGTGTGCTGGAATGGGGCGGAACTGCTTTCCATCAGTTCTATTTGGAGATGGAACTCGTGTGCCGCAGGAAGACTCCATTTCCTGGACGCCCGCTGAGATTTTGTTACCAGCAGGCGCCCAGCTCCTTCCTGGCAGCGCCAGAGGCTGGAGTTCACTCCTGAGTTCCAGATTCCAGCTCCTGCAGTGTGCACTATGGGAGTGACATCATGACCTCTCTCCCATAGTTCCAAGGAGCGCAGCCAGGCAGACTGAACAGCAGCAGATGCAGGAACGGGGCCTAAGGTGAGTATTGCGCTGTTTTTTTTGTGTAAGCAGCACTACTACAGGGGGCATTACTACAGGGGGCATTACTATTGAGGGCACTACCACAGGGAGCATTACTATGGGGGGCACTACTACAGGGAGCATTACTACAGGGGACATTAATATTGTGGGCATTACCACTGGGGGCAATACCACAGAAGACATTACTAATGCGGGCACTACAACTAGGGGCATTACTAATGGGAGCATTTCATAGGGGTCACTGCAGAAGGGGCACCACTCCTTGGGGCACTGCATAAGGGGCACTACTACTGGGGGCACTGCATAAGGGGCATTACCACTGTGGGTACTGCATAAGGGGCACTACTACTGGCGTCACTGCATAAGGGGCACTACCACTGTGAGCACTGCATAAGGGGCACTAAATAAGGGGTACTACCAGTGTGGGCACTGCATAAGGAGCACCACTACTGGGGGCAGAGCCGTAACTAGACTTTTTGGTGCCCTGTGCCAGAAAGAGCATTGGCGCCCCCCTCATTTTTCAAAGGGACATAATGCATCCAAAAAAGGGGAATGACCTCATGGGGAAGGGCCAGGGAAGAGATAGGGGAGGCCAGTAGATGCTGGGGATAAAATAAGAGGAAGCTACAAGTGAGAATGATAATAAACAGAAATTTGACAGGCCCAAACAGCGCCCCTTGCCCTGTGGTGCCCTGTGCGTTGGAACCGGCTGCACTACCCTAGCTACGGCCCTGACTGGAGGCACTGCATAAGGGGCACTACCACTACTGGGGGCACTGCATAAGGGGCACCAGTACTGGGGGAATTACATAAGGGGCACCACTACAGTGAGCATTGTATAAGGCACTACTGCTGTGGGCATTATGTGTAAGAGACACTACTGCGGTGGGCATTGTATAAGGGGCACTACTACTGTGGGCATTGTGTGTATTAGGGCCACTACTACTGTGGGTATTTTGTATAAGGGGCACAAATGTGGGCATTGTGTAAAAGGGTCATTGTTGTGTGTCATAACATGAATAAGGGACACTACTATGTGGTGTAATGTGAGTGCTGTGTAATGTGGATAAAATTGTGCTACTGTGTAGCATAATTTGAAGTGGGAAAACTATTGTGTGACCATGCCCCTTTCTTTTGAGACCATGCCCCTTTTCTCGGCGTGCATCTATGTTGCGGGCTGTCCCTTTATTGAAAAAGCACCGAGGGAGGAGTTCCACCACTTCTCTGGGACTACTTTTAGCACTGGAGAGGAAAGAGCACAATACAGGACATCAATATAATAACCAAGGCCCGACTAAGCAGATATAGTACTTGTACCTCCCGTCCCGGCAACGGTGGGGACCGCTAGGGCAGGGAGAAAAGAAGAGACAGCTCTGGCCGTGAGCCAATAGGAGCTCACTGACCAGCAGCCATTCAGGAGCCGCCGAAGTGGCAACTCCTGATTGGCTGCTGGTCAGCATGCTTCAATGTGCTTGCAGCAAGCGCTGTCTCTCAATGTCTTCTTGATGGTCCCCACCGCTGTCATCCGGACCCCCTCTCTGTCCATGGCTGCAGTGTGCTCCTCTCAGCAGCACCCGGATCAGGAGAAGCTCCCCTGCCCTCTGTCACTCCCCGTCATCACTAACTTCCGGCTACCATCCCCTGACGGCTGTGTCTAGATCCACTTCAACGTAGTATCTGGTCACCAACATAAAGATGGCAGGTAAGCTCAACTTCCTTCTTTCTAAAATAATTATTTTATGTGGATCATAATTTTTTAATGTAGTTTATGTGGGGTAAGGATATTATATTAGGGAGCCAATGTGTGTATATATTAGGGGTGTGCACCGGCCACTTTTCGTGTTTTGTGTTTTGGTTTTGGATCTGGATCTTTCTTCGTGTTTTGGATCTGGATTGGTTTTGCCAAAACCACCCTTCCGTGTTTTGGGTTCTGGGTTTTGTGTTTTGGATCTGTATTTTTTTTTAAAAAAGCATAAAAACAGCTAAAATCACAGAATTTGTGGGTTTTTCTGCTCCTATGCTATTATTAACCTCAATAACCTTAATTTCCACTCATTTCCAGTCTATTCTGAACACCTCACACCTCACAATAGTGTTTTTATATATAAAAGGTTGCACCGAGGTAGCTGGATGACTATGCTAAGAGATACGAGTGGGCGGCACAAACACCTGGTCCATCTACGAGTGACACTGCAGTGGCAGACAGGATGGCAGTTTGAAAAACTAGGCCCCAAACAATACATAATTCAAAGAAAAAAAAGAGGTGCAAGATGGAATTGTCCTTGGGCCCTCCCACCCACCCTTATGTTGTATAAACAGGACATGCACACTTTAACAAACCAATCATTTCAGCGCCAGGGTCTGCCACACGACAGTGGCTGAAATTATTGGTTCGTTTGGGCCCCCACAAAACAAGCTGGCAATTAATCTGTCCCTGCACAAACTGGCTCTACGGAGGCAAGATGTCGTCCTCATCCTCCTCATCCACCGATTCCTCACCCTCTTCAGTGTTGTGTACATCCTCATCCTCACAGAGTATTAATTCGTCCCCGCTGGAATCCACAACCACAGGTCCCTCTGTACGTTCTTTAGGCTGGTCTCCCTGGAAGAGTTGATAATTCATTTTATGAACATCATCTTCTCCACATTTTGTGGAAGCAACCTCCTATGCCTTTCGCTGACAAGGTTCCCGGCTGCACTAAACACTCTTTCAAAGTACACACTGGAGTGGGGGCAACTCAGGTAAAATAGAGCCAGTTTGTACAGGGACCTCCAAATTGCTTCTTTTTCCTGCCAGTACAGGAACGGACTGTCTGACATGCCTACTTGGATGCTGTCACCGATGTAATCCTTTAACAGACAGACGCACGCTTGTCGCTGCTGCTTTGAGGACAGTATCATATGCAGTGACAGTAGACTTGTCAGAAATTGTTGGCACGTCCTTCAGTCCGGACCAGATGTCCAAACCGGCCCTTGACTTATGACACAGGCGAACGCTTGGCACTGCTACTGTGTTGATGCACGTGCGGCTACATCGCACACAAGTCACAAACACATAAAAAATTAGTTTTTTATTTTTTGGAGCCCTTTGAGGGTTACACCACCCTTTAACAGACAGACCCACGCTTGTCGCTGCTGCTTTAAGAATGCAGGTGCGGCTACAGCCCACACATTTCACAAAGACAGAAAAAAAAAGAAGAATATTTTTATTGTTTGTGGAGCGCACTTTGAGGGTTACACCACCCTTTAACAGACAGACGCACGCTTGTCGCTGCTGCTTTGAGGATGCAAGTGCGGCTACAGCCCACACAATTCACAAAGACAGAAAAAAAAAGAAGAATTTTTTTATTGTTTGTGGAGCGCGCTTTGAGGGTGTCACCACCCTTTAACAGACAGACGCACGCTTGTTGCTGCTGCTTTAAGGATGCAGGTGCGGCTACAGCCCACACATTTCACAAAGACAGAAAAAAAAAGAATATTTTTATTGTTTGTGGAGCGCACTTTGAGGGTTACACCACCCTTTAACAGACAGACGCACGCTTGTCGCTGTTGCTTTGAGGATGCAAGTGCGGCTACAGCCCACACAATTCACAAAGACAGAAAAAAAAAGAAGAATTTTTTTATTGTTTGTGGAGCGCGCTTTGAGGGTGTCACCACCCTTTAACAGACAGACACACACTTGTCGCTGCTGCTTTAAGGATGCAGGTGTGGCTACACCCACACATTTCACAAAGACAGAAAAAAAAAGAACAATATTTTTATTGTTTGTGGAGCGCACTTTGAGGGTTACACCACCCTTTAACAGACAGACGAACGCTTGTCGCTACTGCTTTGAGGATGCAGGTGGAATCTAGACGGGATTTGGAACTGGGGACACACTACCTCCATCAATTGTCTAAATCCTACTGCACTAATGGCGGATACCGGATGCACGTCTAACACCAACATAGCAGTCAAGGCCTCAGTTATACGTTTTGCTTCAGGATGACTGCTGTCGTACTTCATCCTCATCGCTAGGGACTGTTGGAGGGTCAATTGTTTAGTAAAAGCAGTGGTGTTCCTACTTCCTCTCTGGGATGATGAACAACTCCCAGCAGCAGCAACTGCACTAGGAGGAAGTGGTTCTTGATCTTTCCCTATTTTATTTTTATCGGAGAAAGTTTGGTCCTCCATTTATGTTATATTGATACATACGTGCGGCTAAGGCGCACACAAACACAGAAAATATTTTTTTTATTTTTGCTGGAGAGTAGTGCACTTTGTGGGTTACACCACCCTTTAAGAAATGAGCCAGCCGGCTCTTTACTTATGGGATACAGGCGCACGCTTGGCGCTGCTCCTTTGTTGATGCACGTGCAGCCACAGTGCACACAATTCACAAACACAGAAAATATTTTTTTATTTGGTTTGGAGTGTACTTTGGGGGTTACAGCACCCTTTAACGGTCAAGCCAGCCGTCCCTTTACTTATGACACAGGCGCACGCTTTGCACTACTTTGTTGATGCACTTGCGGCTACTGCGCACACAATTCACAAACACAGAAAATATTTTTTTATTTGGTTTGGAGTGTACTTTGGGGGTTACAGCACCCATTAACAGTCAAGCCAGCCGGCCCTTTACTTATGACACAGGCGCACGCTTGGCACTACTTTGTTGATGCACGTGCGGCTACTGCGCACACAATTCACAAACACAGAAAATATTTTTTTATTTGGTTTGGACTGGAGTGTACTTTGGGGGTTACAGCACCTTTTAACGGTCAAGCCAGCCAGCCCTTTACTTATGACACAGGCGCACGCTTGGCACTACTTTGTTGATGCACGTGTGGCTACTGCGCACACAATTCACAAACACAGAAAATATTTTTTTATTTGGTTTGGACTGGAGTGTACTTTGGGGGTTACAGCACCCTTTAACGGTCAAGCCAGCCGGCCCTTTACTTATGACACAGGCGCACGCTTGGCACCACTTTGTTGATGCACGTGCGGCTACTGCGCACACAATTCACAAACACAGAAAAAATATTATTTTTTTAGCACTTGGGGGGAGCACCCCTGATGAACAGAGCACCCCCTGGACAACACTACAGCACCCCTTTAGGACTGGGACACTGCACAGGACTTTGGAGTGGACACAGCCCCTATGGACAACTGACTGCACAACACAGTCCAGCCAGCCCCTATGGACTTTGAAGTACTGGACACAGCCCCTATTAACAACAGCAGCACAGCACAACACAGCCAGCCCCTATGGACTTTGAAGTAGTGGACACAGCCCCTATGGACAACAGCAGCACAGCGCAGCACAGCACAGCACAACACTACTCTGCACTACACTACACTACACTACACAGCCCAGCCAGCCCTAACTCCCACCCTCCCTCTTCACTGTCCACAGCCGAGTGAGAAAATGGTGCCGACGCGGGTACCTTATATAGGATCCAAAACCCGCGAGACCCGGAAGGCGGGATGATGATGTTTTGCCTCGATTTCAGATCCGAGTCAGGCGGGAAAAGTCGAGCCTGATTCGGATCGGCCTCAGATCGGGGGGGCTCGGGGGGGTTCGGATTTCAGAAATCTGAACCAGCTCACCCCTAGTAATATATATATATATATATATATATATATATATAGATATACAAAACAGTAGAATGGCACTCCCACTATTAATGCACAGCAGTCCCGGGTGCCCTCCGCAGCATGCTGTGTCACAGCAGCAATACATACATCCAATCTCAGCGGCACTCCGGTATAAAGATCACACAGGCACAGGAGTAAGCTACATCAACGTTTCGATGGCTTTATTGCATCGTCATCAGGATACAAACATATCAAAAAATGTCACTTACTTATACCCCACCACCGAACACCATGTGCGGCTCCACAGCTTCCGGGTCCGGTCAGTGAACGCCCACAAATGACATCATCATGCACGGCCCGTTGCCATGGTAACCACCAATTACTAAAACAAGTTAAAAACAAAGAAAGCAATGTTGTTGCGGTTTTGTTTATCCAACATACAATTGAAAACCAAGACATCAATCTTGTATTCCCCCATAAGACATAGCATTGTACCATAGATTTTATCACAATTAATCTAATACAGAGAGTGCATACCCACATACTTATAACAGATAATTATAACATCTATGGAATTACCTGACAGAGATGTTATATACCATTAGAACTGAATAGCTGGTCATTTATTACATCTCTCCATCATTATCACTTATAAATACCTCCCATATTATACCCGGACAGACGTCCGTAGTAAAAATGGGACCATGTAGCAAACATCATAAGATCAGCACTCATTAGCACTTACACAGCTGACCTACATTTGTTAGTAACCATACTATCATGCATAAGGCATATTATGCTAAACAAAACAGTGCCGGCCCAGATTGTCATTAAGACCTTTAGGAAATAAAGTGCCAAGTCGGTAAATCCAACGGGATTCACACTGTAACAGTCTCCGTGATCTATTGCCCCCTCTATACATCGATGGTATATGATCGATAATCATGTAACGAAGTGTCGATAAATTATGTCCTGCTTCGGCAAAATGCCGAGCCACTGGCTGATCGCTAGTGCCCGACCTAATCGCTGCCCGAATGGCGGAACGATGTGCCGCCATCCGTTCACGAAGAGTTCGGTCAGTTTTCCCGACATAACTTAGCCCGCATGGGCATGTAATCAGGTACACCACGAATTTAGTCATGCAACCTACTCGATGTTGAATCCGATAGCGTGTCCCTCTATGCGGGTGGGCAAAACTGTCACCTGTTATTAAATATCTGCACGTCAAGCAGTTGAGGCATTTGAAACAACCTTTCTTTTGCCCCAAAAACATATATATATATATATATATATATATATATATAGGGGGCCAATGTGTGTGCTCTTTTTTTTGCTGCAGTGGCCAATGTGTGCGGGCGTAGGGTGAAAATTGGGGTGCAAGGTAGTAATTTCCCATGAGGCCACGCCCCTTATCATGAGACCACACCCCTTTTTTTCAGTTCACGCGCCTTCGATGCATAGGCCCAGTAAGTGAGCCTGTCTGCTTTAAATGCCAGGGCCTATTTTTAGACCCAGCCCGGCCCTGATAATATCTTCCCTGTCTCTCCAGCACTGATTTTGGAAAGGGGTCTGTGGTATGGTGCCCTCTTGTATCTTTGCCACTTGTGCGTCAAATCGCGCACAAGTATGGTGTGAGTCACGTGCCCACAACTGGTTATGTGTGCTGCGTTCACACCCGTGAATGTTGCCGCGACCTGGCGTACCGTGGCACACTAATGCGCAGCAAGTCACATGGCATAATGCAAGTGCACGTTTGCCGCACAAGCGTCAAAGATACAAGAAGACACATCTGTAGTGGCCACGCATTCCGCTGACTCCAAACAACAGCACTTTCCCTTTTACGATTAAACAGATTCAGTTTCCGATCATATTTTCCTTTGCTATGAAATAAGATCAAGGACAGACACTTGCCAAAGTCGAAATATACCTGCCAGAACCAGGCTTCTCACATGGGGACCCATTTATCAAAGTGCATTTGAGGTAAATTCCCCGAAAACACCTGTTTTCGGGGGTTTACCTCAAATACTTAGTATCCCCCGAATGTATGAAGGAGGGACCGCAGCAGGTATCGGAGATACCTGCTGCGATCCCTCCATTGCCGCCGGCAGCCGCCTTCCCCAAAGGTTTCTATGGGGGATGCGATGCTGCCAAATGTATCAATATCAGGAATGCGAAGCATTCCCGATATTGGCCCCAGCAGCTAACGCTATCTAAAGATAGCATTAGCCGCTGTTTCCTATGGGCACTTACCGCATATCAGCCGGCGGAGGGATCTGCCAGATCCCTCCGCCGGCAATGGGCGCCGCTCATGTGCAGTCCGCGGGACTGCGCATGCGCAGAAGCCCCGACTGCCCTCCGGAGACATCGCAGGGACGGGCTCTTTTCGGAGCCCGTCTCCCTGCATGTCCCGGATAATACATCCGGTAGATAGGATCGCATTTTGCAATGCGATCAGGGGCGATACTGCATGCCCTGATCGCATTGCAAAATGCGATCATTAATAAATGGGCCCCATGGTATGCTCTACGTTCCCCTATCTCGAGCAAGATCAAAGAATTCTGTTGCAGTAAAGATCACTCACGAAGATGCACCTAGATTACCTGCCACAAATAGACAGACTTAAAATATTGACTTTACTGAAGTCTTTGAATGAATTTGTAAATTTTTTTTGTCAATCAATTAAAGTTTACACTAGTTGCTTGAGATGACTTTATTCTTTAAAAAAAACAAAAAACTAACCGTTTTGCTGATCGTTTTGTACATGAGCCGGCCAAATCGAACAGCAAATCACTGTTCCAAATCGCATTCGATTTGGGAAATGCCTCTCAAATCAAATGTTAGTAAATGAGGGATTTGAACTTTCAATTTGAGTCGGTTTGAGGTGAGCTAAATCGCACTACAAAATGAAAGTCAAATCGAACCTTAGTAAATGTACCCTTTTGACTCAATTTAAGAACCCTAAATACTTTTATTAGGGCTATTAATACACTTCTACATTTATTTCCAGGGTCAGAAAGGCTTTTTATGGGGTGCATACTGATTTCCCCAAAATATCCTGTACTTTTCACTAGTTTCGCTATTCGCTGCATTCGCACATATGCGTTTTCGTCTGTTTTGAAATTGAATAGGGTGAAAAGCATAGTGAAAGTACACAAAAACTTTGCCGCCAAACAGGCAAATGAGGCGAAAAGACTGCAACAGCGAATGATTTTTGACGGTCGCAACTTTCCGCCTCTAATTGAATATGGCCCAATGCCGGGATTCCGGCTCCAGTATTTTGACCATCGACATTCCACACACCGGGATGCTGACTACATCCCTATATTAATAGGGATGAGCGGTTCCTATTCCACATAATCCGAACATCGGGGATCTGAGTCCACCCGAGCAGTGGCTCGGGTGTTCCTGCCAACTCGGATCTGACTGCGAGGCCGTACATCATCCCCCTGACGTCAGATCCTCGTGAGAGGCGAGAGTGTTGGATTCTCACGAGTGTTCGCCTCTACATAAGGTACTCGCGCCATTGCACTTTCATGCTCCGTCTTGCTCTGCTGATATTCTATGGGACAAGTGGCTGTGCTGGCAAAGTGACTGAATAGGGGGCACACTGCACGCTGATACTGCGCTATACTCTGTGTCACGGTTGGTGTTTGAGAGTTACCTGACTCAGGTGTTGAACTGGATTCAGTGGAGACCGGCTTGACATAAATAGCTCTAATTGCATATGAATTGTATGGCAGTGAGAACTGCCTTTGATGATAAATGACAGGAACAGGAAACTTGTAACATTGGAGTAAAACCAGTAGAATACTTGGAGGAACCAGACTGGGACCGGCAGGAAGGCTTACTGAGCTGGACGGGGTACCATTAGGTAGACTTGCAGAATTGGACTGGGAACCAGTAGATAACTTGGAGGAACCAGACTGGGACCGGCAGGAAGGCTTGCTGAGCTGGACGGGCTACCAGTAGGATTTCCGGATGCACTAGGTATAGCTACCAGCAGGATAACTGAATGAACTGCTCTGGGAGCAAGCAGGATTTTTGGATGCACCAGGTTTAGCTATCAGCTGGATTACTGAATGGTCTGGGAATCAGCAGGATTTCTGGATGTGCCAGGTATAGCTGCCTTCAGGATTACTGAATTAACTGGTCTGGGAACCAGCAGGATCTCTGGATGTGCCAGGTATAGCTACCAGCAGGATTACTGGATGAACTGGTCTGGGAACCAGCAGGATCTCCAGATTTGCCAGGTATAGCTGCCAGCAGGGTTACTGGATGAACTGGTCTGGGAACCAGCAGGATCTCTAGATGTGCCAGGTATAGCTGCCAGCAGGATTACTGGATGAACTGGTCTGGGAACCAGCAGGAGCCTGGGATACACTTGTACACAGGGAGACAGAAGTAGCACAATCTGTACACCACGGGAAGTAACAAGATGCTCAGGCCCTGAATTCTATCAGAGGAGGATTGTTATACCCTGGCTCTGGCAGGAATTGGTGGATTCGGTCAGGTGGTTTGGCAGAAGCACTCTAAGGGTGGAGGGCACAACATGCAGAGGAAGCAATCATATCTGCAGTACTGAGAGTCAGAACTACACCTGTGATTTCAATCAAGGCTAGCAGTGTTCACAGACAGAAAAGGGTCCAGGTGAATAATCACTGTGGAAAGGGGAGCATAGTGCAAATGTATACACAGAAGTGTTGTAGTCAGCATGATTGGAGCAGATCTCCCAGGTGAATTACACATACAGATCCACAGGACAGTTGGCAGGTGTAATAACAAGGCAAAAAAGTGAAAAACTAGCCAGGGTCGTGACACTCTGCTGATTAAGTGGCTGTGTCCAGATACTCACAAGTAACTGTGCTGGCAAAGTAACTGTGTAAGGGGGCACACTGCGCGCTGATGTATGCTGCGCTATACTCTGCTGATTAAGTGCTGTGTCCAGAGACTCACAAGTAGCTGTGCTGTTAAAGTGACTGTATAGGGGGCACACTGCACGCTGTTGTATGCTGCGCTATATTCTGCTGATTAAAGTGTTGAGACTGTGTGTACAAAAAAAAATGTAAATAGTAAAAAAACTTTCAAGAAAGCTATAAGTTTAAAAAGGAAAAAATATATATATATTTTTTGGTGCTGTACCCCACTGTGTATACAGGCACTGTGACTCCTTGGGCTTTAGCCCTCTGTGTATACAAGCACCGTTACTCCATGGGCCTTAGCCCTCTGTGTATACAAGCACCGTGACTGCTTTGGCCTTAGCCCTCTGTGTATATAAGCACTGTGACTCCATGGGCCCTAGCCCTCTGTATACAATATTTTGAGTTGTGAGGTGATCTAAATTGACTGTAAATGATTGGAAATTAATGTTATTGGGGTTAATAATACTCTAGGAACAAAAAAAAAAGCCCAAATTATGTGATTTTAGTTTGTTTTGTCAAATCCAAATCCAAAGCCAGACGACGAATCAGAACCAAATCCAAATCCAGCAAAAAATGGTCAAGTGCACATCCCTATATATTAACATAGGGCAACAGCACATTCCAACACTCCTCTTATCTTTCTATATACACTTCCTCTTAACCATTAAAGGTATAAGGCTACAGAGTTATAATTACAAGATTAGAATGAGTAGAACACATACTGTAGTGGCTCATATAAAGGTGGATTCACCAAATTTATGTATGAAGAGATAAATGCAAGAAATAATGACTTACATGTATTTGTTGCACTGGACAAATCCCAAGATGCATTGTGTTCAAAATCAGTAACATGCAGCCATAGAGAGCCTGGCAAGGCCTGGGTACTGGCATGGGCGTGGCCTAATGGCTACGCCTTACAAAAAACAACAAAACAAAGGGGATGCCATTGTGTACCTCAGCCGAGGCAGAACCAGGGAGGCGTGATCATTACGATCGCTCTGCCCCCACCTAGCAGGTGCAGGCAGAGGAGACTGCTGCTGCGCTCAGTGGCAGCAGCAGCCTCCTCCCTGTCAGGGCGTTGGACCCGGGTCATTCCATCAAGCCCAGGCAATCAGTACCCACTTGCTCCCACCTTTTGGTGCCCCTGTGTGCACCAGTTATATATCAGGCATATGGGGCCTGATTCGAAATTGCGCGGAAATTGGTTCTACCTCTGCAGCCTCATTGAATGCTTGAAAAGGGATGTGGATCTCCGCTTGTATTCAGAGTCTGCAGCATCTCTGCAGCTGCACCATACTGTACCTTAAAATCCACTGGAGAGAGTACCTGTCATCATTATAAGTGGGCATTTACACCAGTCTTATATTTGGAGCCAAAATGTTCATCTAAAGTCAGCCAGATCTCAGCGAACACTCACCTCGGAACAGCTTGTACTTCCATCTCCATGTAACACAGAAAACTTAACCTGTGCGCAAACTAGAGATGCGAATGGGTCTCGTGTTTTGGTTGGGTTCTAATTCATCATCGTGTTTTGGTTTTGGCAAAGCCACCATCCAGTGTTTTGGATTCTGTTTTAGATACCTTAAAAAAATTGATAAAAATAGTTACAAAAAATTGATAGAAACAGCTAAAATCATGTAATTTGGACCTGGTTACAACTGGTACTCGTTTCGACTCGGAAACCCCCTAGGTTCAGGTGTGTTCATATTTCAGGAAAACTGAACCGCACATTTCTAGTACAACTAGCCATTGTCATCCAATTACACCCATTTAGCTGCTCTGATTAGCCCATAGACCCACAGAGATGAATATGTCTGCCTTAGGGGAATGCACAATGTGATTATTCGCGGGTGCGGCTGCTTTGCACTACCACTCTTAATCAGATCCATAATGTGTATACGGACACCCCAGGACAGAGTAGAATGTTCGTAACATTGTAGCTTTTTCTATTGTCTCATACAGTTAAGCATTCCTTAACAGCGTGTCCTACATGTCAGATTGATGAGGGCATGAGAAGAACCACTCTGATTGGTTAGAAGCCCAGTGGCCAATCAAAGCAGAGACATTGTTTAATAGGATTTAGATCTTGTGGGACACAGGTTCGTCCCCATTCCCTGGGGTATATTAATTATATTGGGCAATAGGTAAGATTTTTTGACACCATAGCAGAAATAAAAAAAATTCTACTTTTGCCGCAATGTAACAAAAAACTTCACATGCTACTCACCACCCTCAGCCTAAAGGACACCTATCCAGTGAGACATGCAGGGCGATATCTGGCATCACCGTGTGGGCCCCCAAAGCAGAATCGTATCTGATATCTGGTACGGGTGATTATACATGCACATTTGAGCCCTATTGGCTAGCAATTCCTCCATACTTGTTGATACTAGGGGTGTGCACCGGCCATTTTTCGTGTTTTGCGTTTTGGTTTTGGATCTGGATCTTTCTTCGTGTTTTGGATCTGGATTGGTTTTGCCAAAACCACCCTTCCGTGTTTTGGGTTTTGGGTTTTGTGTTTTGGATCTGTTTTTTTTTTTTTTAAAAAGCATAAAAACAACTAAAACCACAGAATTTGTGGGTTTTTCTGCTCCTATGCTATTATTAACCTCAATAACATTAATTTCCACTCATTTCCAGTCTATTCAGAACATCTCACACATCACAATAGTGTTTTTATTTCCAAAAGGTTGCACCTCGGTGATGGATGAATATGCTAAGCGACACGAGTGTGTGGCACAAACACGTGGCCCATCTAGGAGTGACACTGCAGTGGCAGACAGGATGGCAGTTTGAAAGACTAGGCCGCAAACAGTACATAATGCAAAGAAAAAAAAGAGGTGCAAGATGGAATTGTCTTTGGGCCCTCCCACCCACCCTTATGTTGTATAAACAGGACATGCACACTTTAACAAACCAATCATTTCAGCGCCAGGGTCTGCCACACGACTGTGGCTGAAATGTGTGGTTCGTTTGGGCCCCACAAAACAAGCTGGCAATTAATCTGTCCCTGCACAAACTGGCTCTACGGAGGCAAGTTGTTGTCCTCATCCTCCTCATCCACCGATTCCTCACCCTCTTCAGTGTTGTGTACATCCTCATCCTCACAGAGTATTAATTCGTCCCCGCTGGAATCCACCACCACAAGTCCCTCTGTACGTTATGGAGGCTGGTCTCCCTGGAAGAGTTGATAATTAATTTTTATGAACATCATCTTCTCCACATTTTGTGGAAGCAACCTCCTACGCCTTTTGCTGACAAGGTTCCCGGCTGCACTAAACACTCTTTCGGAGTACACACTGGAGGGGAGGCAACTCAGGTAAAATAGAGCCAGTTTGTACAGGGGCCTCCAAATTGCCTCTTTTTCCTGCCAGTACAGGTACGGACTGTCTGACATGCCTACTTGGATGCTGTCACCGATGTAATCCTTTAACAGACAGACGCATGCTTGTCGCTGCTGCTTTGAGGATGCAGGTGCGGCTACAGCCCACACAATTCACAAAGACAGAAAAAAAAAAAAGAATTATTTGTGGAGCGCACTTTGAGGGTTACACCACCCTTTAACAGACAGATGCACGCTTGTCGCTGCTGCTTTGAGGACAGTATCATATGCAGTGACAGTAGACTTGTCAGAAATTGTTGGCACGTCCTTCAGTCTGGACCAGATGTCCAAACCGGCCCTTGACTTATGACACAGGCGCACGCTTGGCACTGCTACTGTGTAGATGCATGTGTGGCTACATCGCACACAAGTCACAAACACAGAAAAAAAATAGTTTTTTATTTTTTGGAGCACTTTGGGGGTTACACCACCCTTTAACAGACTTATGGGACACAGGCGCAGCTTGGCACTGCTCCTTTGTTGATGCACGTGCAGCTACAGTGCACACAATTCACAAAGACAGAAAAAAAAAGAATTTTTTTTTATTTTTTGTGGAGCGCACTTTGAGGGTTACACCACCCTTTAAGAGACAGACGCATGCTTGTTGCTTCTGCTTTGAGGATGCAGGTGCGGCTACAGCCCACACAATTCACAAAGACAGAAAATAAAAGAAGAATTTTTTTATTGTGTGTGGAGCGCACTTTGAGGGTTACACCACCCTTTAACAGACAGACGCACGCTTGTCGCTGCTGCTTTGAGGACAGTATCATATGCAGTGACAGTAGACTTCTCAGAAATTGTTGGTACATCCTTCAGTTCGGACCAGATGTCCAAACCGGCCCTTGACTTATGACACAGGCGCATGCTTGGCGCCGCTACTGTGTTGATGCATGTGTGGCTACATCGCACACAAGTCACAAACACAGAAAACAAATTGTTTTTTATTTTTTGGAGCACTTTGGGGGTTACACCACCCTTTAACAGACTTATGGGACACAGGCGCATGCTTGGCACTGATCCTCTGTTGATGCACGTGCAGCTACAGTGCACACAATTCACAAAAACAGAAAAAAAAAGAATTTTTTATTTTTTGTGGAGCGCACTTTGAGGGTTACACCACCCTTTAACAGACAGACGCACACTTGTCGCTGCTGCTTTGAGGATGCAGGTGCGGCTACTGCGCATACATTTCACACACAAACACAGAAAAAAAGATTATTTTATTTTGGTTGGAGCGCACTTTGAGGGTTACACCACCCTTTAACAGACAGACGCACGCTTGTCGCTGCTGTTTTGAGGATGCAGGTGCGGCTACAGCCCACACATTTCACACACAAACACAGTGGGTTACACCACCCTTTAAGAAGTGAGCCAGCCGGCCCTTTACTTATGGGACACAGGTGCACACTTGGCGCTGCTCCTTTGTTGATGCACGTGCAGCCACAGTGCACACAATTCACAAACACAGAAAATATTTTTTTATTTTGTTTGGAGTGCCCTTTGGGGGTTACAGCACCCTTTAACGGAAAAAGCCAGCCGGCCCTTTACTTATGGGACACATGCGCACGCTTGGCGCTGCTACTTTGTTGATGCACGGGCAGCCACAGTGCACACAATTCACAAACACAGAAAATATTTTTTTATTTTGTTTGGAGTGCCCTTTGGGGGTTACACCACCCTTTAACGGTCAAGCCAGCCGGCCCTTTACCTATGACACAGGCGCACACTTGGCAGTACTTTGTTGATGCACGTGCGGCTACTGCGCACACAATTCATAAACACAAAAAAATATTTTTTTTTATTTTGTTTGGAGTGCCCTTTGGGGGTTACAGCACCCTTTAACAGACAAGCCAGCCGGCCCTTTACTTATGGGACACAGGCGCAAGCTTGGCGCTGCTCCTTTGTTGATGCACGTGCAGCCACAGTGCACACAATTCACAAACACAGAAAATATTTTTTTATTTTGTTTGGAGTGCACTTTGGGGGTTACAGCACCCTTTAACAGTCAAGCCAGCCGGCCCTTTACTTATGACAAAGACGCACGCTTGGCAGTACTTTGTTGATGCACGTGCGGCTACTGCGCACACAATTCACAAACACAAAAAAATATATTTTTTTATTTTGTTTGGAGTGCCCTTTGGGGGTTATAGCACCCTTTAACGGACAAGCCAGCCGGCCCTTTACTTATGGGACACAGGCGCAAGCTTGGCGCTGCTCCTTTGTTGATGCACATGCAGCCACAGTGCACACAATTCACAAACACCGAAAATATTTTTTTATTTTGTTTGGAGTGCACTTTGGGGGTTACAGCACCCTTTAACAGTCAAGCCAGCCGGCCCTTTACTTATGACACAGGCACATGCTTGGCGCTACTTTGTTGATGCACGTGCGGCTACTGCGCACACAATTCACAAACACAAAAAAATACATATTTTTTTTTTTTGGAGTGCACTTTGGGAGATACAGCATCCTTTAAAGGTCAAGCCAGCTGGCCCTTTACCTATGACACAGGCGCACGCTTGGCACTACTTTGTTTATGCACGTGCGGCTCCTGCGCACACAATTCACAAACGCAGAAAAAAATATTATTTTTTTTTGCACTTGGGGGGAGCACCCCTGATGGACAGAGCACCCCCTGGACAACACTACAGCACCCCTTTAGGACTGGGACACTGCACATGACTTTGGAGTGGACACAGCCCCTATGGACAACTGACTGCACAACACAGTCCAGCCAGCCCCTATGGACTTTAGAGGAGTGGACACAGCCCCTATGAACAACAGCAGCACAGCACAACACAGCCAGCCCCTATGGACTTTGGAGGAGTGTACACAGCCCCTATGGACAACAGCAGCACAGCACAACACAGCCAGCCCCTATGGACTTTGGAGGAGTGGACACAGCCCCTATGGACAACAGCAGCACAGCACAGCACAACACTACACTACACTACACAGCCCAGCCAGCCCTAACTCCCACCCTCCCTCTTCACTGTCCACAGCCGAGTGAGAAAATGGCGCCGACGCGGGTACCTAATATAGAATCCAAAACCCGCGAGACCCGGAAGGCGGGATGATGACGTTTTGCCTCGATTTCAGATCCTAGTCAGGTGGGAAAAGTCGAGCCTGACTCGGATCGGCCTCGGATCGGGGGGGCTCGGGGGGGTTCGGATTTCAGAAATCCGAACCCGCTCACCCCTAGTTGATACCAACCATTGTATCCACATGTGACATTTGGGCTGTTGTGTATCTGCTCCATACCAGAGCTCATTTGAAATTTCATGCAATCGTTGATCTTTTTCTATGTCATTTGCATATCTGTAAACTCACCTGAGCTATTATCCATCTGCCCCATTCAAGAGTTAATTTTTTATGTTCATTTTCTTGTCATACTAAATTTTGTTATGTTTTACCTAAAACAGGATTACACTATTTTTGTCCAAGTCTGTTTTCTCTTTTTATGGTGAAAATTGTGTGAACCATTGAGAGATACCATATCGGGATTTCAGTCGCTTGCATCCCGTGCGGAGGTAAATTGACTACATCCCCTTTTAAGAGGTGAGTAGTTGGTCACTCCACTCAGCAGGTACATTAATATAGGGTGCCAGAGAAGTCAATTGTATATGCAGAGTTTCCCAAACATGGTCCTGAATGTACCCTTACGGTCCCGGTTGTAAGGATATCTATGGTACAGCACAGCTCAAAAACTGTGCCAAAGCATGGATCTCCTTAAAACCTGGACCGTTGGGGTGTCTTGAGGAACGAGTTTGGGAACCTTTGGTATATGGTATAAAGATGCACGGGTCTGTAACATTTGTATAAAAACACCAATGTGTTTATTAGGCTTAAAGAATAGCCCAAAATAGTTTCATCAACGGCAGAGTTACGCCCGAACCTTTGCTGCTATCTATGGCTAAGCGTTAATCCTAATAAACACATTGGTGTTTTTCTACACTGAGGGGCTGTAGAGGTGGATTAGATTAGAGATCTGCACGTGTTTTGGTTTTGGTTCTAAATCATCGTCTTGTTTTGATTTTGGCAAAACCACCGCCGTGTTTTGGATTTCTATAAAAATGTATGAAAAAAAAAGCTAAAATCATGTAACTTGGAGCTGTGTTTGTTCCTATAGTATTATTAACATAAAAAATTATTAATTGTCAGTGATTTCCAGTCAATTTTGACCACCTCACAGCACCTGAAATCACAAGGGAGGGACTTAAATGCAATCCAAAACACGCAAGATCCGGTTTTTAGATTTGAATTCCGATCTTGATGATTGGCAAACGGATTAGAGCCGGGACTCCAAAGTTCGCGTGTGTTAGGTTTTCAATAGAGATGTGCGGTTTGTTTCTCCACAAATCCAAATCCATCCAAATTTCGTAAATCCGAACAGATCAAGTTGCGGTTCTGATCTCCTGAGGCGATCCGGACAGATCCGAGTCGCGGGTCTTATCTTCCCACGATTCGGAATTGGACTTTAAATACGAATTTCAAAGTTTTGGATTGCAAAAATTACTTTTTACCATTTAAAAAAAAAACAACCCAGATCCAAAACACAAAGATGAATCTAGATCCAAAACCAAAACACGGGGGTCAGCTCATATCTCTAGTTTTCAGCAAAACCGAATAGATCATCGGTTGATCGGTGTATATGTATGTACACTGTTATCATTAAGTAGTAATTAAAACAATTACTATGATTTATATTTAATAAATCAAACAACTTGCAGAAATACTTTCTTCATATACCACTTGCAAGTGCTATATTATATCACCGTTAAGTATGTGGCTTTATATATCTAATTTCACCAGTAAATTAGGGGTTACTGATGAATATCCAACATATGGTAATAAAAACAAAAAATGTTAATACAGTTTCCCATAGGAAAACAGCATTCTGGCTAAGCATAAACACATTTTCTATATGGTTCAATGTACAATCAAGCATTTTAAGTAAAGAATTCCGAAAACAAGGCTTGTTATTTTCTGTTTTCAGGAACAGCCTAAAGTTGATTTACATAATATTCCTTGACAACAAGCTTCTGCTGTCGGTCCTGGGTTTCTTTGTTTAGATCCCTAAGCTCAGAAGACAATGCATATGTATAATTAAAGAAAGCTAGGATTTTTCAGTGTTTGTTATATAAGCAAATTCAGCTTATTCTAGGAAGAATAGTACAACAAGTCGAAAGTAAAGAATAATACCAGCCTGACAGCCATTTTCAAATAAACCAATTTCTATATGATCTTTACACAGACTTATGTTAGAGTATTTTTTTTATAGTGATAGTGATTAAATATTTTCTTTTCTAACTGCTGTAAATTATACATACACGTCCCTTTAATAAGTCCGTATTGGCCGGGGTGGTTTTATACTAGTAAGGCAGATTTCAGTCATTTGACTCAAGCAGAAGTATTTGGGCAAAAGCAAAAGATAATCAGATTTTAAATTGTAAATTGAGTTTCTGCCATAGACTAAATTTATGGTTTCTTGGTGTGAAATCTAATATGGTTACAGAGAAACTATTCATATTTTATTACACTCCACTAATACAGATATTTGTGTTAGTTGGTGCAATGGGCAAAGATTGAGCCATTTCAGTTGCAGAATGGCTCATTCAATCCCCATCATGAGCACCATATGGTGTTTTGATTATTTAGCAGTTTCTATGAGTTTTCATAAGAGTGAATAGTAATGACGACATTATGTTTTACCTTAAAACTAGGAATGGCTGAGGTTTCTGAGTTTATCTTCCATAACTTGGAGCAATATACTTAAAATCCCCTTAATCTTCAATTCAGAGGCATTGGTACGCTTATTTAGATTTAAAAGGTGCCCGTCTTCACCCATATTGCCTGTATACCTTACTTACTAATTAGTTACCAGTGCTTCTTACAGTTATTGTACATGGACTAGAGATTATTTCAAATTTGGAATCGGTTCAAAGTTAACCCATTTGACTGATCTGTAGGCCACAAATGTTCACAGTATAATCTTCAATAGCACAATCTTCCTAGTTGCAAGGTAAAAGGCTTGTTTAAGAGAAAGTAACTTATTAAGTATTGCACTATGTAATGTACAAAGAATTTGTGGCTTGCTATAGTTTGTACGCACAGGACAAAAAAAAAGTGCTAATTACAGTAATGAAATGTTACTCGGTTCTTTTCAATATGCACAAATAATTTGCACTGCAGCAAGATTCTTAGAAGATCTTTTAGAAGAATCCAGGTTAGTTTCAATATCAGCAGGAAACAGGCATCCCAAATGACACAGGCAGAAACAGACCCGGAAACATTAATGACCAGCAACAACACTGTGTCAGGTGAAACAGGTGAATGCAGTACTGAGATTAACCCCTCACAGGTCCAGGGAGTAGAGTCCAGGCAGCAGCCCTTACAGGTGAACCACAGTACTGCACAATCAAAACACACAGAATCCTAAAACAACTGCAATCCCATATGGAGAAACTTGGCGCCAGTGCCTTAGTTCCCGCGGCCATTCTGCGCCACCATAGAATTACTCAGATGGTCGATTATCGTAGGATCTGCGACCACTGCTGCGTGTCTGTACGCACTTGGCTCTGCGAAGATGCCGGTAGGTGTCTGTCTCAATACATTTCCAGGTGGCTGCATGCATTAGCATATTTTCACACAGTAGTTTTAAGGAACACAGAAATACAGAATACCAGACAACAGCACATGTGGCTATTAAATTAAATACATCAACAATCAATATAATTGTGTGTAATAAAGAAATGAATAACATAGGTATGTTAGTGAATTTCACATTGATGATAACGTCCAGTGTAATATTATTTGCCAAATAGTGGCAATGAGTAGATGGATAGTATTTATTTTTTTTATTTATATACTTATGACATACTTGTCATATATCCATTTGTATTGTCTTTTCTAGTATAAAGTCATAGTAACCACTTTATATTCAGATGCCATTGGCTAAACTCTATTACGATGCAATAAGTGCGCAGGCTGAAATTAAGCAACTGTATCATAATGACAGGGCCGAAACTAGGATTTTTGTCGCCCAGTGGTAGGCAGTAAATTGGCACAGCCCCAAAAAAATAAAAAAAGAGGGAGTTCATCTGAAAAGGGGGTGTGGTTTTGTGACACAGTAATGCCCCTTACACATTATGCCACACAGTAAGACCCTTAAAAACATTATTCCACACAGTAGTACCCCTTATACACGTTACGCCACATAGTAAAGCCCCTTATACACTTTACACCACAGTAGAGCCCATTATACATGTTACACCACAGTAGAGCTCATTATACACGTTACACCATAGTAGGGTTTCTTATACATGTTACGCCACAGTAGAACCCCTTATGCACATTATGCCATGGTAGAGCCCCTTATATACTGCTACAATGTTGGAGCAACCTATACACGTATACCATGGTACAGTCCCTTATACACTTATGCCATGGTAGAGCCCCTCTACCTCATTCCCCCTCCTCAATCCTCCTTCTCATCACTTCTCCTCCTCCTCCCCATTCCTCCTTCTCATCATTTCTCCTCCTCATTCCTCCTTCTCATCATTCCTCCTTCTCTTCTTGTTCTGCATGTAAAACATGTGCTATCATCTACTGTAAAGGTTCTCAAACTCGGTCCTCAAGACCCCTAACAGTACATGTTTCCCAGGTCTCCTCACAGAATTACAACTGAAATAATTAGCTCCACCTGTGGATTTTTTAAAATGTGTCTGTGAGTAATGAATGCACCTGTGCACCTGCTGGGTGACCTGGAAAACATGACTGTGTGGCATAGGTGCTTTAAGAGAGGAGGGGGCCTGTGTGTAGGCTCTGATCAGGCCCCCTCCTCTCCGGTGCCGCAGTAAACTCTGGCATTGTCTCCGGGAATATGGCGCCCGTGCCGTGTTCTTGGGACATCTCTACTGCGCATGTGCGAATCACTGGGGAAATGGCTGTAGTGGGCATTTTCCCGGAGATTCCTGCAGCGCTGCAGAAAGCGCTGGGCCGCCGGAAAGGTGAGTATATGAAATTGGGTGCAGGGTGTGCGGTGCGTAGGCTCCCCAGGACCCAGGGGCCCATGTGTACCGCACACCCTGCATCTATTATAAATATGCCCCTGCTGTGTGGGGTCCTGAGGACTGAGTTAGAGAACCACTGATCTAATAAATACATTTCACCAACCTTGTCCTCACCTTAATCCTGGAGGCTGCTCTGTGCAGTTTATTTTACCGGCAATCCTCAATTGTATAAAGAAGCTTTTGCTAGGCATAAACTATTTGTAACATATATTGATTAGGTGGTACAGCTGGTTTAACTATCCTTTGACTAATATGCGCTTGTGGTCCACTCTATCTCTAAAAATTAATATGTCCCTGTTTGGGGTTTGAGTCTATGTAAATAAGATTAGATTGCAAGCTCTCTCAGGCAATGTCTGTTGTGCCTGAACACAGTTCTCCAGTTGTACTGCTGGAACTGTATAGGGCTTTTTAAATTCAAAATAACAGCAACACACACATCATATGCACTTCATGCAAAAGGTATAGCATATTATACAACAATATCACCCCTAACTCCATAATTCAGAGCTTTGGTTTATGTGCCCAATATTATTTTGCTAAAAATAATAAACAGAAGAAAACCCCTCCAGAAAATGTTAGCTTCTCTATACACGGTATACTAACAAATCAAGGAATATCATATTGAACATTTATATAGACAGCATTTTTCACATTTGCAGATGAAACAGACAAAAATGTGATAGGCGTCTTATATAAACGGCATGCTTTCCAAGTATTCAACCCATTAGGCAGGTGTATTAGATTGTGCTAGCGCTTTACCAGCTGTATGAACTGGCTACATCTAATCTTTGAAATCTGTCCAAGGCCGTTTTTTTTTTTATGTTTTATATCTATTTCCAAACATTGTACAATCTCCCGACAATAATACTATACACACATCTCTACTGTTTTTTTTATCAATATCTCATAACAGAAGAAAAGTAAGGGCACACGGCTTTATAGGAGGGAAATCATTTTCCGTTTGTGACATTAGAATATATATATACATATATATATATATATATATATATATATATATATATATACCCAATCACATGATCTTTGAATGTTATGCAATGGATATTAGTTAGAAATCACAGATTCTCATTTACAATTAGAGATGTGAGCCGGACTAATTTTTTTAGTTTTGGTTTTGCCCAACCGTCATAACTGGTTTTGGTTTTTGCTTTGGATTTTTTTTTCAAAAACTGATAAAAAAAGCTAAAATCAAAATTTTAGCCTATTTTTGTTCCTAGAGTATTATTAACCTCAATAACATTAGTTTCCACTCATTTCCAGTAAATTTTTGACCACCGCACAGCTCACAATATTGTTTTCAATATTCAATTTTGTGACTGGGTCTCAAATTTGTGTCATACTTGCTTCCCCTTACAAAGGATTGTTTCAGTCAGTTGGTTTTTTAAAATAGTGCCCTTCTTGGTCCCCTTTTGGGATGACGATCCATCCCCAGCAGCAGCAGGCCTAGCGCTGAAGGACTCTTCTGAGGAAACCTGGATAGGGAAGGAGTCACCTAGCCTTAACAAATTGGATGCAGGACTACCTCCGATCATTACTGTGGATATTGAGGATGAAGGTGTTGGCGGTAGAGGTTGCAGGTGCTGGGATCTAGTTGAGGGGAGGGAGCTAGCTGATGCTGGACTGTTAGTTGTTATTTTTTAAGCACCAGTTTCTGATGTTGTAAAACATTTTTAATGAGTTCGCTGCAAATGACATAACAGGGAGGAGGTTCCTAGATGGTTAACATCCCTACCTCTACTTATCATGGTTTTACAAACACTACAGATGGCTTGACAATTGTTGTCATGATTTGGGTAAAAATAATTCCACACATAAGAGGTGAATTTGTTGGTCCTATGCCCAGGTATGATAATGGCATTCCTCTTATCATAGCCAATAGCTGCTTCCACTGCTTCATGACTTACACAAACAACATCCTCATCCTCAACATCCTCATTAGCACTGGCATCAGCAACACAAATATTGGAATATCTGAGTAACTTTTTGAGAGTCCTCCTGAATTCCTAGGAGAGTAGGTACCATTTGGCATAGCTAGTCAGGGCTTATTTTGGCATCAGATGTCATAGGGACATACAGGTGGAAAAGGGCTTACTTTTGACTTTGTGGTCTTACAGTAATAGGTGGTAGACTTTTCAGTGCGGAGCTGCTGTTCCATCCCTAATTTTATGGTAGTTTTCTAAATTTGCTGTTTCGGCCACTATACTTAGAACAGAGCATTTGCTCTCTAGTGTGCATGAACCATCACTATCATTCATGAATACCACTGGGAAAATACCAGTGGGAAAATGGCATCTCAGAGGAGGAGGGACACACTTTCCGATACAAGGTAAAGTGCAGGGCTTGGGGGGGGAGCGCTGCTATGAGGAGGGGGCCCGCTGCACATTGTCCCCCTCGAGTGTTAATATGCCCTTGAGTATACCGTAGCCTTTAGCATCTGCTATTTGGCTATAAATCTTTGATTTTTAAGCGGCAATGTTTTGGACCATGCTACTCCCCCCCATCTGCTGGATGGTTTGTAATGTTCTTAAAGCAACTAGGTTTCTTCAGAGCCATTTTCTCACTCTTGTTTAAATTAAAGGCACAATCAGATCTTGTATTAGAATATTTGTCAATTTCCATATCTAATCCAGACTTAAAGCATTTGAGAGACGGATTAAAAGAGATAGAACTTTTTTTTAAAAGACAAAACATGTTCTTCATCCTCTACCAAAATGTTCTTTTAATCTTAAATTGCCTCCCAAGGCAATATGGATATATTTTACTTTGAAATGGATTGGGGCCATTTGTAGGGACAAATCAAAATCCTTTATTGAGAACATCGGTGAGTGCATACTACATCAGATATGTACTGTGACCAATACAGACCCTATTACTTTTGTAGGTCTGCAACAACTTATAGGTAAAACAAAGAGTTACAATGAGGAACAAGCTTCTGCCATTTTATTCCAGCCTAGCTTACATTTGGAACATGAGACATCCACAGCTGAGGATTTATACCACCAACAGTTGAAATGGAGAAAATGAGAAACAGACTTTCTACTGCATGGAACCTCACTTTCCAAATACTATAGGGCCAAGTTAATACCCAGAGGCTCCAGAATAGAAAATATGCCTAGAATAGGTCGCAACAGTGCAAATTTTTGCCGACAGTGAATAGCTATCCTCAACAAGTGCAGTTTCGATTTGATGCTTTTAGTAATCCAAGAGGAATTGAAGTGCACTAAAGCAAAACTAAATGAGTATCATACACAGCATGAGTCAGTTGTTGAGTATAAGAAACATAATGCAGTGTGGGACAAACTGAAACAACAATGTGAACAGTTCCGTCAAGATCTTATTAAGTTTAAAAAAAGCAAATTAGAAATGGTCCAGAGCTACTATGATGATCAAAGGGTGTACCGCTGGCTCTCTGGAACTGAACCTAGAACACAGAAGTTCACGCATCACCGGCTTCAATCTTGGAGACATAAACAACAATTTAAGAAGCCTACAAGTCCAATAGTGATAGTGACTTAATTTTTAATGATTTGGATGACCAGGATAATATGAGACCCTTTAGGCAGAGTTACTCGGTCATGAACCGACAGTCCTGGACCAAGCCTATGCGACGGGGGGCTCAGAATAAAAGAAAACAAAAAACCCCGGTGAACAAGAAAAAGAATTGTTCTTTAATTTATCCTCCCGGATTCTTACACAAACAGAAAAGTTAGTACCTAATAAAGGTCTATTTTTTATTCCATCCTATCCGTATGTGGATTTTAAATGGAAAGTGAATCTACATCGTTTCAATCACTCATTATGGATCAAAGAATTTTTCCAGAATCAACCTTTATCTGCTCCAGATGCTTTTTCAAATATTTTATAAAAAACATTCTAAATCGGTTTTTGATCCACCGTCCACTAATGCTTCATTGAAAACCTTTTCGCAGCTATTGGATGAGTCCATCACAAAGTTTGACAATGCACCAAAAAAAGTGTACCATCATTTGAATAAAGAACATAAACAGGCATTGAAAAATCTATCTAGTTATTATGACATCATAATCCACCCAGCAGACAAGGGAGGGGGCATTGTTGTCTTGGACATCAGAAAGTATATTGGGGAAATAGATCAGCAATTTTCCGACACTACCACTTACCGCAAATTGAAACAGAACCCTACCAATGGTTATCAGAAGGAATTGTATGGAATTCTTCAAACTGCCTGTGAAAATGGGTTAATACACAAAAAGGTGATGGACACATTATACCAAGCACATCCGATAGTCCCGATCATATACACAATTCCCAAGATACACAAAGATGCCTATAATCCACCCGGGAGACCCATTATCTCTGCTTGTGGGTCCCTCATGCAACCTATTTCACAGCTCTTGGATTTTCTTTTACAGCCAATCATTATGCAACAGGTCACCTTTCTTAAAGATACTACTCAGTTTTTGTTGAAATTAGAAGCTCTGGATCACATTCCACCCAGATACATATTATGCACACTAGATGTAAAATATTTATGTACAGTAATTCCACATGGAACTGGCCTACAGGCCATGAAATCTTTTTGATTACAGAATAAGTTAAATTCTGTGGATATCGATTTGTTCTTACAGTTGTTAGAGATGACACAAACACCTAATAACTTTTTGCACAATGGGGAATTCTTTTTGCAATGCACAGGGTGTGCGATGGGGTCAAATGTGGCCCCATCATTCACTAACATGTATATGTTTGAACAGGAGTCGAACTTCTTTTTTAAAGATCAGAAAATTGCGGACGAAATCATCATGTACACGAGGTACATCGATGACCTGTTTTTTTATGGTCAGGAACAGAGAAAGATTTAATGCGATTGGTGGATGATATCAATGCAATGGATTGTCCCATAAAACTTGCTTGCCAACTAAGCCAATTTGATATAAATTACAGTATCTTGATGTTACTTACGGACAAAAGAATAAGTACTAATATTTATAACAAACCAACAGACCATAACACGCTTCTTCACCACAGTAGTTGCCATCCTCCAGCTCTAAAAAACTCTTTACCAAGATCCCAGATGTTGAGAACTGCTAGAATTATGGGTGATGCCAATATATTGGATGAAGCCCTTGACCACATGATACTTAAGTTCACACAAAGAGGATACTCTAAAGCATCATTGAGAAACATTATATCAGAAATATTGAAAATTCCCATACAACAATTGTTATTTGGAACAAATCGTACAGAGATGAACACTCATAATATCTCTCTGATTACTGAGTTCAACTTGGCAAGATCGGTGTCGCCTCAGGCCTCACGAGCTCCGTGGCCAATTGTTACAGGGGACAAGAATCTACATGTATTTAGAAGCAAAACCTTGATGCCTGCATATACCAGAGGTAAAATCTTGAGAGATCTTGTTATGAAAACCAATGTCAGATCTATACCCACAGGTCTATTGCCATTCATACAAAAGAAAAAATTTGGTTGTTATAAGTGTGTATTGTGCACCACTTGTATCTATATGGAAGCTGAAAGTTACTTCAAACACCCCCATACGAGTCAGAAATTTTCCTTACGGCATGTATTGACATGCACTTCCCAATTCGTAATATATATCATCATATGCCCATGTGGCTTTTATTACATTGGCAAAACCACTCGTACATTCAGAGAACACATGGCCCTCCATCAGTAGGCCATCAGAGCGGCCCTAATTGGCAAAGATATGGAACAGCCCATGGCTCGCCATTTCAAACAGGCACAGCAGCCCTTATCAAGTTTGAAATATAAAATTGTGGACCATGTCCCATTGGACATCCGGAGAGGAGACCGTGCCAAGAGATTAAGCCAGTGTGAAACAAGATGGATCCATACGTTGGACACTATTGCTCCAAAGGGGCTTAATGAGAAAAATTCTTGGAACATTTTTTCTGTAAATTTTGCGACACTATACCATTTAGTTTTGCATATTAGTTAGTCATCATATAATCTACTAATGATTCTAAAGCACTGCTTTTATCTATTTACAAAGTGCATGTGTTACATGTATGTCTATAACAAAATCATTGACAATGTAGTATATATTTGACCCTATGGTATTGTAGTTATTTTAATAATTACCTAAAATTCGCTTCTTCAGACATTATATAAATGTACAAATTTTGAGACATATGCTGTTTAGCTTCACACACTGATACATTTTGTTTTTATATATTTTCTTCTCTGTTTTCTCTCATACAGTATGTTACAGATTGACACATTGATACATTTAGTGTGACACACTGATACAATTTCACAGTTATTTATATGTTTTGCTTTTCACTATTTCCACTCAAAGGTAATAGACTGCATTTTCGGATCTATACATGATATTTTATGCACGCTATTCATTTACATGATATGTTTCTGTTTCAGCGCTGTACTCCCTAGTTATGCGGTTGGCTGGTAGACGGAGGTTGCTAGGTGACAACTTGGTCCCCCCACTTCCGCCGGAAGTCCCGCCTTCCACTCTCCAGGGATGTGCAGCATTCCGACAGTCTTTACACAAGGTATATTCCTTTATAGGGTAAGCACATATATTTATGCACTTGATTACCATGTTATAGTCCCGATGAAAAGGTCTTAGGACCTTGAAATGTCGACTGCTTAGAACAATGTTTTTGACTATTTGAATACACATTTTTTTATTTCAAACCCAGGAGTGCCGCCTGATTTCCTTACTTTAGCATGGCTGCTGTGTCATGTTATAGGAACCCTCAGGAAGTCCAACAGGACGAAACGCGTTGGCCCTCTGTACCAGTCTCTTTCCATGCTATCAACCATCAGCAGATAAGCACTCTATAACTATATTTGTTTTAATGTTTTTTAAATCCTCGTATTCCTTATCCCCTTGCACTATGTGTCAATAAAACCCTGATTGAAAATTGTTGCAGAGAAAGGGTTATTTTCTGCTTATTTGAAGCAAATAAACCACCCTATATGCAAACCACCGGGGCCAATATGGGATACTGATGGAATGACCAGGAAACACATTACTACATGTTGATACCCAAGTATCTTTCTGGTACGCATTTTATTCTTATTATGCAAATTATCCTTTAAAGAAGTACTACACTATACATGTCTCATCTGGCTCTGTTTGAGCCCCTCCTATTAAGGTTCCAGCTATTTGAAATCCCGGGTCTGTCACATCACATGGAAGCCTTGTAAAGAATTACAAATAAACCTTAAATATTTTTTCATTTGGTACGCACACTTATTATTATTTGAGCACGTGCATTTTTAAATATTACTACACTATCAGGCGCATGTTCTTTCCAACCCTCATCTCTAGATCACATTTTATCCGATTGCCACTTGGAAACACGGGAAGACTGCTGACACCTCCACCAGAAGGATCAACGAGTTATACAGTTAGCATCATTTGGATTTGAAACTTTTTACACTAAAGTCCTGTATAAAGTTATCTACTTGGGACTTGAACCAGTGCGCCATTCTATAACCTCCTTTATATATATATATATAATATATATATATATATATTGCACATGACGGGTGATGGATAAAGCAATTAAGATTAAAAATGTGTCCTTGTCGTCCTTATATTTATGTAGTGAACACCGCTTTA
Organism: Taudactylus pleione; assembly: GCA_031769625.1. Taxonomy (NCBI): domain Eukaryota; kingdom Metazoa; phylum Chordata; class Amphibia; order Anura; family Myobatrachidae; genus Taudactylus; species Taudactylus pleione. The sequence continues at coordinate 8,670,916 of JAUIMM010000004.1, forward strand.
AAGGGTCATATACACTTTACTGGGTCATGACATTTGTTTAATAGCCTATCTTGAAAGCATAGGCCAGCTCTGGTTTACCATATATAAAGGTCATAAAATTATTTAGCACAACTCATTACATAAATAAAATAACTTCAGCCATGAAAGGCCAATTTATATGCAGATGGCATGAGGAAGATGTACAAAGTAACTGCCATGTAATCTATATCATATAAACAATATTGATTATTTGTCATTTAATATGCTCCTCTGCTTTTTTAAAGGAAGATAAACATAGAAATAAATGGTAAACCATATGCACCAGGTTAAAGGTGTGAATAAAATGCTTCACTAATATCTACTTTAAATGCACATCAATGTCACCAGTTGGCAATAGCAATCTCCAGCATCTACAATATAATACCTATTATACAATGTTAGGAAAAGACAAAACAAATGAAAAGTTCAATTTATTAGACACTTATTTTACTGTTCTAACTACAGCAAGTTCCGTGGCTTATTTCCCAAGTAATTACAAAAATATTATAAAATACCTGCAGAGAAAAAAGTGATTCCAGCAATACTCAAGGTAAACGATACTAAGGACAGGAAGCATCCTGCCGCCCTTCGCATGCATGACGACATTAATGATGCCAGTATGCATGTAGAAAATCACAAAGGACAGCTCTCTCGGTAACAGTGGTCCTTTGCGAATGAGGGACTTCCGAGTCCCAGAAGTCCCTATGGTTTCATTCTGCGCATACAGAATGATGCACAGCACAGAATGACACAGAGCACTCTCTGAATAGAAGCCAATAGGCATCTATAGAGTAATGCCATCAGAAGATGGCGTTATCCACCGCATCCAAGCCCTTTAGGGGTAGAATTCCTTAGCTAGTCCCCAACCATCCACAACGCTATCACAGCTTGGGTTGAAAAAACCTCAGGAGCCTGCTTCTTCTGCCTGCAGTAGGTAGATAGTGACACCTACCTTCCGCCAACAAGTGAGGGAGCTGAAGTACAGCTTGTAGAAGCAACATGCCTCAAGAATATACACAGTTCAGGGCCAGCGCTACCATTAGGCAAGTTTAGGCATGTGCCTAAGGGTGCCGGCCACTAGAGGGCGCCACTGGATCCACAAAAAATACAAAAGAGAAAGGGATGCCTGTTTCAGTCCCTGCAAGCCTCCGGATCTCCTCCAGCCCTTGGCACTGCAATCTCACCTGTCAGTCTGGTAGAGCAGGCGCTCAGCAGCAGTGATGACATCCCTTTCTCCTGCATTACTCTCCTTCCCTCCGCAGCTGCCAGCCTGTCACTCACATCGGAAGCTCTGCCCCCCTAAACAACACGAGGAACAGGCCTGCTGCTGCTGCTGCAGGTGAATGGAGCCAGGTAAGGGTTCTCTGTTATGTATGTATGAGTGCTGGCAGCGCCGTAGCTAGACGGCAGTGCGCCCTGTGCAGCACTTCCGCCCCTCTCACTCCCTCTCCGCCCCCCTCCTCCCCCCTGAGCTCTTACCCTAACTTCCGAGGGGAGGAGGGAGGGCGGGATCTTCTGCCGATTTTCAGTGTCCGGCGCGCACCGCTGCCGGAGGCCTCTATCTGCAGACCTCCGGCACAGAGAAGTGTGTGGCCGGGGCCGCTGGAAGATGGCGCCCGGTTCACATGACCCCTCAGCCCCCCCCTAGTTGCGGCCCTGGTGCTGGCAGTGTTAGCGTGTGTGTGTGTGTGTGTGTGTGTATGAGGGCTTGCTGTAATAGTGTGTGTATGTGTATGAGTGCTGGCAGTGTTAGTGTGTGTGTGTGTATATGAGTGCTGGCAGTGTTAGTGTGTGTGTGTATATGAGTGCTGGCAGTGTTAGTGTGTGTGTATGTATGTAAGTTTGCTGGCAGGGTTAGTGTGTGTATGATCGCTGGCAGGGTGTGTGTATGTGTATGAGTGCAGGCAGGGTTAGTGTGTGTATGAGTGCTGGCAGGGTTAGTGTGTGTGTATATGAGTGCTGGCAATGTTAGTGTGTGTGTGTATATGAGTGCTGGCAGTGTTAGTGTGTGTGTATATGAGTGCTGGCAGTGTTAGTGTGTATGTATGTAAGTTTGCTGGCAGGGTTAGTGTGTGTGTATGAGTGCTGGCAGTGTTAGTGTGTGTGTGTGTGTGTGTGTGTGTGTGTGTGTGTGTGTGTGTGTGTGTGTGTGTGCTGGCAGTGTTAGTGTGTATGTATGAGTGCAGGCAGGGTTAGTGTGTGTGTATGAGTGCTGGCAGTGTTAGTGTGTGTGTATGAGTGCTGGCAGTGTTAGTGTGTGTGTATGAGTGCTGGCAATGTTAGTGTGTGTATGTATGAGTGCTGGCAGTGTTAGTGTGTATTTATGTGTGCTGGCAGTGTTAGTGTGTGTGTATGAGTGCTGGCAATGTTAGTGTGTGTATGTATGTGTGCTGACAGTGTTAGTGTGTGTATGTATGAGTGCTGGCAGTGTTAGTGTGTATGTATGTGTGCTGGCAGTGTTAGTGTGTGTGTATGAGTGCTGGCAATGTTAGTGTGTGTATGTGTGAGTGCTGGCAGTGTTAGTGTGTATGTATGTGTGCTGGCAGTGTTAGTGTGTGTATGTATGTGTGCTGGCAATGTTAGTGTGTGTATATGAGTGCTGGCAGTGTTAGTGTGTATGTATGTGTGCTGGCAATGTTAGTGTGTGTATGTATTTGTGCTGGCAGTGTTAGTGTGTGTATGTATGAGTGCTGGCAATGTTAGTGTGTGTATGTATGAGTGCTGGCAGTGTTAGTGTGTGTATGTATGAGTGCTGGCAATGTTAGTGTGTGTATGTATGAGTGCTGGCAGTGTTAGTGTGTGTATGTATGAGTGCTGGCAGTGTTAGTGTGTGAGAGTCCTAGCAGGGTTAGTGTGTGTATGTATGTGTGCTGGCAATTAGTGTGTGTATGTATGAGTGCTGGCAGGGTTAGTGTGTATGTATGTGTGCTGGCAGTGTTAGTGTGTGTATGAGTGCTGGCAATGTTAGTGTGTGTATGTATGAGTGCTGGCAGTGTTAGTGTGTATGTATGTGTGCTGGCAGTGTTAGTGTGTGTGTGTGTGTGTATGAGTGCTGGCAATGTTAGTGTGTGTGTGTATGAGTGCTGGCAGTGTTAGTGTGTTTGTTTTTGTTTATGTATGTATGTATGTATGTATGTATGTATGTATGAGTGCTGGCAGTGTTAGTGTGTGTGTATGAGTGCTGGCAGTGTTAGTGTGTGTGTATGAGTGCTGGCAGGGTTAGTGTGTTTGTTTTTGTTTATGTATGTATGTATGTATGTATGTATGAGTGCTGGCAGTGTTAGTGTGTGTATGAGTGCTGGCAGGGTTAGTGTGTGTGTATGAGTGCTGGCAGTGTTAGTGTGTGTGTATGAGTGCTGGCAGTGTTAGTGTGTGTGTATGAGTGCTGGCAATGTTAGTGTGTGTATGTATGAGTGCTGGCAGTGTTAGTGTGTATTTATGTGTGCTGGCAGTGTTAGTGTGTGTGTATGAGTGCTGGCAATGTTAGTGTGTGTATGTATTTGTGCTGGCAGTGTTAGTGTGTGTATGTATGAGTGCTGGCAATGTTAGTGTGTGTATGTATGAGTGCTGGCAGTGTTAGTGTGTGTATGTATGAGTGCTGGCAGTGTTAGTGTGTGTGTGTATATGTGTGCTGGCAGTGTTAGTGTGTGTGTGTATGAGTGCTGGCAGTGTTAGTGTGTGTGTGTATGAGTGCTGGCAGTGTTAGTGTGTTTGTTTTTGTTTATGTATGTATGTATGAGTGCTGGCAGTGTTAGTGTGTGTGTATGAGTGCTGGCAGTGTTAGTGTGTTTGTTTGTGTTTATGTATGTATGTATGAGTGCTGGCAGTGTTAGTGTGTGTGAGTCCTAGCAGGGTTAGTGTGTGTATGTATGAGTGCTGGCAAAGTTAGTGTGTGTATGTATGTGTGTTGGCAGTGTTAGTGTGTGTGTGTCTCAGTCCTGGCAGGGTTAGTGTGTGTATATGTATGAGTGCTGGCAGTGTTAGTGTATCTGAGTCATGGCAGGGTTAGTGTGTGTATATGTATGTGTGCTGGCAGTGTTAGTGTGTGTGTGTCTCAGTCCTGGCAGGGTTAGTGTGTGTATATGTATGAGTGCTGGCAGTGTTTGTGTGTGTTGGACACTGCTGTGCATATTATAGACTGGGGACTCTGGGCCTGATTCAGAGCCGGACGCTATTTGCGCTCGCTCGTTCAGAAAAAGTGGCCGGATATTTAAATAGAGCGCTCGCTCTTTGCGGTCTGTTGACGCCTCTATGTCTGAGCGAGCAAACGAAACATGCGCTCGCTATTTTTTTAAAAACGCCCCCTGGCCGCTCGCATCCTACATCATCTCCGCTATTTATTAGATTAATCGAGTACATCGAAAGGCGTATGAACTGCTCGCAGTGCTTGTGGTTGGATTTTCCTACCGCAATCATGCGAACAGTTCAGGCTAAAAGACAACCAAGTGACGTGGTCGATGACGCTGCTTTGTTAATTATGCACACCCTTAAAATGCCCGTTTTGACCGTTTGGCACGCCTGCGTTCGGATCACCACTCCCCGTTTTCAAGCACCTTCCCCTGTTACCACCCACAAACGCCTCATTCTGTCACTCAAATTAGCAGGCATTCGCTATTTTGCGAGCACACAATTTCCGACCGCAATGACTGGTTCACGCATGCGCATTACGACCCATACGCATGCGCAGTTGTGCGAACATCGCTCGGAGTGAACGAGCGGCCGCTTACGAGCGGCTCTGAATCAGGCCCTCTGATGCATGGCATATTATGAATTGGAAGGATCAGGGGCAGTTGCTGAAATGCTGCCTAGGGTGCCCAGAAACCTTGCACCGGCCCTGACACAGATCATTATCACAGTACTTGGGGTAAAGATTCTACATTTCAATTAAGGGCCTGATTCAGACTCACTCGCTAGGAAGCGTTCGCACGCAGGCTGCCGATGTTTGCACTGTGCGCATGCGTAAGCAGCGCGCATGCGCAAACCGGCCTGAGCAATCGGGAAGCATATGCCTGCTGCGCATAGACTGCTCAGCCGAATGAGTGACAGGAGAAACCGTTTGAGGGTGGTGACATGGGTTGGTCTTTGAAAACGGGGGAGGGGACGTGCGAACGCAGGCTTGCCTGAGCTTCTCAACGCCGTTTCAGAGGCATGCATAATTAAGACGCAGCGCCATAGTAAACGTCACCTGGCTGCATAGTACACTGAAGCGCTCGCAGTGCTTGTGGTAGGGTATGGTCAACCACAAGCACTGCGTTCGATTCCGATGGTACCCGATGCCACCGATGGTTGCATACACTTCCTGGAGATGACGTGCGCAAGTGGGCGTCTTAAGACAGGCTGGTGGGCGTCTGCATACACAATGCCAAGACATAGTGGGCGTGCTTATGCCTTGCCGTGCGACGCCTGCCTTGCTGTCACTTAGCCAAATCTGCATACGCATCCAGTGAGCGTACACATCTAGCGAGCGGGTCTGAATCGAGTCCTAAGTTCTAATAAAGGCTCCAGCGACCTGGAAGATAACAGCCATTGTATGGCTCAAGTAATGTCATCTACAGGACCTGACTTTGGGGAGTACTTGGATAATATAATCAGACAAACTAATGCTACAGATAAAAATCTACAAAATCAATTATGGGGTAAACAAAAGTGAATGCAGTAGAGTGATAATTAAAAAAATTAATGACTGCATTATATAATGAAATTGAGGGAAATTACTTTCCCAGTATGGTGCTATGGACACTTGGTTTCGCTATATAAAAAAATTATGATAATAAATTAATAATTAAAAAAAAGTGTCGAGAGATGAATTAATCCTATACAATGTTGAAACCCAAAAAGAAAGATACTGATGAATCCTCTGACTGCCGAATAAAACCCGAGTGTGGAAAAGCACAGCAGCAGAAGTTTGAATCACCTGAGATGAATTCACAAAACTTTGTAATTGATACATTTGAAAGTAAAGTTCGAGAAAAAAAAAAAAAGAAAAGTAGCAAGCTAAAGGATATAGGGCCTGATTCAGACCCGGACGCAAGTGGCCATTCGCTCGTTCGAAAAAATTTAAATTCAAGCGCTCGCTCGTATGTTCGCTCACAGCTAATCTTCCGCCCCATAGTCTCCCAACCCCTCCTCTAGCTAGCGAACGTTCTAAATAGAGACCGTCCATCTCCTCTTTGGTTGCAGGGGACGCTCGCACAAGTCAATTCCGGAAGTGGCCCTGTCAGTTTTCGATTGCCTGCTATTTCATTCAGCAAACATACTTGAATCGATTAATGGCAATCACTATATTAATTACCTTAATTGGTATTCACATGTTTGCAATCCTTTTTTTTTTTCAATGTCAATAAACTTTATTATTGTTAGTGTGTGTCATTGATTCCGCAGAATACGTACGGTTGGACCAAGCGGATGGTTGTTCAAAATTAAAAGTTTGTTTGAATGCTACTATTGTTTTGCGTTTTTTTATATGCAGATTTTTAATCTTTTTTATTAATATTTAAATTAGCTTACGCATGTCACTGCATCAAGCCTATCATAACTCACATTTTATTTGTGAGGGTGTAGGTCACATGACTCATACAATAACCAATAGAATGCTTTCTGTTAATTTACAAAGTACATTAGCCAATCAAATTTTTTCTAGGACCTTTATTAAAACTGTTTTGTGTAAAAAAAAATCATTGCCATCATGAGAGCGGCAGCTTTTTGTCGCCGTGAACTCCTGGTCCTCACTGATGTGATGGACCGGAGAATAACAAATTCCACGGGCCCCATCACTAACCTCCGCAAGCGGCTTGCCTACGCGGAGGAGCGGCGCCACCTGCGTACGATCGGCTACCGCCGAAATATCGGACAACTGGAAAGAAGGTGGTCCGATCTGCGGCGCCGATCCCCACGCCTGTTGGCCAATTTGCGTCAGCAAATACTGGAAAGTAAGTGTTTTTTTTTTAAATTTAAAATGTAAGCATACCTGCGTGTGCATGTTTCCCGTATAGCCCTGTTTCTTTATTTTCGACATACCTGCGTGTGCATGTTTCCCGTATAGTCCTGTTTCTTTATTTTGGACATACCTGCGTGTGCATGTTTACCGTATAGCCCTGTTTTTTTTTGGTGTGTAAATTTTGGAATCAAAATATTAAATATGTAATAATATAAATTTTTCGACATCATTTAGGGGCTGAGCGCAGACTACGACGTCTCCAAAGTCACCGACGTTGGGCTCGTCCCCTATCCCCCATTCCCACCCAAACATCCTCTCCCCACTCTTCCCCAAATTCCCCCTCAACCCCAGACCTGGCAGACCGTGAGCCCCCTCCCTCTCCTCACATTCTCATCCCTCCAACTTCACCCTCCCCTCCACCCCCCCCCTCTCTTTTCCTCACCCTCCCCTCCCCCCCCCCCCCTCTCTTTTCCTCACCCACAACTCCCTCCCAAATCACCCCTCCTCCATCCGTGCAGCACTGGCCCACCTCTGAGGAGGACGATTTTGGGGCTCCTGGCCCAGTCAGCATTATGCCCAGTATGTTTCCCTTTTAAACTATGGTTGCTTTTGCATTTTTTGATTTTTTGGTGATGTTGTCCTTTTGCCTGTGCAGTTCAAAATTGTAAAGTAGTTCTAATATTTTGGATATATATCTTTGTGAAACAATGTCTAGGATGTTTTCCCCTTACACATATGACACATGTCCAAACACTCATACTTGTGTCTTTCTTGTTTACGGTACCAACAAATGTAGTAGTTTTGCGTAGTTGTCCCTATTTTTTGTTGAATTTTGATGTGAAATTTATTTTATTTTTTTACAACAATCTTTGCGTTTGGCATTACTTTTGTTTTGTAGATGTTTTTTTTCTCGTTTTTTTGTATAGTCTGATTTTTAAGTTGTTTGTTAACATATAAATTAAGGTGTAATTTTAGTAATCCCCACATTGTTTAAACCCACAGAGGACCAGAGGCGTAACAAACAAATGTATGCAGGCTTGCAGAGCTTGAGGGGCCATGTAGTTGGCATGCTAGTGGTCTTGGATCATCTGTTGGCGCTCCTGCGCCACTAATTTTTTTTTTTTTCACCCAAAAAATGTTTAAAAAAATAAAAGAAATTTTGATTTATTTAAGTCTCATTCCTTGTCTGTAAATCTTAGATTGTTGAACCTTACATAAGTCTACTATTTTACCATGAGGTTTTAAGTAATGTAAATTGGATTGTAGAAAGCTCAAGTAAGTATGTAAGCTGGCACATTAAACACCTATCAATACCAATAGGTTTGTAGAATTAACGGCAACAATAGTTTTTTCTTTTTGGGGGGTAACGTAAAAATTAAACCAAACCTGCTTAGGCCTACATTGGCAAACAGACTGATTCACTATACCTTTGGTGTTTGTTTTTAGCCACAAAGCAGGGTCAAAAAGATTACAATTTAACACATTACAGGATTAGCCATTAAGCCAGTTTGCCTTTTTTGGACCAGGTTACACTTGCTTGTAATTTACCCAGGAAATGTTTGTTTAACGGTAAAAAAAAGTTTAATGCACACAAATAATAAACACCAAGTGATTTGTCACAATCACTTCACACAATGAAAACATACACAAAAATCCAAAACACACCCAAAACAACAAAAGTAAAACTGTTTGAAGAAGTAGCATGCCAACATGATTCCACAAATGAGGCGAAGAAATCATTGTTCCCGAAGTTATATCCAATGTGTCCACATGAAGTCATTTTTTGGGATCAAGTAGTAGGCATCGTTTTTTATGGTAATTTTATGGAATAAAAGAAAAAAAAATGTAAAAATTGTACATTAAAATCTTACATGTCTACATTGTGTCAATTAACTTAATTTTGGAAAATAATTACCTAAATAATCTGGCCACAATGTCATCGCATATGGCCCCCCCACATACTGACCTCCAACCAATCTCGGGTGGCCATCCTCAGGCAAGGCATCCTCTGGCTGCATTGGGACACCACTCCTTATGGCGATGTTGTGAAATATCCCACACAGGACCACAATTTTCGAAACCATAGCCGGCAAATACATGAGCTCACCACCAGAGCGGTGGAGGCATCTGAATCGGCCTTTTAAAATTATACTCACTTTGTGGCCCTGGTGTGGGAACCAAATAAGGAGTGAGCAGCCAGGGCGTGCAAGGGTAACCACTGTCTCCTGTGAAAATATAAAAACAAACATCAGAACCATTGTGTAACAAGCTTTGCATTGGTTTCAACAGAAGGTTTCAACTTACCCAGAAGCCACGCATCACCAGCTTGTAGGTTGTTTAATTTGTGCCGAATGCCTGATTGCCGGATGACGAAGGAATCATGTGCACTTCCGGGGAATTTGGCATTCAGGGACAGGATCTGGAGGGAGGCATCACATACCACCATTACATTCAGTGAATGAAAGTGCTTTCAGTTCCTAAAAATAGCCTCCAGCCTTGCTGGAGGCTGAAGTGGTATGTGAGTGCCATCCACAACCCCTATGATGTGTGGGAAGCCAGCTATTTGGTAAAAATTTGCCTTCGCCACATTAAGGGTACCCATATCCAATGGTATTTTAATAAAATGATGGAGGTGTTTAAAAAGGGCCTCCATCACTGCCCTCAGGATCCTTGTAAAGGAGGATTGGGATATTCCCGCAACTATTCCCACAGTGGTTTGAAAAAATCCTGAGGCACAAAAATGTAACACTGACATTAATTGAGTAAGTGGTGGTATTGCTGTAGGACTGTCAATTTGCCGTTCAAGATCACTCTCTATTAATGCGAGACTGTCTATGATGATTTGTGGTGGCAGACGGTATCGCCTTAACACCTCATCATCTGGCATTCCAAAAAGGGTGACACGTGTTCTATATATCTGGGGCCTTGCATGCATACGAGGCCTATGCCTGGGACAAAGTTGAAGTTGGTCGGGTTCTGGAACCATGGCCAATATAATACGACCAACATCAACCTGAAATGGTAAGCCAGGTAGTTATTGTTTTAGACAAATGTGTAAAGAAAAATATACTTATCTTTTCTAAGAAATCCAAAGATGCTTACAGGCCTGGGGCGTGTCATGTGCAGAACAACCTACATTTCAAAAGTAGAAAATATGTTTAAGATTAATTAAATAAAATATGATTGGAAATAAAAAATTTTTGTGAAAAAATAGAGAAGGGAGCACACATTAGTTCAGAAAATAGTACGCTACATTTAGTGGTAAGACATGATTTTACACTGAAAAATTCTAAAAACATTAGTTCGCAAAATAGTACGCTACTTTTACAGTTAAATCAAGACACATTAGTTCGCAAAATAGTACGCTACTTTTACAGTTAAATAAGGACACATTAGTTCACAAAAAAGTACGCTACTTTTACAGTTAAATCAAGACACATTAGTTCGCAAAATAGTACGCTACTTTTACAGTTAAATAAGGACACATTAGTTCGCAAAATAGTACGCTACTTTTACAGTTAAATCAAGACACATTACTTCGCAAAATAGTACGCTACTTTTACAGTTAAATAAGGACACATTAGTTCACAAAATAGTACGCTACTTTTACAGTTAAATCAAGACACATTAGTTCGCAAAATAGTACGCTACTTTTACAGTTAAATAAGGACACATTAGTTCGCAAAATAGTACGCTACTTTTACAGTTAAATCAAGACACATTAGTTCGCAAAATAGTACGTAAATTTTACATTTAAAACCACTCAAACATTAGTTCGCAAAATAGTACGCTACATTTAGTGGTAAGACATGATTGTTCCCAGAAAATAAACAACATTACTTAGCGAAACATATGCTAAGACCAACACATGGAATTTGTAAATTCATGAAACCAAAAACACTTACCAAAAACAGACAAATATCCCAAAGTTCAAAAACATCACTGGGGCAATGCCAAAATAACTGTAAAACAAAAAAAAAACTTATTACAAACATTTGTAAACTATTTACTACTATTTTTTATGGTGGTTTTTTAAAATACTTACTCAAAAATTCAAATAAAAATAGCCAAACAATAAAAAAAAAAGTGAACGGAAAAGAAAGAAGTTAGAAAAAAAACAAAATATCGCACAATAAAAGTCCTCCTTCTACTCAATAAGCCAACAATCCACTCCAACGCAAAACCTCCAACAATCAACATGCCACATCGACTCGAGTCACACCAAGCCATAAATAGTCTTTATTTTCCCGCTCAAATTAAGGACGGACAATAGGAGCGCACAGTCAATGATGCGGCCGAATAATGCTGACACATGTATAAAAATGTCACTGAAAACCCAAATCGGTCTGCTGTAGTGAGACCTGAAAATCCAAAATGACTACAGAGCAGCAAAGTACTGGCCAAGAGGCGCCAGGTAAGTATTTATCTTTTTTGGGCTAAAGGATTATGTTTAACAATAATTTTGGGAACATTTTACATTATAAATTTTAATCCCATTTTAAAAAAAGGTGTTGAGGATGCCATGGAAGAGGCTGCTGGGCCTAGTAGGCCAACTAAACAAAAAAAAAAGGCAGCCACAATTCACAAGAAAGGAGATGGAGGTTTTGGTGCAAATGTGCAATGACAACCTGCCACAGGCAGCAAGGAATATGGGTGCAAGCCAGAAATGGAAAATGTGGGATGACATAGCCAGTGGTGTCAATAGGGTGGGTGATTTTGAACGTTCAACCCGGGAGGTCAAACGCCGATACGTAAAAACTACATTTTTGTAAAAAGTGTTTACAGGTCCAAATACTGCAGGAATAATGCCAACTTTTTACCCCACAGATGGAGCGACTTCAAATATCGTCTTAAGCAAAAACTGGCTGATAGGGCTGGGCATGCAGGGGGGACAGGTGGGGGTCCCACCCCTGTGTCACTGGAGCTCACAGATTTGGAAGAGATGGCCCAGGGATGTGTGCAGGATGAGGAGGTGTTTGGCGTGTCGAACATGGATACCGACATGCCAGACTTTGCGGCTCCTCATGTTGCCCCAGGTAAATGTTGTAATGTTAACAACTCAGAAATGTGTTTGGGATAATATCTAGATTATAATGTTACTCTTTTCTCTTTTTTCTCACAGAGACACAGGCGGATGAGTCTGCTCCAGAGGGGAGCTTGGGGCCGCAGAATTTCTGCTGGCTCTTCAGGGGAGGAAGCAGTAGATCCGGCTGGGGACCCTGTGGCAGACAGTCCAGGGCATTCCCCCTCACAGGCAGTGGGCCTCCTCACTGATCTCAATATTAAAACGGATCAGCAGACTGAGATTCTGCAGAGGCTGGACGCCAGTCTGCTATGGGTGGCGGACGCCCTGGAGCAAAGTGCTGCGGCCAACATGACCATTGCTAAGGCCCTGGTGGAAAATACTGGGGCCAACGTGCGAATAGCAAATGCCCTGGAGTAGCTCGTTCGCCAGCACATGTTGGAGCCGGCCTCCCTTCCTGCCGGAACATCAGGACCCTCCACCTCTGGCACAACAACAGCCACCCCTCCAAATGTGCCTAGCCCTAGGCCTAGTAAAGAGGCCACAACATCTGCCTCTGGCCAGGCCAGCAGAAGGACATCCCGGACCCATTCAGGCTCCCTCCCTACCCCGGCCAAACGGGCCAAAAGACGATGACAGCACTGGCTAATTTTCCCACAATCCTTCTCTGTGTTTGCCCCATATTCCTTAATGCCCAAAACCTCCCTCTCCTTTCTTGTGATTTTTTTAATAATTTTGTTTGTTTGTGGATTTCAAATGCCACTTATTTTGTTTGTGTGTTTCTAAAATCATTTGTTATTTGTTTTTACGTTATCAAGTTTTTATTATTTCAAAAAAATTTTTTAAAAAAACAAGAACAAAAAATAAAATACTGTTGAAAATCTGCACAATTCTATTGTTAATTTATTCAAAAACTGGTTAAAAGTTAATCCCGCAAACAAAATTACAAACAATACAATGGAAATCTAAACATTATTTTTGAATAAAAAAAACAAGGGTTAAAAACAATTTATGAGTTTTAATTAACACTTAGCAAAAAACAAAAGGACGATTGTTTTCTTGGCCCCTAAAAAATGAAGAAAAAAAACAAACATGCGTACAATATTGTTGCCCTAAAAAAAGAAAAAAACAAATTTGGAAAAACACGCAAATTTAAAATAAATTTTTAAGCTAATTGATTGTCTAACCCAGAAATTAGCAGCTGAGTAGTTCACCTGCGTACGGTTTTTTGCTACTAAAAAAAGGCTATTTGCTAAACACCTTACAAGCATTTTTGCAATTCAAAACTGATTTTTTTTTAAGCCTCAATTGATAAATCGGAATACCATCGATATGCCTCGGGAAGGACGAAGAGACCATCGTCATTGCGGTAGAGTATACCAGACCACAAGCTGAGCGAGCAGTTTTAATGGAAAGTGAATCAGACAGTGACGTAACACTTGTTCCGTTCACATTGGCCGTTCGCATCAGATAATTTATGTACGCCCAAAAAATGCCTTGACACGCCTGCGTTTTTCCATCTCCACCCCCGTCACCGCCCCAAAACGGACAGTTCTGTCAATCACATTTAACATGTCACTTCCTGTTCGCTATTCGACGAACGACTGAAAAAATGATCGCAATCAGCAGTACGCACATGCGCACTGTTACACCGACGCATGCGTGGTTTTACAACATCAGATGACTACGAGCATACGGCCGCTTACGAGAGGCTCTGAATGAGGGCCATAGAGTAAAGGTGCATACACACACAACGATTTTTTGAACGATTATCGTTAAACGATATCGTTTAACGATAATCGTTTGAAAAAGTTGTTCACTTTCTGAGTCAAACGATGAACGATTATTGTTCATGCGCGTTCACGTTTGTCGTTTGTAGTTCAATCAGACTTGTCAACTCAACGATTTTCATTAAGTTAATATGCAAATATCGTTTGTAGTTCATAAAAATCGTTCATTACATTTAAATGAACATAGTAAATGAACAACTTTAGTAAACAATTTTAGTTCATTTTTTCAAGGTATAAAATCGTTTACTAAAATCGTTCATTAACTCAATCATTGTGTGTGTATGCAGCTATAGAGAGACCCCCAACCCTTGTCTCTGCTTACAGCAGCTTTCCCTTACTCTATCCAAAAATGTAATACAAATTAAACAGTCTCCTCGGCACAATTCACAGCAACATCATATGCAACATAAACCTGCATTTTGTTCCGAGCATCTGTCAGGATCATCAGCGGTAGAGAGCCAGCAGCAAGTCATCCAAACTGCTCTGACTTCTCATAATTAATAGGTCACTGTTTCCCACCACAAGACGGTCAGCAAAGGAATTCCAAGTCAATGTAAAGAGAACAGTAATCTCTGGCTGTGGGTGCAGCCATGGAATGGAGAGCGCCATGTAGGTCAGCAGGTGAGAAATGGCCATGACGCCCTCACTAGTCACTGACGGGGCCTGACAGCCAATGATCGAAAGCAGCTGAACCTTTGTGTCTTGCAAAAACTTTAAAAGTGAAGAGCAGTTTACCTGCAGGCATTGCTGAGCTTAGGCTGGTGGTATCTACAAATACATCCCCTCAGATGTACTCTAACCAAATGCATTGTATGACTGGACCCTTTCATGTAATTCTGAGAAACATTATTTTCTTTTGCAAACAAACTGAGTCACTTTTTTTCAGGATAGTAGCAAAACTGGGTGGCACATGCGTATAATTTGCAGTGCGCGTGCGCAAGCCAGTCTTAGCAATGGGGAATCATGCACTCGTAGTACACAGACTTCCCGCTACTTTGAGTGACAGAATATACCATTTGAGAGTGGTAACAGGGGAAGGTGCTTGTGAACGGGGGAGTGGGTGTGCGTACGGAGGCGTGTCTCAGTCTCCAAACGGCGTTTTGTGGGTGTGCATAATTAGCAAAGCTGTGTCCTACTACACGTCACTTGGTTGTTTTTTACACTGAAGTGCTCGCAGTGCTTGCTGCTGGGTAGAGTCAACCACAAGCGCTGCGTTCGCTTCTGATGGTCCTCGATGTACCAATGTTTTAATCCTGAAGATGACGTGCGCTAGTGGGTGTCTACATTGACAAAGTGTTCGCTCGCCAAGACATAGTGGGAGTGCTTATGCCTTGGTGTGCGATCGCCTGCCATGCCGTCACTAACCCAAATTTGCATATGCTTGGTGCGAGCAGCCGCAACTAGCGACCGGGTCTGAATCAGGTCCTTAGTGTGCACTTTATTGTTGCTCGCATGGTAAATGCTGGCTGTGTCATGCCTTAGGGCATCTGGTAGAGACATTACTGCATATTTTGGTTATCCTGTTTTGATATTTTGGTAATGCCTATTGTAAGTGTCCAGATACATGGCAAAATGTTGACGGTGGTATCCATGCTAAAATGGATCAAGTCCAAATTTTGCTCAGTTGTGTCATGTAACTCAAAGTATTAAAAGTACTATAGTATGTCACTTATGAATGACTCCTTAAGGGGGTAGATGTCCCCAGACCATAACCACTATTTCCTGTTCTTCATCTGGGACAGTTTAAGAAAATCCCAGCCAATAATTTAAATAGTATTACTCCCTGTCAAATATTGCCATGGCCTTTGATGTATGAACCCCAGCACAATATATTCTATGTCTCGATAGTTTTAACCCATTCCCAAATCTAGCTTCTAACTGCTACTTTGATTGCCAAGGTCATCAGAGAAAGCAGATTCTAATATTATGTTAAACTAAACTGCCTGAATAAACCTCTAGAACAGCAGTTCTCAAACCCAGTCCTCAGGTCACGTTTTCTAGGTCAACCAGCAGGTGCACTGCACAGATGTATTCATTACTCACTGACATATTTTAAAAGATCCACAGGTGGAGCTAATTATTTCACTTGTGGTTCTGTGAGGAGACCTGGAAAACATGTACTGTTTGGGTTCCTGAGGACCGAGTTTGAGAACCTGTGCTCTAGACTAGAACATGGCTAGTTGTGACCTTCACCATTAGCAGCCCATCTCCCTTAGAGCTGAACGTGCTCACTGATTCTCAATTGCAATCAAGGTCTTGTGTACATTGCAGTAGAGGCTTAGTTGCCTGTTGATAAATGTCTTTTCCCCAAAAAATCAGGCAAAGTACAGTAAGCCTTTATCGCTGCTCCCAAAGGTGAAAGCATACTTTTTACCATTTGCAGATACAACTGGTTTTTGGAACAGCTATCCTGGCCTGAGAAGAATCGTAAATTGCTGTTGCACAACATCTCTTACCATTGTAAACAGTGGCCATGACAGATGTTAGTTACTGTATCTGGGCACATTTGCGAAAGGTCTTAAGTAGACCCCTTATTCTGAGATAGGTGCCAGCACTGGAGAATATAGGAGACATAGAGGCCAAAATGGATGTGTAAATATACAAAGGCAAACTTTACACAGAGGACTGAATATGCAGTTGAATTACATGTACTCACTATTGGCAAAAATATGCATAACAAAGCTGGTCGAAATCCAGAGAATACTCAGTGTGACAAGCCAAAGTATCAGCAAAACATGAAGGCAGCCAATCAGAATCCTCCCCAGGAAGAAAGATACTGTAAAAAATATGTGGTGCTGAGGTGCCCACAATAACTGAGCTGGCAGCAGAAGGGGAGCAATCTTACAGTGAATATTTTTCTTCTGACAAATTCTTGTTGATGTATCAATAATTCTGGTGGCCACAATGATTGCAGTGTCAAATACATTTGACTCACTATCTTGGGCAGAGCAGATAGAGGAAGAATTAAGAAAAAGGAGAGCTAAGTACAGGAGGCTCATGAAACTAAATTAGTTTTGTTCTCTGTGTTCTCAAATTAAGAATTTGAAATATTCCCTTTTGTAATTTTATCTACAAATGGCAGGGTCGTGATGATCAAAGGCGTGGTTTACAACCAATGTGTCCTAACTCTTCATCACCACGAAATGGCATAACTTTTGGGTCCATTAATGGTACAAGTCTCAAGTCTAAACATACTGGTTATATGAATTTTCATTTATAATCCTCAGAATGAAAGTTTGGAATTTTATTTTTGCAAAGATACCGGGTTTATGACACTTACATTAGGACTTCCTGTCTAAGGAGATAGTAAAATAATGTTTTGGGGATTTGTTTCAGAATTGGGGGGAGATGTATCAAGCACTGTAAAGAGAGGAGAAGTGAACCAACGGAGAAGTTGTCAATAGCAACTAGTTAGCTTCTTTGTATCATTTTAAAGAATGTACTTGATAAATGCTACTTAGAACCTGGATGGAGAGAGAATATGCTTGATTGAGGAAAGAGATTATGGTACCTATCTCTCCCCAAGTCAAGTCAGTAGCCATCAAGGCTTGCACAGTAAATCTGGGGGCATCTTGGATGTTTGTATTGAGCATAGGAGTGGTTGTACACTTCACAGTAGGAGAAGGACTTAAGAGCAGGAGAGGAATGAGTGAGACATTCCATGTGAAGCTGTGTGCACACTCCTGTGAATGAAGTTTGGGTTTTAGAGTCCTGTGTCAAGGATCATGGAGTTCAGAACCTAAAGGTTGGGATAGTGAACCAAGAAATAGATCTGGCATAACTATGCATTGTAGCAGAGTAGAATGGATTACAGTGTAGCCAAGGTTAATCATATATGGGAGTCAGATAAGAGGAGAGTATGTGCATTCTGATATGAGAACTGTGTGATATGAACAGCTTGGGTGGGGAATACAGCTATCCAAAGTCATAGAGCAGAAGAAATTAGGTAAATGTACACATTATTCAACAAATAAACCTATAACCCTGATAATATGTGAGACTGTACTACTTTGCCTGCATGCAACTGCATGTTGCAATTGGGGCTGAGTGTATGGTGCCAGCGTTAAGTCACAGAATCTCCCCGGTCTTCACCAAGAACTGCCACAAGCAAGTATGGGCCTTACGGCTTTCTAGCTGCCCACTGGACATAACTGGTTGGGAGTTAGGTGAAGCAAAGCAAAGTACAGAATCAGGCAGAAGAGTGGTCAATTGTAGCCAAGGTCAGGGTCACAGATACAGTACGGAGTAAGAGGCTGAGGTTCCGGACTTATGCTAAATGATATAACAGTCTGAGATCGGGGGCATGGGTAAGATACAATGTCACAAAACAATTGCTCCACACGTGAACACTCTCTCTCCTGGCAACTGATTACTTCCTCCCACTTCCGCCTACAAGATTTTGCACATGTTGCTCCTTACCTCTGGAACTCTCTACCTCTCCCTATCAGACTCTCCACATCTCTACAAAACTTCAAACAGGCTCTCAAAACCTACTTCTTCATCAAAGTCACCCATGTCTCATTCTAACCCACTGATCCTTCCTCACTGTCTAACCCATCTGTGTCGCCCCTGTCTGTCTGCACCTCCCCTTTAGAATGTAAGCTCCCATGAGCAAGGCCCTCTTCCCCAATGTGCTTTTCCTTCTCTTACTCATACTATCATCTACTGCATACTGCCTACAATGATACTTAAGGAGTACATATTGGTAACTGCTCAATCACTTTAGTAATATTACTCAGGTGCTTGAAAGGGAGGGGTTATTCTATACAAGTGTCGAAGCTGGATAATTGGCTGAGACAGAATCAGTTTTAAAATTAGATCGGAGCGACGCCATCTTGCGAATGGCGACAAGACTCCATCTTAGAAATAGGTCACACAGCGCCATTTTGTCAAACCCACATAGTACACAAAACACAATGCAAAATTGCTAATAAGTAGCACGGCCAGCTTTTTAACAATCTTCCTCAAACACATACTGAAGGTGTCTGACATACATAAAAATTACTTTCCAACACATTAAAATCACCACAGACTTAAATATGAACAGTTAGACAACTAAAACAACCTATGTCCCCTGAGGTCAATCAAAGAGACGGCCCCAGTGTACCCGGCGCTAAAAAGAACCAATATATAGGTAGAATATAAAAGTACTAAATATGTATCCAAGTACACAGTGCTGCAAAATCTAAATGTCAGTTGCTGATCTGACACAAATAAAGAACACAACCCAGAAAAAATAAGGAGCCGAATATTTTTTATTTATTTTTGGATTTGAACAAATATATGAGAACGTTGTGTAGAAAAAGATATTTTGCCAATGAAGCTTTGAAGGATAAAGAAGGAGTTAATTGTCCATTGGTATTAGATAGAGGTGATATGGAGAGTCTGGAGGCTCTGGAAAGTCTGCAGCGAGAATCCGAAGATGTCTGTACTACTACAATTCTGATTTTTGATATAAACAATGAGTTAGTACAGTGCTGTCGACCCATACTGAGGAATAAATCTCAATTTTTTCCTTTGGAACATAAGAGTTCAGCAATCTCCATATTTTATACAAAAACATTGGAGGAATTTAAAACTCTATGCCAAATGAAAAACTATAAGAGTAAGACAGGAAATTTGACCAGATGGGAATGAGCGGCACTAAGAAGCTTAAAGGATGATTCTGCAATAGTTATCAAATCTGCTGACAAAGGGGGTGGAATTGTCATCCAGGATAGAGAGGATTACATCAAGGAAGCACATAGACAGTTGGATGATACTGACTTCTATGTGGTTCTGGATGGCAATCCCACCCCCAGATTTCAAATGCAACTTAAGAATTTGTTGGATGACGCTGTGGAGGAAGTTGCATTTTGAAGGAAGTAGCACAATTTTTGTTTCCTGCACACCCTGTTACACCAATTTTTTATCATCTCCCAAAGATTCACAAGACACTGGTAGCACCTCCAGGGAGACCAATTATTTTGGGTGTAGGGTCTTTGACTTCTAATTTGTCACATTTTGTAGATGTTCATTTACAGGGTCACGTGGCCAATCTCAGATCTTACATTAAAGATACAGGATATATTTTGAAACAAATGCTGAATTTAGAGTGGACACCAGGGTGGGGTTTTCTCACCCTGGATGTCCAAGCTCTCTACACCCATATACCTCATGAGAAAGGTGTAGAGTCAGCTGGATATTATTTGGAACAGGATAATACTCTGAGTAAGGGGCGACGTGACCTTATTCTTGATGCTATTTTATTTATTTTAACACACAATAATTTTTTACTTGACTCCACTTATTATTTACAGGCACTTGGGACGGCCATGGGGACCAGGTTTGTGCCTAGTTTCGCTAATCTCTATATGGGTCGCGTTGAGGAGGAATACTTCTGGGGTGGCCCATATGGAGAGAACCTGGTCCTCTATGGCTGTTATATAGACGATTTGTTTATTATTTGGAATGGGGGTATTGATTTAGCACTTGAGTTTGTTGACTATCTGAACACTAACACTTATAATTTAAAATTCACACATTCTTTTGATTTAAAACAAACTAACTTCCTAGATGTCTCCTTCACCATAGGAGAAGATAACATTGTAACAGCATCTAATTATATTA
This sequence comes from Taudactylus pleione, assembly GCA_031769625.1. NCBI lineage: Eukaryota > Metazoa > Chordata > Amphibia > Anura > Myobatrachidae > Taudactylus > Taudactylus pleione. The sequence goes on from JAUIMM010000004.1 coordinate 8,691,293, forward strand.
AAGATGTAGGAGTAGGTAATTATCTCCACTATACTAGTGGTCATTATAGACCTTGGATATCAAACATACCAAAAAATCAACTTCTGAGGTTGAGACGGAATTGTGAAAGGGAAGATGAATTTTACAGGCAGATGGAAATTATGCTGAAAGATTTTGAAAGTAGAGGTTATCCGAAAATACTTCTAGAAGAAGCTAAAGTCTATGCAATGTCCCTCTCTAGACCACAATTATTGGGAGTACAGGGTCCTAAACAATATACCAGAGATGATTCCCAGATAGATGAGAGAAGATTAACCAAACCCAAAATCTCCCAGTCTAAGGAAAAGGAATTTATTCCCTTTATCTCTAAATATAATAAGAAATCTGGTAAAATAAAAAAGATAATTAAAGCAAATTGTAATATTCTAAAACAGGACCCAATATTGGGACAATGTATTCAAGATAATCCGAATATTATATTCAAAATATAAAAAACATTCTGGCCCCCAGTGAATTGAGACCAATAGTTATTGCAAAAGAGAACTCCTGGCTTCCATCTAGACCTTTGGGGTGTTATAAATGCAATAGGGGAGTATGTCTTACATGTAGATATATATCAAACAGATGCAATCAGTTAGTATCTAGTTCCACTGCACAAGTCTATCCCATTGCACAGTTTCTTAACTGTGAGTCGATATATTGCGTCTATGTTCTCGAGTGTGAATGCTCTTTACAATATGTGGGTAGAACCACAAGGGCCATCAAGACCAGATTTAGAGAACATAGACGCAATATTTTAAATAGATTACAAAGTCATAGTGTATTAAGACATTTTTCCCTGGTGCATGGGGGTGATCCGTCAGGACTCAAGATTACAGTGGTAGAACATTTTCAAGGTAGCAGGAGAGGAGGAGATAGGTTCAAAAAAAGTGTGTTTAGGAGAATCCTCTTGGATTCTCAAATTGGATACATTTCACCCAAGGGATCTAAATATAGTGGTAGACTATTCGTGTATGCACTAGGATTACTGGGGCTAGGTGCCTAATTAGATATATTTCAGAGGTATAAGTGGTAGTACCTTTATTCTGGATAGTACTGCCAGGGGAGACTTGTGTGATGCAGGTAGATGCAAGCAGACGACTGTCGCTGTATTCTCGGCATCTGTACGGGTCGGCACCTGGTCAGTGGTATCAAGAATATGCCATATCCTGTATATTCTATTGTATTTAGTAAGTGGATTTGTGTTTATGGATCAAGAGCGCTTCTGTAGGAGTTGAGATAAAGAAATGATGTTATGGATTAACACAGTTATGATTATGGTTATTACGGTGTATAGGTATTGGGTTGGGGTCCTATGTTTATAGTAGCAATTAAAGCAATAAGAAGAATGTATGAAAATAAAAAAGGAAAATTAAAATAAAATAGAATATTGTAATACATAATATATGTTTGTTTATGTTTTTAGAGGATGTATTTAATGATAATAGAAGTAGGGCTATATGGAATAATGATATAGTGGGTAACATATATCTGTGCAGCAAAATAGTAAAATATCAAACTATCAAAATATTATAATATTAAAATTATAAAAGAAAAATGCTAAAGATTCGATATCTAATGATTTATTTATGGGCATATGGTTCGTGGTACGCTAACTAATTATATATTAACATGTATTTATATATGTATATATTTTGGTAAGTGTAGCAATTATTGTTATACATTTATATGAATATGCTATTACTATTTTATTTTATCGTATATTTAATATTGTTATATGTATATGTATGTGTTAAGATCAATGAATAGCAAGTAGCTAAACAGCTAATAGCCTCTGTGAATCAGTATAAGAGATAATTGAAGTGACAAACTCAGCTGATTGTATTTGCTTAATTGAAAACCCTATTTAAGGGTAAGTTATGGACTGACTATCCCCATCTTGAAAAAGCTCCAAGAGAGGAGCGAAACGCGTCGAAGGGGTTAAACACTGTGATCAGTGTTCAGCAGCTCAGCGGCTTTTATTTTGCGACCATCATCCACGAGGCACGGAGAGACAGGAGCTCCCAGTACACTGGAGTGCTAAAGGCTAGCGGCTCAGTTATTGGTGGACTGTCGCTCCACGCATTGTTTGCTGGTAACGGGAGACTACCTGGGTCTGCGGCACAGGACGGGTGCCAGTCCCACTACAGCCGCTACCTTACAATCTACACCAATTGGCAATCTACGGCTCCGTCAACACTGAGGGCTACGTCCAGCCTATTGCCTGCTGTTAACGGGGGAGTGACCCGGGACTGCGGCGCCGAGCGGACATAAGCCCCAATTCAGCCGCCACTATATCTCCATTACATGAGTCCGGTAAATTACAAGTACTAACTGGAAATTTACATCAAGCTTGTGCAAACTGCTCCCACTATGTGTATATGAGAAATGGTGAGCTATTGACCCGTTATTTGTCACTAATTGAACTTACAACACAGTATTATCCTGCATTGGGTAAAAGATCTACGAGTGGATACTTTTTATGGCCATATGAGTTGTTGCAACAACTGTACAATTTGAATTATACTCTTATTTAAGAGATACATTTTATCTATTTTTAATTTTTATTGAATGTTATAATAAATGTTGTTTATTTCTTGATTCAGAGAGGCTAAGGTGTTATCAATTATCAATCAAGCACATGTTAGTATCTAGTCACAGTAGCGCAGTCTACTTCACTTTTTTCTGGGTTGTGTTAAATATGAACAGCACTAAAAAGTAGCAAATTAGTGGTATTTTCCTTGCATTCACATTAACACATACACGCTATGTTAAACAGTGCACATTTCAAAATAGCTAATTAGTAGCACGTTCAGCTTTTTAAGGATCCCTATACAACCAATACCGACTTAGGGTGTCATTCAGACCCACTCGCGAGCGCAGGACGCTCGCAAGTGGGTCGATGGTACCCAAATGTGCATGCACACAATGGAGGCTGCTCCTTCGTGCGCATGCGCGAGACCCGGCGAGCGACGGGGAATCCGTCGCTCGGGGTCTCGCACCAAAGGAGGCGTGCTGTCGATGGTGAGTGACAGCACGCCCCCTTTGGTGGGCATGCCGGGGCGTGGCTGCCCACATGGAGGCGTTCCCATGGGAACGCCTACCGTCTGGGTCCGGCCCCACTGACATCACTAGTGATGTCAGTGGGAGTGATTTTGGCTCTGATAGAGCCAAAATCACTCCAGGTCTTGTGGCAGCGAGACCCTACCGCAGGGTCTCATCGCAAGCCCGATGGTCGCGATGGTCTTGACCATTGCGACCATCATCATGGACGCTCGCATAAGCTGTGGGTGGTAACCCACAGCTATGCGAGCGTCCAGGAGGACGCACCAAAAAAAAAAAAACGCCCTGATTCAGAGCGGGCGCTCGTTCAGAGCGTCCGGCTCTGAATCAGGCCCTTAGTCCCAAACACTCAGAGATACCTTTTCAGCTTAGTTTTGCTCGCTAAGTATCCCACAGACCCCCAGACGCACAATGCTATTTAGTGTGGTTCTCCCTTGCATACATACACTTCACATCACTCCCCCTGACATCACTAGTGATGTCAGTGGGCCGGCTTCTGACGGTAGGCATTCCCTTGGGAACGCCCCCATCTGGGAGGCACGCCCCCGGCACGCCCACCAAAGGGGGCATGCTGTCAATCAACATCGACAGCACACCCCCTTTGATCAGACACAACAAGCAAAGGAAAGTCCTTCGCTCGTCGCGTATGGCGCATGAGCACGACGGAGCTCCCGCCGTCGTGCGCATGCGCAGTGCACAACATCGACCCACTTGCGAGCGGACAGCCGCTTGCGAGTGGGTCTGAATCAGACCCTTAGTCCCATACACTCAGAGATACCTTTCCAGCCTAGTTTTGCTTGCTAAGTATCCCACAGACCCCCAGACGCACAATGCTATTTAGTGTGGTTCTCCCTTGCATACATACACTTAAAACAATAGTTCCGTAGCGCAAAAGGGTTATTATTATTCAATTCAATCACAATGCCAGCATGTAAAGAAATGACTGTTTTCTGCAACTTAGGTTTAGTACATGATAAGCAAACTGTATTTGGTGTTGTACTGATCTTCTCTGTCTCAACAGCTTTCCGGTGTCATCGGTGAGAAGATCGCAACATGCATTCTCAACTTATGGACTGTAGAGGGTTAAAACACTAAAATGTACTTTGTAATATTAACAGCTTAGATTTGCATGCGTTGGGAAAAAGGAGACAAAAGGCTGTCGGAGGCTGATCTGTGTCCATTTGAATCAACCTGTTAAATATCCTGTAACAGATGCACGCATACTGGGAACCAATAGAACCATGCCACACTCTTCTATTGTGTTGCTTATCCCTGTAAGAGTATAAATGTGCGTACCGACTCCAATCTGTAGTCTTCATGCTGATGCTGTTGATGGAGGTTTCTTATGGATGCCGGTAACTGGTCCCAGTGCGCGTGCGTATGTATAAATGTACCTTGGGTCTGTATAATTTCTTTGCGCTAAATTGTCTTTAGATGACAGCATGTAACCTACTGTTTTTATGTTGAATATTACACTTTGTGCATTGGAAACACATTTCAATGTCTGAAGGTTTTTATTTTACTGTACGACTGCGTACACAAATAGCATCAACTTAGAAGGTATAAGCAGGAGCGTATAAAGGTTTAGAAGGTATAGGCAGGATTGTTCAGAGGTTTAAAGTTAGTATCGTTAGTTGGGGGCTCATCGAGTGAAGTCACGATACCAATTTACACGATAAATATACGGTTATCAATCTCTCATCAAAGGGTGGAGTGGCCACACGCAGTTTACCTGCAACCACTTGATGCTGAGAGATCGCTATCCATTATCGTGTGAGTTAAGGTACGCTGACTAGAATCCAGGGACAAGAAAGGAATAAGTTTGTTTTCCTTTGTTGATAGAATTGCATGCTAAAAGGGGTACCGCAGTATTGCATCCACGGCTGGGTCGCATTTTTGTGTACGCAGCAGAGACGCATTTTTGCGTACGCAGTTAAGGGTAACAGTCATACGGTTGTGTAGTGGTCGCATTATTGTGTATGCGACTAGTCGCACAATAGCGTATACGTATTTCCAGTCTTGCTGCCACATGTTTTAAAACAAAGCCGTTGAGATTACTTTATCAATTGTTGCCAATAACTGGGTTAACGTGTATTTTTCTGCACAGGAAAAAAGTGTGTAACTTTGAGTATTTGTTTAGGGTGTAACACGGAACCTAAATGTTGAGGGTATCGTAGGACCCTTAAGTGCTAGGCGCAGGAGTTGGCCTAGTGACTCGGTAGCAGCTTACCATTTACTTTACACAAGGCAGGTGTATGGGTTGTTATTTTTGTTAGGGTTCGGCTCCCAGTGTGATTATAGTATTCAGTAATCAGTGTGTGATAATCTGTTAGGTTTATTTGAGCACTATAATTGAACCACATCGTTTTGGCTAAACTGTGATTGTGAACTGGTGAGAGGGTGGACGAAATCAACTGGAAAACAAAGGGTACTTTGCTGCCCCCTAGCAGTTGGAAAGTAGTCAAAAAGGGATTACTGCGTGGAAGCGGCCTTTCTTCCATAGGTGTGTGGAGGCATCTAGAGGTCTTCCACAGGGTTCGTGGATACACCCTTTTTCCAAGGCGTCCGCAGGTAAGTGAAAGTATCTTGACTGTCTTTCATCAGTTTAAATCTTTATTGAAAAACGTAGGAGTTGTCCCAAGATGTGAGCCACGCAAACAATAGAGATGTTAGACAATGATGTGCTGCTAATGATGTGCGGCCCGTCATATTATGCATACTAAGTACGGTGCTTATGCAATAAGGTATTGTGACGTATGGTTTAAGATAACGATGAAGAGTGCTAGACCATTTCCCAGGATTGGTAGTTTTGATAAGGATGCAAAATATTACGAATGTTTAAAATTGTGGCAGCATGAAGCGGATGCATGGTTTAAAAATGTGCAAGCGATGCAAACTAGCGTTGCGAACGCATTACCAGAAAGTACACCCGTGGCGCTAAATTGCAATGCGTGCGAGCCGCGAAATAGCACGCACGTGCAGCAAGGTAGCATTGCGGAAGGTATTGCCAGTGGTTCACGCGCACCACTGCCACCTTATGTGGATGGGGGTGCAGGTACAGTTATTGAAAAAAAAAACATAAAAATGTAACAAGTAATTTGTACCCTCTCTTAAGTAACCATAAGGAAAATGTTTATGATGTGGATGATGAGCCTATTGTTATGTCTGCCATTTCCCATGCTGTACACATGTTATATGCTCCACCACGACAATCACAAGTGGTGCCGCCATCTCCATCAGTGATAGTACAGGAAGTGTTAACATCCACTGCACCCGTAGAGGAAGTTGTTAACCCTATATGTAGTAGTAACAGACTAAACCCCCAGCCAGGTAATAAGGTCAAAAGTAGCAGTGCAGCCGGTCTGCATCCCATCCAGACAATAACTGTTCCGAATGGGAATGCGGATGCGAACAGAGTAGTGCCCACAAGGGAAGTAGTAATGCATTATCCTTGGACAAGAGCGGAGCTAAATTCCATAATGAATGATTTCCCCGATCCCAAAAAGGAATTAGCCAATTGTCAAAGATTTTTGAGAATTTTTGGGTAGTTCTCACGAGCCAACCAACAAAGATTGGCGAGTGGTGTTAAGGGCTTGTCTACCACGCAATACCAACGTGACAAAATTTATCACGGATTGTGTATTGGATGGAGATGTTCCTTTAACAGACGAAATTAATCAAGGAAATATTTCCCGCATTGTAACTCAATTGAGGGTATATTTTCCAGTAGTAGTTAACTGGAACAAAATTTTCACCATAAAGCAAAAGGAGAGTGAATCTGCAGAAGATTATTGTGACTGGGCTCTGCAGGCTATCACCCAGTAAACTGGGTTAGAAGATATTAAATATAGCACTCACCACAGGGTAATGATTGTCACTATACTCATGGATGGTCTTAAAGAGAACCTAAAGACCTGAGTTCAGACATCACAGCCTGGCTGGAGGGGAGTCACAATAGATACCCTCATAGAATCCGCCATAGAACATGACAGAAACATATCTAAAAAGAGAGAGACCCAGAGCGAGAAACTAAAGGTTGTCAGTATTCAAGCTCTAGAAGGAATGGCGGTAACATCACAGTCAACCGACACACCTGCACCCACATCCACACCTTCACCTGAACAGTTACATGTCCTCACTAATCCCACACCACTGCAAACACAGCCCTACCCCACTTATCATACACAACCACAGGTCCCATACTACCCACAAACTCCATATCTCCCACAATATCCTTTACCTCAATATCCTTACCCATATCAACCACCTTTCTCTCCTGCTCAACCTACACAACGATCTTTTCCTTCATCCAACCCACGAAAGTGTTATAATTGCAACCAGCTAAGACATGTAAGTAAGAACTGTATGGTGAAGAGGATAGGATATCACCTTAAAGGATATACACAGAGACCAGCAAATGTCCAACAGGCACCAGCTCCAATTGTGGCCGTTAATGCTTTATTGGAGAGTGGGAGCCAACACTAGGAGTTGGGTCATACCTATGGTCTACAGATAGACAGGTTGATGGGAAGTACTAGGGAAAAACCGGTAATGGTAATTGATGTAACTGATACCCAATCTCTGTTCTGCTTTCTTCCCTGTGTCCTAACACCCTGACTGTCAGTATCTTTTTGCTTTCTCATAGGGGGAGGTGTACACCACACATGGACACGAGTGTCCCATGGGTTCATAGACAACCCCAGTATCTTCTCCCAGGCCTTATACAACTGTTTACAATCTTTTCAACCTGCCAATGGATCTGTTCTGATACAATATAAGGACAATTTATTGTTGTGCCCTGTTTCATTTATGCCCTGTTTAAATGATACTAAACTGTTGTGCTTCATCTCTCACACACAGGACACAAGGTTGCTAAGGAAAAATTGTAGACATGCCAGGCTAAGGTCAAGTACTTGAGAAACTGTCCAAACCCAGGGGCTGAGACACTACCTAGAGCAGTAGCTATTAATAACAGGGTTCAATTGTACAGAAAGTTGTATGCAGATATGGTATCCCTAGAGTATAGGGATACTCATTTCACAGGTGTGGTCATCCAGAAGCATGTGTAAGTTGATGAGTAATAGTAGCACCAGGACCACCCCCAGGCCCCCTCTAAATCTGTCCCCCTTTGAAATACTGTTTGGTAGACAAGCTCATTTGATTATAAGTCTGCAGGAAGATTCGAAAGGTAACAACGAGGTAACTATAAAGTATCTTATATCAATAAGTAAGCAGTTAAAACAGCAGCAGCAGAAACTGAAATTGTTGTCACCTGATATGCCAGAAGCAAATTGTCATGATGTCAAATCTGAAGAATATGTTATGATCCAAAATTTCTTATGCTCAGGTTGTCCGGTAGATCAGTGGGAAGGTCTGTATCAGGTGTTGCTGAAGGTGGCCGAGAGAGATACCTGGGTCCATTCCACTCACTGTAGAATGGTCAACCAACCGGTGGAGATATGGGGCAGAGTCGAGGCAGATAACGTTAACCTGTTGATTGCGAGCCTGTTCCGGGAGGGTTAAAAGGTGCGGTGAGATACCTGAGCTAAAGAAATGTATAGATCAGTGCTTCCAGCAATGGAGTGGTCTACTGTGGTCATCCTAGTTCTTTCTTCCAGAGTTTCTGTCGTGATGATCTGTTTGGGGATATCCAGTTTCTGTGATGGAGGACAGAGGACGGAGAGGGGAGGAGTACTATGCCAAATCAGGGGAGTGTCTGACCAATCTTAGCAACATAATTGTTATGTTATTTGGGAAGAGTAGTCCCAGAAGTTATGACCACATGATGAAATGCTTGGTATTCATTAAAACACACCATCACCATATCTTCATACGCAGTATGAACACAGAGGCAAAAGAAATATGATACCTGGTGATGTGCATAAAGCCACACAGTTAATTAGTGAGGCAACTGGCTTTCACGTTTTAGTAGCACTGGATCCCACCAGGATCGCTCGGGTACACTAAATTTTAGATATATCCAAAATCTTGCTAAATTGATAGATAATATCACTGAGATGTATGATGACACCTTCAGGTATACAGGTAGGGAATTACAAGCATACCAAAAAGAACTGGTGCAACACAGACTAGTATTAAATTATTTAACAGCTGTCACTGGGGGGTACTGCGTAAATTTGGCCACCCAATTTGGAGTGAAGTGTTGCAATTATGTCACAAATGATACCAGCGACCCAAAGGAGGTGATAGACCGGAAGATGGATGAAATTCTGCAGCTAAAATTCGAATTTTGGAAGAACCATAATGCTTCAGTGGCTGAAGTAGAGGAGAAAGTAGAGGAATGGGTATCATGGTTGAACCCAGTGAAATGGTTCTCAGGTCTAGGAGAGTGGGTCCAGGAAATGATCGCAAGCATAGGTAAACAGCTGATCCTCATGCTGGTTGTCATCATATGTGTCAGGTGTGTTCCTACTGTCTTGAAGTGTGGAAGATGTAAAAATAAGGTAAACCGGAAGACCAAAATTATGATGGTGGTCAGTAATGACAATATGAATACTGAGGTAAATATAGAACTGCATTACAAACCTGAATTAGAAAATACCATCATATAATGTATTATGTTTAGACATGCATAAAATGTATTATTAAAATGTTATCCTAAAAACACCTCAAATAATGTAAGTCCCTATCTCCCCCACAAGACTTCCTTTATAGGATAGGTGCATTCCCACACCTTTCCCATGATCCTCCAGGATCCACGGTGTGCATATTAAGGTAGTTTTATGTCCCCTCTTAGAGACATGTTATTGATGGATTAAGAGCCACCGTGTGCCATCCCATACTATAACATTACAATAATATGTCAAAATGTAAGTCTAAAATAAATGTAAGACCAGTGTATGATAGCATGTTGGTTGCTATCAAAGGGTCGACTGTCGAAGCTGGATAATTGGCTGAGACAGAATCAGTTTTAAATGCGAATGGCGACAAGACTCCATCTTAGAAATAGGTCACACAGCGCCATTTTGTCAAAACCACATAGTACACAAAACACAATGCAAAATTGCTAATAAGTAGCATGGCCAGCTTTTTAACAATCTTCCCCAAACACATACCGACAGTGTCTGACATACAGAAAAAAGACTTTCCAACACATTAAAATCACCACAGACTTAAATATGAATAGCACTAAAAAGTAGCAAATTAGTGGTGTTTTCCCTGCATTCACATTAACACATACACGCGATGTTAAACAGTGCACAACGCAAAATAGCTAATTATTAGCACGTTCAGCTTTTTAACGATCCCTACACAACCAATACCGACTTAGTCCCATACACTCAGAGATACCATTCCAGCCTAGTTTTGCTCGCTAAGTATCCCACAGACCCCCAGATGCACAATGCTATTTAGTGTGGTTCTCCCTTGCACATATACATGTAAAACAATAGTTCCGTAGCGCAAAAGGGTTATTATTATTCAATTCAATCACAATGCCAGCATGTAAAGAAATGACTGTTTTCTGCAACTAAGGTTTAGTACATGATAAGCAAACCATATTTGGTGTTGTACTGATCTACTCTGTCTCAACAGCTTTCGGGTGTCATTGGTGAGAAGATCGCAACATGCATTCTCAACTTATGGACTGTAGAGAGTTAAACACTAAAATGTACTTTGTAATATTAACAGCTTAGATTTGCATGCGGTGGGAAAAAGGAGACAAAAGGCTGTCGGAGGCTGATCTGTGTCCATTTGAATCAACCTGTTAAATATGCTGTAACAGATGCACGCATACTGGGAACCAATGGAACCATGCCACACTCTTCTATTGTGTTGCTTATCCCTGTAAGGGTATACATGTGCATACAGACTCCAATCTGTAGTCTTCATGCTGATGCTGTTGATGGAGGTTTCTTATGGATGCCGGTAACTGGTCCCAGTGCGTATGTATAACTGTACCTTGGGTCTGTATAATTTCTTTGTGCTAAATTGTCTTTAGATCACAGCGTGTAACCTACGGTTTTTATGTTGAATATTACACTCTGTGCGTTTGGAAAGACATTTCAATGTCTGAAGGTTTTTATTTTGCTGTATGACTGCGTACGCAAATAGCGTCAACTTAGAAGGTATAGGCAGGAGCGTATAAAGGTTTAGAAGGTATAGGCAGGATTGTTCAGAGGTTTGAAGTTAGTATCGTTACAAGAAACAGCAAAGGGTATCCATCAGCACTCTGAATGATATCAGCAAGATTGAGCAACTACCAATATGTACTGCTGTTCTGAGAGGCATAGATGGGACCAGTGTTTGGAGGGCATGCTGGTTCCTGTAGTGCCATTAAGAGGACCTAGGGGTGACTCCAAGGATCTCATTTTAGATATACTTGTGTATGTGCCATTATCATGTGGCCTTAAATTGGGCAACTATATGACCCAGATTGGATATTATTTGTTTTTTGGGATGCGTTTGCGGCGCGGTGTCCCCTTGGTTGGTATGGCTGAAATGCTTTGGTGTAGCACACTAGAATACTTTAGCACTTTCTTAACACGTTCAAATTATTTTTCTACTAATACTACTTTATTTAGCATTTGAATTACACTTTTCAACTGTGTATTACCTTTTAACACATGGCTTTTGATTTATTATTATTAACACTTACTAACACCTTAGCTTCTCACTGGTGTACTGCCCTGGGGTGGCAGCACACCAGCTTTTTGGGGTTCCTCACCCCAGACTTTGACTAAGTATTAGGGACCTCCAGTAATCAGAGAAGCCGTGATGTTGCCTGGAGGTTTAGTGATATTTTGCAAATATATGCAACTGAGATCTCTGAATTATCTACCACCATGTAGTTTTTCAAATCTTATTGCTGATATCATTCAGCATGCTGGGGTATACCCTTTGCTTTTTCCTCTAACGATACCTAAGTGTTTATTTCTGCCTCCCTGCTGCTTATATGAGTGTTAGGAATGCTGATGCAGCAATGTTTAAAAACCATGTACTTGTCATACATTGTCTTGCGCTGTTTTCTTGTTCTGCTCATTTGTTTATGTACTTTGTTAGGAACCCTTGTGGATGATGATGATAATAATACAGGTTGAGTCTCCCATATCCAAATATTCCGAAATACGGAATATTCCGAAATACGGAATTATTATGGCATGACTGAGATAATGAAACCTTTTGATTTTTGATGGTTCAATGAACACAAACTTTGTCTAAGGCGCAAATTATTACAAATATTGTATAAAATTACCTTCAGGCTGTGTGTATAAGGTATATATGAAACATAAATGAATTTCATTTCTGTACACAAACTTTGTCTAAGGCGCAAATTAATAAAATATTGTATAAAATTACCTTCAGGCTATGTGTATAAGGTGTATATGAACATAAATGAATTTCATGTATGTACACAAACTTTGCTTGAGCCACAAAATTATTGAAAATATTGTATAAAATTACCTGTAGGCTGTGTATATAAGGTGTATATAACACATAAATGCATTCTGTGTGTATATTGGGGTCCCATTCCCAAGATATTTAATTAAAATATGCAAATATTCCAAAATTCGGAATATTCTGCTATCCAAAATACCCCTGGTCCCAAACATTTTGATATGGGAGACTCAGCCTGTAATAATAATAATAATAATAATAATAATAATAATAATAATAAAAAAAAAAAAAGCAAGCAGGGGTCTGGTACACATGGATTCATATAATATAGATAGGAATGATGGAGCAGATATGTAGATCTTAATCTAGGATAGACAATTGATATACTCTAACTCAAGGCGATGCCCCAGGGCGATGAGGATGAAATTTCACAGCCTGGCACTTACTAAAAACATCCTGAAATTCCACATATATTGGAGGAGTAGGCTCTAAAGAGACAACAGAAGTTTGGCATCCATGTAACACTTACTTGAGGCAATGATGATGACATGCAAAAGCGCCGCCAGAATTTGTCTCAAACTTTCCACTCTAGTTGAGGAGCATGACGATGACCCAGGGTAATGGGACTAATCGCACTGGGGATATTTAAGGAACAAATTTCCTCTGAATATAACACCCGTACCTGAAAGGTTAGGGGCAGAGTTTGGTACTGCAGAGAGTCTTCCAAGACCCTGCTAACATTTATACCTAAGAGAATTACAGGAGAAGAAAGATACTTGGAAAGAAAACGTTTATGAAAGATGCATCAGTGTAGGTGGTTAGGGCTGCTCCTGAGTCAATGAAGGCAGATACCTTGGTGCATTTATTAGCAGTACAGAAAGATGTCAGAGGAGAAATCTGAGGGCCTAAAGAGAGTGACATAGTAGTAGCCACTCCATTACTATCTAGGTCTTGAACATTCCCAGCTTGTTTGGCATTTAGCTACAAGGTGACCAGTAGCAACGTAGTAGAGGCAACTGGGGTTATATCTTGCAACAACTAAGTTTCATTGGTTCTTCCACGGATAGTCCTGTGATGGGAAAACAAAGCATATAAAACAAATAACCCTATTCAACAAATAACCCTGTAAACCTGATAATATGTGAGACTCTACTAATTTTGCCTGCTTGAACTGCATGTTGCAATTGGAGTGGATGCTGGCAGTGTTAAGGAATGGACTCTCCTCGGCCTTCACTAAGAACTGCCACAAGGCAGTATGGGCTTCACGGTTCTCTAGCTGCCCACTGGACATGACTAGTTGGGAGTTGGATGAAGCAAAGCAAAGAATCAGCAGGCAGAAGAGTGGCCAAGGTCAGAGTCACAGGTGCAAATTAGTATAACGGGTTGAGGTCAGGGGTACAGGTACTATACAATGACACAAAACAAGCAGGGGTCTGATACATGTGGAATCATACAAAATAGATAGGGACACTGGCAGTGCTCACAGTGCCATAGATGACATGTTTAATAAAAAAAATGAGAGTCACACAGCTCACTACTGTAGCTGTAGTAAGATTTTGTAAATTCCTGACCCCCTGTCTGGTTTATGTTTTTTAATAGTTGCGCAGATGAGGGTTTAAATTCTTTGTCTATGAGGCAGTCTACACTTATTCTGCCATACGAAGTGGAAACTCCAGCTATTTCTGTTTTTAAGTATGGTGCAAAGATTATTTTCAATCATCTTATTTGTTTTATAGAATTAGGTGATTGGTCCAATAGGAAAACTCTTACGTCGAAGACTAAAAAAGAAATCAAAAGAAACTGATACTCTCACGAACAGAAGCCAAACTGTATCGAAATTATTATAAACAACAAAGGAAAAAGTAATAATAGTGGTAAATAGTGTGTCAATAAAAGATAAAGTGTCACTTTGTTTAAAATTTCTTGTTCGTGTCTAATATTTTTCACACCTCCGTATCCCTCTCTGGGGTGCAATTTCTCATTGGATGTGCGAGTAGTTGTGGTAGTACCACTACAGCCACCCAACGTGTTTCATCATTTATGACTATTTCAGGGGTGTGTGTAAAATTAAGTTGTGTCTGTTTTTGTGTTCCCAGTAGAGATTTGCTTGGACCCCCGAGTTTTGGTTTTAGCAAAACCACCCTCAAGTGTTTTGGTTCGGATTCAGTTTTGGATTACTTTAAAATTGATAAAAAACAGCTAAAATCATGTAAATTGGACCTGTTTACAATCCAAAATTGAGAATCATTTTTTAAATCTAAGTTCTGAACTTATAGCAGATTCGAGCCGGGACTTGGTTCTACTCGGAACCTCAAAAGTGACTTGAGCAGGACTCGACCCAGAACCCCAAAGTTCAGGTGTGTTCATTTTAAAGGAAACACAAACTGCACAACTCTAGTTCTCAATGTTTTTGTTTCATGTCATGCTTGCTGCTGGAAATAGAGCCAGGACACAGCTGTTCCCCATGTTTTGGCATCTAATGCTATCACCAGCAGTGGAGTTCATCAAAGCAGAAACAGAGATGACAACAGCCATGACAGTTACACTAACTGTTTTCCAAAAGCTTGACTGTGATGGTATTCTGTAGATTATCTAAGCAACCTTAGGGCAGATTTATATAACCTTCTAAAGAGTTTAAGTGAAGGTATTGCCAAAAGCAACCAATCGGCTTCTAGCTATAATTTTTCTAATACATTCTATAGAATGATAGCTATAACCTGATTGGTTGCTATGGGTAACACCTCCAACTGTTCTTTTTAGACAGTTTGAGAAATGTCCCCCTTGTCCTTGGTGTGATGACACTCCTTGACACCACCATGTCATATGCCAGTGCCTTCACAAATTTATAAACGTTTATGTTTGTGGGAACAGGATTATGTGGGAGGTTAAGAACAGAGCTTGTAAAGATAGCAGCCACCTCCAATTGCAAATAATCAATTTTAGATTAGATATTTAGAAATCCTACAGTGATTGAGCTAAGTTTGGTACCATTGTACTTATGAGTAGCTTGTATGATCTGAAAGTAATACTAACCAGACACAGGGATTTGCCCTTTCAAATTTTATAACTTTGGTCACTTTGCTATGGTAGTCAGGAAATGTAATTTGTTAGTAATTTATTACTCATTCATTTTGTTTTCTTGTGGTTCATAAATTATGGGTTTTTTGTGGTTTTTTGTGCTGACCAGCAAAGTAAATTAGTGTGTATCTCTTTCAAATAAGTGGTAGGGAGTGGGTCTTGAGAATGTCCAATACATACTAAAAAATGATGTACTGTAGGTAATTGGGAGCACACAGTACATGGGTGTAGAGGACATCTCAAGGTAGAGGGCAGATATCTCCTGCTCCTATTTTTATGAATGTAGACACACCTGCAATTGTCTAACAAACTTTAAAAACATTTTTTTTATATAACTGTGTTTTTGTTAACTGTAAATACATCACACGAAATGATCTTGAATAAATCAACTTCTAGTAATATGCATGGGAGTTTGTGAACTTGCTTGTAAAGTTTGACAGGATTTAATTTGTATACAGCTAAGAATTCAGTAAATTCAGAAAACAAATATGTTATGTGTACATTATTACTCCACATTGGAATGCACGTTCAATGACTGGTTGTTATGAATTTAACCAAGACTGAAGTATATCTGTAAAAGGTTGATAATTAATATGTATGGGGTCTTGCAAGAAGAGTTTTTTCAGCATATTATTTAGACTGTGTTCCAAATGGTAATGTTTAATAAGTGCAAATAATACATTAATTTGTGTGTGTTTATAATAATTTATAGGCTTTTGAGGCAACTCTAAACTCACTCCTAAATATTTTAATATGTATAGCAAAAATGTTTTCTTTTCAACATCCGCTCCAGATGCAGTGGTTTTGTAACCTATAGTGCCAAGCTAAATAAAGTTATAAAAATTAAGATTATACCTGGGCCACGCAGCTATTACTTCGTCTAGCAATAGAGATTACTGTAAAATTATTTAATTGCATATAACGAAAAACAATGTACTACTCAATGCTCGTATTCTTACTTAAAGTAATAATTTTACAGCAAAGGAATATTTTCCACATTCGTTAAAAATTAGTTAATGGCATATTAAATTATTTATTGTACAAAAATACATAAATATTATCACCTACATATAGCATATCATTTTAGGTTCCACTGTATATTTGTTCTACAGCCTTTCAGGCAAGTTAAATTCCTATTTTTTATTTATTTATTTATTTTTTAAGTTGTGCTGTATTTTTTTTTTTTTAAGACATAAAGATCTTTGCTTAAACTTCTGCTTCTAGATGAGTAATAACAGCAAAGTCTATGTTGCAGCGGGAAATACATCATCTGCAGCATTGTAAATCAAAGCCTCAAAGAGCATCATTTAGCCAGAGGCAAAAAATTGCTTGTTTATCAGATGGAGTCTAGTTTAGAGCAGTACAGTCCCTTGTAAATCTCAGAGACCTTTTAAGGCTTCCACTTATTCTGACGTATTAAGTCTGGAGAGGTTCTCACTATGCTTTAATGACTGCAGGCAGCTGAAACAAATAGGAGTTAGTGCCACATAAAATGGATACTTATCCAGTTGGCTCCATTTGATAAACTTTCAAAGAAGAGGTATTTGTTTTGTTGAGAAAATAGCAATTTACCTGAATTTAAGTCCGTACTAAACACCACACAATAGCCTACCCAAATGTTCTAATTAAACATCCAATACATTTAAACTACATATTGCTTCTATGGAAAAAGAGACTTGGAAACGTAAAAGTTACCATACGCTGATAAAGTTCACAGTCATGTTTGAAATTATACATACTCATGTTATGTGGTTCAGTGTGAGCAATAGCCCTTTGGCATTTTTGCATTCTAGGCTTCAACAGCGTGCTGTTGTGCTTTATAGACAGGAAATCTGGTTTGTCTTCACAACTGAAGAATGGCCAATATTGTTTACGACACGTTAAAAGACTAACTTTTTGAAGATATTTTGTAAACAAAATGACAACATAAAACATTTAACATGTAACTTTCTAGTGGCACTCTAGTCAACATTATACTTTTTACTTTTTCATCTAAAAATTGGAGCCCTACACTCAAATATCTGACATTTAGGATATATTTACCCCCTTCCCCACTAGCAACAGCTGATGCCACAGTTGATGGGAACTGATGGCAGGTGAGTGGACAGCCTACAGCCCAACACAATTAATGCTTTCAGATCATGTTATGTTACCTTTATATACTGTATACTATCCACATATTCTGTAGAACTAGTTCATAAAATGCTGGGGTCCTACTAGAAGTAAGTTTAGGAAAAATCAGTATCTTGAGAATCATTGGGATGAGCGGACATGACACCACAGTGGTTCTCCTAGATGGGGGGAGAGGGGCTAATGGGAGAAAATAGCATGTGTTTACCTGTAGAGGGAGGTATAATGTGCAATGTGGAATGTTGTGATATTCTGTAGGTAGATCTTTGTAGGGAATTTACACTGGAGCCAGGGGGACCATATGATAGTTGTCGGATGAGGTGGACTGGAGTTATGAGACCTAAGAATAGAATCGTGAGAAGGCTAAGGAAAATCATAATAGTAGTAACCTTCTATACGAGACTTGTTATGGAAAGACAAAGAATATCACATGGAATGATGACATGAAAAAAAATGTCAAATGAAATTCAAATATGTTAAAAAATGAAAGTAGGAGTAAAATAAATAAAAACATAATTAAAGTTTAATAAAATGAATAGAATGATAGTGCAAACTTAACCCATCTTCCAGGGCCTACAGCTTTTTCTCCTGCCCACACACAACATATTTTAAGATTGGAATGATTTAATGTGCAACCTTATCTTCCATAGTCTCTTATTAATTCGACCTCCTGGAATCACCAATGAAACACCTGTCATGGTGGCTAAATAATGCACTCCTAAAACTACCCCAAATATAAAATTAAAAGCTGCATTGGCAGACTACCCACAATTTCCGGGACTCCACTTTCTCACACTTGCTCAGAGGTATTATAGTCTCTTAAATCTAATTAAAAAAAAAATGTTAAAAATGAATTTTAAAAAAATAGCTTTCTGCTGCTCCTGGATCAAAAACTCAAAAACCGAGATTAAAGCATATGTTTGCATATATACATTAATAAAATAGACATAGAATATGTAAAAGTAGACTATAAAATGATGGGGTAATTTACTAAGATCACATTAAACGTAAATATGGGGAGAAATCAGGAATTTTAATTATATTAATACATAATTAATCATTTAAAAAACATATATAATCGAATATGGTATGAAATGATAACCAACATCAATTCCATATAATATAAATATAAAAAAATTACATAGTTGGACTAATAATAAATAAAATAATATTAAAAGTTATTCCCAGCTAAGCCAAACGCAGCACAAAAATCAAAAGTTGTTCAAGTCATTAAGGTTCAAGATGCCACACAACGGGGATAATCTTATGTTGATTAAGGACAATAGTTTATTTAAACAGCATGTTAATAAGTTGGTTGAAATCTATGTTTCAGGAAGAATTCATTAATCATGCAGCTAATTAACACCCATTCTTGAGACAAAGAGCTGAAGGAAGAAATAGACTGGATTTTAAGAGAATGGGACATTTCAATAGTTCTTTGCAGAGCTAACCTTTTTTTGTTTCATTTTAGTGCTTTGTTACAAATATAAACTAGGAATTTATAGATTATGACCGTCTAACTAGGGGCACAAAGGGATATCATCCTCAATATCATTCCCACTGGTTTAGGAAACAGAAGCGTCTACCAAAGTCATGAGTAGCTTATTGACTTTTGTTTTCACGCTAGGGAAAATATTTTCTAATCAATTTCCTGCTCTTGCAGAAGATGCAAGGATACCAATAATGAGAATCACTAACTACACAATCTCCCTTATTATAGAGCTTTTTGACGCAAAGTGTTCAGGAATTAAATGTGTGAACTTGGAATTTAGCAAAAGTTTAAAAAAAAGTTTTGGCAACATAACAGTAAAAAAAAAAAAAAGAGAGAGAGAGACAAAGAAAAATGAATAATTTATAATATATAATTTCCATTTATTTATTTATACTTTATACGCTAAAATAACAGCTACTGATTACTGAGAGCAGAAAACAAGATCAATTACAGAGGTGCAGCTGGTCAATTGATTGAAGAATATACTTCTAGACCTGCAGGGCTGGAGCTGGATTATGGGGCCAATCATTCTAAGCAGCCCAGATGAAAGATACCCTTTGGTGTGATTTTTTTAAACCCTACCATGTTTCCTGCTGAGCCAGACATCACTTCTGAGCCACACACAACGCAGATGTTCATGGAGTTGAGCTATTTTTTGGTACTGCGTGTTCACGGAAATCCTAAAAACTCTATGCACACAGGCGCAGTAGCTATTGAGACTCAATTATGGGAACCCCAGTATAAACTTTAATTACCTTGCGGCTCGCCATTGAGTTCAATGGAGGGAGCCATTCATTGGCTGAGAGAGGCGAGGGATGACCTCTCTCAGCCAATGAACGCTCAGA
Organism: Taudactylus pleione; assembly: GCA_031769625.1. Lineage (NCBI taxonomy): Eukaryota > Metazoa > Chordata > Amphibia > Anura > Myobatrachidae > Taudactylus > Taudactylus pleione. Next base: position 8,711,276 of record JAUIMM010000004.1, read on the forward strand.
TATGAACCTTCAAAGGAGGAAGCTGCATCTGAGCTCTTCATTCGGGAAGTAATAACCATCCTGGTTAGGATGGTTATTACTTAGTACAAGGGTCATGTTTTTCAGTTTGTTATATTAACCAGGCCCATGGATGCCTACTGGACAAGGGGACCACTCACACACACCGTACTGTGTACAGTATGTGTGTGTTTCTTTCAACATTTCTTTACAGGTGAACTACAGGTCCAAGTTGGCCCTTAATGCCCTGCATGCTGGTACTTGTGGTTCTCCAAGTACCAGCATGCAGGGGAGGCTTGCTGTGACCTGCAGTTCTACTGTAAAGACAATGTTAAACATATTCTCTTTTTACACTACATTGACACAATTAACCCGCCACCCACCGCACAGGGGTGGTGGGGATAGCCCCGGGCTATCAGCTTAGGCTAAGGTTCCCCTGGAGAGGGGGACCCCTTTATTGTATGGGTCCCCAACTCCCCAGGGATCCATGGCCTTGGCTGACTAGCGGTCAGGGCTGATGCTGCGGCTGGGGGCCCAGTGATAGGGCTCCCCTGGCTGTGGCATCAGTCCTTAGCTAGAAAGGGTCCAGGGCTGGTTCTGTGATTACAGGGAGACCCTACGCAATTTTTTTCCTGTAATTCCAGAACCAGGACTAGTTCCCATAGCCCAGTGCTGGTTGCACTAAGTACAGGGAGACCCTACGCAACCCAGGACTGGGTTTGAAAAGTCCGGGGCTGGATGTGTTTTTTGGGGGGGACTTCATGTAATTTTTTTTACATTTAACTATTTTATTACTTTTAACAGTCAGATACATGCAGGCATCTCACTGATGTCTGCATGTATCTTTGTTAATTCGGCCTGCTCATGCTGAAAGTGCAAGCATGAAACAGGTCTATTCATTTGGTGATTTGAACGGCGATTTGAAGTTCGTTTGGTGTGCGTATTGAAATCGACTAATAGTAAATAAAGTTGCTGTGTGTTGTTGAATGTAAAATTACCAATGTTTTGCCAATGTTCGAGTTACAGTCAGTTTGTTGTGAAATTCAGTTTGGGGTGCAAATTACCATTTGATTTAGGCTTTAGTAAATACTCAAATGCAAAATTGCATGCAAATCACACCTCAAATCACTCAAAATGCCAAATCGACCTTTAGGAAATTTACCCCTTAGAGTTTTATGCTATGAAGCTATCAGCAGAGACTATACGGGAGGCGCTATTGCAGTTTTAAGAGCACATAACTGTGGAGACTAAAGCTGAGAATTTTTTTCTTCTTTCAAAAGGTACAAAGTCAAAGTACAAATGTTTCAAATTTCATTAGTTGGGGCATAAAGCCTCACATTGTAGATGAAGTGTATCAAGTGGTTTCTCATCATATTAGCAGCGGGAATGAGTGAATATTAAATATAGCAGATTGCCACAACAAGGACTGTTGGTACATAGACCCAGGAGCCACAAGATATTGTAGCAACAACAAGAGTTGGTTCAAGTCATTAAAGCCAAGTGAATCAGTGAACATCAGGTGCATTGGAGACCAGATGCCATTAAATGCCATAAAAGTCAGGACAATTACTGAGTTAATTAAGAATTTAAGGAATTATTACAAACATAGAAGTTATACTATTTTTGCCTGATCTAGGAACAATACTAATTGCCATTAGTGTACTGGACAAGCTAGGATACAGACTCCAACTTGCAAAGGGTAAGTGTGTTGTGTACAACCAAAGAGGGACTTTAATCCTAACAGTAACCTAGTACTTCTGGGCCTCACTTACCCCTGTGGTGTATGGCTATATCTCATCCCAACCTTGTGAATCTGATGCCCCATATAGTTTGCTCTCTCACATTAAGTGGAGACTGACTGTGCCTCTCCTCGTAATGGTAACCCGACTTATAGTAATTTGTGGACCTCCTGTCTGGCATTGTTTATTTTGCCTCTGGGTCCTATGTTAGCAAAGGCTGAATGATAGCAATGTTGATAATGTTACGCACATCACCATGAAAATTGTTTCTTTGAATGTGAAGGTCCTTGATATAACATTGGAATGGTCTCTCTTATTTTGCATGATCGAATCTCTCATGGCTGATTTAGTATTCCTTAAAAAGACACACTTTAAGAGTTCCAAATACCCTTTAAGAGGTCCAAATACCCTTCCTTAGTATCAACATATTTGTCACAGGCACACTACTCCCCCAGGGTGACCAAACACAATGGTGTTGCAATTTTCATCTGTACCTCTTTGCCTATTGTACAACAGTTCACTGCTATAGATGCTGATGGTCGCTACATTATTCTGGCAGGCAACCTTGGACATTTAGATGTAACATTAGCTACTGTCTATGGGCCTGATACACTATGGAGTGCTATTACGATTATATACACAGACCTGCTGCGACAATATGCTAATGTTTTCAAATGCAAAGCCAGCATAGAGAAGCCCACTAACGATTTTGCACATCCGTAAGGCCTCACAGACCTGTGTATACATCAGTACCATTGAGTAACATTAGCCCCTCACACACAATTACAAACAGGTCTGACCTACGAAAGCCGTATAGTCGCTATTTAGCGCTGCAAGTCACTTAAGATAGAATTGCTTTCCAGTCCAATCGTGTGGTTCCAAAGCACAAAAAGTTATTTATGTAAAAAAGGGTAACACGATGTAAGAGTTAACAATTAGAGTAAAAAGCAATAAAATAGTACAGCCGATACATACACATGCGCACTGGTCCCAGTATACAGTCGTCAGTCCTGAAGTCTGCGGTCGCAAAGGAGATGTGTGTACACTGCGGTCAGGACACAAGCCTATATACCTTACAGGTTTCAGAGTTAACAAAGGACAAATTGACAGGTTTTCATTGGTTCTTGCTTCTGGTCTATCTGGTCATTGGTCAGTTCATACGGTGTCATCAGGGGTGTGGCTCAGTCTTCCAACAGTCACATTGTGTAGCTTCCCGCCGAAGAATTGGTTAAAACTGGCTACAACACTGCATACAAGTAATAGCATTTTACTCAATAACTCCCTATCATCCATAACTAGCGAACACATGATGCGACTTCTTTACTAATAGAAATGGATGTCTGCAAATAAACAGGGATTTAGTATGATACCAAACATGACATGTCCACTGTATTCTGAACCTTAGATCTCTTTTAAGTACATCTCACATCATAATTATTAGCTAACAATACCTTTAATAACTCTGGTTATTAACTATAATGTGTGGGAACCATTTTATATGTATGCGTTCGCACATGTGCATCTGTGTATTAAAATAGCAAATGTGCATCTATGTGTATGTACATGAATATATACAGATGAGCATCCATGTGTAAGTATGTGAATACGCATGTGAGCATCTGTGTGTATATATGTATATATATGTGTGCATTATGTGCATCAGTGTATGTGTGTTTTGAATTCGCATTTGTGCGCACTGGATTGCACCAATGCAAAGTAGCATCCTAGTAACACGTCATCAGACTATAGATGACTATATCATCAGATAATAGTTGTAAAGCAATCATATCCAATTATTTGACTTTGACAGTCCACCCTTTGATAGCAAACATAAACTATCACACTCTATTCTTAACCTATTTAGTCATGCATAATAAATTATTATTTAATGTTCTATACGGTATGACACAATTAGGTCATTGAACCGTCAATAGTGTGCCTCAGGAAAGGTTAAACAACACTTATAAGCACTTAGCGGATCTGTAGGGGACCATTGGTAGGATGTGGGACCTAATTGAACCTATAAAGGAAGTTTGGGGGAATTGAGACTACATTATCTATGATGTTTAACAGAACATTTACAATACATTTTATTATACATGACCAAGCCTATTCACATGTTATTATCTGATGGTACATTCAATTTCAGGATTGTAATGTAGTTCTTTATCAAAGTTAGTACCTATACCACCACTATTCACCACCATTATGAATTCATTGTCACTGTTTACCTTGTTGGTATGTTTTCCACACTTCATTACAGTAGGAACACATCTGACACATAAACCAATTACTAAAATGACAACAAGTATAAGAATAAGGAGCTTACCTACACTAGCAATTATTTCCTGGGCCCACTGCCCTAGTCCATTGAACCATTATACAGGATTTAGCCATGAGAACCATTCCTCTACCTTTTCCTCAGTCTCATACAACAAAGTATTATGGTCCTTCCGAAATTTGCATTTCAGTTGTAGGATTTTATCCTTTCTCCAGTCATTTACCTCTTTACGGTCATTAGTATTATTGGTGATGTACGTGCAACATTTGACACCAAATTGGGTGGCCAAAGTCACACAATATCCACCAGTAATAGCTGTCAGGTAGTTTTTACACTAGTCTATGTTGCACCAATTCGTTTTTATAAGCCTGTAGCTCCTTACCCGTATACCTGAAAGTGTCATCATACATCTCGGTGATGTTGTCTATTAATTTAGCCATGTCTTGGATATATCTAAAATTTAAAGTTCCCCGAGTGATCCTGGAGGGATCTAATGCTACCAAAACTTGGAAGCCAGTTGTTTCACTAATCAACTGTGTGGTTATATGTTCTTCACCAGGGATCATATTTCTTTTGTCACAATGTTCATACTGCATGTGTATGTATGGGGGTGGTGTGGTTTTATGGATACCAATCATTTCATCATGTGTAAGGGTCATTACCTCTGGGAACAATTTACCTATAAAACATAAACCCTTGGAACTCAGAGATAACCAAGAATAAGCCCTTCTTCCACAAACATAGTATACATTATCTGGGAGAACATAAGGTATATTATGATCTTGCACAATATCACATAAAGTTTTAACAAAACTACCTATGCCTTTTGCCCTCATCTGCTCAAGACACTATGAATACCACTAAATTGCTAGAGAGAAATAATCGCTGTCCAGACAATAATTGTGGTTCCAGTTATATAATAAAAGAACCTGCGCTGAAATCTTGTAGGAATCAAGATATTGTATCTACTTCTAATGGTCAATGATCCAAATAACTCCACAAATCACAATGAATGGTATAGCATTGATGCTAATAAATGCTGAAAATGGACAAAACTGTATAATGGTCAATGACCCAATTAACTCCACACATCACAATGAATGGTATAACATTGATGCTATTAATGCTGAAAATAGACAAAAACTGTATAGACTTGATTGATAGTAAAAATAGACTCATTTAATAATGCATGTCATGACATGCCATAAATATTGCACAATGATGCACATTTGAGTTACAATCCATTTGGATATCAGACAATAATATATAAAAAATGGAGGGTGAGATTCACAAATGTACTGATGAAAGAAATCTCGGTCCAAATGGCCTGGTGCTGATAACCATTAATAGTCCTCAGAATGGTGAAATCCAGAATAATGTCCAGCTAAATGTTATATTATAATTACCAACTGTGTTGAGACATGTGTCCTGACGAGTAGGTAGTGAGCCCACAGATGGTGAGGAGCTGAAACAACATGGTTGGAAGACAATAGGAGCTGGTCCGGAATCCGCAATCCGTGAAAAGAGGTTCTTAGTCAGTTAAGGCCACATCCAATAGGGAGCTAGATGCATTTCGCTGCGGTAATCCCACAGCTTCCTCAATAGCATATTCTCTTTGGTGGAAGTCACAGGTTTAAATACCCTCTCTTGAATAGCCAGGGAAGTCCAGGGAGCCAGTTGAGTGTTGTGTGTAGTTGCACTCTCTCCTGCTACGCACACACTTGGCTTAACCTTGAATGATATAAATATATATGCATTTGTGCGCATCGGCTTGCTTCCAATGCAGAGTAGCGTCTGATTTTACTCTTTATCAGCCCATAAATGACTAGATCATCAGATAATAATTACAAATGATCATAACCAATTATTTGACTTCGACAACACGTTTCAGCCTGAATAACATTTTTACAATAACCCATATGAACTTTTCCAATAGATACCACATTTAGTTTGTTCCTAAGTCCTCCTCTCTGGGGATCATCACTACTGGTGTGGCGAGCCATTGTTTGATCCAATAAGTCTGCTTCCCAATTCTCCAGTCTTTCTATGTATGATATGTTTAGACACAGCAAAGATCAATCTATGGAGTATTGACGGAGCTTTAAACTAGGGGACCTGGTGATGTTATACTTCCCATCTATGGGCCTCCCTCCCCGTAATTCAAGGACCTCAGAGAAATTTAATGGGTATGGTACTAATCCTACATTATGTTGTCCCTGAGGCACATAAGTGCACACCCAACATTCAGTCTTGTTTAAGACTTTACCCACTAAGGAATGGTAATCCTCTAAAGGATGCCCACCCAAATACAGATTACTCTTGGACTGGCATTGTTGGATGCATTTCTCAACAACTGGGGATCCACAGTACTCACAGATACAATATTCCTCAGACAATAGCCCCTCACACTATCTCCGAGTTCCATGGCTAACAGATCTCTTAACAATCCCTGAACTGAGTTTGACCATAGGTTACCCTGATCATTCTATCGCTCTCTCCTCCGACTTCACTCTATCGACATCACTATCGGCCTCCCTCTCCATCATCTGTCCTCCATCACAGAAATAGGAAATTCTGAAACAAATAAGAATGAGAAGAACCCTGGAACAAGAAAAAGAAACAGATCGCCACTCCATTGCTGAAATAGTAGTCTGTACACGTCTCTGGCTCAGGTGTTTTCACTGCAGTCTCTAGTTCTCCCAGAACAGGTTCGCAATCGACAATTCTGCGTTGTCCGTCTTGACTTCGCCTTGTACCTCCTTTGGATGGTTGACTTCAAAGATGTGGTACTCATCATCAACACCTGGTAAGGACCTTCCCACCGGTCTGTTAAACAACCTGAGCATAAGAAATTTCAGATCATAACATATTCTCCAGGTTTAACATCATGACAGTTTGTTTCTGGCATACCAGGTAACAACATTTTCAGTTTCTGTTGCTGTTGTTTAAATTTTCTACTAATTTTTATAAGATATCACACAGTAACCTCATTATTACACTTCAAATCAACCTGTGGACTTATAATCAAATGAGGTTGCCTTCCAAACAATATCTCAAAGGGGGACAGATTAAGAGGAGGTCTGGGAGTGGTTCTGATGCTATGGAGGACTAGCAGTAAGGCTTCTGGCCATCCTAATCCAGTTTCAACCATGATCTTACTCAGTTTATTCTTAACAGTACTATTTACCCTCTCCACCTTCGCACTGCCTTGTGGTTGGTAGGGGGTGTGAAGTCTACTATTGATTCCTATAAGTTTACACATGTTCTGGAAAACATAACCTGTGAAATGAGTACCCCTATCACTTTCTATGATTCTAGGGATACCGTATCTGCATACAAACTCCTGAAAAATCTTCTTGGCAGTAAAAACAGCAGTATTAGTGGCAGCTGGATATGCCTCTACCCAATTAGAAAATACATCATTACAAATTAATACATACTTGAGATTCCTGCAAGGTGGTAATTGGATTAAGTCAATTTGTATTACCTGAAAAGGTCCATCTGTCAGAGGGATATGGGATTGCTCGGTTGGTATTTTCTTCCTGACATTTTTACTCAAACAAGTCAGACAGGACATTGCTCTCCTTCCAGCTTGAGAAGAAAAGCCTGGTGCACACCAATATGCTCTGACCAACTTGAACATACCTTCTTTTCCCAGGTGAGTCAGACCATGAGCTGCCTCAGCCAGGCTTGGGTAGTATGCCCTAGGAGCAACAGGCCTACCTTGTCCATCTCTCCAGAGTTCAGAGGACTACTGACCACATCCCTTTGATCTCCAGACCACCTTTTCCTGTAGGGAACACAAATCTTGCATTTCAATTAATTTCTGTGTGTCTATTGTCTGGAAGACCATCACTTTGTTAGTTGGTATCTTTACATTTGACCATGCTGCCCATTTGGCAGCTTCATCTGCTCTGTTATTGTCCATCGACACCGGGTCTTCTTCGCATGTGTGGGCTTTGCATTTGATGACAGCTACTGCCTTTGGTAACTGAATTGCTGTCAGAAGTCCTCTTATGTGTTGTGAATGTGCCACTGGTGTGCCTGCTGCTGTGATAAAGTTCCTAAGATGCCAAAGAGCTCCAAAATCATGTACTACCTCGAAGCCGTACCTAGAGTCAGTGTATATATTAGCTGATTTACCTTCTGCCAACTCACACGCTTTCCTTAATGCCACTAGTTCAGCCACCTGGGCTGAGTGAGGTGGACCAAGGGGTTCAGCCTCTATGACATCCTCGTCATCTACAACAGCATAACCTGTGCATAATTCTCCTGTGTCTGTCTATGATAACTCCCATCCGTGTAAAATGTCAAATCTACTCTTCTAATGGTGTGTCACATATGTAAGGTCTTGCAGTAAAGGTCTTATTCAAATATTCCATACAATCATGTGTGTCAGTATACCTGCAAAACTCACCTCCAACCAGAAACTCACCTCCTTCCACCTTTGAGCACCTCGAGGCACATATGGTAAATACGTTGCTGGATTTAACATATTGCACTGTTTAATGGTAATATTTGCAGGTACCATCAGTTCCCATTTCGTGAACCTTGCTAAAGAGACATGTCTGGTTTGGGCAGAATTCAACAAAGCAGACACTGAATGCGGTGTATAGACAGTTGTATCATGCCCTAATACTACGTCCTCACTCTTATTTACCAGAAGAGCAATTGCAGCTACACTTCTTAAACATGTCGTTAGTGATCTTGCCACAGTGTTCCTTTCTGCACTGTAGTATGCTACAGGTCTGCTAGCTTCACCATGTTTCTGTGTGAAGACACCTGATGCGCAGCCATCAGCTTCCGTACAATATAACTCAAAGGGTTTTTCATAATCTGGTATTCCCAAGGCAGGTGCTCTTGTCAGACTATCCTTAAGGTTAAGGAAAGCCTGCTCTGTTTCTTCAGTGTGTGTGACACATCGGGTTTTGAGGATTAAACTAAGTCCTGCAATGGTAAGTCCAAAATAGAAAAACCTGGGATCCATGTCCTGCAGTATCCACACATGCCCAAGAAGGTATGGATTTGCTGTTGGTTTTGTGGCAGTGTCTTGGTCTGTATGGCCTGAATTCTGTCAATTGTCAAGTGTCTTAACCCCTGGGTTAGACAGTGTCCCAAGTATTTGACCTTATTCTGGCATGGCTGTAATTTGTCCTTTGCAACCTTGTACCCTGTTTGTGAAAGATGAAGCAACAACAGTTTAGTATCATTTAAACATGACATAAATGAATCAGAGCACAACAACAAATCATCTACATATTGAATGAGGACAGACCCATTGCTTGGTTGAAAAGATTGCAAACAGTCATGCCTGGGAGAAAATATTAGGGCTAACTATGAAACCCTGGGGCAATCGTGTCCATGTATATTGTACCCCTCTGTAGGAAAATGCAAATATATACTGACAGTCAGGGTGAAGAGGGACAGAGAAGAAAGCAGAAACTACAGGTATGACCTGACCCCTAGCACTGACTATCATCCTCCAGCAGAGCGTTCACTGTCACTATGTGAGCAGGTAACTGTTGGAAATTTCCTGAATCTTGCGAGTGCCCTCTCTGAGTGTATCTATGTCCCTTCTTAGGTGGCCCCTGATTTCTCAATTTGCAATCCCTTCTTATGTGTCCCTCTTTGTTACAATTAAAACACCTTACTGTATAACTTCGTTGTTGGTATGTGTTGTAATTATGTGACTGTGTAGGTAATCCCTCTAAAGCCAGAATGCTCACTGCCATTAACTTCTCACTCTGTGCCTCTTTCTTTTTTCAAATGTTCTTATGTTCTATGGCAGATTCCCTAAGTGCATCTACAGTAATTCCTCTCCAGTTAGGTAGAGAGGTTTGCACCCTGGTCTTTAGATTATCTTTGAGACCATCCATTAGTACCATAACAGCTACCTCCCTGTGGTGTACATCATGTTTTATATCTGCTATCCCTGTGTACTGGGTTATCATTAGAAGCACTCTGGTGAAATAATCTGCTGCAGGTTCACTATCTTTTTGTTTAATAGTGAAGATTTTGCTCCAGTTCACTACCACTGAAAAATATATGGCCAACTGCGCGATTATTCGCTTTATATTTACCTGATTATCCTCATCCGTTAAGGATCCATCTTCCTCCAATATACAATCTGCAATAAACTTTTGTACATCAGTATTGGAAGGAAGACAGGCCCTAAACACCACTCGCCAATCTTTATTAGTTGGCTCATGAGCATTACCTAAATCTTTAACAAATTTCTGGCATTTGGCTAATTCTTCCCTGGGGTCTGGGAAGTCTTACATAATTCTGCTCTCATCCATGGACAATGCATTGCTACATTCCTGATGGGAACTATACCATCTTTGTCCGGTTTCCCATTGGGAACTGCTATTGTACGGACAGGATGTATACGTACCACATCACTATGTTCAGGATTAATTACTGGACTTATTGTTTTGGTACTATGAATGTTACCTCTTCTACCACGGTCTCCACTACTCTCACCAATTTAAGCTGCTGCCCCTGCTGATTGGATCGCTCCCTTTCCTTGTTTCTGTGGAACATCTAGCATATGAACAGCATGTGCAATGGCTGAAATTATCTTCATCATCTTCTACAACAACATTTTCTTTAAGGTGACTTAAAACAGGGAATAAGTTACTTGTTACGATTTTTTTTTATTTTTGGTATCGGCTGTACTTTCACCTGCGGCCGCATAGGGCAGTGGAGGTGCGCATGCGCTCTCTTCTTTATGCACGGTAACACTACCTTGCCGCGTGGGTACTGTGGAAGTATAGAATTAATTTTGTATCCTAAAAGTCTTTTCAAGTATGCCACGTATTCATTGTAAGTAAATGCATAGGGCAGGAAAGAGTTAATTCCGTGTGCAGACTCAGTCATATATTCAATGAAAAGCATATGTACATATATGGTAAGGTATGCGATTCCAAATCTTTACCCAGCCCTGTGGTTTTTTCTAAATGTAATCGAAAACAGATGTGTACTTCAGAAACTATAAATGTATGTGCTTTGCCGCCATTAAACCAGAGATTGATTTCACATTACACAAGACAGTCGTGTTCTTGGATCTCTCTCTCCTGTGTATACACAGCATTGTGCTGTAGCAAACAAAAGCAACAAGGGTCTCTGAGCTCATTGTATTTATAGCCATAGCTTAAATACAGAACTGACAGTACGCTACCTGGCAGCATGCTGCTTTGCGCCACGTGTGTAGACTACTTTGCGGCGCTCTACTTTGTGGCACGCTATTTTGCCACTTGTTCCCCTCGTGCAGCCACAGCTTTAAACAGTAATTGTACTTTACTCTTTTCTTCAACGATTTGACTAAACATATGTTATCTCTAATGTTACTTAATACCTCCGTATCAAAACTGCCAACCTTGGGAAATGGTTTCATACATCCTGTGGTCATCTTGACCCATATATCGCAGTACACTGTAGTGTACGCGCCATACTTCATATTCATTATATACCTTGCCGATCCAATTGGCACATCCTAGAGCAGCTCTTCCTCGACCATCCCTAGTGACTGCTTAACACCCGTCTGGGACAACGCTTTCGCTACTTTTACTAGGGATTTCAACGGTGGACAAATTCACAAGCTGCATCCACTCACTTCCTCCCACTGTGGAAAACCCGATCGCTTAGGCGTGATTGTCAGCTTACACAATGAGGAGCAGAATATAGCCTATGCAATTATCTGCTTTCCGGGCAAATTCACAAGCTTTGTCTCTCAGCTTCCTACTTTGAGTACCGTGTCTGCCTGGTAGAATTTAAGTATTTCATTAACACTTAACCTTGCCAGCGATTTACTCCCACACAACCCTAAGTCACAATCACAGTTTTATATGCAACTATGTGGTGTGTACACAACCGTGCAGTCCAATCACATTGCCTATAGATACTAACTACCAATAAGCTTTGCGATTACTATTGAGTGTGTATGCTGAAAACCCCTTAGTTTTGGCCGAAAACAGAAATCCCTGTTTTCGCTGCCAGTATACCTGCTCGGTAGTAGTTGTGCCTCATCAGACACCTACCGGGTCTCCCTGTCTCGTTCCAACAGTGCCAAAAAACCTTTTCTTTTCACATCACAAGCACACATTCACATTCATATCCCACCTTGTTTTCTGCGCAGAAAAATTGCTTTCCCAAGTGACAATAACTATTCAGAGGTTTTAACAAATAATCACGCTATAAATACAACAAGACTATCTATCAAAACGATTGTTTAAACATGTGGCAGCAAAACAGGGAAGACGCATACGCTATGTGCGAATCGCCTATTGCAGCGCAAAAATGACAATAAAAGAATGGACTTTTCTCTCTTGTCCCTAGGTCCTAATCAGCGCTTAAATTACACAAAAACAAATTTTCGGTTTCACAACATAAAGTCCTAAACAGGCTTTGAACAGATTGGTTCTTACCAGTATATGACGCATCCACCCTTTGTTGAGGAAACTAAATCCGTAAGCTTTACATAATTTCCGGTAGCGTGATATCAGTCATGAGCCCCATCTATGAATGCCGTTTTTTTTGTCGCTATTTAGCGCTGCAAGTCACTTAAGAAAGAATTGCTTTACAGTCCAATCGTGTGGTTCCAAAGCACAAAAAGTTATTTATGTAAAAAAATGCTAACACGATGTAAGGGTTAACAATTAGAGTAAAAAGCAATAAAATAGTACAGCCAATACATACGCGTGCGCACTAGTCCCAGTATACAGTCATCAGTCCTGAAGTCTGCGGTCGCAAAGGAGATGTGTGTACACTGTGGTCAGGACACAAGCCTATATACCTTACAGGCTTCAGAGTTAACAAAGGGACAAATTGACAGGTTTTCATTGGTTCTTGCTTCTGGTCAATCTGGTCATTGGTCAGTTCATACGGTGTCATCAGGGGTATGGCTCAGTCTTCCAATGGTCACATTGTGTAGCTTCTTGCCGAAGAACTGGCTAATACTGGCTACAACACTGCATACAAGTAATAGCATTCTACTCAATAACTCCCTATCATCCATAACTAGCAGACGCATGATGCGACTTCTTTGCCGATAGAAACGGATGTCTGCAAATAAACAGGGATTTAGTATGATACCAAACATGACATGTCCACTGAATTCTGAACCTTAGATCTCTTTTAAGTACATATTACATCATAATTATTAGCTAACAAATACCTTTAATAACTCTGATTATTATCTATAATGTGTGGGAACCATTTTATATGTATGCATTCGCATATGTGCGTCTGTGTATTGAAATAGCAAATGTGCATCTATGTGTATGTACGTGAATATATACAGATGAGCATCGATGTGTAAGTATGTGAATACGCATGTGAGCGTCTGTGTGTATATATGTATATATGTGTGTTATGTGCGTCAGTGTATGTGTGTTGTGAATTCGCATTTCTGAGCATTGGATAGCACTGATGCAAAGTAGCATCCTAGTAACACGTCATCAGACTAAAGATGACTATATCATCAGATAATAATTGCAAAGTGATCAAATCCAAATATTTGACTTTGACAGATCTTACTCAGAAATTGCAACTGTCGTCGCACGCAGTGAGTACTCAAGCTGCGTATGCCGTCACAGTGGCTAATTTATGCACACCCAGGATATGGCATTCAAACGGACAGGCACGCCTGCATTTCTACAACCACTCCCTCATCACCATCCCCAAACCCTTAGGTCCCGTCCATCGATCTGCTTTGTATCTGCGTAAGTGATTACAGTGCGATTGCAATGCTCCGGTGCACGCGCAGTATGCACCATTGGCCGATCTGCATACACTGTTACAGTTGTGATCCATGGTGAAACAGGCCCTATGTGCTTAACCTGGGCCAGACTCAATTTTTTTGAATTTTTGTTTAAGTCTCTTCATAAGAATCGAATTGGACGTCTCTTAGTGTTGGGTAATTTCAACACTGTCCTTGACCAGACTCTCGACAGGTCAAGTCATTGTACTTACTGCCTACCCAGTGGCGTATTTATAATGGGTGCAGGGTGTGCAGGGCACATGGGCCCCTGGGTCTAGGGGGGCCCGATCGGTACACCCTGCACACATATTATACTTAACTGTACTGAGTACCACGTCAGCGCAGGTGTCTGCGCTGTAAAAATGGCTGGAAAATGGCCGCTGTGGCCATTTTCCCGGTGACCTGTGCCTACACTATAGACTCTGGGCATACTCTACTGCCCAAAGTCTATTACTGCGGCGCTGGCCGCACACCGCTCAGTGCACTGCCGGCTGCCAGACAGAGAGGAGGGGGCCAGTGATGGAGACTGCACATGGGCCCCCTCCTCTCTAGAAGCACCCCAGTGACTACCCATTCACATTGGAAAGAGTTTAAACAAGCGCTTAAAGGAAACAGAGCTTTTTCATTCCTGGCTCTCATTTAACCCTACTGCTAAGGACTACACTTTCAGTTCTAATCACCATGGAATGTTCTCTAGGATAGACATGTTGCTTTGCTGTCCTATAATCTTGCAAAACCTAATAGGAGCAGTGCTCAGTCACTCACATGAGCATCACTGAGGAGATAACACCCACTGTGCCCATTCTGTGACATCAGCATCACTGAGGAGATAACACCCACTGTGCCCATAATGTGACATCAGCAACACTAAGGAGAAAACATCCACTGTGCTCATAATGTGACATCAGCATCACTAAGGGGATGACATCCACTGTGCTCAGTCAGTGACCAGCATCACTGAGGAGATAACACCCACTGTGCTTAGTCAGTGACATCAGCATCACTGAGGAGTTAACATCCACTGTGCTCAGTCAGTCATATCAGCATCACTGAGGAGATAACCAAGACTGTGCTCATTCTGTGACATCAGCATCACTAAGGAGATAACCCCCACTGTGCTCAGTCAGTCACATCAGCATCACTGAGGAGATAACCCCCACTGTGCTCAGACAGTGACATCAGCGTCACTGAGGAGATAACATCCACTGTGCTCAGTCAGTCAAATCAGCATCAGTGAGGAGATAACACCCACTGTGCTCATTCTGTTACATCAGCATCACTAAGGAGACAACTCCCACTGTGCTCAGTCAGTCACATTAGCATCACTAAGAAGATAACATCCACTGTGCTCATTCTTTGCCATCAGCAACACTAAGGAGAAAACATCCACTGTGCTCATTCTGTGACATCAGCATCACTGAGGAGATAACACCCACTGTGCTCATTCTGTGACATCAGCATCACTAAAGAGATAACATCCGCTGTGCTCAGTCAGTGACATCAGCATCACTGAGGTCATAACACTCACTGTGCACAGTCAGTCACATCAGCATCACTGAGGAGATAACATCCACTGTTCTCAGTCTGTGACATCAGCATCACTGAGGAGATAACACCCACTGTGATCAGCCAGTCACATCAGCATCACTGAGGAAATTACATGCACAGTGCTCTGTCTGTGACATCAGCATCACTAAGGACATAACATCCCCTGTGCTCATTCTGTGACATCAGCATCACTAAGGAGATGACATCCATTGTGCACAGTCTGTGACATCAGCATCACTGAGGATATAGCCCCCATTGTGCACAGTCTGTGACATCAGCATCACTGAGAAAATGACACCCACTGTGCTCTGTCTGTGACATCAGCAACACTGAGGAGATAATGCCCACTGTGCTCATTCTGTGACATCAGCATTACTGAGGAGATATTACCCACTGTGCTCATTCTGTGACATCAGCATCTTTAAGGAGATAGTATCCGCTGTGCTAAGTCAGTGACATCACCATCACTGAGGAGATAACACCCACTGTGATCAGTCAGTCACATCAGCATCACTGAGGAGATAACACCCACTGTGCTTAGTCAGTGACATCAGCATCACTGAGGAGTTAACATCCACTGTGCACAGTCAGTCATATCAGCATCACTGAGGAGATAACCAAGACTGTGCTCATTCTGTTACATCAGCATCACTGAGGAGATAACAAACACTGTGCTCATTCTGTGACATCAGCATCACTAACGAGATAACCCCCACTGTGCTCAGTCAGTCACATCAGCATCACTGAGGAGAAAACACCCACTGTGCTCAGTCAGTGACATCAGCATCACTGAGGAGATAACATCCACTGTGATCAGTCAGTCACATCAGCATCACTGAGGAAATTACATGCACAGTGCTCTGTCTGTGACATCAGCATCACTAAAGGACATAACATCCCCTGTGCTCATTCTGTGACATCAGCATCACAAAGGAGATGACATCCATTGTGCACAGTCTGTGACCTCAGCATCACTGAGGACATAACATCCACTGTGCTCAGTCTGTGACATCAGCATCACTGAGGATATAGCACCCATTGTGCTCAGTCTGTGACATCAGCATCACTGAGAAAATGACACCCACTGTGCTCTGTCTGTGACACAAGCATCACTGAGGCATACATGCCTACCCTCCCGGTTTTCGCGGGAGGCTCCTGATTTTTCGGGTAACCCCCCGCACCCCCGGAAGGGTAGGCATTTCTCCCGCATTCTGCCCACTTCCTAGTGAAGTGGGCAGAATTAGGAGAATACCCGCGGCAATCGCGGGTCTCCGTGAAGGGATCGGGGCTTAAGCTGTGATTCTGCATGAATCACAGAATTTGGCCCCACCCCCTATGTAAATTGTGCCCAATCGCGGCAATTTTACCACGAGGGGGCAGGGCTTAATTATGCAAATCATCAAGTCCCGCCCACGTCGGCCCCCTGCTGCATCTCTTACCCGGGCTTCTCCCGGGAAGAAAAAGTTAAAGGTAGGCAACCCTGCACTGAGGAGATAATACCCACTGTGCTCATTCTGTGACATCAGCATTACTGAGGAGATATTACCCACTGTGCTCATTCTGTGACATCAGCATCACTGAGGAGATAACATTCACTGTGACATCAGCATCACTGAGGAGACATTGGGACTCATTCAGAGGCGGTCGGAGGATGCAAGCGGTCGTTCAGAAACAGGGCAGCCGCTTGCATCCTGAACGGCCGCCTCCATGTCGGTCGTTAGGCTGTGGGTTAACACCCACAGCTCTAACGAACGCTAAGGGATATGGTCGCGATGGTCAAGACCATCGTGACCATCGGGGCTTACGACGAGACCCTAGGGTAAGGTCTCATCAACCTTAAGCCCCAGGGAGCTCCCCACTGACATCATCATCCCACTGACATCCCGTTCTGGCGGGAACGCCTCCGTTTGGGCAAGCACGCCCCCTGCCCACCCAGCAAATGGAGCGAGCTGTCAATCAACATAGACAGCTCGCTCCGTCTGCTTCGAGCCCGCTAACGATGGATCACCCGTCGTTAGTGGGGGCTCGCACATGCGCACGATGGAGCCAACTCTGTTGCGCGCATGCCCTGTGGACCAACATCGAGTCGGTTGCGAGCGCTCAGCGCTCGCGACCGACTCTGAATAAGGTCTATTATACACTGTGCTCACTCTGTGACATCAGCATCACTGAGGAGAAAACACCCACTGTGCTCAGTCAGTCACATCAGTATCACTGAGGAGATAACATCCACTGTACTTAGTTAGTCATATCAGCATCACTGAGGAGATAACCCAGACTGTGCTCATTCTGTTACACCAGCATCACTGAGGAGATAACATCCATTGTGCTCATTCTGTGGCATCAGCATCACTGAGGAGATAACACCCACTGTGCTCAGTTAGTCACATCATCATCACTGAGGAGATAACATCCACTGTGCTCATTCTTTGACATCCGCATCACTGAGGAGATAACCCCCAGTGTGCTCAGTCTGCGACATCAGCATCTCTGAGGAGATAACACCCACTGTGCTCATTCTGTGACATCAGCATCTCTAAGGAGATAACATACACTGTTCTCAGTCTGTGACATCAGCATCACTGAGGAGATAACACCTACTATGCTCAGTCAGTCACATTAGCATCACTAAGGAGATAACATCCACTGTGCTCATTCTTTGATATCAGCATCACTAAGGAGATAACATCCACTGTGCTCATTCTTTGACATCCGCATCACTGAGGAGATAACCCCCAGTGTGCTCAGTCTGCGACATCAGCATCTCTGAGGAGATAACACCCACTGTGCTCATTCTGTGACATCAGCATCTCTAAGGAGATAATATCCACTGTGCTCAGTCAGTGACATCAGCATCACTGAGGAGATAACACCCACTGTGCTCAGTCAGTCAAATCAGCATCACTGAGGAGATAACATCCATTGTTCTCAGTCTGTGTCATCAGCATCACTGAGGAGATAACACCCACTGTGATCAGTCAGTCACATCAGCATCACTGAGGAAATTACATGCACAGTGCTCTGTCTGTGACATCAGCATCACTGAGGAGATAACACCCACTGTGTTCAGTCTGTGACATCAGTATCACTGAGGAGATAACATCCACTGTACTTAGTTAGTCATATCAGCATCACTGAGGAGATAACCCAGACTGTGCTCATTCTGTTACACCAGCATCACTGAGGAGATAACATCCATTGTGCTCATTCTGTGGCATCAGCATCACTGAGGAGATAACACCCACTGTGCTCAGTTAGTCACATCATCATCACTGAGGAGATAACACCCACTGTGCTCAGTCAGTGACATCAGTATCACTGAGGAGATAACATCCACTGTGCTCATTCTTTGACATCACCATAACTGTGGAGATATCACCCACTGTGCTCATTCTGTGACATCAGCATCACTGAGGATATAACACCCACTGTGCTCATTCTGTGACATCAGCATCACTGAGAACATAAAACCCACTGTGCTCAGTCAGTCACATCAGCATCACTGAGGAGATAACATCCACTGTTCTCAGTCTGTGACTTCAGCATCACTGAGGAGATAACACCCCCATGTGCTCAGTCAGTGACATCAGTATCACTGAGGAGATAACATCCACTGTGCTCATTCTGTGACATCAGCATCACTGAGGAGATAACACCCACTATGCTCAGTCTGCGACATCAGCATCTCTGAGGAGATAACAACCACTGTGCTCATTCTGTGACATCAGCATCTTTAAGGAGATAGTATCCGGTGTGCTAAGTCAGTGACATCACCATCACTGAGGAGATAACACCCACTGTGCTCAGTCAGTCACATCAGCATCACTGAGGAGATAACATCAACTGTTCTCAGTCTGTTTCGTCAGCATCACTGAGGAGATAACACCCACTGTGATCAGTCAGTCACATCAGCATCACTGAGGAAATTACATGCACAGTGCTCTGTCTGTGACATCAGCATCACTAAGTACATAACATCCACTGTGCTCATTCTGTGACATCAGCATCACAAAGGAGATGACATCCATTGTGCTCAATCTGCGACTTCAGAATCACTGAGGAGATAACATCCACTGTGCTCAGTCTGTGACATCAGCATCACTGAGAAGATAACACCCACTGTGCACAGTCAGTCATATCAGCATCACTGAGGAGATAACCAAGACTGTGCCCATTCTGTTACATCAGCATCACTGAGGAGATAACATCCACTGTGCTCATTCTGTGACATCAGCATCACTAACGAGATAACCCCCACTGTGCTCAGTCAGTCACATCAGCATCACTGAGGAGAAAACACCCACTGTGCTCAGTCAGTGACATCAGCATCACTGAGGAGATAACATCCACTGTGCTCAGTCCGTCAAATCAGCATCACTGAGGAGATAACATCCACTGTTCTCAGTCTGTGACATTAGCATCACTGAGGAGATAACACCCACTGTGATCAGTCAGTCACATCAGCATCACTGAGGAAATCACATGCACAGTGCTCTGTCTGTGACATCAGCATCACTAAGTACATAACATCCACTGTGCTCATTCTGTGACATCAGCATCACAAAGGAGATGACATCCATTGTGCTCAATCTGCGACTTCAGAAACACTGAGGAGATAACATCCACTGTGCTCAGTCTGTGACATCAGCATCACTGAGGAGATAACCCCCACTGTGCACAGTCAGTCATATCAGCATCACTGAGGAGATAACCAAGACTGTGCCCATTCTGTTACATCAGCATCACTGAGGAGATAACATCCACTGTGCTCATTCTGTGACATCAGCATCACTAACGAAATAACCCCCACTGTGCTCAGTCAGTCACATCAGCATCACTGAGGAGAAAACACCCACTGTGCTCAGTCAGTGACATCAGCATCACTGAGGAGATAACATCCACTGTGCTCAGTCAGTCAAATCAGCATCACTGAGGAGATAACATCCACTGTTCTCAGTCTGTGACATCTGCATCACTGAGGAGATAACACCCACTGTGATCAGTCAGTCACATCAGCATCACTGAGGAAATTACATGCACAGTGCTCTGTCTGTGACATCAGCATCACTAAAGGACATAACATCCCCAGTGCTCATTTTGTGACATCAGCATCACAAAGGAGATGACATCCATTGTGCACAGTCTGTGACCTCAGCATCACTGAGGAGATAACATCCACTGTGCTCAGTCTGTGACATCAGCATCACTGAGGATATAGCACCCATTGTGCTCAGTCTGTGACATCAGCATCACTGAGAAAATGAAACCCACTGTGCTCTGTCTGTGACACAAGCATCACTGAGGCATACATGCCTACCCTCACGGTTTTCGCGGGAGGCTCCCAATTTTTCGGGTAACCCCCCGCACCCCGGAAGGGTAGGCATTTCTCCCGCATTCTGCCCACTTCCTAGTGAAGTGGGCAGAATTAGGAGAATACCAGTGGTAATCGCGGGTCTCCGTGAAGGGGGCGGGGCTTAAGCTGTGAATCTGCATGAATCACAGTATTTGGCCCCGCCCCTTATGTAAATTGTGCCCAATCGCGGCAATTTTACCGCGAAGGGGCAGGGCTTAATTATGCAAATCGTCAAGCCCCGCCCCCGTCGGCCCCCTGCTGCATCTCTTACCCGGGCTTCTCCCGGGAAGAGAAAGTTAAAGGTAGGCAACCCTGCACTGAGGAGATAATACCCACTGTGCTCATTCTGTGACATCAGCATTACTGAGGAGATATTACCCACTGTGCTCATTCTGTGACATCAGCATCACTGAGGAGATAACATTCACTGTGACATCAGCATCACTGAGGAGATATTGGGCCTCATTCAGAGGCCGTCGGAGGATGCAAGCGGTCGTTCAGAAACAGGGCAGCCGCTTGCATCTTGAACGGCCGCCTCCATGTCGGTCGTTAGGCTGTGGGTTAACACCCACAGCTCTAACGAACGCTAAGGGATATGGTCGCGATGGTCAAGACCATCGCGACCATCGGGGCTTACGACGAGACCCTAGGGTAAGGTCTCATCAACCTTAAGCCCCAGGGAGCTCCCCACTGACATCATCATCCCACTGACATCCCGTTCTGGCGGGAACGCCTCCGTTTGGGCAAGCACGCCCCCTGCCCACCCAGCAAATGGAGCGAGCTGTCAATCAACATAGACAGCTCGCTGCGTCTGCTTCGAGCCCGCAAACGATGGATCACCCGTCGTTAGTGGGGGCTCGCACATGCGCACGACGGAGCCAACTCCGTTGCGTTCATGCCCTGTGGACCAACATCGAGTCGGTTGCGAGCGCTCAGTGCTCGCGACCGACTCTGAATAAGGTCTATTATACACTATGCTCATTTTGTGACATCAGCATCACTGAGGAGAAAACACCCACTGTGCTCAATCAGTCAAATTAGCATCACTGAATAGATAACATGCACTGTGCTCATTCTGATACATCAGCTTAACTGAGGAGATAACACTCACTGTGCTCAGTCTGTGACATCAACATCACTAAGGAGATGACATCCATTGTGCTTAGTCTGTAACATCAGCATCACTGAGGAGATAACACCCACTGTGCTCAGTCAGTCACATCAGCATCACTGAGGAGATAACATCAACTGTTCTCAGTCTGTGTCATCAGCATCGCTGAGGAGATAACACCCACTGTGATCAGTCAGTCACATCAGCATCACTGAGGATATGTCATGCACAGTGCTCTATCTGTGACATCAGCATCACTAAGTACATAACTTCCACTCTGCTCATTCTGTGACATCAGCATCTCTAAGGAGATGACATCCATTATGCTCAATCTGTGACCTCAGAATCACTGAGGAGATAACATCCACTGTGATCAGTCTGTGACATCAGCTTCACTGAGGAGATAACACCCACTGTGTTCAGTCTGTGACATCAGCATCACTGAGGAGATAACACCCACTGTGCTCAGTCAGTCACATTGGCATAACTGAGGAGATAACATCCACTGTGGCAATTCTGTGACATCAGCATCACTGAGGAGATGACATCCACTGTGCTCAGTCAGTCACATCAGCCTCACTGAGGAGATAACCCCCACTGTGCTCTTTCTGTGACATCAGCATCACTAAAGAGTTTACAGCCACTGTGCACAGTCAGTGACATCAGCATCACTGAGGAGATAACACTACCTGTGTTCAGTCTGTGACATCAGTATCACTGAGGAGATAACATCCACTGTACTTAGTCAGTCATATCAGCATCACTGAGGAGATAACCCAGACTGTGCTCATTCTGTTACATCAGCATCACTGAGGAGATAACACCCACTGTGCTCAGTTAGTCACATCATCATCACTGAGGAGATAACACCCACTGTGCTCAGTCAGTGACATCAGCATCACTGAGGAGATAACACCCACTGTGCTCAGTCAGTCACATCAGCATCACTGAGGAGATAACATTCACTGTTCTCAGTCTGTGTCATAAGCATCACTGAGGAGATAACACCCACTGTGATCAGTCAGTCACATCAGCATCATTGAGGAAATTACATGCACAGTGCTCTGTCTGTGACATCAGCATCACTAAGTACATAACATCCACTCTGCACATTCTGTGACATCAGCATCACTGAGGAGATAACCCAGACTGTGCTCATTCTGTGGCATCAGCATCACTGAGGAGATAACACCCACTGTGCTCAGTTAGTCACATCATCATCACTGAGGAGATAACACCAACTGTGCTCTGTCAGTGACATCAGCATCACTGAGGAGATAACATCCACTGTGCTCATTCTTTGACATCACCATAACTGTGGAGATATCACCCACTGTGCTCATTCTGTGACATCAGCATCACTGAGGATATAACACCCACTGTGCTCATTCTGTGACATCAGCATCACTGAGAACATAAAACCCACTGTGCTCAGTCAGTCACATCAGCATCACTGAGGAGATAACATCCACAGTTCTCAGTCTGTGACTTCAGCATCACTGAGGAGTTAACACCCCCATGTGCTCAGTCAGTGACATCAGTATCACTGAGGAGATAACATCCACTGTGCTCATTCTGTGACATCAGCATCACTGAGGAGATAACACCCACTATGCTCAGTCTGCGACATCAGCATCTCTGAGGAGATAACAACCACTGTGCTCATTCTCTGACATCAGCATCTTTAAGGAGATAGTATCCGCTGTGCTAAGTCAGTGACATCACCATCACTGAGGAGATAACACCCACTGTGCTCAGTCAGTCACATCAGCATCACTGAGGAGATAACATCAACTGTTCTCAGTCTGTTTCGTCAGCATCACTGAGGAGATAACACCCACTGTGATCAGTCAGTCACTTCAGCATCACTGAGGAAATTACATGCACAGTGCTCTGTCTGTGACATCAGCATCACTAAGTACATAACATCCACTGTGCTCATTCTGTGACATCAGCATCACAAAGGAGATGACATCCAATGTGCTCAATCTGCGACTTCAGAATCACTGAGGAGATAACATCCACTGTGCTCAGTCTGTTACATTAGCATCACTGAGAAAATTACACCCACTGTGCTCTGTCTATGACATCAGCATCACTGAGGAGATAACACCCACTGTGATCAGTAAGTCACATTAGCATCACTGAGGAGATAACATCCAATGTGCTCATTCTGATACATCAGCTTAACTAAGGAGATAACACCCACTGTGCTCAGTCTGTGACATCAGCATCACTAAGGAGATGACATCCATTGTGCTTAGTCTGTAACATCAGCATCACTGAGGAGATAACACCCACTGTGCTCAGTCAGTCACATCAGCATCACTGAGGAGATAACATCAACTGTTCTCAGTCTGTGTCATCAGCATCACTGAGGAGATAACACCCACTGTGATCAGTCAGTCACATCAGCATCACTGAGGAAATGACATGCACAGTCCTCTGTCTGTGACATCAGCATCACTAAGTACATAACATCCACTCTGCTCATTCTGTGACATCAGCATCACTAAGGAGATGACATCCATTATGCTCAATCTGTGACCTCAGAATCACTGAGGAGATAACATCCACTGTGCTCAGTCTGTGACATCAGCATCACTGAGGAGATAACCCCCACTGTGCTCAGTCAGTCACATTAGCATAACTGAGGAGATAACATCCACTGTGGCAATTCTGTGACATCAGCATCACTGAGGAGATGACATCCACTGTGCTCAGTCAGTCACATCAGCCTCACAGAGGAGATAACCCCCACTGTGCTCATTCTGTGACATCAGCATCACTAAAGAGATTACAGCCACTGTGCTCAGTCAGTGACATCAGCATCACTGAGGAGATAACACCCACTGTGTTCAGTCTGTGACATCAGTATCACTGAGGAGATAACATCCACTGTACTTAGTCAGTCATATCAGCATCACTGAGGAGATAACCCAGACTGTGCTCATTCTGTTACATCAGCATCACTGAGGAGATAACACCCACTGTCCTCAGTTAGTCACATCATCATCACTGAGGAGATAACACCCACTGTGCTCAGTCAGTGACATCAGCATCACTGAGGAGATAACACCCACTGTGCTCAGTCAGTCACATCAGCATCACTGAGGTGATAACATTCACTGTTCTCAGTCTGTGTCATCAGCATCACTGAGGAGATAACACCCACTGTGATCAGTCAGTCACATCAGCATCATTGAGGAAATTACATGCACAGTGCTCTGTCTGTGACATCAGCATCACGAAGTACATAACATCCACTCTGCTCATTCTGTGACATCAGCATCACTAAGGAGATGACATCCATTATGCTCAATCTGTGACCTCAGAATCACTGTGGAGATAACATCCACAGTGCTCAGTCTGTGACATCAGCATCACTGAGGAGATAACCCAGACTGTGCTCATTCTGTGGCATCAGCATCACTGAGGAGATAACACCCACTGTGCTCAGTTAGTCACATCATCATCACTGAGGAGATAACACCAACTGTGCTCGGTCAGTGACATCAGCATCACTGAGGAGATAACATCCACTGTGCTCTTTCTTTGACATCACCATAACTGTGGAGATATCACCCACTGTGCTCATTCTGTGACTTCAGCATCACTGAGGATATAACACCCACTGTGCTCATTCTGTGACATCAGCATCACTGAGAACATAAAACCCACTGTGCTCAGTCAGTCACATCAGCATCACTGAGGTGATAACATTCACTGTTCTCAGTCTGTGTCATCAGCATCACTGAGGAGATAACACCCACTGTGCTCAGTCAGTCACATCAGCATCACTGAGGAGATAACATCCACAGTTCTCAGTCTGTGACTTCAGCATCACTGAGGAGTTAACACCCCCATGTGCTCAGTCAGTGACATCAGTATCACTGAGGAGATAACATCCACTGTGCTCATTCTGTGACATCAGCATCACTGAGGAGATAACACCCACTATGCTCAGTCTGCGACATCAGCATCTCTGAGGAGATAACAACCACTGTGCTCATTCTCTGACATCAGCATCTTTAAGGAGATAGTATCCGCTGTGCTAAGTCAGTGACATCACCATCACTGAGGAGATAACACCCACTGTGCTCAGTCAGTCACATCAGCATCACTGAGGAGATAACATCAACTGTTCTCAGTCTGTTTCGTCAGCATCACTGAGGAGATAACACCCACTGTGATCAGTCAGTCACTTCAGCATCACTGAGGAAATTACATGCACAGTGCTCTGTCTGTGACATCAGCATCACTAAGTACATAACATCCACTGTGCTCATTCTGTGACATCAGCATCACAAAGGAGATGACATCCAATGTGCTCAATCTGCGACTTCAGAATCACTGAGGAGATAACATCCACTGTGCTCAGTCTGTTACATTAGCATCACTGAGAAAATTACACCCACTGTGCTCTGTCTATGACATCAGCATCACTGAGGAGATAACACCCACTGTGATCAGTAAGTCACATTAGCATCACTGAGGAGATAACATCCAATGTGCTCATTCTGATACATCAGCTTAACTAAGGAGATAACACCCACTGTGCTCAGTCTGTGACATCAGCATCACTAAGGAGATGACATCCATTGTGCTTAGTCTGTAACATCAGCATCACTGAGGAGATAACACCCACTGTGCTCAGTTAGTCACATCATCATCACTGAGGAGATAACACCAACTGTGCTCAGTCATTGACATCAGCATCACTGAGGAGATAACATCCACTGTGCTCTTTCTTTGACATCACCATAACTGTGGAGATATCACCCACTGTGCTCATTCTGTGACTTCAGCATCACTGAGGATATAACACCCACTGTGCTCATTCTGTGACATCAGCATCACTGAGAACATAAAACCCACTGTGCTCAGTCAGTCACATCAGCATCACTGAGGTGATAACATTCACTGTTCTCAGTCTGTGTCATCAGCATCACTGAGGAGATAACACCCACTGTGCTCAGTCAGTCACATCAGCATCACTGAGGTGATAACATTCACTGTTCTCAGTCTGTGTCATCAGCATCACTGAGGAGATAACACCCACTGTGATCAGTCAGTCACATCAGCATCATTGAGGAAATTACATGCACAGTGCTCTGTCTGTGACATCAGCATCACGAAGTACATAACATCCACTCTGCTCATTCTGTGACATCAGCATCACTAAGGAGATGACATCCATTATGCTCAATCTGTGACCTCAGAATCACTGTGGAGATAACATCCACAGTGCTCAGTCTGTGACATCAGCATCACTGAGGAGATAACCCAGACTGTGCTCATTCTGTGGCATCAGCATCACTGAGGAGATAACACCCACTGTGCTCAGTTAGTCACATCATCATCACTGAGGAGATAACACCAACTGTGCTCAGTCAGTGACATCAGCATCACTGAGGAGATAACATCCACTGTGCTCTTTCTTTGACATCACCATAACTGTGGAGATATCACCCACTGTGCTCATTCTGTGACATCAGCATCACTGAGGATATAACACCCACTGTGCTCATTCTGTGACATCAGCATCACTGAGAACATAAAACCCACTGTGCTCAGTCAGTCACATCAGCATCACTGAGGAGATAACATCCACAGTTCTCAGTTTGTGACTTCAGCATCACTGAGGAGATAACATCCCCATGTGCTCAGTCAGTGACATCAGTATCACTGAGGAGATAACATCCACTGTGCTCATTCTGTGACATCAGCATCACTGAGGAGATAACACCCACTATGCTCAGTCTGCGACATCAGCATCTCTGAGGAGATAACAACCACTTTGCTCATTCTGTGACATCAGCATCTTTAAGGAGATAGTATCCGCTGTGCTAAGTCAGTGACATCACCATCACTGAGGAGATAACACCCACTGTGATCAGTCAGTCACATCAGCATCACAGAGGAAATTACATGCACAGTGCTCTGTCTGTGACATCAACATCACTAAGTACATAACATCCACTGTGCTCATTCTGTGACATCAGCATCACAAAGGAGATGACATCCATTGTGCTCAATCTGCGACTTCAGAATCACTGAGGAGATAACATCCACTGTGCTCAGTCTGTGACATCAGCATCACTGAGAAAATTACACCCACTGTGCTCTGTCTATGACATCGGCATCACTGAGGAGATAACACCCACTGTGATCAGTCAGTCACATTAGCATCACTGAGGAGATAACATCCAATGTGCTCATTCTGATACATCAGCTTCACTGAGGAGATAACACCCACTGTGCTCAGTCTGTGACATCAGCATCACTAAGGAGATGACATCCATTGTGCTTACTCTGTAACATCAGCATCACTGATGAGATAACATCCACTGTGCTTAGTCTGTGACATCAGCATCACTGAGGAGATAACACCCACTGTGCTCAGTCTGTGACATCAGCATCACTGAGGAAATTACACACACTGTGCTCTGTCTGTGACATCAGCATCACTGTGGAGATAACACCCACTGTGCTCTTTCTGTGACATCAGCATCACTGGGGAGATATTACCCACTGTGCTCATTCAGTGACATCAGCATCACTGAGGAGAAAACACCCACTATACTCAGTCAGTCACATTAGCATCACTGAGGAGATAACATGCACTGTGCTCATTCTGACACATCAGCTTCACTTAGGAGATCACACCCACTGTGCTCAGTCTGTGACATCAGCATCACTGAGGAAATGACCCCCACATTGCTCTGTCTGTGACATCAGCATCACTGAGGAGATAACATTCACTGCGCTCATTCTGTGACATCAGCATCACTGAGGAGATATTTCCCACTGTGCTCATTCTGTGACATCAGCATCACTGAGGAGAAAACACTCACTTTGCTTAGTCAGTCACATTAGCAACACTGAGGAAATTACATGCACTGTGCTCATTCTGACACATCGGCTTCACTGAGGAGATAACACCCACTGTGCACAGTCTGTGACATCAGCAATACTGAGGAAATGACACCAACAATGCTCTGTTTGTGACATCAGCTTCACTGAGGAGATAACATCCACTGTGCTCAGTCAGTGACATCATCATCACTAAGGAGATAACATCCACTGTGCTCTGTCTGTGACATCAGCATCATTGATGACATAATACCCACTGTGCTCATTCTGTGACATCAGCATTACTGAGGAGATATTAGCCACTTTGCTCATTCTGTGACATCACCATCATTGAGGAGATAACACCCTCTGTGCTCAGTCAGTCACATTAGCATCATTAAGGAGATGACATCCATTGTGCTTAGTCTGTGACATCAGCATCACAGAGATAACATCCACTGTGTTTATTCTGTGACATCAGCATCACTGAGGAGATGACACCCACTGTGCTCATTCTGACACATCAGCTTCACTGAGGAGATAACATTCACTGTGCTCAGTCAGTGACATCAGCATCACAAAGGAGATTACATCCACAGTGCTCAGTCAGTGACATCAGCATCGCTGAGGAGATAACACCCACTGTGCTCAGTCAGTGACATCAGCATCACTGAGGAGATAACATCCACTGTGCTTAGTCAGTCATAGCATCACTGAGGAGATAACCCAGACTGTGCTCATTCTGTTACTTCAGTATCACTGAGGAGATAACTCCCACTGTGCTCTGTCAGTCACATTAGCATCACTGAGGAGATAACACCCACTGTGCTCAGTCAGTGACATCAGCATCACTGAGGAGATAACATCTACTGTGCTCATTCTTTGACATCAGCATAACTGAGGAGATATCACCCACTGTGCTCATTCTGTGACATCAGCATCACTAAGGAGATAACACCCACTGTGCTCATTCTGTGACATCAGCATCACTGAGGAGATGACATCCACTGTGGTCAGTCAGTCACATCAGCCCCACTGTGCTCATTCTGTGACATCAACATCATTGAGGAAATATCATCCACTGTACTTAGTCAGTCATATCAGCATCACTGAGGAGATAACCCAGACTGTGCTCTTTCTGTGACATCAGAATCACTGAGGAGATAACATCCACTGTGCTCATTCTGTGACATCAGCATCACTGAGGAGATAACACCCACTGTGCTCATTTAGTCACATCAGCATCACTGAGGAGATAACACCCACTGTGCTCAGTCTATGACATCAGCATCACTGAGGAGATAACATCCACTGTGCTCATTCTGACACATCAGCTTCACTGAGGAGATAACACCCACTGTGCTCAGTCTGTGACATCAGCATCACTAAGGAGATGACATCCATTGTGCTCAGTCTATGACATCAGCATCACTGAGGAGATAACATCCACTGTGCTCAGTCTGTGACTTCAGCATAACTGAGGAAATGATACCCACTGTGCTCTGGGCTGATTCAGAGCCGGACGCTCTAACCAGAGCGCTCGCTCTGAATCAGGGCCCTCCTTACTAAAAATGGAGCGGCCTCCTGGCTTATGCGAGCGGCCAAAAAGATGGTCGCGATAGTCTAGACCATCGCGACCATCGTGCTTGCATCCAGACCCTGTGGTAGGGTCTCGCTGCCGCAAGCCCAGGAGTGCTTTTGGCTCTATCAGAGCCAAAAGCACTCCCACTGACATCACTAGTGATGTCAGTAGGGCCGGCTCCAGACGGAAGGTGTTCCCATGGGAACACCTCCGTCTGGGCAGCAACGCCCCCGGCACGCCCACCAAAGGGGGCGTGCTGTCACTCACCGTCGACAGCACGCCCCCTATGGTGCGAGACCCATAGCGACAGCTTGGCTGTCTCTATGCGGTTCTCGCGCATGCGCATGATGGAGCTCCCTCCATCGTGTGCATGCGCATTAGGGCACCATCGACCCGCTTGCGAGCGCTCAGCGCTCGCGAGCGGGTCTGAATCAGGCCCTCTGTCTGTGACATCAGCATCACTGAGGAGATAACACCCACTGTGCTCATTCTGTGACATCAGTATTACTGAGGAGATATTACCCACTGTGCTCATTCTGTGACATCAGCATCACTGAGGAGACAACACCCACTGTGCTCATTCTGTGACATCAGCATCACTGAGGAGATAACATCCACTGTGCTCAGTCTCTGACATCAACATCACTGAGGAGATAACACCCACTGTGCTCAAGGGTTTATGTAGCAAGCAGTGAAAAGCGTGGATAAGTAGAGTAGTATTTAAGTTGCTCATAGCAACCAATCAGCTTTGAAGTTACATTTATCAAGTACAGTCTATAAAATAATAGGTAGGAGCTGATTGGTTGCTATGGGCAACTTCTCCACTGGTCCACTTCTCCATGCTTGATACTGTACATAAACCCCTTAGTTTGATACATCACGGACCCGAGAAAGATAACCTCCACTGTTGCATCCCTACTGTGCTCATTCTGTTACATCAGGGTTACTTGAGACATACGTAACTTTGTATCTGGAACAAACCATGTTGCAATGCAAGGAGCGTTAATACATTTATTTATCTATTTTTCTTCTTCAGGGTCCATAGGGAACCACGGGATACCATGGGGTGTAGGTGGTAGATAAGGAGCAAACACCAAACAGTTAAGCTGTCAACTGCCAGGATGCAACGGTCCCTCCCCCTAAACCCCATACCCTGAGCCTGAGGCAAATCAGTTTGCTTGGTGTCCGGCAGGAGCTGGGATCACCTTGTATAACAGTGGCTGCCTTATGCAGCCCAAAGCTTATTTTTATGATTTCTAATTTTATTTATCTTTATTACTGACGTCCTTAGGACGTCTGTGCTGCCACTCCATCACCCCTCCGAGAGCCGCAACTCCATAGCATCGCTTGGTACTTTCGGGCGGGACTGCAACTCAGACACAGGGACAGGTAAAGTGGGTTACCGCTTACTGCTTGCGGTAGCCCGCAGTGGGGCAGTCTTACCTCTGGTCTCAGGGGACCTCTGGTCTCAGCACCTCGCTGAGAGTGAACACTAGCCTCACCACGTGATCAACTAGACCAACAGGGTACATATGGAGCTGGTATCCAGCATCCCGGGGGTCAAAAATCAGCCAGGGGAGGTCAGCTTTCGCTATAACATGGCCCCCGCCCAGAGCTCAAGGCACCATTCCACCGTGGTCTGGACTCTCTGAGCTGCTCTGCTCCTTGGACCCCGCCCCCTCAGTGGCCCCTGGCGGCCATTATCTGCAGGCTCAGCCACAGCTCTCTCTGGAAAATGCTGGGTCCGGTCCCCCTACATACCTCTCCCAAGTTATGTAGCACTATAGCCTACCAGACAGTGTCTGAATAGTTGAATGCAGCGCCCTTTTGCAGTTAATGTTTTTCTGCATAGTATAGTATGTGACTTTTGCTAGCGCTGTCTGTCTGATTTTTCTAATCTGTCAGCCTATGCCTTTCCCTTTCCTCTCAATATAACCCTATCATACCGGTGTATTCAGGGTCTACTATACTTAACTTTTACTTATAAAAGCTGTCACATACTGTTTGGTTGCACTCTACCAGGTACCATATTCTGTGCTGTACTCTCTTACAGCTTATTTAAGCATAGGCAGGATCACTATACTGCATACCCATTTGTATCCATTATCGCATAATAGCGTGTGCATACCCATTTGTATTTGATGTATTCTGTCGCATATTAGTGTATACTCTGCGACTATGTCTAACAAAGGCAAAAGTAGCAAGTAAGTGCTTGACTGCACCTACATTGCTCTCATGCAAATCCTGTGCAGCAAGCTTCAGTAAGGAGGATGTTGTCCAGGATTGACTATGTACAACATGTTATATTACATTAGGCATGTCTTCTGCCTTTGCCCGAGAGTCTCCTTAGGCATCCCTGACTCAGGTCCTAGCTACGATTGCAGACCACCTGACAGTCCTGGCAGCAATTCCCCCTATGGGGTTGCTTCAATAGGTACAGGCAGTACCGGTACCTCCGTGGGTAGATGTCCTCTCTACTTCGGTACAGAGTCTAACAGCTTCCTCTACAGCCTTTCAAAATATGTTGTAAGGTGAGAAGCCCTACCCAGTAAACCTACCAAGCGTACTGTGTTGTCTTCACAGTCTAAGCAACTTTCAGAATCTGAGATATCATCTGAGGCAGAAGACGCTGACGATCTCTCTGATACTGAATCTCCGTCATGGGAAGTAGAGCATCAATTTAAAATTAATATACCTGCTGTCACAGGCAAAGGATTTAGAGGCTGTGTTCTTGGGCTGGGTCTTGTATCTGTTTTGTTAGATCCAGATGCTCTCCGAAGGAGACTGGGTGTAATGAAATTCCTATGCATGAAAAGAGTACTTGATTAAATTGATAGTTGAGAGAATGTAGAAGAACGATTGGTTCACCGGTTAGGACCAGGAGATGCCTGGACTCCAGGTAATTGGAGGACGGCTGGTTCACCGGTTAGGACCAGGAGGTGACTGGACTACAGATAATTGGAGGACAGCTGGTTCACCGGTTAGGAACGGGAGGTGACTGGACTCCAGTGAATTGGTGGATGGCTGGTTCACCGGTTAGGACCGGGAGGAGACTGGGCTCCAGATAATTGGAGGACAGCTGGTTTACCAGTTAGGACCAGGAGGTGACTGGACTCCAATGAATTGGAGGATGGCCGATTCACCGGTTAAGACCGGGAGGTGACTGGACTACAGTGAATTGGAGGATGGCTGGTTCACCGGTTAGGACCGGGAGATGACTATACAGTAACTCAGTATATATATATTATATATATATATATATTAGGGTTGAGCGGGTTCGGATTTCTGAAATCCGAACCCCACGAGCTCCCCTGATCCGAGCCAGATCCGAGTCAGGTTCAAGTTTTCCTGCCTGACTCAGATCTGAAATCGAGGCAAAACATCATCATCCCGCTCTCAGATTCTCGCGGGTTTTGGAATCAATAAAAAGGTCCCCGCGTTGGCGCCATTTTTCCCTCCGGCTGTGGACAGTGAAACAGGAGGGTGGGAGTTGTGCTGCTGTTGTCATCCATAGGGGCTGTGTCCACTCCAAAGTCCATAGGAGCTGGCTGGGCTGTGTTGTGCAGTGTCCCATAAAGGCTGTAGTCCTAAAGGGGTGCTGTAGTGTTGTCCAGGGGGTGCTCTGTCCATCAGGGGTGCTCCCCCCAAGTGCAAAAAAAAAATATTTTTCTGTTTGTGTGCGCTGTAGCCACACGTACATCAACAAAGTTGTGCCAAGCATGCGCCTGTGTCTTAAGTAAAGGGCCGGCTGGCTCGTCTGTTGAAGGGTGGTGTAGCCCCCAAAGTGCCTGAAAAAAAAAAAAAAAATTTCTGTGTTTGTGACTTGTGTGCGCTGTAGTCGCATGTGCATCAACAAAGTAGCGCCAGGGCCGGCTGGCTCGTCTGTTGAAGGGTGGTGTAACCCCCAAAGCGCGCTCCAAAAAAAAAAAATATATATATTTTTCTGTGTTTGTGACTTGTGTGCGCTGTAGCCGCACGTACATCAACAAAGTAGTGCCAAGCAAGCGCCTGTGTCATAAGTAAAGGGCCGGCTGGCTCGTCTGTTGAAGGGTGGTGTAACCCCCAAAGTGCGATCCAGAAAAAAAAAAATCTTTTTCTGTGTTTGTGACTTGTGTGCGCTGTGGCCGCATGTGCATCAACAAAGTAGCTCTAAGCGTGCACGTGTGTCATAAGTAAAGGGCCATCTGTTGAAGGGTGGTGTAACCCCCAAAGTGCCTGAAAAAAAAAATTCTGTGTTTGTGACTTGTGTGCGCTGTAGCCGCACGTGCATCAACAAATAGCAGCACCAAGCGTGCACCTGTGTCATAAGTCAAGGGCTGGCTGGCTCGTCTGTTGAAGGGTGGTGTAACACCCATAGCGCGCTTGAAAAAAAAAATATATATATTTTTCTGTGTTTGTGACATGTGTGTGCTGTAGCCGCATGTGCATCAAAAAAGTACCGCCAAGCGTGCGCCTGTGTCATAAGTAAAGGGCCGGCTGGCTCGTCTGTTGAAGGGTGGTGTAACCTGCAAAGTGCCTGGAAAAAAAAAATGTATGTGTTTGTGACTTGTGTGCGCTGTATTCGCACGTGTATCAACAAAGTAGCACCAAGCGGGTGCCTGTGTCATAAGTCAAGGGCCGGCTGGCTCGTCTGTTGAAGGGTGGTGTAACCCCCAAAGCGCGCTCAAAAAAAAAAAAATCTTTTTCTGTGTTTATGACTTATGTGTGCTGTAGCTGCACGTGCATCAACAAAGTACCGCCAAGCGTGCGCCTGTGTCATAAGTAAAGAGCCGGCTGGCTCGTCTGTTGAAGGGCGGTGTAACCCCCAAAGTGCCTGAAAAACAAATAAAAAAATCTTTTTCTGTGTTTGTGTGCGCCTTAGCCGCACGTGCATCAATATCACATAAATGGAGAACAAAAATTTGTCCGATTAAAATAAAATAGGGAAAGATCAAGAACCATTTCCTCCTAGTGCTGAAGCTGCTGCCACTAGTCATGACATAGACGATGAAATGCCATCAACGTCGTCTGCCAAGGCCGATGCCCAATGTCATAGTGGAGGGCATATAAAACCCCAAATGGCAAAGTTCTGGAAAATGACCTTAAAAAATAAATTTAAATCGTCTGAGGATTGCCAATATGCTATTTTCAGCACGGAGTGGCAAGGAACGGCTAAGGTCCTCCCTTATGTTCCTGGCGTAACTAGGGTATTTGGAGCCCTGGGCAAATTTGTAAATGGAGCCCCCCTGCCCCCCATGTGCGCGTGCAGCAGGCACATATGGCGAAAAATGGGCGTGGTCACAAGGGGCATGGCCACTGAAAAATGGGGCGTGTCAACATGACACACACCCCTTTCTTGTCACTGGGTACATTTCTTTCCATTTGCACCTTAATGCAGTGCCCCTTATATAGTCCCCCCTATGCAGTGCCCCTAGTAGTGGTCCCCCTTATGCAGGCCCCCAGTAGTACCCCTTATATAGTACCCCCAGTATACAATGCCCCCACTAGTGGTCCCTCTTATGCAGGTCCCCAGTAGTGCCCCTTACACAGTTCCCCCTGTAGTAGTCCCCCTTATGCAGCCCACCATTAGTTCCCCTTATACAGTGCCCCCAGTAGTGATCTCCCATATGCAGCCCCGGAGGAATGATCCCCCATATGCAGTGCCCTTTATACAGTGCCCCCAGGAGTGATCCCCCCTTATGCAGGCCCCCAGTAGTTATCCCTCCCTATGCAGTGCCCCCTGTAGTGGTTCTCCCTTTACAGTGCCCCTGTAGTGGTCCCCCCTGTGCAGTGCCCCCAGTAGTAGGCCCCTTATATAGTGCCCCAGTAGGAATCCCCCTTGATGCAGTGCCCCCAGTAGTAGTCCCCCAAATGCAGTGCCCCCAGTAGTAGTCCCC
This sequence comes from Taudactylus pleione, assembly GCA_031769625.1. Classification (NCBI taxonomy): domain Eukaryota; kingdom Metazoa; phylum Chordata; class Amphibia; order Anura; family Myobatrachidae; genus Taudactylus; species Taudactylus pleione. The sequence continues at coordinate 8,747,378 of JAUIMM010000004.1, forward strand.
CCTATACAGTGCCCTTTATATAGTGGCCCCAGTAGGAGTCCCCCTTGATGCGGTGCCCCCTGTAGTAGTCCCCAGTAGTGGTCCCCCCCAATGCAGTGCCCCCAGTAGTATCCCCCCCAAAAGTAGTGCCCCCAGTAGTAGTCCCCTCCTTAGTAAGTGTGCCCCCCCAAAGCAGTGCCCCAAGTAGTAGTCCCCTCCTTAGTAATAGTGCCCCCCCCCCCAGTAGTGGTCCCCCCTCCGAAGCAGTGCCCCCAGTAGTAGTCCCCCCTGATAAATACACAGACATTAATCAATAAATAAAAGTAAAATACTTACCTGAATCCACGCTCTGGCTCCCGCCGCTGTCCGCATGTCAATCCTCCCGGGCTGGCGTGCTCTGCATTATGGGAGAGACGCCATGACGTCCCTCCCATTACCCACTGCAGGAGCCGGCAGGGAGCCAGCTCTTGTAGTGGGTGCTTCGGCTGCAGCAGTCAATGAGAGTCTATCTGACTCTCATTGGCTGCTGTTTAACACACACATCGCCGCCAGCACTGGCGGTGATGTATGTGCAGCAGCAGCAGCCAATGAGAGTCTGACTCTCATTGGCTGCTGGTTAACACACACACCGCTGCCAGCGCTGGTGGCGATGTGTGTGTTAGCACAGCCTGACCCCCCCTGCCTGCCACCCTCCTCATAGCGCTATTGGGCAAGCACTCAGGGGGAGGGAAGGGGCTCAGCTGTGCAGCACAGGACCGGCGCTGGGAAGCCTAGCGCCAGTCCTGTGTAAATGTGTAGCGCTGACCGCGCACACTGCGGTCTGCGCTACACTGGCTAACTAGGGCGGGCCAATACCGTGGCTATTTACTGCACCTGCATAGTGGACTCAACAGTGCAATGCTCATCAGGCTGGTGAGCGAAGATAAAATTTTCTGCAAATGTGCACTATTGCTGCAAGTATATTGTCTGTGAAGATAAGTGTGTACTTCCTTAGCATTGAAAGGATTAAAAGAAATTGTGTGGTTTATCCTGGTGAATTGCTCATGCTCGTTAAATCAAGGTGTGGTACTAAGAGAGCAGAGGTTCCTATTGAGACTGCTTGATACATGCTGGTAATTGTAGTGCCACATGAAGAAAAATGTTTTGCTGTGTTAAAAATACTTGTGAAGACAAGTGTGATACAGTGAAAACAAAAACAAGTTGTTTCTGTGTATTTTTTTGGGCCAAGAATCATAGGAACAAAAATAAATATTCTAAAAAGTTTAATTCTCAATCTAGAGAGATGGAAAACCCGGGCTGGAGTTTACAGTCTGAATATAAAGATGTTGGTGTGTATGGTCAGTGTGCAAGTTCTCTAGCTGAAGAGTTCTGTGAAGCAAAAGAGAAGTATCTCCAAATGCTGCAGACTCACGCTCAGTGGGAAAATGACAGTGAAGGAAAAGTGGATGAGACTCTCTTGTTGCCGAGTGTTCAGTGTGGTGAGAAGGTGACTCAATCACACAGTTTTGCAGGGCAAAGCAGAACCTTGTAGAAAGTTAATTCTGGGAGTCTCTTAAAGAATCATACTCATGTATGTGAACAATGCCTTCATGCAAGCACAATGTAATTTGCAGGATTTGTCTATAAGGAAGTGAAGTGGTCTCACATGATAAAGCTTGAAGCAAGTAGTCCAGCTAAAGTGAATTGGAAAATAAAGACCTCTGTGGAGAGTGAACTTCAACCTGTGCTGGTGGAACATGTTGAAATTGTTCATTATACTTTCAAGGCTCAAAAATTGGGAGCAAAAGAAAATCCAAGAGATCTATGCCTTAATGAAGTGGCAGATAGCCATCAAAGCCGTGAGATAAATTATGTGGATCAATGGAGTAAATATTCAAGTATCCTACGTGGACACGGGAGTCCGGAATCTGAGCATGACTGTGCCAGTACGTTGTCAGTTGACATAAAGCCAAGGTCCAGAAGTTGTGATGCTGGTGACTCTCAGGATAATGTTAGCTCCTTTTCTTTCAAGGGGCCATCGGTGAAATATGCCAGTAGCCAATACAGTGCTTTAATGCTGAAGGTTAAAGATGTGCCTTTAATAGGTTTAAGGCTGAAGAGTAAAGATGAAGTATGTCGCTTTGGGAAAAGTAACTTCAAGTTCTTGATGCCTACCCAGGGATGACCCTCAAGTACTGCATAAAGAAAGCAAGAAGTACCATTGCTACTATAAAGTGAGGAAAAAAGTTCAGAGGAAAATAAATTCTGGAATCTGAAGGATGAGACCCCCAGAGATCGCAAAAGTCTGTAGGACCATGGATGCAATGGATTTCCCTCATGAGGAGAGTGAAGAGGGACTTCGCAATGAGAATGCCTCGTCCCATATAGCTGAACCCAGGGGTTTCAAGCCGGGGAGGGGGATATGTGGCAGTATCACCAGAGGTGGCACTGGTGAGCAGCAGATTCTGTGTGGGGCAAGGGAGATCCGCCCACACAGACTAGAAAAGCATTGTGGGAAGATGTGGACCCTCATTAAGCACCTAAACACTGCCACCAATCCATCCTCTGCTGAGCTAATTAACCCCAACTGTCACAATATATATATATATAATATATATATATATATATATATATTAGGGGTGAGCGGGTTCGGATTTCTGAAATCCGAACCCCCCCGAGCCCCCCCGATCCGAGTCCGATCCGAGTCAGGCTCGACTTTTCCCGCCTGACTCGGATCTGACATCGAGGCAAAACGTCATCATCCCGCCTTCCGAGTCTCGCGGGTTTTGGATCCTATATAAGGTACCCGCGTCGGCGCCATTTTCTCACTCGGCTGTGGACAGTGAAGAGGGAGGGTGGGAGTTAGTGCTGTGTAGTGTAGTGTAGTGTAGTGCTGCTGTTGTCCACTACTTCAAAGTCCATAGGGGCTGGCTGTGTTGTGCTGTGCTGCTGTTGTTAATAGGGGCTGTGTCCACTACTTCAAAGTCCATAGGGGCTGGCTGGACTGTGTTGTGCAGTCAGTTCTCCATAGGGGCTGTGTCCACTCCAAAGTCCTGTGCAGTGTCCCAGTCCTAAAGGGGTGCTGTAGTGTTGTCCAGGGGGTGCTCTGTCCATCAGGGGTGCTCCCCCCAAGTGCTAAAAAAATAATATATTTTCTGTGTTTGTGAATTGTGTGCGCAGTAGCCGCACGTGCATCAACAAAGTAGTGCCAAGCGTGCGCCTGTGTCATAAGTAAAGGGCCGGCTGGCTTGACCGTTAAAGGGTGCTGTAACCCCCGAAAGTACACTCCAGTCCAAACCAAAAAAAAATTATTTTCTGTGTTTGTGAATTGTGTGCGCAGTAGCCGCACGTGCATCAACAAAGTAGTGCCAAGCGTGCGCCTGTGTCATAAGTAAAGGGCCGGCTGGCTTGACCGTTAAGGGTGCTGTAACCCCCGAAAGTACACTCCAGTCCAAACCAAAAAAAAAATTATTTTCTGTGTTTGTGAATTGTGTGCGCAGTAGCCGCACGTGCATCAACAAAGTAGTGCCAAGCGTGCGCCTGTGTCATAAGTAAAGGGCCGGCTGGCTTGATCGTTAAGGGTGCTGTAACCCCCGAAAGTACACTCCAGTCCAAACCAAAAAAAAAATTATTTTCTGTGTTTGTGAATTGTGTGCGCAGTAGCCGCACGTGCATCAACAAAGTAGTGCCAAACGTGCGCCTGTGTCATAAGTAAAGGGCCGGCTGGCTTGACCGTTAAGGGTGCTGTAACCCCCGAAAGTACACTCCAGTCCAAACCAAAAAAAAAATTATTTTCTGTGTTTGTGAATTGTGTGCGCAGTAGCCGCACGTGCATCAACAAAGTAGTGCCAAACGTGCGCCTGTGTCATAAGTAAAGGGCCGGCTGGCTTGACCGTTAAGGGTGCTGTAACCCCCGAAAGTACACTCCAGTCCAAACCCAAAAAAAAATTATTTTCTGTGTTTGTGAATTGTGTGCGCAGTAGCCGCACGTGCATCAACAAAGTAGTGCCAAGCGTGCGCCTGTGTCATAAGTAAAGGGCCGGCTGGCTTGACCGTTAAAGGGTGCTGTAACCTCCGAAAGTACACTCCAGTCCAAACCAAAAAAAAATTATTTTCTGTGTTTGTGAATTGTGTGCGCAGTAGCCGCACGTGCATCAACAAAGTAGTGCCAAGCGTGCGCCTGTGTCATAAGTAAAGGGCCGGCTGGCTTGACCGTTAAGGGTGCTGTAACCCCCGAAAGTACACTCCAGTCCAAACCTAAAAAAAAATTATTTTCTGTGTTTGTGAATTGTGTGCGCAGTAGCCGCACGTGCATCAACAAAGTAGTGCCAAGAGTGCGCCTGTGTCATAAGTAAAGGGCCGGCTGGCTTGACCGTTAAAGGGTGCTGTAACCCCCGAAAGTACACTCCAGTCCAAACCAAAAAAAAATTATTTTCTGTGTTTGTGAATTGTGTGCGCAGTAGTCGCACGTGCATCAACAAAGTAGTGCCAAGCGTGCGCCTGTGTCATAAGTAAAGGGCCGGCTGGCTTGACCGTTAAAGGGTGCTGTAACCCCTGAAAGTACACTCCAGTCCAAACCAAAAAAAAATTATTTTCTGTGTTTGTGAATTGTGTGCGCAGTAGCCGCACGTGCATCAACAAAGTAGTGCCAAGCGTGCGCCTGTGTCATAAGTAAAGGGCCGGCTGGCTTGACCGTTAAGGGTGCTGTAACCCCCGAAAGTACACTCCAGTCCAAACCAAAAAAAAAATTATTTTCTGTGTTTGTGAATTGTGTGCGCAGTAGCCGCACGTGCATCAACAAAGTAGTGCCAAGCGTGCGCCTGTGTCATAAGTAAAGGGCCGGCTGGCTTGACCGTTAAAGGGTGCTGTAACCTCCGAAAGTACACTCCAGTCCAAACCAAAAAAAAATTATTTTCTGTGTTTGTGAATTGTGTGCGCAGTAGCCGCACGTGCATCAACAAAGTAGTGCCAAGCGTGCGCCTGTGTCATAAGTAAAGGGCCGGCTGGCTTGACCGTTAAGGGTGCTGTAACCCCCGAAAGTACACTCCAGTCCAAACCTAAAAAAAAATTATTTTCTGTGTTTGTGAATTGTGTGCGCAGTAGCCGCACGTGCATCAACAAAGTAGTGCCAAGAGTGCGCCTGTGTCATAAGTAAAGGGCCGGCTGGCTTGACCGTTAAAGGGTGCTGTAACCCCCGAAAGTACACTCCAGTCCAAACCAAAAAAAAATTATTTTCTGTGTTTGTGAATTGTGTGCGCAGTAGTCGCACGTGCATCAACAAAGTAGTGCCAAGCGTGCGCCTGTGTCATAAGTAAAGGGCCGGCTGGCTTGACCGTTAAAGGGTGCTGTAACCCCTGAAAGTACACTCCAGTCCAAACCAAAAAAAAATTATTTTCTGTGTTTGTGAATTGTGTGCGCAGTAGCCGCACGTGCATCAACAAAGTAGTGCCAAGCGTGCGCCTGTGTCATAAGTAAAGGGCCGGCTGGCTTGACCGTTAAGGGTGCTGTAACCCCCGAAAGTACACTCCAGTCCAAACCAAAAAAAAAATTATTTTCTGTGTTTGTGAATTGTGTGCGCAGTAGCCGCACGTGCATCAACAAAGTAGTGCCAAGCGTGCGCCTGTGTCATAAGTAAAGGGCCGGCTGGCTTGACCGTTATGGGTGCTGTAACCCCCGAAAGTACACTCCAGTCCAAACCTAAAAAAAAATAATTTTCTGTGTTTGTGAATTGTGTGCGCAGTAGCCGCACGTGCATCAACAAAGTAGTGCCAAGCGTGCGCCTGTGTCATAAGTAAAGGGCCGGCTGGCTTGACCGTTAAAGGGTGCTGTAACCCCCAAAGTACACTCCAGTCCAAACCAAAAAAAAATTATTTTCTGTGTTTGTGAATTGTGTGCGCAGTAGCCGCACGTGCATCAACAAAGTAGTGCCAAGAGTGCGCCTGTGTCATAAGTAAAGGGCCGGCTGGCTTGACCGTTAAAGGGTGCTGTAACCCACAAAGTACACTCCAGTCCAAACCAAAAAAAAAATTATTTTCTGTGTTTAGCCGCACGTATATATCAAATCGATATAACATAAATGGAGGACCAAACTTTCTCCGATAAAAATAAAATAGAGAAAGATCAAGAACCACTTCCTCCTAGTGCTGAAGCTGCTGCCACTAGTCATGACATAGACGATAACATGCCATCAACGTCGTCTGCCAAGGCCGATGCCCAATGTCATAGTAGAGGGCACATACAATCCCAAATGGCAAAGTTCAGGAAAATGACCTTGAAAAAGACATTTAAATCAGCTGAAGAGAAACGTAAACTTGCCAATATGCCATTTACGACACGGAGTGGCAAGGAACGGCTAAGGTCGATCCCTAGTATGTTCATGACTAGTGGTTCAGCTTCACATGACGATGGAAGCACTCCTCCCACTAAAAAAATCAAAAGAGTTAAGCTGGCAAAAGCACAGCGAAGAACTGTGCTTTCTAAGAAGATATCACAAATCCCCAAGGAGAGTCCAAGTGTGGTGGTGGTTGCGATGCCTGACCTTCCCAGCACTGGACGGGAAGAGGTGGCTCTTTCCACCATTTGCACGCCCCCTGCAAGTGCTGAAAGGAGCACCCACAGTCCACTTGCTGATATGCAAATTGAAGATGTCACTGTTGAAGTACAACAGGATGAGGATACTGGTGTAGCTGGCGCTGAGGAGGAAGTTGGCGAGGAGGATTCTGATGGTGATGTGGTTTGTTTAAATCAGGCTCCGGGGGAGACAGTTGTTGTCCGTGGGATGAAAAAGCCCATCACGGTCATGCCTGGGCAGAAGACCAAACATTCCACCTCTTTGGTCTGGCAATATTTCTATCCAAATCCGGACAACAACTGTCTTGCCATATGTACCATATGTAAAGGTGAAATAAGTAGGGGTAGGGACGTCAACCACCTAGGAACATCCTCCCTTATACGGCACCTGCAGCGCGTTCATAAAAAGTTACTGTCAAGTTCAGAAACTTTGGCTCAGACCGTAAGCAGTCCAGGGACACCTAAATCCCGTTGTCCTGTTGTATCCAAGCGCCTGCAAACCACACCGTCAACTCCCTCCTCGTCAATTTCCTCCTTAGTCAGGATCGGAAGTAGTCCTGCAGGCCATATCACTGGCATGACTGACTCTCCTATCCGGGATTCCTCCGGAGGATCCTGCATTGCTACGCCTACTGCTGCCGCTGCTGCTGTTGCTGCTGCTGCTGGGAGTCGTTCATCATCCCAGAGAGGAAGTAGGAACACCACTACTTTTACTAAACAATTGACCCTCCAACAGTCCTTAGCGAGGAGGATGAAGTACGACAGCAGTCATCCTGAAGCAAAACGTATAACTGAGGCCTTGACTGCTATGTTGGTGTTAGACGTGCGTCCGGTATCCGCCATTAGTGCAGTGGGATTTAGACAATTGATGGAGGTAGTGTGTCCCCGGTTCCAAATCCCGTCTAGATTCCACTTCACTAGGCAGGCGATACCGAGACTGTACAGAAACGTCAGAAAAAGTGTCCTCAGTGTCCTGAAAAATGCCGTTGTACACAATGTCCACTTAACCACGGACATGTGGACAAGTGGAACAGGGCAGACTAAGGACTATATGACTGTGACAGCCCACTGGGTAGATGTATCACCTTACGCAGCAACAGCAGCAGCGTCACCAGTAGCAGCATCTCAGAAATGCCAGCTCGTTACAAGGCAGGCTACGCTGTGTATCACCGGTTTCAGTAAGAGGCACACCGCCGACAACCTCTTAGAGAAACTGAGGGAAATCATCGCCCAGTGGCTTACCCCACTTAGACTCTCCTGGGGATTTGTGATATCTGACAACGCCACCAATATTGTGCGGGCATTACATCTGGGCAAATTCCAGCACGTCCCATGTTTTGCTCACACAATAAACTTGGTGGTGCAGAATTTTCTGAAAAGCGACAGGGGCGTGCAGGAGACGCTTTGGGTGGCCCGAAAAATTTCTGGCCACTTTCGCCATTCAGCGACTGCGTGCCGAAGACTGGAGCGCCAGCAAACACTCTTGAACCTGCCCCGCCATCACCTGAAGCAAGAGGTTGTGACGCGGTGGAACTCAACCCTCTATATGCTTCAGAGGATGGAGGAGCAGCAAAAGGCCATACAAGCCTATACATCCACCTATGACATAGGCAAAGGAGGGGGTATGCACCTGACTCAAGCGCAGTGGAGAATGATTTCCGTGTTGTGCAAGGTTCTTCAGCCCTTCGAACTTGCCACACGTGAAGTCAGTTCAGACACTGCCAGCTTGAGTCAGGTCATTCCCCTCATCAGGCTTTTGCAGAAGCAGCTGGAGAAAGTGAAGGAGGAGCTAAGATGGAGCGATTCCGCTTGGCATGTGGGACTTGTGGATGAAGCCCTTCATTCGCTTTGCCAGGATTCCAGGGTGGTCAATCTGTTGAAATCAGACCACTACATTTTGGCCACCGTGCTCGATCCTAGGTTTAAAGCCTATGTGGTGTCTCTCTTTCCGGCCGACACAAGCCTGCAGAGGTGCAAAGACCTGCTGGTGAACACACTGTCAGCTGAAGCGGAACGTGACACGTCAACGGCTCCTTCTTCATTTTCTCCCGCAACTGGGGCTGCCAGGAAAAAACTTAGGTATCCTAAGCAACCCGCTGGCGGTGATGCAGGGCAGGCAGGACCAAGTTTGGACATCTGGTCCGGACTGAAGGACCTGGCAACAATTTCTGACATGTCTACTGTCACTGCATATGATACTGTCACCATTGACAGAATGGTGGAGGATTACATCGGTGACAGCATCCAAGTAGGCATGTCAGACAGTCCATACCTGTACTGGCAGGAAAAAGAGGCAATTTGGAGGCCCCTGTACAAACTGGCTCTATTTTACCTGAGTTGCCCCCCCTCCAGTGTGTACTCCGAAAGAGTGTTTAGTGCAGCCGGGAACCTTGTCAGCGAAAGGCGTAGGAGGTTGCTTCCACAGAATGTGGAGAAGATGATGTTCATCAAAATGAATTATCAGCTCTTCCAGGGAGACCAGCCTCCAGAACGTACAGAGGGACCTGTGGTGGTGGATTCAAGTGGGGACGAGTTAATACTTTGTGAGGATGAGGATGTACACACTGAAGAGGGTGAGGAATCGGTGGATGAGGAGGATGAGGATGACATCTTGCCTCCGTAGAGCCAGTTTGTGCAGGGACACATTAATTGCCAGCTTGTTTTGTGGGGGCCCAAACGAACCAATCATTTCAGCCACAGTTGTGTGGCAGACCCTGGCGCTGAAATGATTGATTTGTTAAAGTGTGCATGTCCTGTTTATACAACATAAGGGTGGGTGGGAGGGCCCAAGGACAATTCCATCTTGCACCTCTTTTTTTCTTTGCATTATGTACAGTTTGGGGCCTAGTTTTTCTAACTGCCATCCTGTCTGCCACTGCAGTGTCACTCCTAGATGGGTCACGTGTTTGTGCCGCCCACTCGTGTCGCTTAGCATAGTCATCCAGCTACCTCGGTGCAACCTTTTGGACATAAAAACACTATTGTGAGGTGTGAGGTGTTCAGAATAGACTGGAAATGAGTGGAAATTAAGGTTATTGAGGTTAATAATAGCATAGGAGCAGAAAAACCTACAAATTCTGTGATTTTAGCTGTTTTTATGCTTTTTTTCAAAAAAATACAGATCCAAAACACAAAACCCAGAACCCAAAACACGGAAGGGTGGTTTTGGCAAAACCAATCCAGATCCAAAACACGAAGAAAGATCCAGATCCAAAACCAAAACACAAAACACGAAAAGTGGCCGGTGCACACCCCTAATATATATATATATATATATATATATCTGAGGGAGTGCAGTGAGGAGTCTCACTTAGACAAGCTAAGGGACTTGTTGCACTGGCAATTTGAAAGTGCTGCAGGATATCCTTTTATAGAGGCTGGAGAAGTCCAATTAGCATAGGATTGAGAAGGGAAGATCCTATTGGTGGAAGAAGCGTCACATGTCCGGATCCAAGATGGCTGCGTGCATGGTTCTTGAAGAGCAGCTGTCAGCACACGTGGAATGCCGGCCCTGCCATCGCAGAGAGAACACAGACACCGGCATGGAGAGGAGAAAACCACTGCAGCACTGCACGGGAGCCAGAGAGCGCAGCGGGACAGAGCCCATAGAGGTAAGTAATGGGGTCTGATTCTGGGGTCTCGTACGCGGCATGTGACACCTGCTTTGGTGCGAGCTGTCAGAACTATCCTAGGTGATGAGCCTGCCCCCAAATCAAAGCACCCACTATTTAAACAACAAAAAGTGGCTTCAGCAGAGTTTCCTCTCTCTAATCAGCTAGCCAAACAAATGGCAGCAGCTTGGCAGATGCCTGGTAAGAGGTTGCAGCTCCAAAGATGCCTGACCTATTGTTACCCTTTTCCTGCAGCTCATTGCGCAAAAAGGGAGGCTCCCCCCGGCAGTAGATTGAAACTGTCCTTAAATCTATGTATTCCCTTTCAAGAGCCATTGCTCGCCCAACCATGGCTATTGCCTGGGTGGCGAAAGCAATTGAGAGCTGGGCAGATGCCCTAGAAGAGTCTTTCTCCTTAGAGGCCTCTAGGGATCAGATGTCTTATATAGCTCACATAAGAGATGCAGCTTCCTATATTGGAGAAGCGACCTTGGATGCTAGTCTCTTGGCTTCTAGAGCATAAGTTACATCAGTGTCTGCACGCCGCACTCTTTGACTACGGTCATGAAAGGCGGATTCAGACTCTTAGAAGGCCTTAGAATCATTACCTTACACTGGTGAGATCCTGTTTGGCCCAGATCTAAACAAGATTGTAGCCACTTCAGCAGCATCAAAAACTGATTTTTTTGCCCTCGGCAACTACTGCAAAGCCTCAGACAATGTCTTTCAGGTCCTTATGTCCCCAGGGAAAGCCTAAGGGCCAGTCCTCTCCTCAACAAACGGCTTCCACAAGGGCCTCCAAGCCCAGGACCAAGCAGACTTGGGCCTCCCAACGTCCTGCTTCCAAATCTAAATACAAACCTTCACTGATGGGGCGGACCTCCTCCTTGGGGACCTCAGAGTAGGAGGCCAACTTCTTCAATTTGCCCAGTGCTGGTGTCAAACCACCAAGAAGTGGTCTCTCACGGGTGCACCCTCTCATTCCTAAGACAGCCACCCCACCAGTTTTTCTACACAGGCCCTCCATCAGACCCTAGCAGGGCTCTGCTTATCTAGAAAACCATTCAGTTTTTGCTGCAAGCAGGGGAAATAGTTCCAGTTCCACTATTGCAGCAAGGGAACCCTGTTTCTGTGCAGAAACTCAATGGGGGGAATTCAATTGAACGTGTTATTGAATAGCGACGGGAGGGACTCCCGAAGCTATTCAATACACTGCTGACTCCCCTGGCTTCTCTGGGTTGGATTTCCTGGTCACTGGTTTCCCGTCTCTTTGCCCTTGGGCTTGTTAACAAACTGATTTTCCTCAGGCTCAGGGGCGGGGTTTAGGGGGAGGGACCGCTGCATTCTGGCAGTAGAAAGCTTAACTGTTTGGTGTCCAGTCCTTATCTACCACCTACACCCCATGATATCCCTGTGGACCCTATGGACTTTGAAGAAAGAGAGTTAACAAAGGTAAGTTTTACCATAACTCTCATTATTTCTTTACAGGTAAATCCTGGCTGCATTCGCATGTATAGTAGCCCACAAATACCGGACAGCTTTATTATCACACTGCAATTTAGCTTTATGTGTGGACCCTATTTGGGTTGGGGCGGTTACAGCTATCTGTTTTATATGTAACACAAAAGTATAATATATGCATATACTAGTTTGATGATTCTTCTGCAATTCTTTCCTTTACACAGATTTTACTTACTCGTCTCATTGATTTTTGGTGACGACTTTGACTAACACCTTCCTGTTTTAAAAACAAAACATTTTGAATTGTTTTATTGTGGTCAATTTCCAGTGTCTTATTTGCAAGCAATAAAGGAGAATTCCTAGGAGATGATTGCAGTATATGACATTGTTTACTTACTCATGAAAAGGTCACGCTAGCAATGTTGTTGTATCAGATGACCGATAGAGTCACAATAAAACAATCTGGAGAAATAAAATATGTTCAGTTTAAAAAGGCATTTAAGTTCCACTGGAATTAGTTTAATAATATCAATGCAAAATTATTCAGTTCATTAACCAGTTGCAGATAATCAAAAATTAGCTTTGATTAGTCTAGTACAGTGATTTTCAACCTTTTTCAACTTGCGACACACTAAACAAAATTTTAAAACTGCCAAGGCACACCATTCGTTTTTTTTTTACAAATATAATATATAATAACAAATATTAACATATATTTAATATATATTGATATTTGTTATTATTTCTGTTCAATTTAGTAGAAATAAAACCCAATCACAATGACCCCCAATGAAAAAACACATTAACAGTGGCCCCCACGGAAGAAACACAATCACAATGGCTTCTACAGAAAAAAAAACCTATTACAATGGCTCCCACAGAAAAAAAAAACCACAATAACAGTGGGCCCTACAGAAAAAAAAACTATCATAATGGCTCCCACAGAAAAAATAAAATAACAGAATTACAGTGGCCCCAACAGGAAAAATACACAACAATGGCCCCACATAAAAAAATAAAAAAAAACAATAACAGTGGCCCCTACAGAAGAAATACAATAACAATGGCCCCCACAGAAAAAAAACTGCAATACCAATGGCCCCCACAACCCCCCCCCACGATAACAGTGGCCCCCAAAGAACAAAATAAAACACATTGGCCCCTATCTTTCAGTAGCAGAGAAAGAAGATTGTCCCTGGCCCTCAGCGGCAAGAGTTGCTGCAGCACTGGAGTGGAAAGAGCCTGATGCTTTATCGCTCACTGCAGAGCAGAGAGCACTGTGCAGGAGGGAGAGAGAGCAACGCGGCGTACGTGACCTATGATATCATGCCACCGCGTTTCCACATGGACAGGACACAGGTCATGGCACAGGCCGCGTCTGAGCAACGCGGAAGAGCCCAGCACTTCCCGGGTCTGAAGTTTTAAGATAAACTGGCAGCGTGGATGATGCACTGGTGGGCAGATCTCCAGCGTTACACTTGAGAACCGATCGCCGTGGCACAGCGGTTGAAAAACGCTGGTCTAGTACCAAGAAGACTAATAAAAGCAAATATATGACTGGTATACATGTTTTCATCTATGGTAGTAAACAACCCAAAATTTGACTTATAAAGGCAATACGTAGCCTAATTTAGTTTAAATGGAAATAATACATATAATATATAAATAGGCAGCTTGGGATTAATGCATTGTAGAATTAATTGCTTTCTATGGGCCATAGTTGTAACGTAAATCAATTATCTATGTTCTATAGAAAAACTAGGTGTAGCTGATATGGAAGAATCCATCAAAACTATGGCCAAATTACATTCTTGGTTGACGTGTCCTGGTTAACAACCAATACTCTAATATTACCATCTATTGCACCTATTTATCTCCCTATTCACACGCACACAAACACTTTAGCTAAATATTTGTGGTTTTCTATCCATCATTTTTATTGTTCTCATTGTTATCAACCATTATTGTACATTAGGCGGCTGACATTCTTGCAGATATTCATTTTAGCAAATGATTTGAGGGAGGAGTTTGTTATCTGTTTATCGCCCCAGTCACACGCTGCCAAAATAAATTCCAGTCTCAGACAAAAAAACAGTAATACCCACAACTCAATCTCCACAATTCTTTCTTAGGTTACCCAATACATTCCCCAACTGAACCCCTATCTGAATTATGATCCTTAGATCAGGAGGAATTCAAACTTGGTCAAAAATCTGACCCTACTTTATCTTTCATAGGAATGCTGAGCAAACATAGTCAGGGGATTGACAGTACGAATTGGGCAGGAGGGGAGCTCATTATATCAGGTGTCCATGGCAAAATCTCCACAACAGCCATGATAGGCAACAGGCAATTCTTAATACCTTCAACCTATCAGGAATCACTCTTAAGTTGGCACACCTTGATAACCTTACCCAGACATTGATCACCTTGGCCAAGCATATAGTTTATAGGAGACACGATCTACCTCCTGTAAACCATGTAAGAAATTTTGGTTGGTCATGCAAGGTGTGTAGGAATACTTGGGGAGGGGGCACCAGATAAAACTCCCTTCCGACCAAGGTCTATATTCAGGAAACATTTACCAAAGCCAGGCAGAAGAGAAAATAATATATTTTGATGATGACAGACATTGCCACCTGATGAGAAGAAATTTTAGCTCTGTCCACGCTGGATATGTTACATGTTGCCTAAACCCTCACATTTTAAATCTGCTGGAGTCTCCTAATAAAAGTCTTATTACTAAGGACTTGGACTTCAAGGGGAGCTTGTGGCGTTCCTTTGGGAATGGTTTTGGGTATGACCACTTTACCATCTACTACTCCAACATCATTGGTCTGTGGGCCTGATCCAGAGGGGGATGCAAGTGGTGTTGGTGCTGCATCTTCAGTAGTAGCGGATCTGAGAAGGTAGGAAAATGCTAGAGGTGCCGTCTTTAGAAATGAGGCGCCCACCTCCGGCTTCCCAGATCCACTGCATGCATTTGAAGATGCAGTATTGGATGATCATCACAGCGAGCATCTGACTCTAAGGTTGCTCAGAATGTCAACCACTACTAAGCTGCCAAGCCAGTTACTCTGCATTGGAAGATGCAGTCGCTGGTTTTGGCAGGCCTCAAAAATGGGGACGACAAGCCCCCATATTCTGAAATGCTTCCCCCTTCTCTACACCAAAGGGCTGCAGAATGTCAATCAACCAGTGACTGCTGCCACACTAAGTCCAACGGCGCAGAACCAGATCTATACATGCAATGAATGGATCTAAAACCATTGGTCAGTTGTGACTGAATCGAGTTAGTGTCCACCTCTGAATCTGTCCCTGTGTGAGCAGTTCAATCTAACCCTAAACAATTTCTTCTCAAATATATAGTCAGGTCCATAAATATTGGGACATTGACAGAATTTTCAGATTTTGGTCTCTATTCACCACCACAATGGTTTTGAAATGAAACAAACAAGATGTGCTTTAACTGCAGACTTTCAGATTTAATTTGAGGGTAATTACATCCAAATCGGGTGAACGGTGTAGGAATTACAACAGTTTAAATATGTGCCTCCCACTTTTTAAGGGACCAAAAGTAATGGGACTGTCAACTCAAAAGCTATTTCATGGACAGGTGTGAGCTATTCCCTCGTTATTTCATTATCAATTAAGCAGGTAAAAGGTCTGGAGTTGATTCTAGGTGTAACATTTGCATTTGGAATCAGTTGCTGTCGACTCTCAATATGAGATCCAAAGAGCTGTCACTATCGGTGAATCAAGCCATCATTAGGCTGAAAAATCAAAAGAAACCCATCAGAGAGATAGCAAAAACATTAGGTGTGGCCAAATCAACTGTTTGGAACATTCTTAAAAAGAAAGAACGCACCGGAGAGCTCAGCAACACCAAAAGACCCGGAAGACCACAGAAAACAGCTGTGGTGGATGACAGAAGAATTATTTCCCTGGTGAAGAAAAACCCCTTCACAACAGTTGGCCAAATCAAGAACACTCTCCAGGAGGTAGGTGTATATGTGTCAAAGTCAACAATCAAGAGAAGACATCACAAGAGTGAATATAGAGGGTTCACCACAAGATGCAAACCATTGGTGAGCCACAAAAACAGGAAGACCAGATTAGAGTTTGCCAAACAACATGTAAAAAAGCCATTACAGTTCTGGAACAACATCCTATGGACAGATGAGACAAAGATCAACTTGTACCAGAGTGATGGGAAGAGAAGAGAAGGAAAGGAACTGCTCATGATCCTCATCAGTGAAGCATGGTGGTGGTAGTGTCATGGCGTGGGTATGTATGGCTGCCAATGGAACTGGTTCCCTTGTATTTATTGATGATGTGACTGCTGACAAAAGCAGCAGAATGAATTCTGAGGTGTTTCGGGCAATATTATATGCTCATATTCAGTCAAATACTTCAGAACTCATTGGACGGCGCTTCACAGTGCAGATGGACAATGACCCAAAGCATATTGCATAAGCAACCAAGGAGTTTTTTAAGGCTAAAAAGTGGAATGTTATGCAATGGCCAAGTCAATCCCCTGACCTGAATCCAATTGAGCATGCATTCCACTTGATGAAGACAAAACTCAAGTGAAAATGCCCCAAGAACAAGCTGGAACTGAAGACATTTGCAGTAGAGGCCTGGCAGAGCATCACCAGGGATGAAACCCAGCATCTGGTGATGTCTATGCGTTCCAGACTTCAGGCTGTAATTGCCTGCAAAGGATTTGCAACAAAGTATTAAAAAGTGAAAGTTAGATTTAGGATTGTTTAGTTTGTCCCATTACTTTTGGCCCCTTAAAAAGTGGGAGGCACATATAGAAACCGTTGTAATTCCTACACCGTTCACCTGATTTGGATGTAATTACCCTCAAATTAAATCTGAAAGTGTGCAGTTAAATCACATCTTGTTTGTTTCATTTGAAAGCCATTGTGGTAGTGAATACAGGCCAAAATCTGAAAATTCTGTCAATGTCCCAATATTTATGGACCTGACTGTATATGAACAGCAGGTTCCTTTAGCTCATCTGGATGTGCCACACCACATCAATACACTTCTAGCCTATTAACCAGCCCTGGAACTCTTGCCCTATTCTGGTACAGGAAAATCAGGGGGAGGCGGAAACGGCATGGGGATCCCCCTATGTTCCTATAACCAGCACAGGGCTGAACCAGCTGGGGTTGTAATGCCATAGCAGGGAGACACACAGCGAGGGGCCCCCTGGCAAAGCACTGACCAACCGTAAACTGGTCAGTCCAAGGATGGCAATCCTCGGAAAGTGGGGACCCCAAAAATAAAATGAGGTTCTCCCTCCCGAGGATTAACCAGCTTTCAGTCCAGGGTTCTTCCCCACACCCCTCATGGCGCTGGATGCGGGGGTAATGTTTTAAAGATAGAAATAATATTGTTCTTTACAGTGGGATTACAGGTCCCAGCAAGCTTACACTGCGACACTTGTAGAACCTCAAGTGCCAGCAGGCCACTGGCACCTGTACCCCCACTGTAAAGAAAATATAAAAAAAACACAGTACACATACACACCAAAAGTTTTATGCCTTTGTTAAACATTCGTGCACACAGTCTCACACTCATACTACATACTTACCTTCTACCAGCTGGTGGTCAGTCCCTTTTACAGGTAAAATCCCAGGTCTTCTGCAAACAAAAAAATGGAATACCCTATCCCAGCGGACCCGCTATACTGCAGTACAGTATATAGCACCGAACGATGGAATCCACTTGGGTTCCTGCACTATAGCCATGATTTGGCTAAGAGTCAGAACAATCAGCATCTGCTGTCATGTATTAACTGTTTCTCGTCTATATAACATTTGTTACTACCATAACTAAAAATTATAATGCATATTTTATGGTGACATATAAACATTCTGTCCCACTTACAAAGGAAGTACAGATACAAAGGAAATCAGTAAAAACGACAATTTATAAAGAGATATTAGATAAAAATCTCCTGTGGGAATACTTTCTGATCACCAGCCATATACTAATACCAGATATATCTTCAGTGAAACCTGAGCCATCATTTGTTAGGAGAGAGCACCCTCCATGCTAGAAACACATTCACCTGAGAGTCTCCATTGTTAAATACATATAGAGACGGCATTACAGAGGCCAGTACCCTCGGTTAGTTCCACTACATTGCCACTGCTCTACTGCTGCATATGTAGAGCCAGTGTGCATACTTCACTGTTATGTACATTATATGAGCATTGTCCTGTAAATGTGTTGTCAGTTCCAGCAGTCATGGATACAACTGGCCTGCCTCCAATAGTCAGCAGGTCACTGATTGCTCGCCTTATTAGAATCCTCAACAGAACCCAGAGCTGGTCTCAGCTTTAGGCTAGAGATTACATAGTAACTCACTTAGGTGTTACCAGTAACCTACAGCACCAATGACTCATGCGGAGAATTGCCTAATAGCCAGCCACTATAAGAACTTTCTCAGTGCACTCCTCCAGTGCCTGAGTATCAATTGTGTTCTTCAGTATAATTTGCTTCCAGTGTTGTTTAAACTCCAGTGTTTAATTTCTTCGACAGTAGCACATCCATACCCGCATTTCCCTCTGCGGTGTCCTCATACCAGCTAAGTACTCTATTGCTTTCACAGTGGGAACCAACTACAGTGGGCTGTGACCGGGGCCTTCACTGAGTAAAGTCCATATCCTCTTGTGGGGATTCCTGGTGAAGACCCATGTGGGTCTTAGACTCCACGCCAGGGAATTTGGTTGCACCAATTCTATCTTTTTGCATTTATCATCTGTGTGGGAGTATGTACTCTTAGGGGTAAATTTACTAAAGTGAGAGTTTTTAGAAGTGAGTTTTAAAAGTGATGTTGCCCCTAGCAACCAATTAGATTCTACTTAACACCTTCTAGAAGATAATAGCTAGAATCTGATTGGTTGCTATGGGAAACATCACTTTTAAAACTCACTTCTAAAAACTTTCACTTTAGTAAATTTACCCCTGAGTGTCTGTTCTGAGCTACAGAGTTATAGCAAAATAATCTGTGTATGTCATTGCATGCTACACATTGTTCCCACAGTGCCACCACATCCGTGCCTCTCATTGCACACTACATGATGTTCCCACAGTGCCACCACATCCGTGCCGCTCATTGCACACTAAATGATGTTCCCATAGTGCCACCACATCCGTGCCGCTCATTGCACACTACATGATGTTCCCACAGTGCCACCACATCCGGGCCACTCATTGCACACTACATGATATTCCCACAGTGCCACCACATCCGTGCCTCTCATTGCACACTACATGATGTTCCCACAGTGCCACCACATCCGTGCTGCTCATTGCACACTACATGATATTCCCACAGTGCGACCACATCCGTGCCACTCATTGCACACTACATGATGTTCCCACAGTGCCACCACATCTGTGCTGCTCATTGCACACTACATGATATTCCCACAGTGCCACCACATCCGCGCCGCTCATTGCACACTACATGATATTCCCACAGTGCCACCACATCCGTGCCGCTCATTGCACACTACATGACGTTCCCACAGTGCCACCACATCCGTGCCTCTCATTGTACACTACATGATGTTCCCACAGTACCACCACATCCGTGCCTCTCATTGTACACTACATGATGTTCCCACAGTACCACCACATCCGTGCCTCTCATTATACACTACATGATGTTCCCACAGTACCACCACATCCATGCCTCTCATTGTACACTACATGATGTTCCCACAGTACCACCACATCCATGCCTCTCATTGTACACTACATGATGTTCCCACAGTACCACCACATCCGTGCCTCTCATTGTACACTACATGATGTTCTCACAGTGCCACCACATCCGCGCCTCTCATTGTACACTACAAGATGTTCCCACAGTGCCACCACATCCGTGCCTCTCATTGTACACTACATGATGTTCCCACAGTACCACCACATCCGTGCCTCTCATTATACACTACATGATGTTCCCACAGTGCCACCACATCCGTGCCTCTCATTGTACACTACATGATGTTCCCACAGTACCACCACATCCGTGCCTCTTATTATACACTACATGATGTTCCCACAGTGCCACCACATCCGTGCCTCTCATTGTACACTACAAGATGTTCCCACAGTACCACCACATCCGTGCCTCTCATTATACACTACATGATGTTCCCACAGTGCCACCACATCCGTGCCTCTCATTGTACACTACACGATGTTCCCACAGTGCCACCACATCCGTGCCTCTCATTGTACACTACAAGATGTTCCCACAGTGCCACCACATCCGTGCCTCTCATTATACACTACATGATGTTCCCACAGTGCCACCACATCCGTGCCGCTCATTACACACTACATGATGTTCCCACAGTGCCACCACATCCATGCCGCTCATTGCACACTACATGATATTCCCACAGTGCCACCACATCCGTGCCGCTCATTGCACACTACATGATATTCCCACAGTGCCACCACATCCGTGCCGCTCATTGCACACTACATGATGTTCCCACAGTGCCACCACATCCGTGCCTCTCATCATACACTACATGATGTTCCCACAGTGCCACCACATCCGTGCCTCTCATTGTACACTACATGATGTTCCCGCAGTGCCACCACATCCATGCCTCTCATTATACACTACATGATGTTCCCACGGTGCCAGCACAAATATTTATCTTCTTACACTCTATGCGCTGTCCAAACAGTGTCGACACGTCCATACACCCCATTGCAGCTATGTGCTGTTCAAATAGTGCCATTGGAAGAATCATGTAATAAAAGATTTGACCATTGCATATTTTTCATTTAGTCTTTCCTATGTAAGGCTAATAAATTAATATATAAATAATAATATTTTATATATATATATATATATATATATATATATATATACAGTCAGGTCCATAAATATTGGGACATTGACAGAATTTTCATATTTTGGCCCCTATTCACCCCCATAATGGCTTTGAAATGAAACAAACAAGATGTGCTTTAACTGCAGACTCAGATTTAATTTGAGGGTAATTACATCCAAATCAGGTGAACGGTGTAGGAATTATAACGGTTTCTATATGTGCCTCCCACTTTTTAAGGGGCCAAAAGTAATGGGACAAACTAAACAATCCTAAATCTAACTTTCACTTTTTAATACTTTGTTGCAAATCCTTTGCAGGCAATTACAGCCTGAAGTCTGGAATGCATAGATATCACCAGACGCTGGGTTTTATCCCTGGTGATGCTCTGCCAGGCCTCTCCTGCAAATGTCTTCAGTTCCTGCTTGTTCTTGGGGCATTTTCACTTGAGTTTTGTCTTCATCAAGTGGAATGCATGCTCAATCAGATTCAGGTCAGGGGATTGACTTGGCCATTGCATAACATTCCACTTTTTAGCCTTAAAAAACTCTATGGTTGCTTTTGCAGTATGCTTCGGGTCATTGTCCATCTGCACTGTGAAGCGCCGTCCAATGAGTTCTGAAGCATTTGACTGAATATGAGCATATATTATTGCCCGTAACACTTCAGAAGTCATTCTGCTGCTTTTGTCAGCAGTCACATCATCAATAAATACAAGGGAACCAGTTCCATTGGCAGCCATACATGCCCACACCATGACACTACCACCACCATGCTTCACTGATGAGGTGGTATGTTTTGGATCATGAGCAGCTCCTTTCCTTCTCCATACTCTTCTCTTCCCATCACTCTGCTACAAGTTGATCTTTGTCTCATCTGTCAATAGGATGTTGTTCCAGAACTATAATCGCTTTATTAGATATTGTTTGGCAAACTCTAATCTGGTCTTCCTGTTTTTGAGGCTCACCAATGGTTTACATCTTGTGGTGAACCCTCTATATTCACTCTTGTGATGTCTTCTCTTGATTGTTGACTTTGACACATATACACCTACCTCCTGGAGAGTGTTCTTGATTTTGTCAACTGTTGTGAAGGGGTTTTTCTTCACCAGGGAAATAATTCTTCTGTCATCCACCACAGTTGTTTTCCATGGTCTTCCGGGTCTTTTGGTGTTGCTGAGCTCTCCAGTGCGTTCTTTCTTTTTAAGAATGTTTCAAACAGTTGATTTGGCCACACCTAATGTTTTACTATCTCTCTGATGGGTTTAATTGATTTTTCAGCCTAATGATGGCTTGCTTCACTGATAGTGACAGCTCTTTGGATCTCATATTGAGAGTCGACAGCAACTAATTCCAAATGCAAATGTCACACCTAGAATCAACTCCAGACCTTTTACCTGCTTAATTGATAATGAAATAAAGAGGAAATAGCCCACACCTGTCCATGAAATAGCTTTTTAGTTGATAGTCCCATTACTTTTTCCCCCTTAAAAAGTGGGAGGCACATATAGAAACTGTTGTAATTCCTACACCGTTCACCTGATTTGGATGTAATTACCCTCAAATTAAATCTGAAAGTCTGCAGTCAAAGCACACCTTGTTTGTTTCATTTCAAAGCCATTGTGGTGGTGGTGAATAGAGGCCAAAATATGAAAATTCTATCAATGTCCCAATATTTATGCGCCTGACTCTATATATATATATGTATATATATATATATATTTATATATATATATATATATATATATTTATATATATATAAATAAATTCATTCAAATTTAAAATGCTTTCAAATTAAAACCCTTTCTGTCCCAGAAAGGACAGGGGACCCTTGATTCAGATCCACTCGCAAGTTGCGATCACTCGCTGCCAAAAAGGGGTTGGATATGTAAATTAAATGCTCGCACTGCATCGCTTAAGGACACCCACTGTGAGTTAGCGAGCTACGGCAAAGTGCGCTCACAAGTGTCTGAAGACGCCCCCTTGCCACTCGCAACACACATCATCTCCGGGAAATGAATGATTAATCAGGACCAACATGAGACATCGGAGCTGCTCGCAGCCATTGGGGTTGCCTTTCCCCGCCGCAAGCACTGCGATCAGTGCGGGCTGAAATACATGCATGCGATGTGTACAATGACGCTACTTTGCTAATTATGCACGCCCTTTAAACTGTGTTGTGGCAGGCAGA
Source organism: Taudactylus pleione (assembly GCA_031769625.1). NCBI lineage: Eukaryota > Metazoa > Chordata > Amphibia > Anura > Myobatrachidae > Taudactylus > Taudactylus pleione. Next base: position 8,770,044 of record JAUIMM010000004.1, read on the forward strand.
CACGCCTGCGTTTGCAACACCACTCCCCAGTTCACATGTACCTTCCCCTGTTACCATCCACAAATGGCGCTATCTGTCACACAAAGTAGAGACATGATAGTGGCTTACGAGCTACCAAAATCAGATCACAACGAATGGCTTGCGCATGCGCACTGCGAATTATACGCATGCGCAGATGGGCAAAAAATCGCTCACAGCGAGCGATCGTGCCTTAGCGAGCGGGTCTGGATCAGGCCCAAAGTGAGATACAGTGATAACTATGTGCAGCCTTTGTACAATGTTTGCTTGCATACTTTTGGTGGCCTTTGTGGACAAACATGTTCTTGGCTCACACCAGACACAGAGAGCTACCTGTGGGTGTGGACCATTTCTGTATACCGTACCTGTCACACAGCTAAAATCATATATTTACAGAGAGGAGAGTTTGTTAATGCAACAAATACATGCTTGGAATGGCTAATCCCTTAAAGCATTAATATATAGAGACTCGTGCTATGAGAACATCATAGTAGATAGTTATATTCAACAAGCATTACATTCTACACAGGAAACAAAAACTGTTTTAATGTTGTCACATTGTTATGCTTACATAGGAAAAAACATTTATTGCTCACTGTACCTGTTGTATATCCTTTGAGAGAGAGGATAATAGTAGATTATACATATATAGAACATGTTTTGAAATTTTGCCCATATCCATCATCACTTGATGCTTCAGTCCTTCTGGCTAAATGGAGTGAACGAACAGTCAATATTTAAATATAGGTTAAACTTTTAATAATATAATGAAATACATTCCTCTCAATGGTTTAAATTTTCCATGGGACTAAAAATGAGATGTATCAAACCTTAAGGGGACAGTTGGAGAAGGTGCCCATAGCACCCAATCAGTTTTTACCTGGCATTTTACAGAATGTACTAGATAATTGATACAGTTACTGTAGAAGCTGTTTGGATGTTATGGGCATCTTCTCCACCTGCTCTCTTTAGCTGGTTAGTTACATGTAAGCCCTCACGGGCAGAGCCCTCTTCCATCTTGTACTCACCCTTATGTTGGGTACACACTGACAGATACATCTGCCGATCAATTTATCGGCCAAATATATCTGCTGCACGTCGGCCAGTGTGTAATCGTGATATGTCGGCGAACATCGTCGTTCACCGACATATCGCATTGGTTGTGCTGCACAGCCGATGGACAGATATGTCTGCAGACATATCTGTCCATCGGCAGGTGTGTACGGGCGGTCGGTAGACCGCCCTTACACACACAGCGGAAGCCGCGAGGAGGGGGGCGGGATAAGCCCCCGCCGACTGGGTCCCGCGCACCGGGTCCCACCCCCTCGGCCACCGGGACCCAAGGACACAAGCAGATGATGGCCGTTCAGTGTGTATGAACGATCATCAACTGCACATATATCTGCAGATCACTCGATCTACAGATATATCTATCAGGTGTGTACCCACCTTAACTCTATTTATCACCAGTGATCCACCCTCTAACTCTAACTATGATGTTGTTTGCATGCTGTTATGTTGAGTACAGGGTCATTGAATGCTGACTTGACTCCATCCAACCCCCCGCACGTGCGTGCTTCCGATCACTTACACTGCATGTTCCTTCACTTCAAGCTACCCCACACTCACCCCTGTTATTTGTCCCAACCAGTCTGTTGAGTTATAGTAATGTTCTGTATTTATGCTGTGTACTTGTGCTATGGTTAGCTGTTCTATATTGGGGTTGGATAAGGGATCCTGATGGTCAGGATGCCGACGTTTAGAATACCGACAGCAGCATACCGACAGTCAGAATGCTGATAAATTTCTGTAAAATAATCCAAACCCTAACCCTCCCCCTAACCCACCCACCCCACAGCCTAGCCCTAACTCTCCTGTCCCGCAGCCTAACCCTTACCCTCCCTTCCCACAGCCTAACCCTAACCCTCCCGTCCCGCAGCCTAACCCTAACCCTCCCATTCCACAGCCTAACCCTAGCCCTCTCTTCCCACAGCCTAACCCTAACCCTCCCGTCCCGCAGCCTAACCCTAACCCTCCTGTTCCACAGCCTAACCCTAACCCTCCCGTCCCGCAGCCTAACCCTCCCGTCCCACAGCCTAACCCTAACCCTCCCATCCCACAGCCTAACCCTAACTCTCCCCCATCTCACAGCCTAACCCTAACCCTCCCATCCCGCAGTCTATCCCTAACCCTCCCATCCCGCAGCATAACCCTAACCCTCCCGTCCCGCAGCCTAACCCTCCCGTCCCACAGCCTAACCCTAACCCTCCTGTCCCGCAGCCTAACCCCTAACCCTCCCGTCCCGCAGCCTAACCCTCCCATCCCACAGCCTAACCCTAACCCTCCCATCCCGCAGCATAACCCTAACCCTCCTGTACCGCAGCCTAACCCTAAACCTCCCTTCCAGCAGCCTATCCCTAACCCTCCCATCCCGCAGCCTAACCCTAACCCTCCCATCCCACAGGTTAACCCTAACCCTTCTGTCCCGCAGCCTAACCCTAACCCTCCCGTCCCGCAGCCTAACCCTAAACCTCCCTTCCAGCAGCCTAACCCTAACCCTCCCATCCCGCAGCATAACCCTCCTGTCCCACAGCCTAACCCTAACCCTCCCATCCCGCAGCCTAACCCTAACCTTCCCGTCCCGCAGCCTAACCCTAAACCTCCCATCCCGCAGCCTATCCCTAACCCTCCCCTAATACTTACCTCCGCAATCTGTCGGTATTCTCACATTGGGGATGCCGCTATCAGTTTTGTGACCGTCAGCATCCTAACTGTCAGGATGCTGATTACATCCCTTATATTGTACTTATGCTCTGTTATTCTGTTTTACAATGATTTTATGCCCACCCCATTGGATGGCGCTGCAGACACTTTCTGGCGCCTTATACATTATAAATTAATAATAATGGGACATTCCAGATTTGATTTCTTGTGGTCGAAATGAGCCTCATCTATCTAGAAAGGGAGTAGCCTCGCAATATAGGGCTTCTGGGTGAATGGTGCTTTGGTTTGTACACTTCAAGATGATCTGACTAAGTTGCTATAATGTTTCATTTCGGAATGTTGTGAGGAGGTATGGTATTATCAGTTTAAATTCATTAAACATTTGGGGGTCATTCACAATGTTATAAAAATCCAGTGGTGAGGCTTTATTATTATATATAATTGAGCCTATTTTAATGCCATGGCAATAAGATACAGACTTCCATTCTGTGTTTCCATGACCTATGTGAGTAGTCATTTTGTGAGACAATTAGTGGAATTTGTTCTGTACTTGAACTTCTGTCTTTGATTGCATTTGACCCCTTACTTTGTTCTTACATCTAAAATCCTGCTTGTTCGACTGTTTGACATTCCTTTATATGGTGATATATAATTTTATAATAGCAAGGGAATATTGAGCTTAATTTCAAATGTTACTGTTTCCCCTTTTTATATGTGCATACTAATGTACTTTTCTCTATTTAAAAAAACGCAATTGGACTTAGGGCTCCCATCAATTTAAAATGTGTTAGAAAGTTTGCCTGGCCCATAAAGGCATTATTTACTGAAAACCAATATAATACTGCAACCTGCAAAACAAAATCTGGGTTTTGCATGTGGGTACAAAATTGAGCGTATAGAGGGCCTGATTCAGACCCGCTCGCAAGCGGGTCGATGGCCAGACAGTGCGCACGTGCGAGCCCTGGAGCGAGCAAGAAAACACTTGCTCCGGTGCTCGCATCCAAAAGGGGCGGCTGTCGATGTTGATCGACAGCTCGCTCTGTTTGGTAGGTGGGCCGGCGGGGGTGGCTGGCGAAATGGAGGCGTTCCCGAAGGAACGCCTGCCGTTTGGGGGCGTCCCCACTGACATCACGAGTGATGTCAGTGGCGAGCTTCCGGCTCTGTTAGAGCCGGAAGCTCACTGGGGCTTGCGATGGACCAGACCCTACCACAAGGGTCTTGTAGCAAGCCCGATGGTCGAGGCCGAACAAAAAAAAACATGCGGGTGCCCTGATTCAGAGCGAGCGCTCGCTTTTTGTGATCGCCTCTGAATCAGGCCCAGAGTGTATGCGCAATTGCTTATACACAGTGAGCTGCAAGCAAGGAGTTATTCATGGGTTAATCAAATTGGAGAAAAAGATAAATGCTGAAATGTAACTAATAACCTATTATTGGCACAACTCGCCATGGAACTGATTTTATCTTTATTAAGTTTCATTGCTGGATGAACTTCCTCATTAAAAAAAAAAACAATTGTTAGTTTTACTAACATAAAATCCTTGCTACTTTGTATTGCTTCTGATTTCTAATTCCACAATTAACATACAAAGCCCCAGGAAGTTGATTTAGAAGCAGGTTGAAATAATGTGAAATCTAATGTCAGTAGCCGGAGGCAATGTGTAAACAGACCAGTCTTTTCCTTGACCTTCCTCTATGCCAAGAACATGGTAAACATATTGAAACTTTGTTGTTAGGTGCAGTAGGGGAACGGTCTACATCGATTGCCTGTGATTATTAGCTGGAGTGGGATAAGCCTCCTTCTTATTATGCAGATTAGTGGAGCTCTCAGTCCTAACATATTGTACAGATGTATGGGAGCAGCTGCCGATACAGATGGTAGTTACAGAGCTACATTAGTATGTATCCATTGTCTGCGCTCTCCTTGTTTGGGGGGATGGAAACACTGAAGAGGAATTGTTATGCTGTGAAATATAAAGCACTGCGCACATACACTTAAAATCCACACCCCCAGAGACTATTTACGCAGCAGGGTAGGCAGTGATCAAATTAACAGTGTACCCTAAATAAGGACTTATACATGTCACCGATAAGCATGTGTATTTTTAAAGAGATTACCCATTAAACCAAGGTGTTATAAATCAACTTCCCCCAAGCTAAGTACCCAGATTAACATACAGCATTGGAGGTTAATGCAGTTTCTGTGTTGCTGTACGCATAACTAGTGATGTGCTAGAAAGAATACATATGTAACTTCCTATGTGCATTTATTAGTATATATATATATAGACATATTTATTTGCACATATAGCTCCATTTTATTATATATGCAATTTACAAATAGGAGTTTGAAATATCAAGTCAAGCATCACATATTGCATATTGTTTCAGTCAGATCGCAATGCGAAAAAGTGCTTAGTGTGGCTCTATAATACAGTCATGCAGGAAGTTTCGTCATTAGTAGAGTTGTGCGCCGACCTCGGTGTTTTGGTTTTGGTTCCAGATTCATCTTTGTGTTTTGGTTTTGATTTTGGATCTCTATTTTAAAAATAAATAAATAAATAAAAATAGCTATTTACATAATTCGGACCTGTTAGCATACAACCCAAAACCCAAGTTCGGTTTTTAAATCCGAGTTCCGAACCGCGGGAAGATCCAAACTGGGACTCGCTTAGACTTGGTACCCCAAAGTGATTCCGAACTCGGACTCGGTTCTACTCGGAGCCCCTAAATTCGGTTGTTGTCGGTTCTCTAAGAACCGGATACGCACATCTGTAGTCAGTAAGTTGTGTGAGCATTGAATAGAATACATGTAAGTTTTGCGTGAACTGTGTAGATAGGCAGTAATTGGGTGGCAAAGCCTCGGAAGGTAAGAATGTGGTTCAGAAATTTGACAAGAGGGAACACTTGCAGGATTGAAGGTTTGGGAAAGTTTTGTTGTGCAAGGGAGGGAATTGTACAGAGTGGATACAACCCAAAAAAACTAATAAGGGTGGATTAGTGCAGAGTGGCTGAGGTTAGGTGTTGGTTTGGTAGATAATTTCATACAAGGGAAACATATATGTTGGTGCAGTTTTGTTAAAGGTTTTGTATGTTATTAGTATTATTTTAGATTAGATTCAGTACAGTACAGGCAATAAATTCAGGGACTGGAAAATCAGTCTAGCTATTATACTCAAAACAGATTGCAGTGGTAAAAGTTTGATTAGGGGAAGAATACTAATGCTGGGCATACACTATACAATTATCTGTCAGATATCTGTCCAATCTGGCTGGTTGGAATGAAAATCTGGTAATGTATGGGAGCAAATGACAATCGACTATTTGCCCATAAAAACGGAAAAACAGACAAAAATTGTCATCCAGACAAATTGGTTAAATCAAATGAATTTAACCAATTTGACCAATAATTTTTGCCCATTTTCCAGTGTTTAAGACCATATGGTCGATTGTCATTGGCTCTTATACATAACCAGGTTTTCATTCCAACCAGCCAGATTGGACAGATATCTGACAGATAATTGTATAGTGGATGCCCAGCATAAGAAGGAAAATGCTACAATCAGTGCAGGCAATTATGAGTGCATGAATTAAAGTTTTTGCAGTGTGTTTGTGTGATTTGTGCATATTCTGGGAATGTTTCTTAGAGGTATATGGAAACACAGAATGGAAGTCTGCATCTTTTTAATATTTAGTAACCTAGCGGTTCTCACCATTGAAGTCAATGGTAAGAACCGTTCATTGGCTGAGAGAGGCAGAGGCTCAGGCTCGTCTCTCTTAGCCAATGAACGCTCAACCGATGTATTTGTATTTCTTAATGAAGCAATTCCATGCTAATTGCGTCTGACGGGACCTGATGACACAATTGTCCAGCCCCGCCCCCATCGCTGCCCACTTCTCCCAGGGAGCAGACTTCAGATGCCGGTAAGTATGTTGTAGTTCCACAGCAGCTTGAGAGCTGTTAATTGGTACAATTTTTAAGGCAGCTATTAGGTTAAAAGCACATACCTAATAATAGTACATGTCTAATTGTAAGACCCTGCCTGTGCAGTATGAAGTGGTCTATTATAACGTATGACATGTGGGGGTGGTCTGATGGTCGTGTATGGGGCATGTGAGGGATGTCTGGTGGCCTTTAGAAATGCTAGTGGGTAGGTCTGAGGGGCATTTGGTGATATATGAGGGCACGTTAAAGGTCTGAGTGGCATGTTTGGAGGGTTAAGTCCACTCATCCGGATTTAAAATTATGCTTAAAAATGTTTATACTTTGTCTCAAATTTTACAGCAAGATTTTTTTTAGTTTATTTACAGTTACATAATAAAAATACAAACTTAGTATACATAATTTCCAAATCTTAAAGATTGCCAAGATTGTACTATTTTGCCACCCTAGGCCAATCTTCCTGACTTGTCATTCATCTCTTTGTAATACCCTTTTGCTGCAAGGCTCTATGGCCCGACCTCAGATTTCTGAATAATACATAAATATACGCTACCAGTAATGCCAAATAATCCCTGATGTTGGCAGGCACACACAGGAGAAAAAGATAATGTAACAAAAAGTAGATTGTTTTTGTAGCAATTCTACTACTCTAAGGCCCTAATTCAGCAGTGGACGCAAATGCAATCGCAACTGCAATTGCTTACGGATTGCAATTGCTAAAATATGGTAATGCTAACCAAAGCACAGCCGACATAAAGACGCCCACTGCTGCCTTCTCATATCGGAATCAGTATGATATCCCGACACTCGGGATGCTGGCTGTCAATAGACTGACAGCGGCATCTCAATGCCTACAATCCCGACAGGGGAGCAGTAAGCATTGTTCCCCTGTCCTATTCACCCCCTAACCCTCCTTTACTGTACCCTAATACTAACCCTCCCTACCACGCACCCTAACCCTGCCGGTTAGTGCCTAAACTTAACCCTCCCCCTTAGTGCCTGTCCCTAACCCTAACTCCCCCCAGGGTGCCTAAACCTAACCCTCCCTCCCGAGGCTAACAGCTAAGGGTGCCCACTGTACTTACAATCGGATGCCGGCTGTTGGGATTCTGGGTTTGGCATCTCCAGCCTTGTCGGGATTCTGGCGCCGGTCTTCTAGCACTGATCGGGATTTCGACGCCGGGATTTCAGAAGCCGGCATTCTGGCCATAGGTATATTAATTGTATCATATCTGTCCAATGTCGCACTCATGCATAAACATCGATACCATCGATGCACATGAAGTTGTCACACACCATGTACGACAGGTCTGACCAGCCACAAACGCTGCAGCTCTCCCTACACGCAGAGAGGCCACATGCTGCGAATGCAATCGCTATGGCTAATTTATGCACACCTAGGAAACAGCATTGAAATGGTCAGACACGTCTGCATTTACTTAACTACCCCCCTTTACCTACCCCAAACGCTGACCACATGACACTCACTTTGCGAATGCATCCTCTGTGCCTACGTCATCGCAATGCAATTAAGAAGCGTGCGCAGTGTGACTTACATTGCCAAATAATCACTGGAACGGCGTAAACATGAGCATTGCATCCGCTGCTGATTCTCCCCCTAAGTCTGGCTGTTGTGGCCCTTTCTCAAATACTTGCTAATAAATCCTTGCTTAAATGGCACATACAGTTATTTCTGTTTCAAAATACGTCAGTCCAATTATTTCAATCAGAGCCATTTGTGCCATATAATAATCCCTGAACAACATGGCAATACTGGACACTGGGGCTGACTCAGAGATGGTTGCTAATGCAGACGCTCTCACAATAGTGGTTGCTGGACTATGCAAACGCTAACCTCAGCCTTCCTTTTGTGCGGGATGGCGATAACAGAGTGTACGAGTGGTGAGACGCCCACTTTCAGGTTGCATGATCTGTACACTTGCAATGGAGATTGTTAACACACCAACATCAACGCAACATCAGTCGCACCATCGATTTTGAGGTTGTCTAGGGTCTACTCTAGCTGCTCTCCTCAAATCCAACTAAACATGGCCTCTGAAACATTGGTTTTGCAACTGGGAACGCAGCAGCGTTCACCAACACGCCTGTGACACCCCCCCATAACACGCCCATGAAACTGACCCTCTTTGCAATCACTTTAGGTCACTTCCCAGTCTCCACCCTGATATGCCCAAGGATCGCAAACCCCTTCTCAAATATTAGCGATTCCATAAGCAATTGCTAACCATATCGCGCACATTGCTTTGCTCGAGCGCAGTAAGGGTTTTCTAGACTTTCGCTCATGTGCAGTAGCAAAACATCGCTCAACTGAGTAAATATCGGCGTCGTGTCCATCTCTGAATCACACCCAATAATGCACTCGGTAGAATTGTTGATGGTACAAAGCGCCATCCATGTATCAGAAACTGTTAATGTGGCAGCAAGGTCTAAGCTGGCTGGCTGTCAGAATTCCCTGGAATAAGAAGCAAGATAATGACCAGAAATCAGCCACACAACTCTCAGAGCTGCATACAATTATTGCTCAGTGAGAATTTAGTCAGGGCCTGCCTAGGTCCACTTGCACCCAGTGCAAGAATTTTTGCATATAGACCTTGGGTGTAGTTCTGTGACATTGTCATATCAGGGTGACAGTGCGCCCTGTGCCACACTGCCTCCTCCTTAGAGCATACCATTATCGTCAGGGGTTGGGTGGAGGGCAGGGTTCTTCATCACCGGGCAACTCTCTCCCTGAAGACTTCCGGAGCCGACCAGATTGCAGCTGGTGAACTAGGAAGATTCCACCCTGTGTGGTGGCACAGCTTGAACAGCCCCCGAGCCGGCCCTGACTATACAGTAGTATATATTATATATAGATAGATAGAATATTTTTGTATTTTTTATAACCACTCTAATGTTGCTAAGTGCAAGTTAAAAAAAAAGTACCACATGAATTCATTTGATTGTCCTTTCTCAACTCATGTAAAAGAAAAAATTCCAACAGCAGAAATAGACTGATGACCTTCACAGTCCTAAATATCATTTTCCCATACAGAAATCTATGAAAGTCAGAAAATCAGCATAAGACAATCTATTTTAAGCATTATTGCAAATAACATAAATCCCTCCTGAATATAACCAATGTTGCCACTGCTTGTTAGAAATGATGAACCTACAAGCCAGAGATATATGGATAAAAAAAAAAAAACATACAGGAAAATGTAAAGAAATGCACAGTGTTGTTTGGAATGAATCGATGAATCTCAGTTTACCCTGGTGTATTTTAAATGGTAAATCAGATACTCACAAAACAAGAGCAGGTGAGACAAATTGGAAAGGCCAGGTACTTTTCAAACCACTTCAGTAAATCGTACCCATGACACTGTATCTAAGCAGCAATTATAGCTATCGATGTATCTGGAAAACGCTGTTATTGCAAATACACGCAAACCACTTATACCGTGATAATCAATTGGAAATTATAAAAGGCATAATGCAGCCTCCAGTGTAAAGTGTAGGAGCATTTGTAATGGCCTGGCAGTCTGTGAGCACAGTGACAAAGAAGATGAAGAAATGCTAAAAGGGGTTTTTGATACCCAGGTTGTTGTCATCCTGATTTTCAAAGATACCAGACAATGTTATTTTGTGGTAGGGGGAGGATGTCCTTCAATTTGCTCTGTTTCATTGTAAGAGCTAATAAAAATAATAATATATATATATATATATATATATATATATTATTAATGGTAACAATACCTGAGGTTGTCAGACATTAGATAACTTAAAGTACACCCACATTAGACAAACCATATCTACAGAGGTTGTCTTTTCCCATTGCAATGCGTTGGTCTACCTCCCCCAGCAGTGGCGTAACTAGGGTTTTTGGAGCCCAGGGCAAGATGAATAATGGACCCCCACCCAACTGTTTAAAAAAAGTGGGCGTGACCAGATGCCACAAAGGGGCGTAGCCATTGAAAAATGGGGGCTTGTCAACATGACACACCACCATTTCCTGTCACTCTGGGAACATTACTTTCCATTCCATATGCACCTTAATGCCCCCAGTAGCAGTGCCCCTTATGCAATGCCCCCAGTAGCAGTGCCCCTTATGCAATGCCCCTGTAGCAGTGCCCCTTATGCAATGCCCCTGTAGCAGTGCCCCTTATACAATGCACCCTGTAGCAGTGCCCTTTATGCAATACCACTGGTAGCAGCGCTCCTTATGCAATTCCCCCTGTAGCAGTGCTCTCAGTAGTAGTGTCCCTTATGCAGTGTCCCCAGTAGTGCCCCTTATACAGTGCCCCCAGTAGTGCCACTTATGCAGTGCCTCTATTAGTGCCCCCAGTAGTGTCCATTATGCAGTGTCCCTTATGCAGTTTCCCCAGTAATGCCCATTATACAGTGCCCCCATTAATGCCTCTTATACAGTACCTCCATTAGTGCCCATTAGACAGTGCCCATAATACAGTGCCTTCATTATTGCCCCAGTAGTGCCCCTTATACAGTGCCCACTATACAGTGCCCCCAGTAGTGCCTCTTATACAGTGCCCCCAGTAGTAGTGCCCCGTACACATAAAACACACACAGACACACATAATTTACTTATCGAATACCCGCTCCTGCTCCCACTGCCGTCCGCTCCTCCGGTCCTGGTCATGACATCTCTCCATTCACCCACTGCAGGAGCCGGAGGCAGAGCTCATGAGTAAGCTCCAGCCCATCTCTGGCCCTGAATGCAGCAGCCAATAAGAGTCTGTTTGACTCTTATTTGCTGCAGTGCTAAAACAAACACACCGCCTCCAGCAGTGTCTTAGTGTGTAGTGCCGCGGACCGCACTGCCCTGGACTGCAGCGGCTCCGACGGCACCCAGGGTACGTACTCCACTCGACCATCCATGTTACGCCACTGTCCCCCCAGGCTAAAAGTTGATAGCCAGCCTCTGAGTGCAACCAGGGGCTCTGAGGGAAGGGGTAAAAGAGGAGGGGGAACCAAGATGTTGCTGCACCAGGATTCCATATCTCCCAACTGTCGCGTTTTCGGCTGGACATTCCCACTATTCAGGGACTGTTCAACTGCTCCCACCCGCGGGCCACAGGTGGGTGTCCTGCAGTGGGACAGTGTCCCACTGTGAGGGGAAAGTTGGGGGAGAGCACTCTCATGGCTGTTTTGCATAGCAGAGCAGCAGGTGGGGGCAGCCTGGGGGCAGCCCATTCATATCGGGGAGTGCTGGGCTCGTCCCAGAAAGATGAAAATGGGGGCGTGCCATGAGGTCACACCCCTTCACCATGAGACCACACACCCTTTTCAGCAAGTGGGGGTCCCGATTCTAAAATGAAGAATATTGGGAGGTATGGGGTCCAAGTACTCTTACAATAACCTCCAGTGTGTTTCCAATTCATAGAGACTTTGCTGTCCTACCCGAGGAAGTAGTACTGTATGTAATGTTGGCCTGCAACAAGAACCTGTGTATTCCTAAATTTAAGTAGCTCATCATATCCACCTTTGTTTAACTAAAACTAGAAAAACATTAATTTTTACGAGTACAATGCAAGTAAATAGGGGTGACATTGGAACCCATTGTTTCCAGTCTCACCATTCTCACTTGCATTTGTCCTTGCAGTCAGGAGCAGTACATTTGTGGAGAAGTGTTATGGTGTACTGTGCCCACAATGCCCCCCGAGTGACGTCATGATTTCATGCTGAGTGGGGAGGGGCCACCAGCACCCAGAAGAACTGCAGTGCGCAGCATCCTGCGGAATCTGTATAGGCTGCAGTTTCGATGTCTGGTGTGTAAAGCGGATGCTCCAGGTGACACTGCCACAGTCTCATAAAACCATCCGTGTCTTATAGTGCCCCTCCTTTTCTGTAGTCTCCTCATATTTCCCCTCTTGTCTATACTCTCCTCATAGTCCCCCCTTGTCTGTACGCTCCTCATAGTCCCCACTTGTCTATATTCTCCTCATAGTGACCCCCTTGTCTGTACTCTCCTCATAGTGCCCCCTTATCTGTACTCTCCTCATAGTCCCCCTTTGTCTATTCTCCACCCTTGTCTATAGTCTCCTCATAGTCCCCCCTTGTCTGTACTCTCCTCATAGTCCCCCTTTGTCTATTCTCCCCCCTTGTCTATAGTCTCCTCATAGTCCCCCCTTGTCTGTACGCTCCTCATAGTGACCCCCTTATCTGTACTCTCCTCATAGTCCATCTTTGTCTATACTCTGCTCATAGTCCCCCCTTGTCTATACTCTCCTCATAGTCCCGCCTTGTCTGTACGCTCCTCATAGTCCCCACTTGTCTATACTCTCCTCATAGTACCCCCTTGTCTGTACACTCCTCATAGTGACCCCCTTATCTGTACTCTCCTCATAGTCCCCCCTTGTCTATACTCTCCTCATAGTCCTCCTTGTCTATACTCTCCTCATAGTGACCCCCTTATCTGTACTCTCCTCTTAGTTCCCCCCTTGTCTGTACTCTCTTTATAGTGCCCTCTTTGTCTGTACTCTCCTCATAGCCCCCCTTTGTCTGCACTCTCCTCATAGCCCCCCTTTGTCTGTACTCTCCTCATAGCCCCCCTTTGTCTGCACTCTCCTCATAGCCCCCCTTTGTCTGTACTCTCCTCATAGCCCCCCTTTGTCTGCACTCTCCTCATAGCCCCCCTTTGTCTGTACTCTTTTCAAAGTGCTTCCACTCTGAATTTTCTTTACTGACCATCTCACACCCCCATTTGTTCCTTATAGTGCCATCCTCCAATATTCTCCTTATTGTTTCACCCATCCCCAAAAACTGGTCTGTATGTTCACTCAATCCGTCAATGAGCTCTATGCCCCAGAAAAAGTGCATCGTATTGTGAGGAAAATAAAAGTACAATTGTAATACTTACTATTTATGGCACACTGTATGGTCAGCTGGGCATCTTTTCATCAACAGACTGTCATAATGATGGGCCTATTATCATGTGGAGCTGTAGTCCCATAGTTAATCTGGCCCTGTCTCCAATGTGTAGTCCTCCTGGTTCAGGATCTTCCCTCTGTATCCCAGCTTTAGTCTGATTTCCCTCTTTTCTCCCCCACCCACCCCTCAAATGTTCACTCTAGCTATTTGCCACGATCCTCTTTATATATAATCTCCACCACTGCTAGTGTCACAGAGTACACTGTAGTCACAGGATCACTACACTCCCAGCACTAAATAATCTTACTTACTTTCAGAGAGGGTTTGGTAATGGCAAAGTAATGGAGCCTTCAATGCTGTGTACATTGTGGCAGTAGCAAGGAAACCAGTCAGGGAATCTCACTGGTTTGAAATTTACATTCCACTGTTACGTAAATGTTTCCAAATCCCGTCGCCAGGTGTAATCAACATTTGATGGTGTTCAGATGTAGATGATTCAGTGTTCAATATCAAACATATAAGGGCAGCAGTCATCCTGCAATTATTTTTAATGCTTTTCTAAAGGGTAATGTGGAAAGTAAGCTAGGAGGACCTCCAGCTACCTTTAACTCATTGTTTGATATCATCAGATGTTACTAAATGTTAGCTTTTTGGGAATAGGTGAGTCAGTGTCTCACTCAGTGTCTGAACATGATCTTTTTGGAAACTACAGTAACTACACCTGTTGCTGGCGGGTGCGCACCCAGAGAAGTGTAATTAGAAACAAAAAAGAAACTTGAAAGAAAAAATCTGCTTGTATCTTATTGAAGTACTTCCCTTTGTAGTATAGAATTCTTCCTCTTGCTGTTAGATCTTCTCTTACTCAATATTCATACCATGTAAAAGAAGAAGATTATGCCACAATCATGGTGTAGTATTTTCTCAAAAATTTATAACATTTATTCATATAACATAAAAATCAGGTGCCACACACCTTCCAATAATGTATTACACGTATCCAAAAAATTTTAAAAAGATGGGAAATTACCAGAAGTCCATGCATATAGGGCATGTAGATGGAGGTATTCCGGATTACCTCTAACTGCATCTATATTCAAGATCCTCTGGAATCTCCCACTTTGTCCGTAGTCCTGACACACTAGCAACGCGTTTCGGGAGCTCCTCCTCCCTTCCTCAAGGCAGTGTAATTAGAAAACCTGTACCTTGAATTTCCTAAGAACCTGCACCTTGAGTTTCCTACTCTTCACTAGTACCCAGTCCCTGTCTTGAGTTTCACACATAGGGGAGCTCAGTTATCACTCAATAGACATCCATCCAGGACACATTCAGTTAATTCAAGTGAGAGCCCCGATTTGCCTTATTTGGTCAAATAAAATAATATTACCTGTACTGACTTTGACAGATGAAGATACCCTTACAGTTTCCCCACCTATGTCCCGGATCTGACCTGATATTTGGAACACAGGACTCGATTCAGACCCGCTCGTTAGATGCGTTCAATCACTTGATGCGTATGCAAATTCGGCAAGGCAGGCCATCGCATGGTAAGGCATTAGCACACCCACTATGTCTTGGCGAGCGATCGCTTTGTGTATGCAGATGTCCAACAGCCTGTCTTAAGATGCCCACTTGCACATGTCATCTCCAGGAAGTGTATGCAAACATCGGTACATCGGGTACCATCGGATGCATTCGCAGCCCTTGTGGCTGACCATACACTACCGCAAGCACTGCGAGCAGTTCAGTGTAATATTCAACCAAGTGACGTGTACTATGACGCTGCCTCTTAATTATGCACGCCTCTGAAACGGCATTGAGATGCTCGGGCACTCCTGCTTTCGCAACTCCACTCCCCCGATTTTAATGGCCAGCCACTGTCACCACCCACAAATGGTTTCTCCTGTCACTCATTCAGCTGTGCTGTCTATGCGCGGCAAGCGAATGTTTCCTGATCACTCCGATTGGTTCGCATGCGCAGATTGCAAAAATCCACTGGCTGCATGTGAATGCTTCCTAGCGAGAGGGTCTGAATCAGGTCCACAGTTCCAAAATGGGTCAAACCCGGGACAGATCCATTTTCCAATGCAGCGGGTTATTCCCAAATCTGCGCCGTTCACACTGCACACGGGTGCAGTGGAACACTTCTCCCAGCATTTGGAGATGACATCATCTCCATGCGCCAAGAAACTCAGAAGTCCCCAAGCTGAAATGGGACGCGGGTTACCCGTTAACACTGCAGGGTTTCACAGGCCGTTCCTGTGTTAAATCCTGCAAGCTACTCGGGTTGGATTGCCGGGACACTCGAACTGGGAATCCAACCCTTGCCACTTTTACACCTAGCAGCAATCCAGGTTAACCCTGCAATAACCTGGGTTTTAGCTGTGGTGTTCAAGGGGTATTAAGTGTTTTGTCTGACAACAAAATAACCTAAAAAATGTCCACTTGGCATGGATAGATGAGCATTTAAGAACATCATAACACTTCAGTTTTAATGCTTAGTCATTTACATTACAAACCCTAACATTGAAGACTCTCTGAAGCCTTTGTATTGGTTTATTTATTATGTAATGTATTTGAGGCGTGTTTTAAGTGCACTGTTCTTCGTAATATGTTGTACTTTATAAACAATGTACAACAATAATAATGACCAGAAACATAATCTAACATCCAAACTTGTATTTCGGAATAACTGCCTTAAAATGAAACTCTATGCAATTAAGAAAAACTATATATCTTGGTAAAAAAAAAAAACATATTTGCTAATTTTTGTCAACCTTTCTGTTGGAAAATTAATCAACTAAGAACAATGTTTCTAAAATATCTACATGTGAGCGAGATGTTTCAGCTAATGTACAAAGTGAAACTGAGGAGCTCGTAGATAAGTTAATGAGTTTTAATTTTCAACCATAATGCAGCAGAAAAAATGTGGGATTTAAATTGTGGTTGGAAAGTCACTGACTTTCTTTATCAGTAAAAGAGCAATTTCTTTTAGCCAAAATACTAAAAAATACTTCAATATATTTTTTTTTATGTATTCTTTTATTTAGAGATGCAAAAGATAAATTATACATACAGTGAAAATATTAGATCAGCAACACATCATATACAGATACATCAATAGTTTTACGAAATAACAAATCAGCCTTTACAAAGACACTACAAAGACAAACGGGAAGGGGGGGGGAGGGGGCAAGGGGGAAAAAAGGGCATCCTAGGTCTCCTAGGAACTATACAAAGCACAAAATAAATCATTAATAAGGGGCAGCACTAGATCAGCTCATGTCATTAAGGCCTTATATTTATCAAAGTCCTTAATGTCTAGCCAATAGAAACATGTTGCGGTAAACATAGAGAGACGATCCCTTGCAGACAGAGCAATATCTAACACAGTCATGTACAGTACATGTCTATGCCGGGGTGAACCATTCTTTGATAATAGGGGGAGACGTCAATTTCCATTTAATAGGTATAACTACCTTAGCTCCACTATTCATATGGCGCAAAAGGTACATTTTGTACTTAGAGATGGGCCAAGAGATGACATTCAGAATCCAAAATTTTGGGCCTTCATGGATCCCTTCTTCTACAATGTCTTCTGTAATTTGAATAACTTAATTCCAGGAAAAAATCAAGGAGGGGCAGAATCACCACATATGTGAAGGATGAAGGAGAGCCTGTGTTTCCATTACATCTCCAGCAAATATTGGGAAGGCCAGGAAATATTTAATTCAAAACGCTAGGGCATCTACACCACCTTGTGACAATCTTATAGTGTGTCTAAAGAACCGAGACAATCGGAGAGGAAGCATATAAAAAGTGAAAAACCTGAGACCATTGATGGTCAGTTAGGGAAATGTTCAGGTCAGTATTCCAAGCGTTGGTAAACTTGGGAAATGCAGTAAAAGTACTATCTATTAATAATCTATAAAGAGTAGAAATGGAATGACAAAGAGCAGGGGCTGGCTGGCAACTTTTAGCCTGAGGGGCAAATGCATGCAGGCGGCCCTGGCAAAGGAGTAGCGTGTAGCCAAGGTGCCTGAAGAACGTGCGTACTACGGCACCCCCCCCCTCAAGTGTTCCAGGGAGGAGGCTGGCCATATGGGATTAATGTAAAGTAAAAATAAAGATTAGGGACAGCCCCGTGGTGGTGCCCATATGCAGTGCCCCCCTGTTCCCCAGGAGAGGACCCCCTTATGCAGGCCTCCAGTAGTGCCCCCAGTGGTGATCCCCCCTATGCAGTGCCCCTTATACAGTGCCCCCAGTAGTGGTCCCCCCTGTGCAGTGACCCTTGTGCCCCCAGTAGTAAGCCCCTTATATAGTGCCCCCAGTAGTGGTACCCCCTATGCAGTGCTCCTTATATAGTGCCCCCAGTAGCAGTCCACACCCCATGCAGTGCCCCCAATAGTGGTAACCCTTATGCAGTGCCCCTTAAATAGTGGCCCCAGTTGTAGTCTCCCCCCTATGCAGTACCCAAGTATTGCCCTTTTTATAGAGCCCCCAGCAGTGGTCCCTCGATACAGTACCCCCAGTGGTAGTCCCCTCCCCCCTATGTAGTGCCCCTAGTAGTAGTCCCCTCCACCCTATGCAGTGCCCCTAGTAGTTGTCCCCTCCCCTTGTAGTGCCCATAGTAGTAGTAGTCCCCCCCTTGTAGTGCCCCAGTAGTAGTCCCCCCTTGTAGTAGTAGTCCCCCCCCTTGTAGGCCCCCAGTAGTAGTCCCCCAGTTGAATCCCCCCCTCCTTGAAGTGCCCCCAGTTATAATCCCCAGTAGTGGTCCCCCCCTGTAGTGCCCCCCTGTAGTGCCCCCAGTAGTGATCTCCCCCTTGTAGTACCCCCAGTAGTGGTCTCCCTCTTGTAGTGCCCGCAGTAGTAGTCCCTCCCTCTTGTAGTGTACCCAGTAGTGGTTCCCCCTTTGTAGTGCCCCCAGTAGTGGTTCCCCCTTTGTAGTGCCCCCAGTAGTCCCCCCCCTTGTAGTGCCCCCAGTAGTAGTAGTCCCCCCCTTGTATTGCCCCCATTAGTAGTAGTCCCCCCCTTGCAGTGCCTCCTGTAGTGGTTCCACCCTTGTGGTGCCCCCATTATTGATCTCCCCCTTGTAGTGCCAGCCTCCCCCCCAGTAGACACACATAGTAAAAAAGAAAAAAAAAACACTTACCTGAATCCCCGCTCCCGCCGTCGCCATCCGCTCCTCTGTCTGTCCTTCCCAAGCCGGGCCGCTCTGCATTATGGGAGAGACGTCATATGACATTATGACGCCTCTCCCATTGCCCACTGCAGGAGCCGGAAGATGGAGCGGCTCTTGCAGTCGGCGCAGCAGCAGCTAATGAGAGTCTGACAGACTCTCATTGGCTGCTGCTTACAACAAACACACAGCTGCCGAAGCCGGCGGCTGTGTGTTTGTCACTTGTGTAGCGCTGACCGAACTCCGTCCGGGAAGAAGAAGCACATGAGGGAAGAGGGCCCTGCTCATGAGAGCTTACATTCTAAAGTATTCAACTTAATTATATTGACTCTCCCAATCCACAAATGATTTTTGGGGTGACAAGCTTTAAGGTCTGCACTCAGTTTCCGTAACAAAGGGGAAAAAATAACACTTTAATATATTTTATGCAGTATGATTTACCCATCTGGAGATATCTGATTTTTTCTTATTTGCACTGTTTTTCTGGAAAATTTCATACACACTAGATTTAGGGGTCAAGTGAATTAACATTACAAGAGCATCAATGGCACAGCAATTTGTCTGCCTCTGTGAACAGAAATGTGCGAGTCCAGAGGTACCGTGAGTGCGTCATACAGCCGCACTTACTCGCATGTGTGGAAAATTCGCACCTTAGATTGACCCCTTAGAATGTATTGACAATTGTCATTATATGTTTTTAACATATATTATTTTAGATCTCTATATACATAAATGTTTGTCTCTTAAATTACTGTTATTTAAATATAGCATTATTTTTATTGTTATTGTTATTATTACTACTACTATGACTATTGCTACTACAGTATTGCTGCTACTACTACTTTGCTGTAAAGCCCAGCATTGCCTGGATTTTATTTATTTATTTTATTTTTCCTCTGTCTCCATCCCCTCTTTCTTTCTCTCCAACACTTTCTCCCAACCTCTCTCTCTCTCCCTCTCTCCTCCCTATTCTCACTCTTCCTCGCTGAAAAACTTTTTCCACACCTCACCTTCTCCCTCCCCACTGTATCTCTCTATCAACACCCCCTCACATCCCTCTGTGCATCACTGACACTGGTGAGGGGGGAACCTTGTTGCCCCTTACCTGCGCGCAGTGAAGCCGCGCACAACCGAAAATGGGGGTGTAACCCAATTACCATAGGTCACACCCCCTAAATGCCATTATTTGGGGGCGTGCCCACATGGCACGCCTCCCATTAACGTCAGGCTGGGGGCAAGCCCAGCACTATGTCAGTAGCTGGGCTGCCCCCAGCCCTCCTCCTGCACTGAATGGATACCGCTTGCATGCGCGGCATCCACTCCTCTTCTCTGGGGCTGGCACAGCCACACGGCTGCGGCGGTGGAGGTGCCCAACCTCCCAACCGCCCATGGGACACTTACATGCCAACATGGTGACATTTTTTGTCAGAAGTTGATTTTATTATATAATTATTAACATTTATATAGTACCAGAATATTCCGCAGCACTTTACAATTGGTAACAAACACAGTAATAAAAGAAGACACCGGGGCCCATTATTCAACGAGTGATAAAACTTGTTGCGTATGATAGATGGTGCTCAAGCCAATCAGCTCCCAATTGTCACTTTTCAGAAAGATGACAGTTGGGAGCTGATTGGCTGGAGCACCATTATCATACGCAATGAGTTTTATCACTCATTGCGTATGATAAAACTCGTTGATAAATAGGCCCCATATAAGTATTAAGAGAAAAAGAGGTAAGAAGGCATTGCTTGCAAGCTTACAATCTATAGAAAATATAAATTTGATTTATGACATTGGGTGCCACATATTGCTTATTGAACTAGCTAGAAGACATCTGCTGCATTCAAAACAAATTACAGCGGTTTAAGTTTGGTCTGGGTAAGTCCAGCAAAATGGGTCAATGCGGTAAATAATAAGTGCATGATTTAAAGTTTTCGCATTGTCTTTTGTGAAATACGTAAATATTCTAGAAATGTTTCTTAAATGACGTAACTGGATTTGGATATAGATTGTATGTGGGGGACATGTGTGTGACGGGCAGTAGTGGCACTGGGAGGGGGTGTGCTAATTACCCTGGCCCAGCCTCTTGGAGGGGCTCGTTGTGGGCCCAGGACAATGCTGAGGGGGACACATTGCTGCTTCCCGGTGCAGCGCATTATATTTTCCATTATTTTTTTTCCCTGAGGTGGTGTTGCCATGCTTCCCGTATGTGACCACACACACCCTTCAGTACGCAGGCTTTGCACCTGTCTTAACAACCTTGAATGGCAGCCATGCTTTGCACTCTTGTGAGAGATTTTGAAAAGGAGATAATGATTTGAAGGAGGACAGCTGTGAAATAAGATACTTTCTAATACCCCTTTTACACCAGAGCTAAACCCCGGGTTATTGCAGGGTTAACCCGGGTAGCTCCTTGGTATAAAAAGGGATAGGGTTGGATTCCCGGGTCGAGTGACCCGCCAATCCAACCCAGGTAACTTGCAGGGTTTAACACAGGAATGACCAATGAAACCCTGCAGTGTAGACGGTGCAATCCAAGTCACGAAGAACTGGAGAGCGCCCCATACCATGAAGTTATCTCCAAGCGTCCACTTCCACGCCGGAAGAGCCAGGTCACTGCAGACCCGGCTCCGGAGTGAACGGCGCAGACTCAGGAATATTCTGGGTCGGCACCAGCTAAATTCCGGGTCTGATCCAGTTTGGAACCCTGTTCCAACCTCCCGGTCAGACCCAGAATTTAGGAATATAAGTGGTATAAGTGGGGTTTCTGCTTTAAAATTGTGCTGTGATCACATTAGACAAATACCAGTAATTCAAGTACATTGGTTATCACAGACTATTTATAGCAAAATGTATTCAAACTTCCAAATGCAAATTCAGACAAGCCAATGTCCAGGTCATTTTTGTTATCTTATTCTGTAAAGTCTCATCCAGACAAGCACTCCTCAGAACACGCCATATAACTGGCCTACAGTAGATTAACCTAGGTTGCTGTTTCACTCATGGCTAATATGTGTCCCCATGCAATTTAATTATGTATTACACATTGACAATGAGCCATTCTCATTGAATAATACCAAAAGTGGGAACTTGTAACAGTCTCCAGCAAAAGATCTCAGCTCATTATCAGACTTAAGTATCTTAACCTGTCCATCACAAGTGTGTGCATAAAATGTTTTATACATAAGCTGAATGGATATTGACTCTTAATTAGCAGAGATGCTCACATCTAGAGATGAGAAATTCTCCTGTGGTTTGTTTCACTGGACAACTCATACGATTGGGCCCGAAGTTCTATTTTAAGAAAACATGTTAACAAATCTTTTATTAATGATTCCCACAAAAAGTATTTTTTTTTTAAATAATAATTTTATGAGCATACAAAGTCTATTTGGTAACATTATTGTTAGGTTTAACTGCTTTTATAGAAATTGTTGTTCAAAATTGATTCACAAACCAGAAAAAAAACAATATATTTGGAAATTCTAAATCCAATAAAATATTTCACCGATCCCTACTCTAGTCTAAACGATTGAGTTAATGAACGATTTTAGTAAACGATTTTCTACCTTGAAAAAATAAACTAAAATCGTTTACTAAAGTTGTTCATTTACTATGTTCATTTAAATGTAATGAACGATTTTTATGAACTACAAACGATTTTTGCATATTAACTTAATGAAAATCGTTGAGTTGACAAGTCTGACTGAACTACAAACTACAAACGTGAACGCGCATGAACAATAATCGTTTGACTCAGAAAGTGAACGATATCGTTTAACGATAATCGTTCAAAAAATCGTTGTGTGTATGCACCTTTAGTAGTAGGAATTTAAAAATTTACATATGACACTGATGTGTAGATCACACTTAGGGGCCTTTTCATCAAAACATAGGGTCTGATTCAGAGCCACTCGTAAGCAGCAGCTCGTTCGCTCCGAGCGATGTTTGCCCAACTGCGCATGCGTACGGATCGTAACACGCATGCGCGAACCAGTCAGTGCGGCCGAAATTTATGTGTTCGCAAAATAGCGAATGCCTGCTATTTTGAGTGACAGAATGAGGCGTATATGGGTGGTAACAGGGGAAGGTGCTTGAAAACGGGGAGTGGAAATCCGATCGCAGGCGTGCTTAAAGGTCAGAACGGGCGTTTTAAGGGAGTGCATAATTAATCCAGCAGCGTCATTGACCACGTCACTTGGTTTTTTTTAACTCAGAACTGCACGCAAAATAGTGGTTGAAAAAACCAGCCCCAAGAATAGCGAGCAGTTCATACGCTGGTCGATGTACTCGATTAATCTAATAAATAGCGGACATGACGTATGGTGCGAGCGGCCAGGGTTCGTATTTTTCAAATTTACGTTCGCATGTTTTGCTCGCTCGTTCAGACTTAGAGGCGTGAACAGTCCGCAAAGTGCGAACGGTTCATTTGAATAGCCACCCCTTTTTAGAAAACGAACGACCGCAAATAGCGAACGGCTCTGAATGAGGGCCATGATTAGCACATGTGATAATAAGGTTTGAACTCGCTGCTAGTTCAAACACAGTTTAGGAGGCATTGATCAGGCCTCCTGCCCTAAACCATCACTTCCGAAAAACTGCTGTTTCTACGAAGCAGTTTTTTGGAGTGAGAGACATTTCTCCTGCACCAGGTCAGTTTTCACTGCCTGTCCTCAAGCTGCGCATGCGAAGCTTGAAGACAGGCTATGAAGAGAGACTGAGCCGCAGCAGAAGAAAACCTCCTGCCTGTCTGCCTGCCCACCAATCCCACCAATGTCTGCCCCCCCCCCATCCTTGCTGCAGCCACCGAAGACTGTGCCCTCCCCCACAACCTCAGACCTGCAGCCTTGATTGGGTCCCCCGCAGTAGCCAACACCCTGGGGGGGTTGCTACGCTGCTGCATCTGCCGCCGGAGTCTGCATCCCGATACTTGGCTAGCCCCCCCTCCTCTGGTCAGACCTGCAGCCCATCGTGCAGGTCCATCGCTGCCGCTGCTGTGCCCTCTCCTGGCCCCGGCTCACAGAAGGACTGCTCCAGGAGCCGGGAGGGAGCTGCATTGAGGTAAGTGGACACAGCAGGGAGGGATTTTTTCTGATCCCTTATACCCCTTTTACACCAGAGCAAAAACCTGGGTTTTCGGGTCGCAGCTCAGTGTAAAAGGGTCCCTGAAAAATAACCTGGGTCAAGTGACCCTGCAATCCAACCCAGGTAGCTACCAGGGTTGGACCCAGGATGGACCCAGGTAATGGTGCAGTGTAAACGGTGCAACCAGGGTTATCTGACCTGGATCATGCCTAAAATGAGCTGATTGGTGGTTGTGGGGCATTCACCTCCCACTTTTTATGACATCACAGGTTTAGCAGGGCAGACCTGAGTTCAGTGTGAACAGGGCTGACCTGGGAGTAACCCAGATCAAAGGTGCAATGTAAATGGGTCTGACCTGGGTCTGACCAGGGTTGGAACCATGTCCAAAAACCCAGGTCGGACCTGGGTTTTTGGTGGAAAAGAGGTATAAGCTGTACGCCATCTCAGGATGGTGTACAGCATCACTGTCAAGTTCCAAAAAAAATGCCTTTTCGGTATTTGATGAATTGCATCATTTGGAAATTATCGGGGGACAATTGTAACCAGGAGATATCATTGATATCTCCTGCGTTATATGTTTGATTAATAACACTGACACTTAATTTCCACAAAAATAGGTGAAAATCATAATTTTCACCTACTTTTGTAGAAACTAAGTGATGATGAATAGACCCATTTGGGGTCTAAGTATTATTGGGTTTTATATCTGCTAATTATAATTTCTTATCGCCGCTTATCACTGCAATAAGAAATTAAAGATTGCTGGCATTTACCAAAACCCACATCCATGGACAAGGGCTCCAAGAGCATCCCATCCTAGCTATGTGTAAGAAGTAAAGTGATCACTAATGCAATCACTTTATTTTCAGGGTCAGGGCCGGCCGAGATACTGCGCATGCGCGGTCTGATGACTGAGCATGTTTTAGAGGAGAGTGCTGATCCCTCTCCCGGTAACTTCTGCGATCCGTAGCCCACAGGCAACAACAGCTGAAAGCTCCGGAGCTTTGTAAATTCATCATTTAAGCAGACCAATGGAAACCTATGGGGGCTACTTTTGCCTTTGAAAACGGGGAATCACAGCAGATATCTCCAATATCTGCTGCAATCCCCTTTAGATACATTGAGGGGGATCCTTAATATTTGTGGGTATCACCCAAAAATTATCATTTTGGGGGGATATCCTGCAAATATTCTTTGATATATAGGCCCAGTTAATATTTGTGGGATATCCCCTGAAAACACCATGTTTCGGGGGTACCCACAATTTTAAGGGGGAGATTTAATAAAGCTTGGAGAGAGATAAAATTGGAGATAAATAGCACCAACCAATCAGCTCCTAACTGTCACTTTACAGGCTGTTTGAAAAATAACAGTTAGGAGCTGATTGGTTGGTGCTATTTACTTCCAAATTTATCTCTCTCCAAGCTTTATTAAATCTCCCCCTAAGTATGTATATTTTCACTCGCAAAAGCAGCTTCAATAGGTTTATATGTGTCTGCATTTTTGCTAAGTTTACCAAGCTCTGGAATGAGATGCATTCTGGAACTTGGCCCCGGTAGCTGACGCCATCACCAGATGGCATTAGCCATTGTAACCTATAAACTACACTTTGTAAAAAGTACCGGGAGTGGGATCTGTAGGCAAGGCTGTCAAGAGCGGGGATGGGCCCAGGTCTGGAGGGGGCATGGGCAACATTGAGGAGGTAGGACCATGCCCTCTACCCCAAGAAATGAAAACTTACAGTGTGCAGCACCGCAAAGCTGCACCGAATGTTACAGGGGGCACTGCGAATGCTGCATGGGCACAGCAAATGCTGCATGGGAGATATGTGGCAAGCACATAGCTAAGTACCTGTGGGAGTGGCAGTGTCCTCTGTCTTCGTGGTCTCCGTTGGATCTGCCACAGCGCCCTCTCAGTCACATGATCCCCAGCTTCCGGCCAATGAAGTCCTTGGGGGAGGGATCCAGCTGCGCTGCAAATGGGGACAATGCAAATGAACCCCTCAGCAGCTGACCCGGGCCCTCGGCAGGCCTCTCCAACTAGCCCGGGCCAAGATTCATTCACTTATAGAATGAATTTCCAAAATCAGCTACTTACATTTCCTTCTTATTTTATATTTTTGCCACCAGACATTGGGGCTGATGAAGAGTAGAGATGTGCACCAACCCTCGTGTTTTGGTTTTGGATCTGGATCTCCCCTGGTTTTGGTTCTGAATCTGGTTTGGGATTTTTTTCCTTGGTGTTTTGTTTTCCGGTTTTGGTTTTGGATCTGGATTTTTTCTTAAAATATCATAAAAACAGCTAAATTCACATAATATGGGCCTGTTTTTGTTCCTACAGTATTATTAACCTCAATAACATTTATTTCCAGTAACTTCCAAGCAATTTTGACCACCTCACAATATTATTTTTTCATCTAGTTAATGCCAAAAGGTTGCATCCAGCTAGCTGGCTTACTAAACTAAGCGACACAGTGGACGGCACTAACATGCGACAGTACAGCTTCCAAGTTCCAATACAGATACAGTGTGTTATACAGGGTGGGTTGGATACACCAATAGTGCACTTACTGTGACAGCAGTGTTGGCAGTGCGGTGTGCTGGCGGTGTCCTCAATGCGAGAGTGCCAGTGGTGTCCTCAATGCGGAAGTGCCGTCAAAGTGGAGGTGTTGGCAGAGTGGGGGCCCTGGCAGTGTCCTGAGAGCATAGTGCCGGCAGTGTCGGTAGAGCGGGGGTGCCAGTGGTATCCTCAGTGCAGGAGTGCTGACAGTGTCGGCTGTGCAGGGATGCCCAGGGTGTGGGAGTAGTGGCAAGTCCTCAATACGTGGGGCAGTAGTGCGGGGGTGCTGGCAGTGTCCTTAGTGCAGGGTGTCGGTGGTGTCGGCAAAGCAGGGGTGCCAGCGGTGTCCTCAGTGCATGTGTACTGACAGTGTCGGCAGTGCAGGGGTGCCGATGGTATCCTCAGTGTGGGAGTGCCGGCATTGTGGGGTCGCTGACTGTGTCCTCAGTACGTGGAGCAGCAGTACAGGGGTGTCGGCAGTGTCCTCAGTGCAGGGTGTCGGCAGAGCGGGGGTGCCAGTGATGTCCTCAGTGTGGGGGTCCTGAATGTGTCGGCAATGCAAGGCCGATGGTGGTGTCCAGCAGTGTCGGCAGCGGGGTTGTCGGCAGCGGGGGATGCTGTCAGTGGGGGTCGGCAGCACGGGGTGCCGGCGGTGTCAGTAGCGGGTGTGCCAGCAGTGTCAGGCAGTGGGGGATGGGTGGCATCTTTCGCTTCCTGTGCCCATATTCAATGAGCTTCATGCTGATTGGCTGAGAGCCATGAAAGACGGCTCTCTTAGCCAATCAGCATTAAGCCCGCTCAAAACAAAACCTCGCGATCCTACAGCGGATCGTGAGGTTTTGCCTCAGGAGAAGGATCCGGGGCAGGTAGGGAGATCCGAGCTTGGCTCGGATCGCCCCGGCTCCCCGAAATTAGGGTGGATTCGGTTCTCTGAGAACCGAACCCGCTCATCCCTAATGAAGAGTTGAATGCAAGTCCACTTGCTGAGCGGACTTTACGGTTATTTGCACTGCGTATGCATCTGAACCGAGCGGACGCAAGTACAGGTGATGCAGGGCCGTTCAGATCTCGGTCACATCTCCACATTCTCACAAAGACTACATTCAGAGAGGAAGTGTCCATGGAGATAGGACAGGTGCAAGCGTGCTCTGATAATGATGGCGGCTATGTATGTATGTATGTACAGATGTATGGATAGGAGCGGACCAGCCGCGGTGATGCGTACAACTCAGCAAAAGCACGTATATACGTATTTAGTTCCAGTCAAGGCGGGAGCAATTATGGCTGCAACAGCCCCATTGAGTGCAATTGTATCTCTCTCAAAAAAAAAATTAAATAAATGAAACGGTAAAACATACATACACTCTTAAAAGCAGCATAAATCCCTCACTTTAACATTTTGCAATAAATAAATAAATAATACTCGTGTCTTTGGGTACCGGCCACAAGGGTATTGTTACTGCTTCGCAATGACCAA
This sequence comes from Taudactylus pleione, assembly GCA_031769625.1. NCBI lineage: Eukaryota > Metazoa > Chordata > Amphibia > Anura > Myobatrachidae > Taudactylus > Taudactylus pleione. The sequence goes on from JAUIMM010000004.1 coordinate 8,797,914, forward strand.
GAAGAATTGCTAATTATGCAAATAGAACTACAAAAGCACAAATTCTATTTGAATTACTAACATAACAGATGTTTGCTGGGCATCGCCATGAAGCCTGCACACACAGTTATGCTAATTTGGCACGGTTTCCCTTCAAGTTAGCTCAGAGTCATTAGCGCACACAGCTAGCTGGTCCTTCTGTCTAACTAATAATTGCCTCTTATTGATATTAATTAACATTTTTTGCACCTTCCTTGAGTTTTGACCTGGTATGTGTTGGTAAGCCTAAACAGAGTGGCCTATTAAAAGGCAAAGTAGAATGACCTATACCAGTCAAGTACTATTTATCACGAGACGAACAAGGCCAATTAAACAGAGAGCCAGGCAGTTGTCTTGATTTGCTGACTGTTTCTTGATTACTATTATAAATTGCTAATAGGATAGAAAGTGCTTAGTAGTGTATCTGCAGGGGGGGGCGATTGTTGCTCAGCCCCTGTCTGGTGACAGGTGAAAGAGGCTTGTGATACCCTTATTGATGTGAACTGTCCATCAGATGCTAGTTATTAAGTCCGTTATGTTACAGCTGATCCCATCCTACTGAGTCAATCAGATTAATTAGTACCAGGCGATGTCCTCTACGCTCGTTATAGCCATAATGTTGCTGCAATGTTATTTACAGATAACAAAGCCTTACAGGGGGAAAAAAACACAATAATCCCCCTATATTAAAGGATGAAAATATAGTATTGCTTCTCCCATTATTTTATAATAAGGCTACGACTAAGGTTTTTATGGATACAGATCAAGAGATCATAATAGAAGCATATTGACAGATTTTTTTTTTCTGTAATACACCAAGGAACTGGTTGTAGTAGAAAATATATCAAAACCTTATCATCAGAACTGAGATCTTCTGTGAAAAATCAATAAAGAGTTATACATGGTTTGAGTTTAAACAGTTCTCGGTAGTCGTTTAAACATAGTGCATCTGTGCAGTCTTTCGCCTCTGGAGACTCCTGTAACCTAGCAACTGCAGGGCCTAAACCGATTAACTACAAATGAAGTACTGTACGCCTATCAAAGCAATTGTTCATGGTTACCTTTGTTGCAGGGATTTAACTAATTGAACATGATACAGTATGAAGATAATTAACACCCATGAGTTTGTTAATTGCCTGTTTAGCATTACAAGTGTGTCTCAGCAGTTTTTTTTTTATCACTTGCTCTTTTACAGCCTCGCACTGCTATCAAGTATCAATGAGCTGTTTTGATTGGCAAAGTTTGGTGTTTTGTCCTCAGGACGCACACTGTTTAGCCTGCTTATGCATGTTCACCGGGCAAAATACAAACAAATAAAAAGGAAAAAACTCCATTTACCTTTAATATCACAGTGGGACAGGGAATTGCCTTAATTGCATCTTAAATAACCAAAAGAAAAAAAAATAAAGAAAAGAAAAATGGCAAGAAATGTTGTTTATATTTATTAGGGATGTGCGCCGACCCCTGTGTTTTGGTTTTGGTTCTGGATCTGGATCTCCTTCTTGGTTTTGTATCTGGATTTGGTCTTGCAAAAACCACCCTCAAGTGTTTTGGTTTTGGATCTGGATTTTAAAATAAATAAATAAATAGATATACAGCTTTAAAAACAGCTAAAATCATGTCATTTATGCAATCCAAGACCCGAAAATTCGGATTTAAAATCCGAATTCCGAACAGATCAGAGTAGCGACCCAGATTTACCCGGATTCGTGAAATTCGTGTGGATTCGGATTTCTGGAGAATCAAACCGCATATCTCTAATATATACATTAGAGATGTGCGGGTTCGGTTTTACTCGGATATGTTCGGATCTCAAACGCGGCATTTTATTGGCTATCGGCTATTACATGTTTTGGATAGCCCATAAAATAAATCCGAACTAATCCGAACTTGCGATAATTTTGGCGAAAAGAACCGAGTAAATCTGAGTAAAACCGAACCCACACAACTCTAATATTATATATAAATGGCAAAGTTCAGGAAAATGACCTTATAAAAATAATTTAAATCATCTGAGGAGAAACGTAAACTTGCCAATATGCCATTTACGACACGGAATGGCAAGGAATGGCTAAGGACCTCCCCTATGTTCATGACTAGTGGTTCAGCTTCACATGACAATGGAAGCCCTCCTCCCGCTACAAAAATCAAATGAGTTAAGCTGGCAAAAGCACAGCAAAGAACTGTGCTTTCTAATTCTAACAAGATATCACAAATCCCCATGGAGAGCCCAAGTGTGGCGACGGTTGCGATGCCTGACCTTCCCAACACTGGATGGGAAGAGGTGGCTCCTTCCACCATTTGTACACCGTCTGCAAGTGCTGGAAGGAGCACCCACAGTGCACTTGATGGTATTCAAATTGAAGATGTCACTGTTGAAGTACAACAGGATGAGGATATTGGTGTAACTGGCGTTGAGGACGAAGTTGACGAGGAGGATTCTGATGGTGAGGTGGTTTGTTTAAATCAGGCACCGGGGGAGACAGTTGTTGTCTGTGGGATGAAAAAGCCCATCACGGTCATGCCTGGGCAGAAGACCAAACATTCCACTTCTTTGGTCTGGAAATATTTCTATCCAAATCCGTACAACAACTGTCTTGCCAGATGTACCATATGTAAAGGTGAAATAAGTAGGGGTAGGGACGTTAACCACCTAGGAACATCCTCCCTTATACGTCACCTGCAGCGTGTTCATGAAAAGTTACTGTCAAGTTCAGAAACTGTGGCTAAGACCGTAAGCAGTCCAGGCACACCTAAATCCCTTTGTCCTGTTGTATCCAAGTGCCTGCAACCAACACCATTAACTCCCTCCTCGGCAGTATCCTCCTCAGTCAGGATCGGAAGTAGTCCTGCAGGCCATGTCACTGGCATGACACTCTCCTATCCGGGATTCCTCAGGAGGATCCTGCATTGCTACGCCTACTGCTGCCACTGCTGCTGTTGCTGCTGGGAGTCGTTCATCATCTCAGAGAGGAAGTAGGAACACCACTACTTCTTTTACTAAGCAATTGACCCTCCAACAGTCCTTAGCGAGGAGGATGAAGTACGACAGCAGTCAACAAGAAGCTAAGCGGATAACTGAGGCCTTGACAGCTATGTTGGTGCTAGACGTGTGTCCAGTATCCGCCATTGGTGCAGTGGGATTTAGACAATTGATGGAGGCAGTGTGTCCATGGTACCAAGTTCCATCTAGATACCACTTCACTAGGCAGGGGATACCGAGAATGTACAGAGACGTCAGAAAAAGTGTCCTAAAAAATGCGGTTGTACCCAATGTCCACTTAACCACTTAACAGACATGTGGACAAGTGGAACAGGGCAGCCTGAGGACTATATGACTGTGACAGCCCACTGGGTAGATGTATCGCCTTATGCAGCAACAACAGCAGCATCACCAGTAGCAGCATCTCAGAAACGCCAGCTCATTCCAAGGCAGGCTACGCTGTGTATCACCGGTTTCAGTAAGAGGCACACCGCCGACAAGCTCTTAGAGAAACTGAGGGAAATCATCGCCCAATGGCTAACCCCACTTAGACTCTCCTGGAGATTTGTGATATCTGACAATGCCACCAATATTGTGCGGGCATTACATCTGGGCAGATTCCAGCACGTCCCATGTTTTACTCACACAATAAATTTGGTGGCGCAGAATTTTCAGAAAAATGACAGGGGCATGCAGGAGACGGGGGCATGCAGGAGACGCTTTGGGTGGATAATTGATGAATTATCATTTTGATGAATTGATAATTCATCAAAATGAATTATCAATTCTTCCAGGGAGGCCACTTTCGCCATTCAGTGACTGCGTGCCAAAGACTGGAGCACCAGCAAACACTCTTGAACCTGCCCTGCCATCACCTGAAGCAAGAGGTTGTGATGCAGTGGAACTCAACCCTCTATATGCTTCAAAGGATGGAGGAGCAGCAAAAGGCCATTCAAGCTTATACATCCACCTATGACATAGGCAAAGGAGGGGGTATGCACCTGACTCAAGCGCAGTGGAGAATGATTTCCGTGTTGTGCAAGGTTCTCCAGCCCTTCGAACTTGCCTCATGTGAAGTCAGTTCAGACACTGCCAGCTTGAATCACGTCATTCCCCTCATCAGGCTTTTGCAGAAGCAGCTGGAGAAAGTGAAGGAGGAGCAAAGATGGAGCGATTCCGCTCGGCATGTGGGACTTGTGGATGAAACCCTTCATTCACTTTGCCAGGATTCAACCGTGCTCGATCCTAGGTGTAAAGCCTACGTGGTGTCTCTCTTTCCGGCCGACACAAGCCTGCAGAGGTGCAAAGACCTGCTGGTGAAAACACTGTCAGCTGAAGCGGAATGTGACACATCAACAGCTCCTTCTTCATTTTCTCCCGCAACTGGGGCTGCCAGGAAACAACTTAGGTATCCTAAGCAACCCGCTGGCGGTGATGCAGGGCAGACAGGACCAGGTTTGGACATCTGGTCTGGACTGAAGGACCTGGCAACAGTTTCTGACATGTCTACTGTCACTGCATATGATACTGTCACCATTGACAGAATGGTGGAGGTTTACATCAGTGACAGCATCCAAATAGGCATGTCAGACAGTCCGTACCTGTACTGGCTGGGAAAAGAGGCAATTTGGAGGTCCCTGTACAAACTGGATCTATTTTACCTAGGTTGCCCCCCTCCAGTGTGTACTCCGAAAGAGTGTTTAGTGCAACCAGGAACCTTGCCAGTGAAAGGTGTAGGAAGTTGCTTCCACAAAATGTGGAGAATATAATGTTCATCAAAATGAATTATCAATTCTTCCAGGGATACCAGCCTCCAGAAAGCACAGAGGGACCTGTGGTTGTGGATTTCAGTGGGAATGAATTCATATTCTGTGAGGATGAGGATGTAACACAACACTGAAGAGGGTGAGGAATCAGTGGATGAGGAGGATGAGGACGACATCTTGCCTCCGTAGAGCCAGTTTGTGCAAGGACAGATTAATTGCCAGCTTGTTTTGTGGGGGCCCAAACGAACCAATCATTTCAGCCACAGTCGTGTGGCAGACCCTGGCGCTGAAATGATTGGTTTGTTAAAGTGTGCATGTCCTGTTTATACACCATAAGGGTGGGTGGGAGGGCCCAAGGACAATTCCATCTTGCACCTCTTTTTTTCTTTGCATTATATACTGTTTGGGGCCTAGTTTTTCAAACTGCCATCCTGTCTGCCACTGCAGTGTCACTCTTAGATGGGCCACGTGTTTGTGCCGCCACTTGTGTCACTTAGCATAGTCAACCAGCTACCTTGGTGCAACCTTTTAGCCTAAAAACAGTATTGTGAGGTGTGAGGTGTTCAGAATAGGAAATGAGTGGAAATGAATGTTATTGAGGTTAATAACATAGGAACAGAAAAACCTACAAATTCTGTGATTTTAGCTGTTTTTATGATTTTTTTCCAAAAAAATACAGATCCAAAACACAAAACTAGAGATGTGCGCCAACCCTCATGTTTTGGTTTTGGATCAGGATCTCCCCTGGTTTTGTATCTGGATTGGTTTTACCGAAACCTCACCTCTGTGTTTTGTTTTCGTGTTTTGGTTTTGGATCTGGATTTTTTCTTGAAAAATCAAAAAAACAGCTAAAATCACATAAAATGTGCCTTTTTTTGTTCCTACAGTATTAATAACCTCAATGACATATATTTCCACTCGTTTCCAGTCAATTTTGACCACCTCACAGCTCACAAGGGGACCAGGATGCTTGCTTTCCAAAAATAAATAAAAATTTGACTTAAATAATGCTTTGCAAATCTTCTATAAAGGCATTTCCCAATCTGTACAGGGACATAAAAAAACATAGTTAGTTAGTGGCCTTCAAACTGCCGTTGTTCCCACTGTCCACTTAACCATATGAGATATATTGTGAACAAGCGGAACAGAGCAGCAAATGTAACATTTCAGACCTAAGGTTTAAGTATTACGTTGTTTCTTTCTTGGGAATTCTTTCTTGAGCGCCATGCCTGCTTGCTGGGAGTTGATTTTTTTCATCCCAGAAGGGGACCAGGAAGCGTGCTTTCCAAAAATAAATAGACAATTGACTTAAATAATCCTTTGCAAACCTTCTGTTCTGTAATGGAATTTCCCAACCTGTACAGGGACATTAAAAAAACAGAGTTAGTTAGTGGCCTTCAAATTGCCATTGGTCCCACTGTCCACATCTCTTAGATATGTGAATGTTAGAATAGAATGTAGAAGGCCAAAAATTGGGTGGACCACACATGGTTGATCGATCAACCATGGCGACTGGATTAGTGTCATAAGGAAGAGGAGGCTGCAAACTGGGTGTCATGTTATGAGTTGGCCATATGGGGTATGTTGCTGTTAAGGGATCAGGCTGGTAATCATCAGTGGACACATTCATTTATTATAGTTGTTATTTTGGGATGCCATCTCCTGAAGGGTGTTTACCAATAGACAGAGACTACCTACCTATCATCTCAGGCATAGACACTTCCGGAGGAACAGAGCTCTTTTCTCTGGAGGGAAGCCAAATAGGTGGGAGCCCCTGTTCCAACATCCGGAGCTCTTAACTCTCCACATCATCTATGATAGAAGAAAAAAAATGTCATTGGGGACATCTAGCTCCTCTTTCGGTACCCTGCTTACCCTTTTTGGGCAGGAAGTCCAGGATGGATGTTTTGGAAGAAGAAAGCCTAGCAACAGATGGGGATGGTCATTATCAAGACCTGGTCCCCACCATTGGTTGTATTCTGGGAGGTATTAGTTGGCATGCAGGCAGCGGAATAACAAAGGCCTCCATGTTGTCTGTGCTCACTATTCCGTATTTCAGTTTGTGATTCAGGTAGGAATAAAGTCAGCTACAGAACACAGTGACAGAATCACTGGATGTCTTAGCGCATTCAGGCCAAATACAATCCACGAATTCCCAGACAGGATCCGGACAGATGAATCCTTTGCTTGTAATAATCTTTGGAAATTCCTGGCAAAGGTGGGTGTTATAGCCAGACACTTTGAAGGTTGTAACTTTGAAATGCTTTATAGAAAACATATGAATGAAACCTTTCCACACTGCAGAACATGATGGAGAAATCCCTTGAAGTTCAGCACCTAGAGCATCTTTTTTCATATTCTCTGAGGCCTCTCCTGACTGTGAAGAAAGATTCTCCACACTGTAGTCTTCCATTGTGACTTTGTAATGGTGATTTCAATGTTGTCCACTGGCTGAGATCCATGCAAATGAGACAATTCACATCCAGAAGGTGACTCTGATGTTTAACCGTGGTGTCAGTCTCTCTTTTGGCAGAATTAGGCTTTAGTTTTTTACAAATATAGGCTTTAGTTTTTTAGAGCATATAACTTTATAAGCTGTTAGGATAACATTTCTGCTGTTTAAGATTAAAAAAACAACTTTTTGTAACCCAATAACTTTAAAAAAAAAGTTTTCATTGCAATATTTATGCAGCCCCTTGACAGCAGCACAGCACCCCTGCGCAGCTATGCTGATGACAGGTGTGGCTGACACGTACACAAAATAAATATATTTATTATTTTAGGCAGCAGCCCCTCGACAGACAGGAGCACAGCACCCCTACGCAGCTACGCCGATGACAGTGACAGCCAGGTGTAAAACTGATAATAAATTAATTTAAAATTAATTCATTGGGTGCAGCCCCTAGCTGTTAAATTGATCATAAATTAATTTAAAAACAATTCATTGGATGCAGCCCCTGGCTGTTAAATTCATCATAAATTAATTAAAAAATAAATCATTGGTTCCTAAACCAACCATAACATTAATTTAAACCATCAGGCAGCAATGCCCCAACCAACACATAATGGAAAGGAAAAAGGTGCAAGATGGAATAGTCCTTGTGCCCACCCACCCTTATGTTATATATGCAACAGGACAGTTTAACAAACCAATTATTTCAGCAACAAGGACTGCCAATTGTGGCTGAAATGATTGGTTTGTTTGGACCCCCATAAAACAAGCTGCCAATGGGCATTGGACGTAGAAATGAAAATGATCCCATACACAAACTGGCTTTACATTACAAGTTGTCCTCGTCCTCATCATCCCCATCAGTGTGTACATCCACTCCTTCACACAATATTAATCCGTCCCTGCTGGAATTCACCATAGGTGCCTCTGTAATTTTTTTATGTAATTGTTGATAGAGGTCTTCCTCGTGGAATTGGAATTCATTTTAATGAACATCATCTTTTCCACATTTTGTGGAAGTAACCTCATATGCCGATCACTGACAAGTTTGCCAGCTGCACTGAAAACTCTACACACTGGAGGGTGGGCAACTTAAGTAATGCAAAGCCAGTTTGTGTATGGGACTCCAAATTGCCTCTCTTTCCTGCCAGTACTGAAAGGGACTGTCTGACATATCTATTAGGATGTTATCTCTGAAATAGTCCTCCACCTTTCTGTGAATGGAAACCGTATCACACATAGTCACAGTAGAAGACATGTCACTAGTAGGCAGTTCTCTCAGGCCCAACCAGATGTCATTAATTGGTGAACGATCTGCATGACCAGCAGGCATTCTGTAAGGAAAATTTTGTTTTTTCCTGGCAGCTGTTGAAACTGAAGGAGGAGATGATTGCGTTTCACATGTGGCTGCAGCTGACAATTTTTTGACCAACAGCTCTTTGCATAGTTTTAGATTTTGGTCTGTTGGAAAAAACTCACAAGGTAGGACTTAAACCTAGGATCCAGAATAGTGGCCAAAATATATTTTTCAGATTTCAATAGATTGATGATTTTTGGATCCTGGTGAAGTGAATCAAGGACTTGATCCACCAGTCCAACATACTTTGCGCAATCGCTCTGTTTCACTCTTCCTTCAGTTTCTACAGCTGTTTTTGGAAAAGTCTGATGAGGGGATGACCTGACTCAAGCTGGCAGTGTCTGAACTAACTTCACGTGTGGCAAGTTCAAAGGGTTTGAGAACCTTGCACAACACAGAAATTATTCTCCACTACGCTTGAGTAAGGTGCATTCCCCCTCCACGGCCTATATCATAGTCCGTTGTATAGGCTTGGATGGCCTTTTGCTGTTCCTCCATCCACTGAAGCATATAGATGGAAGCAGCTGATGGAAGGGCAAATTTAACAGTACCTGCTGGTCATGCAACCTTCGACAAGCGGTCGCCGAGAGCATCTCCTGTACGACCGTGTCACTTTTTAAAAAATGTTGCACCGCCAAATTAATTGTGTGAGCAAAACATGGCATGTGTTGGAATTCACCCACATGTAATGCTCTAACAATATTGGTGGCATTGTCCGAAATCACAAATCCCGAGGAGAGTTCAAGTGGGGTAAGCCATTTAGCAATAATTTCCCTGAGTTTTTCTAAGAGGTTCTCAGCGGTATGCCTCTTAGTGAAACCAGTTATACAAAGAGTAGCCTGCCTCTGTATCAGCTAGCTTGGTAGATGTTGCTGCTGCTGTTGCTTTTGTTGGCAATACACCTACCCAGTGGGCTGTCACAGTCATGTAATCCTTAGTTTGCCCTGTCCCACTTGTCCACATATCAGTGGTCAAGTGGACAGTGGGTACAACGGCATTTCTGAGGACATTAATAAGGTTTTTTTAATGTCCTAGTACAGACTTGGAATTGCTGTTCTAGCGAAGTGGAATCTAGAATGGATCTGGTAGCAAGGACACAGGACCTTAATTAACTGCTGAAAACCCACTGCAGTAATGGCGGATACTGGGTGCACATCTAACATCAGCATAGCTGTTATGGCATCAGTAATCTGCTGTGCAAATGGGTGATTGCTGTCATACTTGTTTGCCCTTGCAAATTGTTTGACAGTTAATTGTTTTTTGGAGGATATGCTACAAGTAGTCTTCTTCCTGGTCCCCTTCTGGGATGAAGATCCACTCACAGCAACAGCAGCAGCAACAGGCATAGTCACCAAGGATCCTTATGAGGAATCAACCATAGGAGAGGAGTCAATCATGCTTGAATACCAACATTGGATGCAGCAGGACTACTTCCGATGACGAATGAGGATGTTGATAATGCAGGTGTTGGTGTTGGAGATCGAAGGTACTTGGATCCCACAGAGAGGGAGCAGGTAGGTGACACTGGACTTGTTACGTTTTGAGTTTTGGAACTTGGCGACGTACACTTTGATACACTTACAAGGCCCTCAGCCATTCCTCTCCTATTTACACCTCTGATCTCATCTCCCTTCACTCTCCTGTCCGCCCTCTTCGTTCAACAAATGCACGCCGCCTCTCATGCCAATTGATTACTTCCTCCCACTCCCGCCTACAAGATTTTGCCCGCGCTGCTCCCCACCTTTGGAACTCTCTCCCGCTTCCCATCAGACTCTCCACCTCTCTACAATCCTTCAAACGTGCTCTCAAGACCCACTATTTCATCAAAGCCTTCCAGCTCTCATCTTAACTTGCTGCTACATGCTCCTCTCTCCCTGCCTACCCCATCTACTTCACCCCTGTCTGTCTGTCCCTCCCCCTTAGAATGTAAGCTCCTATGAGCAGGGCCCTCTACCCTCTTGTGCATCTCCTTACTATACCTTCATCTACTTCTTACTCTCTACCAGGACACCTAACACTTGATTGCTTTGCATTGTTGCTTATCTGGGTGTTATGGTCGTGAATGTAGCAATGTATATTATCCATGTCCTGTAATGTATTGTACTGTACTGTAAGTCACTGTAAATCAATCTATTTGTTTATGTACTTTGTAAGGCGCTGCGGAACACTTGTGGCACCATATAAATAAACGATAATAATAATAATAATAATAATAATAATAATAATAATAATAATAATAATAATAATATTTGATGAATGCGCTCCAAGTGACGTAACAAGGAGGAGGTTTCTAGGTGGTTTAGGTCCCTCCCTCTACTCACTCTTGCATGGCAATGGGCACATATGGCTTGACAACTGTTGTCTGGACCAGGATGGAAATAATTCCACACGTGAGAAGTAGATTTGTTTGTCTTTTGTCCCAGAATGACAACAATAGGCTTTTTCAAACCATGGGCAACACCTGTTACCTTACTTAAACAAAGGACATCCCTGGCATCAACATCCTCATCACCAACATCCTCATCATCCTTAGCGCCTTCAACTACCAAAATATCCTCCTTGTGCAATTTCACAGAAGCATCCTCAATGACTACGTGTGCAAGATGTTGACTGGCCTTCCCCACATTTACAGAGGGCACACAAGTGTTGGAACTTGGAGGATCCTCCAGTACACTAGTATTTAGGTCGGGCTCACTCATGGCAACCGCGGACACACTTGCACTCTCCTCGGGGATTTGTGATTCCAATTTCTCAGGGCACACAGTTGGTTATTCTGGAGCGGTCTTAACAACTTTCACATTTTTAATTGGACCACCACCACTACTACTACTACTACTACAAGCAGAAGGGCTATCAGAATCAGCAGTCTTCATAAAGAAAGGCCAAGGCCTTATCCTTTCCTTGCCATTTCATGTAGTGAATCGCATATTGCCAATTTTTTGTTTATGTAAAGGCAAATATCCTTTCAATTTTTTTTTCTTAACTTCAGTAAAACTTGCTTTACCATATCGATGGCATGACTTAAGCCCTGGGGCATGGGCCTTCATAGAGGACGGGGAAGTTGATGGCCTTGCAGTGCCGGCGGCAGCTACAACATGTGGTTCTTGGCCTTGCTCTCCTGTCATGTGACAGCCCTCCATATTTTCTGCAGCCTTGAAGCAGTGTCACAATCACCAATAGTGTAGCCAAGGTGCTGTTACAAAATTCACACACGTGCAGTCGTGCACACACAAAAATATTAGAAAAAAAGATAAATAAATGATGATTTTTATTTTTGTCAGCTCCAGAAGAACTTGGCCCCAGAGCAACAATTGATCACGTCTGGAGTCGGGCAGCACTAGGTTGCAACTTGCGTTGCTGACTGGATCTTGTGCGGTACTGCGGTTAAGCCTAACATGCACGCGCACACACACACTGAAAAATATAAAAGACACTGATTTTTTTTTATGTTTTTAGCACGACTGGAGTTGGGCTGGATCTTGTGCGGTACTGTGGTTAAGCCTAACAGACACGCGCACACACACACAGAAAAATATAAAAGACACTTTGATTTTATTTGTTTTTAGCATGACTGGAGTTGGGCTACAAGCTATGACTGGAGTTGGGCTACTAGCTACTTGTGCGGTACTGCGGTTAAGCCTAACACGCATGCGCACACACACAGAAAAATATAAAAGACACTTTGACTGATTTTTTTTGTTTTTAGCACGACTGGAGTTGGGCTGGATCTTGTGCGGTACTGCGGTTAAGCCTAACACGCACGCGCACACACACACACACACACACACACACACAGAAATATATAAAAGACACTTTGATTTTTTGTTTTTACTATATATTTTTTTGGAGTCCAGAACTTGGGCCCAGAGGTGGACACAGCACAAGCCCAGGACACAGCAGACAGCCCAGATGGATCAGCAGACAGCACAGTGACAGTGACAGCACCGTGACCAGAGACCAGAATGGATCAGCAGTCACCAGCGCAGGACACAGCAGACAGCCCAGATGGATCAGTAGACAGCACAGTGAAAGTGACAGCACAGTAACCAGAGACCAGAATGGATCAGCACAGACAGCACAGTGACAGTGACAGCACCGTGACCAGAGACCAGAATGGATCAGCAGTCACCAGCCTAGGACACAGCAGATAGCACCAGCACCTCTCCCAGCCCTACATTATCGACCCTCCCTGTTCAGTCTCCACAGCCGGAGTGAAATGGCATTCCGTAGCGTGGTCCCTTATATACTACATTGATCGTACAGACGAAAGCTCGCAAACCGCTATCGTCTTGCCTCGGTTTCGAGAACTGACCAGGCGGGAAACTCCGAGCCTGCTTGGATCCGACTCGGTTATGTTAAATTCGGGTGGGTTCGGAACTCAGGAAACCGAACCCACTCATCTCTACACAAAACCCAGAACCCAAAACTTGGAAGGGTGGTTTTGGCAAAACCAATCCAGACCCAAAACTCGAAGAGAGATCCAGATACAAAACACGAAAAGTGGCCGGTGCACACCCCTAATAAATATATATATATATATATATATATATAAATATCATATAAACTCGGCACTCACTTTTCAAACTGTAATTCCTTTGAATACAGGGAATGTTAGTTGCAAAATATTGCAATAATTTGTCAAGCTGACGAACCACTTCACGGTCTTCCCATCTGGTCAGTCCCTACACTGACTCTCAGATATATGATCCTTGCTCTTCCACATTTGGCTCAAGCCAGCACACAAATTTTAAACATGAGTTTGGGTCCTGGCTTAAAGAGACAGGACCACACCCAGGGATATCAGTTAATAAGCACCTGGGGATAAACTGACAAAGTTTATCTTACATTTGAAAAGCATGGTGTCACAACCATGCACTAGGGACACCTGTGTTGATGCCAAGAACCAGGGGGTCAGGGTGGTAAAGCAGTAACTGACAGGGGACAGTGAAAATGTCTTCCTATTGCGGCCAAACCCAGGTTTGGCTAGACCTGCCCAGAGGCGCAGAGTCTAACCCACTTGGTGGTCTTCACCAGTGACCCCTCCTATTGGGATTTGGGTTTCGTCACACCAAATAAGCAGGTCGCGGCCCTCTGGACAGGTACCTGGGAGTGGCAGAAGACAGGAATATAATACTAGAAAATAGCTCTGAGAATTATTGAAAAATTTAATAACACTGGAAGTTACTGAAAGCTGTAGTAACACTGGAGATTACTAGCAATGAGACAAATTAGGGATAGTAGAAATGGAATGGCACTGGGAAATACTGGAAATGGAGTGGTACTAGAAATACTGGAAATACACCAGGCGTAGGCTTGCTCTAGGAGACACTGGAGATCCTGAGACTGACTTGCTGTAAGGAACACAGGGAATGTAGATACAGGAGTGTACTGAGAGTTGCTAGAGATCCAGACGCAGACTTGCTCTGAGAAGCACAGGAGATGCAGACACAGGGATGCAATGAGAATTGATAGAGATCCAATCGCAGGCCTGCTCTGTAACTATGTAAGAGGTGAACATGTAACTCAGGAAAATCAGCATGAGAAGGGAAACTCAGAAAACTGGTAATCAGCTTAACAGCTGAAACATGTAACACAGGGAGAGAGCTGGACAGCACACCTGAATTCAGCATGAGAGCAAATACTTTTAATTCTGGGAATCAGCATGAATAGCTGAATTGCACACTGAAGACAGAATCACTGGAAAACACTGGAAGTTGAACACAATAGGGAGCCTGGATGAAGAAGTAGTACTCAGTCTCTGGAACACTGAAGACTTGAAGTAAATGAAGAGATGAAGTTGATCAGGCAGCTTCCTATTCCTGGAGTCTGACCTAAATACCCCTAGGCAGTTGGTCATAGGATCAGAGGATCAGCTGAGTTACCGCAGGACTACCATTGGGAGAGACTAGTCAGGTGATATGGGCCAACATGGCAGTGCCCATGCCCGCTACCACGGGAACCAGGAAGTGCGCAAAAGCCCTAGCAGACCCTGGGGAGAATACTCAGTCACCACTCACCTCCACTGCCAGCAACTGAACACCTAAGCCCAAAGACGCCGGCGCGGAGGTGAGTAGCAGCTGATCCCAGGCTGCACCCTGACACAGGGTGCCCTAGCCAGTGTAACCACACAATTTAAATAATTGAAAGGCTTAATCCAAGAAGCATCGGGGAGCGGGATGTGGTAAGAAGCCCATAGGCTTCTATAGGAGAGAGAGAGAAAGAAAGAGAGATAGAATGAATATATGAATGAATAAAAAGGGGAAATCCTCACTGGCAATAAATTATGACTTGGAGCACACAATCACAGCAGAGAGATGTGACTATACTAGTATTAAGAAAAGAAGGCACATAAATTAAAATGTATTTTATGGTGCAAGGCTCAGCAGAAAGCAGTTGCTTTCTTTGAAACGTTGCTGCTCAGCCTTGTTCCATAAGATACTGTAAGGTTTATTTTAAAGTCCCTTTTGAGTACATTCTTTTCTTAATACTATACATTGTTTACCTGCAATCTGTGGTCCTGTGGAAAGGGCTGTCATGCACTGACACATTAACCTAAAGCATGTAATTGGATTGTATCTGAAGATGTGTTCCTGTAATCCTGTGATGATTTGTACTGTATGAACCAGCCGGAATATAAATAATATTTTCTTCGCAAAAAATCCAGTGAGTGCCGTCTTTTATTCCCTGGTTCCCTGGGGGACAGTGGATTCTTGTATGTACCTTGGTACAGTATGTTGCATACTATTGGTTTAGTGTCAGACTTAGGGTAATATGATATATATTTATATATTTTAGAGATGAGTGGTTCAGTTTTATAAAAAACCAAACACACCCGAACTTGGGGTTTCCAAAAAGAATTCAGTCCTGGCTCAAGTCTTTCTGCCAGGAACGGATCCCAAAATGAGGTAAAGTGTAATTTCCCCAGATATCTTGGATCTCACGTATTTTGGATTGCACATAGTCCGTTCCTCATGACTAGGTGCCATTTCACACAGGAAAGTGTGTGGAGAGGGTGTGGGCTGTAGCTGTGCTTCAATAGATGCCATTCAAGAGAGTTATAGGTAGATGGAATGGGTGTGAGGTTATAACAGACTGCAGGCATCTTTGTCACTGTGTATGTTATTCAGACACAAGCTAGCACATGCAATTCAGTGCAAACTGCAAACAGGCTACTGTCACTGTGTATTTGTTTGTTAGACACTCGAGCACTTGTAATCCAGTGCAAACATATTATTGTGGATGTTTGTTAGAAGTTAACTTTAAGTGAGCTATATTTACAATTGTTACTTACAAGGATACTTATCCACACTGCAGTATATATTATCACTTGTGTATAAGGGCAGAGACAGTGTAATTTCAAGCTTAACTGTCCCAAAATACTGTGCTGTATCTGAGTTAGCTGCACCCAAAAGAATACATATTTTCCTGTATTTGTTTTCTTTCATAATTCAATTTAAATCATATTCCAAGAGAGTGTGTTTTTGAGAGGCAGCATATATTAGTTCTCCTTATTGGGTGTGACCGTGTCCCTATCATGCTGCACCCTAAATTTATTAAAGTGGAAAAAATAAATGTATTTTCCTGTGTCAAAAAACATCTCAAGTCTTTTAATAAAACTGCACAGTAAAAGTAACCTGTTATTGTACATTCACTTGGTGTGGTGGCAGTGAAGTTCAACTACAGTAGCTTTATGCCTGTCCTGGTGTATAAATTAATCATGTAACAGCTGATAGAAGAACAGGAGCAACCCTGTACTAATGCTGCTAGTCATAGTACTTCTTCAACATCTACTTTTAAAGAAGGTCAAGGGATAAGATGGTGTTGAATACCATTACGGCTCTAACTGTTTAAAGGTTGTATATTCTCCCTGTGCTTGCGTAAGTTTTTTGGGGGTTTTATTTCCGGTTTCTTCCCACAATGCAAAAAATATATACTGGTAGGTTAATTGGTTCCCCCAAAGAATGTGGGGTGAGCATATGGTAGGGAATATAGATTGTAAACTTCACTGGGACAGGGACCGATGTGAATGGCCAAATATTCTCTGTAAAGCACTGCAGAATATGTGTGCACTATATAAATAACTGGTAATAAATAATAAGAAGGTTTAAGTAAGGCACTCCAAATCTAAACAATTTTTGATAATCTAATAAAACATCAACTCTTACTTTTCCCTATGAAGGGAAAGTTACTGCCAAAAAATGTAAAATCATATATATGCCATACACCAAATGCAGTAGCAAGGAAAAGCTCAGAACATGGTAATTCTTTGTGACTGGTTGTGCTGTTATCGCTCTTATGCCTATTGCTAGGGCCAAACACAGTCCAGCATCATCTGTAACCAAGCACACATCACCTTCTTGCTCTGAGTCTAGAGGTGTCACCCTTAAAACAGACAAATCAGTGCACAAGAAGAACACTAAGGTTGAAGAACAAACTGTGTTTTCACAAACTTCACAGACCCCTGAGGAAAGTCTAAGTGTGTCCACGAGTGCTGTGTGCGAGTCTGACATTTTTGAATCTGACACTGTAATAACAAAGAACCCTCCATTCACTATTTATCAACCCTCTGCAAATGTGAGGATGAGCAGTATTAAAATATTGTTGATGAGAGATTAGACATAAAAAATGAGGATGCTACTATGGAAGTGCAACAGGATGAGGGGGATAGTTGTGTATCTGACACTAATGAGGATGTTGATAATAAAAGTGTTGGTCAAGAAGAAGTTGAAAAAATTCTGTATGATGATGTTGTTTGGTCAAAGCAAGTCAGCCACCAGCTGCAGCAGTTCTTGCCAGTGATTAGAAGCAGCACATTATCATGCCTGGGCATAAGACCAAAAAAGCCACCTTTTTCTTTGTGGAATCATTTTTACCCAAATCCTGACATTTGTCAAGGCATCTGTACTATTTGTAGTGTCAAAGTAGAAATAGTGACAATAATCATCCAGGCACCTCCTCCCTGTTATCTCATTTGCAGCGAGTTCATGCAAATTATTTTTCAAAATCTGGAAAATCATGTACAATAATAACAATCAGGCCAGCACCAGCAGCATGGATACATATCAGCACATGCAACCCCCTACCACCATCACCATCATCATTAACCTCCTCATTAATGATGGGAGATATTCCTGCAAACAATTTCCAAAGGCAAACTGACTCCTCCCCTATTCAGGATTCCCAAGAAGAAACCTTGAGCTGTTGATTCTATAGGTGATTTTTTATTAGATAAGGGTACCAAGAACAAGACTAGTAGTTTCACACAAAATTTGTTTGTGAAACTATCATTTGCAAGAGGAACCAAGTAAGACAGCCACCATTATTTTGTACAGCGAATCATTGAAGCCATGATGGCTATGGTAGCATTAGATCTGCATCCAATATCCACCATCAATGCATCTAGATTTAGATGATTAGTTGAGGTCATGTGTCCATACTACCAAAGTCCAACTCAATTCTAATTTACCAGAACAGCAATTCCTCACCTGCACCAGGACATTAAACAAAAACATATTATTTGCCTATAAAAATGCCATTGTACCAACTAGCCAGTTAACTACAGATACATGGACACGTGGTCCTGGTCAAACTAAATATCACATGACTGTGACAGCCCACAGGTTAGGTGTATCACCTTCAGCACCAACAGTATCTAACACACAATGCCAGATTATTCTCAGACAGGCTACTCTGTGTATCAGCATACTGGTGTCAAATGTTGGAAAAACTGTGGCATGTGATAGCAAAATGACTTACCCCACTAAGACTCTACTCAGGATTTGTCATTTCCAATGTTGTATGAGCACTACAATTTGTAACATGATAATAGAGATTCAGAGGTATTAGTTACATACATTTGCAAATATATACATAAGTGCCAGGCCATCGTCAAGGCTCCTCTATACTGGCATCCCTAACATTAAGGGGTTCACATCTGAGAAGCAAGGTACTCCCAAAAACTCCAGCCAAGAAGCATACCCAGAACAACACACGAAAAGGGGAAAAAAGGTGATAGTGAAGTGTAAAGAATAGATGTGTAAAAATAAATCAATAAGTGTTAATGAAATGAGAAAGAATTAAAATGACATATATAATAAACAAACAATTATAAAAGTGCTAAAAAAAATATCTATGTGAATTAAGTGGTGATGTCCTGAAAAAGGTCCAGCCAGAACAACTCCGAGGGCCCCACTCCCAAATGCTCAACCAAAAGTAATTATTGCTACATAATAGTAGCACCCACTCTGGGTTATATAATTACAAATTAGTGTACTGCAGAATAACAGCACATGTATAAGCTGAGAGCTGACTAACCTTGGAGGTACCCCAGAAACCTCCAGATGGCACGATAAGGACCAGCACATCCTCCCAATGCTGGCTCCCTTCATGCCTCTCAAAACTGCAAACAAAAAGTATGGTGGTCGCTCATATCAGCTTAATGACATAGCACAGGTGCTTGTAAAGGGCGGGGTTTACACTGAACCACAGAAAAAAAATGAAGATTCCCTCCAGCTCACTGCAGCAATATCAACAAGAAATAATAAAATCCTACATGATAATAGAGATTCAGAGGTATTAGTTACATACATTTGCAAATATATGCATAAGTGCCAGGCCATTGTCAAAGCTCCTCTATACTGGTGCCCCTAACATTAAGGGGTTCACGTCCAAGAAGCAAGGTACCCCAAAAAATTCCAGCCAAGGACCATCCCCAGGGCATCACATGAAAAGGGGAAAAAAGGTGATAGTGAAGTGTAAAGAATAGACGTGTAAAGATAAATCAATAGGTATTAATGAAATGAGAAAGAATTAAAATGACATAAATAATAAACAAACAAATAGAAAAGTGCTAAAAAAATATATATGTGAATTAAGTGGTGATGCCCTGAAAGAGGTCCAGCCAGAACAACTCCGGGGGCCCCACTCCCAAATGCTCACCCAAAAATAATTATTGCTACATAATAGTAGCACCCACTGAGCATGGTGTTAACCACACAGCCGGAAAAACCTTTGGACCTTAGGAGGGATGTCTCAAGAGCCACACCGTAAAAGACAGATGACCCAGATCTGGGTAGAGGCAAGGACCCTGAGACAACAGGTCTGGATGTTGAGGCAATAGCCACAGAGTGTCAATGGAGAGACTCCAAATCCGTGAAGCAACAGAATGGCTTGCAGCAGAGCCCTCAAGACTGCCTGCAGTTCCAATATATTGATTGGAAGAGCAAATTCCTCTGTGGTCCACCTTCCCTGAAAGGTGTGTGGACCCTTCACTGCGCCCCAGCCCTGAAGACTAGCATCTGTCATCAGAAGGACCCAGTCCGAGATCCAAAAGGACCCCCTTAGTGAGATGAGCTGTCTGTAGCCACCAGGTTAGTGACAGGCATACCTCCAGATAGAGTTCATATATGATGGAGAAATCCATCCCACTTGGAGAGGATCAATAGCTGCAGAAGCCGGGAATGAAACTGGGCATACTCCACCACGTCGAATTCCGACACCATGGATCCCAGTAACTGCATTGCTGAGTGGACTGACACTCAGCAATTTTGAAGGCATCTGCATACATGTGTCTGCAAAGTGGAGATCTTTTATGCTGTTAGAAAAATCCTTTGCTGTTGTGAATCCAACACGGCTCCCCGATGGAGCATCCTTTGAGATGGGATCAGTGAGGACTTTCTCCAATTTATCAGCCAGCCCTGTACCTGGAGCACAAATGTCGTTAGTTGCAGGTGGTGGTGAAGTACCTCTGAGGACCCTGCTAGTAGCAAGAGGTCGTCCAGGTATGGTAACAGGTGGATCCCCTGCAGCCGCAGATGGGCTGCCATTACCGCCATGACCTTTGTAAACACCCAAGGTGCAGTTGCAAGGCCAAACGGCAGAGCCTGAAACTGGAAATGTTGTTGTGACACATCATACATTGGTGAGCTGAAACAATTGGAAAATGCAGGTATGCATCCTGAATATCAAGGGATACCATAAAATCCTCAAGTTCCATAGCCAGTATAACTGAGCTTAGGGTCTCCATTCTGAACTTGGGTATCCTGAGGAATTTGTTCAGGGACCTGAGATTGAGAATAGGACAGAATGAACCATTTGGCTTCTGGACTAGAAAAAGGCTGGAATAATACCATGTTCCTCTTTGGGACATGAGAACTAGAACAATGACTCCTGCCTTTATCATGGATTGTACCACCTGTTGAATAGCCAAAGCATTGTCCGCATTTTTCAGAAGACCTGTGCAAAAGAATTGATGGGAGGCCTTCTGCGGAAGGAGAGGGCATACCCCAGAGACACCACTTCCTTCACCCAGGAATCCGTGGCAGTTTGACACCAGTACTGGGCGAACTGAAGAAGTCAGCCTCCCACCCTGGGGTCCCCCAGGAGGAGGCCAGTCCCATCAAGCAGAGGGCTTGTCATCAGGCTTGGCAGCCAGACATCTGGTACTCCAGGGCTGCTTCTTAGGCCTGGCAGATTTCTTGGTGGTGGGTGGCCTGGGAAAGGACTGAGTTCTAGCCTTACATGGGGCCCGATGGGTCCGAGAGGATGGAGTCCGAACCCCCGAAGAGGCCAGAGCAGTAGGCAGACAAGCCGACTTAGCTGCTGCTAAGGTATTCACAATCTTGTCCAATTCAGGGCCAAACAAGACTTTACCATCATAAGGCAAGCATTACAATCCTTTCTTGGATTCAACATCAGCTCTCCAGGAACGGAGCCACAGAGAATGGTGAGCTGCAATGGCCGCCGAAGAAACCCTGGCATTTAGTAGGCCAATATCCAAAGCTGCCTCATTTATATAGGTAGCCGAATCTCAGAGATTTCCCACCAGATTCAGCTGTTCCCTGGTAGCATTAGAGGCTAAGGATGTTTCAAGGCTATTAGCGCAACATTCCATGGGCCGAGCCACCCAGCAAATGGCCATAGCTGGTCTGCACGCAGCCTCCAAAAGGGGAATAAGCAGATTTAAGGCATACCTCTAACTTCCTATCTGTAACATCCTTCAGGGACGACATGGAAGACGCATGACATGGGAATCCACCACCAGTGGAGTCTCCCATTTGGAAAAATAATTCTCAGCAAAAGGGTAAGCAGAGACTAGACACTTCTGCAGTTGATACCCTTTCCAGGCGTTTTCCATGCTACCTCCAAGTGATTCACCAATTGGTCAGACAATGGGAATGTAGCCTCAGTCACCTTTTCTTCCATGAAATATGCATGCCTAGATTTAGGCGCAGGAGGCTTATCCTACTCAATCATCAGGGCTGCTTTTACAGTTTGTATTAGCCCTGGAATAAATATATATATATATATATATATATATATATATATATTAGACTTGACCCCCACCTCCATAGGAGGTAGCTCAGAGTCAGACTCATCCAGAAGCAGTCCATCATCAGATGACACATCATCATCATCCCATACAGTAGATTGCGACGATAGCAAGACCCTTTTAGCTGGTCTGCTGATAGGTGCATCCTGCTGATGTATCTCAGTCGCACCCTGCAATATAGCAGGTACTGTATTAACCCACTGAGGGGGCAACACCTGTGAAGGTGTAGAAGGTTGCAGCAGGTTTTGCGCTGACAAAAGGTGCTGTTGTTGAAAACTGAACTGTGGACACATAGGAGGGCCTGCTAAACGTCCTGCAATGGTTGTTAGTGCTTTTGCAATGCACTCCCATGGCGGCTCCTGCTGAACGGCAGAAGCCTTAGAAGGACCCGGGGCAGTGTAACAATGGAAACAACTCCTCAGAGGCTATGTCCCCTGCCCCTAACACCGCTGTACAGTTTTTACAGAGCAGTTTAATAGGGGTTAACTTAGTCATATAACTCTCACTGCCAGACATAGTAAAGAGGATCACTTAACAGAGACTGAGGGCCAAATGTAATAGGTAGTCTGTTTTAGTAACAGTACAAACTCGCACTTTCTCACACTTTTAAAAAGTGCGAGTTTGTACTGAAACTCGCAAATTCAATAGCCTGCGAACTTTTCAGCTCGAGGCTACTGCATTTGCGAGTGCAGGCGAGTTTAGGACTATGTAAACTGACACCTTTTAATGCGAGTAGCATTAAAAGGTGCGAGTTTTAGAGAAGCCTAAATCAGTGACCTGTGAGAGATCAGTGAGATCCGTGATGGCTTCTGTGTGTGTTTTAGAAAAAAAAACGTGCACCCCTCCCCAAAAGCATAACCAGCCCCGGGCTTTATAAAGCCTGTTCTGGTTCTAAAAATACAGGGGCCAAAGTGCATAGGGGGCCCCTGTATATTAAGAACCAGCACAGGGCTTTGTTGAGCTGGTTCTGGAAAATCAGGGGGCAAAACGAGTAGGGGTCCCCTGAAAATTCCAGAACCAGCACCGAACTCTTTCTAGCGGGGGGACAATGCCACAGCTAGGGAAAACCTTTCACCGGTTTCCCCGGCCAAAGTATTATCCCTGACTGCTAGTCAGTCCAGGCCGGGGATCCCTGGGGAGTTGGGTACCCCCCCAATAAAGGGGTACCCCTCTCCAGGGCACCCCAGGCCTAGACTGATAGCCCGGGGCTATCCCTGGCACCCTATGCCCGTGGGTGCCGGGTTAATAGTGTTAGTGTAAAGTGTAAAAATAAAGTTTCCATATTGTCTTTAGTTGTAGAACCACAAGTACCAGCAAGCCTTCCCTGCATGCTGGTATTTGGAGAACCACAAATACCAGCATGCGGGGTATTACGGGCCCGCTGGCACTTGTAGTTCCACAAATAAGTAAATACGTAAATAAACAAACATACACCGTGAATGTAAAATTTTATTAAAACATACATGCACACTCACACTCACACTCACACATACTCACCTAGTAATCCATAGGGGTGTACCTGAAAAAAAAATCCATACTCACCTCTCCTATATGTAGATCACATCCACTTGTCCAAGTAGGCAATCCAGGGGTTAAAATTAAAAAACGCAAAAACCCGATCCATGCCGGACTGAGCAAAGGTATGTGTGTACACATACCTTTGCTCCGCGTAAATGACTGGGGCACACGTGTGCCCCGTCAGTGAAGGGGCCGTCAGCCAATCAGAGAGCATCTCCATCGGAGCAGCTTTATAAAGCCCGGGGCTGGTTATGCTTTTGGGGAGGGGGTGCACGTCATTTTTTTTTATTTAAAAACATTTAACATAAGTACACACAGAAACATGTACATATCTCATGGATATGTGCATGTTTCAGTGTTAATCTGACCTGCTCAGGATGTACTCGCTAGCCTGAAGCAGGTCTATTATTTGGGGACTTTTGGTAATCTTTTTTTTGCGAGTCTGAAACAGACACTCTATTACATTGGTCGAGCTGATTGTTTTCAATGTGAAAACATCTGGATGCGAGTTTGAGAATGGAGAGTTTTAGTAACTCTGAAAAATGCGAGTTTTAGTGAACAGACACCCTATTACATTGGAGAGTTGTGAAAAATTGCGAGTTTAGCACCAAACTCGCAATTTACCAAAACAGACTACCTATTACATTTGGCCCTGATTCTCAGTTGCGACTTGTGCCACACCCGCACCACACCCATGCTTATGGCCCAGAATAGCAGAATAGGTACAGGGATAACAACAAAAGAATGATAGTTTTTAGCAAAGAAAACAGACAGACAGTGCTAGCATGCAGTCGCAAACAAATTCAGAAAACAATAATACAGCCACTTAATGGCACTTCCTTACGTTAACTACAGAGACTTAGCGTCTAGTAGGACAAAAGTGCTACATACACTGACCACCAACCAGAGGAGAGGTATGTAGGGGGACCCATACTCTGCACTGGGCGAGTCACACCACGTGGGTACTGTCAGTAGCTGGAGCCAATCAGCGGCCGCTGTACAGTCAGTGTGGCCGCTGATTGGTTCCGTGCATGTCCCGTCAGCTGGCATTCGAGAGCTATCAGTATGTGTGGCAACACACATACTGATAGCTGTTGCGTGGGTCTTGTAAAATTGTTTATTTTGTTTTGTCAAGTTCCTGGATTACTGCGGAGACCAGCGCCAGGATATAGGTGAGTATGAATTTTTCTTTGCAGAGCCATTCATTAAGGATATTCTACAGGACAAGGGGACAGACACATCTGGTATAGGTAAGTATGTGTGAATGGGTAGGTGTGTGTAATAAAGTTATACTGTCACGATGTGTGTGTTTTGTCTTTTTTTAACTATTTATTTTACAGTGAAGCTACAGGTGCCGCATGTCTCCTGGCACTTGTTGTTCCACAAGTGCAAAATGGCAGGCATGCTGGCACTTGTAGTCCACTGTAAAACACAATAGTTTTACATTATTTGGCCCCCACATTACCCCCATACCCACCGAACCAGGGGTATAGGGAAGAGCCCCGGGCTTCGGCGTAAGCCTGTGGTGCTCAGGAGGGGCGGGACCCTTCTTTGGGGGCTCCCCGACTCCACCGAGATCACCGACTTGTGCTGACCCATTTGGGGTGCTAGTGCTTTGGACCTGGAGACTGGTGATTGTGTCTCCGGGCTGTGGCATTAGACCCAAGTCGGTTGGGTCTGGTGCTGGTCTTAAATATAGGGGGATCCCCACATTTTTTTGTATCCCTATATTTAAAACCAGAACTGGTCCCTGCAGCCTTGGGTTGGTTTCTAAGATACGGTGGAACCATACACATTTTGTTCCCCATATTTTTAGAAACCACCACTGGCTGGCAAGCCTAGGGCTGGTTTGGCTTTTGGGGGGGGTCTTTTTTTTCACTTCTTTTTTTTACAGGTACAACACAATGGGAATTTTCAGCAAATATTCCAGGGAACCCCCTAAACATGTGCAGACATGGGGTATCACTATGGGTACCCCCATTTTTAACTCCTGAAGGAAGTCGGGGTTTCAAATAGCCGTGGCAGGTGCATTTTTGCAGAATTTAAAAAAAATGCGTTTTGGGACTTAAAAATATGCTAGTACCCATTTTCATGTACCCCAAATTTGATGGGACCATTTTTAAAAACGAAAAAAAATAAGCTAAGCCGATCCAAGTATTGCCGGGTCCCGTTTTCGCCTACTTTCAAATTGAATACAGGAATACGCGGGCACGCGCACGATACTTTAACACCTAAAAAACAGGTGAAGGCAGCGTTAAGTCCGGGCCGTGTTAAATTATCATGGCTTGGCTCAAATTGAATACGGGCCTAAGAGAGTAGAAATGTAAAATCTGCGACACTCCTCTGCTTGTAAGTATTCAGTATTGCTTGCTGCCTTTTGAGATGTGAAGGGAATCTAGGAGTGCTTCAAAGTAAATGCTAGAAGTAGAGATACTGTATCTCATTGGTGCAGGTGTACCGGTAAAATTCAAACAATCACTATAAAAGTCCATAGTCTAGTTTATAAACCAGTAAATTAAATTTAAACGCTGTGATGATTAATTCAATGTTCATTTATTTCTTCATAGATGAAGTAGAGGCAGCACCGGCCTGACCATTAAGCATGATACACTGGTATGTAGGGCACCGGGCACCCAGCTCAGCACAGAGTATAAAACCCCGCCCACCCGCCTTACTTCTGGTTCGAATTGAAGTAGGGGAGAGGGAGGGGAGAGGAAGGCAGATTAAGGCACTGTGAGTTACACTACAGAGCCATGCATCTTCCCAGCTGGAATCAGGTCTGTTTGTCCCTGAGCAGAGGATAGTTCATTAAAAACTATTTGTAGTTTACAATAACGCGTTTCACAAGTCGCAACCCTCTTCCTCAGTATACAAAAACTACTTCTAATACTATGTACAGGATTAAAATCAGGTGACCCGAAGTGGATTTAGTGTGAAATCTGCATAGTATCTGTAATCCTGTATAGCCAGCTCCATTCACGCCTGATGCGGTTACACATCCCATGGGGATTTCACACTAAGACCACCTGGGTCACCTAATTTTAATCCTGTACATACAATTAAAAGCACTGGCTAAAAATATACCCATGCCCCATGCATGATAGCCATGCAGCGTGGCGCGAAACCACCCTCTAGAAATCCTGCGTTTGCCCCTGGTGGGGGGCTGTTGGAGGGGTGAAGGGCACAAACCAGTTTGTCTGAGGCTCAATGGGGTCTTAATCCTGCCCTGCTGGATACTGTGCTATATATTTTTTTTTTTTACCACCACCATGCTAAGCTTCTTCTTTAGTCTAATATATAAATGTAGTATAATATATTAATTCAATGTGGCATCTGGTCAGCAGATGACCCCCTGTACTTGTCTTCAGTTAACTTCATTTAGGTGAAGAGGTCCCCCCCCCAGCCCTGTCACCCCATCCACCCAGCAGCAGAACATTACTGCAGAAACTCCAGGGCAATGTGTGCCAAGCCATTCCGCTTTCTAAAATGGAAGTCATTTGGCATCATCTTTTAATCTGGAATTTTATTAAAATAGCGATCAATATAAAGAGGAGAATAAAGGACAACACTGACAGCAGTTTAGCTGCTGCAGATAATACTTGTAGTTAGAATACAGCGCACAAACAAACAGGGGAGCCAAAATACGGATTAAAATGTGCATGAGGTTGCCATAGACAAGCATCTCGGTGTATAAAGCTCAGTTTTATCATCTGTAATAGTCTCGTAGCCTACTTTACTTACTTAGCACATATATCTATAAATGATGCCTAAAGTCAGTGGCTGTTATGTTTCATATTGTGGTTAACACACAAGAAAAGGACCATTGGGGACACCTCTAGTGTCCAATTATAAATCCTATCATCAATCATAAGTATTATTTATTCAGCAATGTGAATTGTTAATTAATAACTGATGAACATTAAGGTCTTGAAGACTGTGGCTCTATTAATTATCATTGGTTAGTTGGGTATTCTCAGCAATTAGCCCTGGTGCGTTATTGGGAATATGTCAGCAGTGATCAGGGGGAAAGGATTTTTCCAGCTCTCTTTGAGACATTACTCTCTGCAGAGTAATTCAGCCTGCGCATAGATAAGGATAGCATTGTCTTTGTATGTCACTATAAATCTGTTTCATGTGAGATGTTGACGTCCAGATACACATAATTTTCAGACACTGTTTAGTACTGGTACTATCCTGGCCGTGAGCGTTATTTACTAACACAGGCGCAAACTTTACTCTCATAGGTGCAAACTACACAGAGCTGGAACCTGAAGAAGAGGAGCCTGAAGCAATAAATCAGCAATTAGATTTTGTTATCCAGCACCAGGTAGACTAATGAAAGGAAGCGTCCAATTACTATGGAGTACCTACTATGTATGGTTCAGGTTTGCAACTACAATATATAGAAATTAGGTACAAATACAAACCACGATCTTTAAGAAAATTTCTATTTTAGGTTAGGGATCTTCGGCCAAGATATTGAACATATTTAAAAAATATTGTAATATTTCAAGTAGTCATCAATTATAGTTGAAAATTTGTTCTGCAGTATATGCTAAACCTCCCTAAGTATTTCCAAGCAGACATATTTTAATAAGTATTTGTATTGTTTTATTACTGTGATTACTAAGGGTTTCAATTAACATAGCTTTCTGTTTTTTGGCAGGGTTTATTTTTATTTACTAAAGGTTACAGCTGAAGGTGGATGTTGCTGTTTACCGCTGACAGTAGTAACGCCTGGAGCTGTCCGGTAAAGGCTACTCCATGGAAAGCTGCATCTTAGGATGGCGATAGCCAGGTGTCAGTATAAGAAAAATGCTCAATATAAAGTATTGCTCTTAACAAATAAATGTAATTTTTTTTTTTTCAATTTTGTGTAATAATTTTTTTTTCTATTTTTGTCTTTTAATTGAAACTGCAACTTGAAGCCCATGTTCCAGATTGCAGTACGTGTGCATTTGTGACCTGGCTAAAGAAGAAGATTATTTTATATCACTCATATTTAGAAATGATATAGTGCATACTAGGGGTGAGCGGGTTCGGATTTCTAAAATCCGAACCCCCCCGAGCCCCCCCGATGCGAGTCCGATCCGAGTCAGGCTCGACTTTTCCCGCCTGACTCGGATCTGAAATCGAGGCAAAACGTCATCATCCCGCCTTCCGAGTCTCGCGGGTTTTGGATCCTATATAAGGTACCCGCGTCGGCGCCATTTTCTCACTCGGCTGTGGACAGTGAAGAGGGAGGGTGGGAGTTAGGGCTGTGTAGTGTAGTGTAGTGTAGTGCTGCTGTTGTCCACTACTTCAAAGTCCATAGGGGCTGGCTGTGTTGTGCTGTGCTGCTGTTGTTAATAGGGGCTGTGTCCACTACTTCAAAGTCCATAGGGGCTGGCTGGACTGTGTTGTGCAGTCAGTTCTCCATAGGGGCTGTGTCCACTCCAAAGTCCTGTGCAGTGTCCCAGTCCTAAAGGAGAGCTGTAGTGTTGTCCAGGGGGTGCTCTGTCCATCAGGGGCGCTCCCCCCAAGTGCTAAAAAAATAATATATTTTCTGTGTTTGTGAATTGTGTGCGCAGTAGCCGCACGTGCATCAACAAAGTAGTGCCAAGCGTGCGCCTGTGTCATAAGTAAAGGGCCGGCTGGCTTGACCGTTAAAGGGTGCTGTAACCCCCGAAAGTACACTCCAGTCCAAACCAAAAAAAAATTATTTTCTGTGTTTGTGAATTGTGTGCGCAGTAGCCGCACGTGCATCAACAAAGTAGTGCCAAGCGTGCGCCTGTGTCATAAGTAAAGGGCCGGCTGGCTTGACCGTTAAGGGTGCTGTAACCCCCGAAAGTACACTCCAGTCCAAACCAAAAAAAAATTATTTTCTGTGTTTGTGAATTGTGTGCGCAGTAGCCGCACGTGCATCAACAAAGTAGTGCCAAGCGTGCGCCTGTGTCATAAGTAAAGGGCCGGCTGGCTTGACCGTTAAGGGTGCTGTAACCCCCGAAAGTACACTCCAGTCCAAACCAAAAAAAAAATTATTTTCTGTGTTTGTGAATTGTGTGCGCAGTAGCCGCACGTGCATCAACAAAGTAGTGCCAAGCGTGCACCTGTGTCATAAGTAAAGGGCCGGCTGGCTTGACCGTTAAGGGTGCTGTAACCCCCGAAAGTACACTCCAGTCCAAACCAAAAAAAAAATTATTTTCTGTGTTTGTGAATTGTGTGCGCAGTAGCCGCACGTGCATCAACAAAGTAGTGCCAAGCGTGCGCCTGTGTCATAAGTAAAGGGCCAGCTGGCTTGACCGTTAAAGGGTGCTGTAACCCCCAAAGTACAGTCCAGTCCAAACCAAAAAAAATATTATTTTCTGTGTTTGTGAATTGTGTGCGCAGTAGCCGCACGTGCATCAACAAAGTAGTGCCAAGCGTGCGCCTGTGTCATAAGTAAAGGGCCGGCTGGCTTGACCGTTAAAGGGTGCTGTAACCCCCGAAAGTACACTCCAGTCCAAACCAAAAAAAAATTATTTTCTGTGTTTGTGAATTGTGTGCGCAGTAGCCGCACGTGCATCAACAAAGTAGTGCCAAGCGTGCGCCTGTGTCATAAGTAAAGGGCCGGCTGGCTTGACCGTTAAAGGGTGCTGTAACCCCCGAAAGTACACTCCAGTCCAAACCAAAAAAAAATTATTTTCTGTGTTTGTGAATTGTGTGCGCAGTAGCCGCACGTGCATCAACAAAGTAGTGCCAAGCGTGCGCCTGTGTCATAAGTAAAGGGCCGGCTGGCTTGACCGTTAAGGGTGCTGTAACCCCCGAAAGTACACTCCAGTCCAAAGCAAAAAAAAATTATTTTCTGTGTTTGTGAATTGTGTGCGCAGTAGCCGCACGTGCATCAACAAAGTAGTGCCAAGAGTGCGCCTGTGTCATAAGTAAAGGGCCGGCTGGCTTGACCGTTAAAGGGTGCTGTAACCCACAAAGTACACTCCAGTCCAAACCAAAAAAAAAATTATTTTCTGTGTTTAGCCGCACGTATATATCAAATCGATATAACATAAATGGAGGACCAAACTTTCTCCGATAAAAATAAAATAGAGAAAGATCAAGAACCACTTCCTCCTAGTGCTGAAGCTGCTGCCACTAGTCATGACATAGATGATAACATGCCATCAACGTCGTCTGCCAAGGCCGATGCCCAATGTCATAGTAGAGGGCACATACAATCCCAAATGGCAAAGTTCAGGAAAATGACCTTGAAAAAGACATTTAAATCAGCTGAAGAGAAACGTAAACTTGCCAATATGCCATTTACGACACGGAGTGGCAAGGAACGGCTAAGGTCGATCCCTAGTATGTTCATGACTAGTGGTTCAGCTTCACATGACGATGGAAGCCCTCCTCCCACTAAAAAAATCAAAAGAGTTAAGCTGGCAAAAGCACAGCGAAGAACTGTGCTTTCTAAGAAGATATCACAAATCCCCAAGGAGAGTCCAAGTGTGGTGGTGGTTGCGATGCCTGACCTTCCCAGCACTGGACGTGAAGAGGTGGCTCTTTCCACCATTTGCACGCCCCCTGCAAGTGCTGAAAGGAGCACCCACAGTCCACTTGCTGATATGCAAATTGAAGATGTCACTGTTGAAGTACAACAGGATGAGGATACTGGTGTAGCTGGCGCTGAGGAGGAAGTTGGCGAGGAGGATTCTGATGGTGATGTGGTTTGTTTAAATCAGGCTCCGGGGGAGACAGTTGTTGTCCGTGGGATGAAAAAGCCCATCACGGTCATGCCTGGGCAGAAGACCAAACATTCCACCTCTTTGGTCTGGCAATATTTCTATCCAAATCCGGACAACAACTGTCTTGCCATATGTACCATATGTAAAGGTGAAATAAGTAGGGGTAGGGACGTCAACCACCTAGGAACATCCTCCCTTATACGGCACCTGCAGCGCGTTCATAAAAAGTTACTGTCAAGTTCAGAAACTTTGGCTAAGACCGTAAGCAGTCCAGGGACACCTAAATCCCGTTGTCCTGTTGTATCCAAGCGCCTGCAAACCACACCGTCAACTCCCTCCTCGTCAATTTCCTCCTTAGTCAGGATCGGAAGTAGTCCTGCAGGCCATCTCACTGGCATGACTGACTCTCCTATCCGGGATTCCTCTGGAGGATCCTGCATTGCTACGCCTACTGCTGCCGCTGCTGCTATTGCTGCTGCTGGGAGTCGTTCATCATCCCAGAGAGGAAGTAGGAACACCACTACTTTTACTAAACAATTGACCCTCCAACAGTCCTTAGCGAGGAGGATGAAGTACGACAGCAGTCATCCTGAAGCAAAACGTATAACTGAGGCCTTGACTGCTATGTTGGTGTTAGACGTGCGTCCGGTATCCGCCATTAGTGCAGTGGGATTTAGACAATTGATGGAGGTAGTGTGTCCCCGGTTCCAAATCCCGTCTAGATTCCACTTCACTAGGC
This sequence comes from Taudactylus pleione, assembly GCA_031769625.1. Taxonomy (NCBI): domain Eukaryota; kingdom Metazoa; phylum Chordata; class Amphibia; order Anura; family Myobatrachidae; genus Taudactylus; species Taudactylus pleione. The sequence goes on from JAUIMM010000004.1 coordinate 8,829,777, forward strand.
AGGCGATACCGAGACTGTACAGAAACGTCAGAAAAAGTGTCCTCAGTGTCCTGAAAAATGCCGTTGTACACAATGTCCACTTAACCACGGACATGTGGACAAGTGGAACAGGGCAGACTAAGGACTATATGACTGTGACAGCCCACTGGGTAGATGTATCACCTTACGCAGCAACAGCAGCAGCGTCACCAGTAGCAGCATCTCAGAAACGCCAGCTCGTTACAAGGCAGGCTACGCTGTGTATCACCGGTTTCAGTAAGAGGCACACCGCCGACAACCTCTTAGAGAAACTGAGGGAAATCATCGCCCAGTGGCTTACCCCACTTAGACTCTCCTGGGGATTTGTGATATCTGACAACGCCACCAATATTGTGCGGGCATTACATCTGGGCAAATTCCAGCACGTCCCATGTTTTGCTCACACAATAAACTTGGTGGTGCAGAATTTTCTGAAAAGCGACAGGGGCGTGCAGGAGACGCTTTGGGTGGCCCGAAAAATTTCTGGCCACTTTCGCCATTCAGCGACTGCGTGCCGAAGACTGGAGCGCCAGCAAACACTCTTGAACCTGCCCCGCCATCACCTGAAGCAAGAGGTTGTGACGCGGTGGAACTCAACCCTCTATATGCTTCAGAGGATGGAGGAGCAGCAAAAGGCCATACAAGCCTATACATCCACCTATGACATAGGCAAAGGAGGGGGTATGCACCTGACTCAAGCGCAGTGGAGAATGATTTCCGTGTTGTGCAAGGTTCTCCAGCCCTTCGAACTTGCCACACGTGAAGTCAGTTCAGACACAGCCAGCTTGAGTCAGGTCACTCCCCTCATCAGGCTTTTGCAGAAGCAGCTGGAGAAAGTGAAGGAGGAGCTAAGACGGAGCGATTCCGCTCGGCATGTGGGACTTGTGGATGAAGCCCTTCATTCGCTTTGCCAGGATTCCAGGGTGGTCAATCTGTTGAAATCAGACCACTACATTTTGGCCACCGTGCTTGATCCTAGGTTTAAAGCCTATGTGGTGTCTCTCTTTCCGGCCGACACAAGCCTGCAGAGGTGCAAAGACCTGCTGGTGAACACACTGTCAGCTGAAGCGGAACATGACACGTCAACGGCTCCTTCTTCATTTTCTCCCGCAACTGGGGCTGCCAGGAAAAAACTTAGGTATCCTAAGCAACCCGCTGGCGGTGATGCAGGGCAGGCAGGACCAAGTTTGGACATCTGGTCCGGACTGAAGGACCTGGCAACAATTTCTGACATGTCTACTGTCACTGCATTTGATACTGTCACCATTGACAGAATGGTGGAGGATTACATCGGTGACAGCATCCAAGTAGGCATGTCAGACAGTCCATACCTGTACTGGCAGGAAAAAGAGGCAATTTGGAGGCCCCTGTACAAGCTGGCTCTATTTTACCTGAGTTGCCCCCCCTCCAGTGTGTACTCCGAAAGAGTGTTTAGTGCAGCCGGGAACCTTGTCAGCGAAAGGCGTAGGAGGTTGCTTCCACAGAATGTGGAGAAGATGATGTTCATCAAAATGAATTATCAGCTCTTCCAGGCAGACCAGCCTCCAGAAGGTACAGAGGGACCTGTGGTGGTGGATTCAAGTGGGGACGAGTTAATACTTTGTGAGGATGAGGATGTACACACTGAAGAGGGTGAGGAATCGGTGGATGAGGAGGATGAGGATGACATCTTGCCTCCGTAGAGCCAGTTTGTGCAGGGACACATTAATTGCCAGCTTGTTTTGTGGGGGCCCAAACGAACCAATCATTTCAGCCACAGTTGTGTGGCAGACCCTGGCGCTGAAATGATTGATTTGTTAAAGTGTGCATGTCCTGTTTATACAACATAAGGGTGGGTGGGAGGGCCCAAGGACAATTCCATCTTGCACTTCTTTTTTTTCTTTGCATTATGTACAGTTTGGGGCCTAGTTTTTCTAACTGCCATCCTGTCTGCCACTGCAGTGTCACTCCTAGATGGGTCACGTGTTTGTGCCGCCCACTCGTGTCGCTTAGCATAGTCATCCAGCTACCTCGGTGCAACCTTTTGGACATGAAAACACTATTGTGAGGTGTGAGGTGTTCAGAATAGACTGGAAATGAGTGGAAATTAAGGTTATTGAGGTTAATAATAGCATAGGAGCAGAGAAACCAACAAATTCTGTGATTTTAGCTGTTTTTATGCTTTTTAAAAAAAAAATACAGATCCAAAACACAAAACCCAGAACCCAAAACACGGAAGGGTGGTTTTGGCAAAACCAATCCAGATCCAAAACACGAAGAAAGATCCAGATCCAAAACCAAAACACAAAACACGAAAAGTGGCCGGTGCACACCCCTAGTGCATACAGCAATTTTCTTTCATACATCAATTTGCTGAAAACCCTAATACCATACTAGAGATGGTATTCTAATACTTACGCAGAGATGTACGCTATTCTGATATTTACACAGTTGGGCAATTAAGACTGCCCAATGAGTTGCTGATTCAGAGATGTACGCTATTCTGATATATAGGCTGTTGAGCAAATATAGGTCGAATGCGCAATGCTTCACGGTCGCACTGTGCACACACCAATGTACCTTTGCAATCCAACTCGCTGTGAGGATTACTTTCCTAAGTAATTGACAGTCAGGGACAGTTTGGGGGAGGTAAAGGGGAAATCCGGCACAAAACGCAGTCGTAGTCTGCGTCTACAATCCCGTACGCTTCTGAGGGCTCAGTTTAATTGTTCTTGTTTTAATTTTTTCCCAATTCTTCCTCCCTTGCAAAATTGTTTCCAGAACACCTTTCCGTCCACTTTTAGAAGCATCTGCAAGTTATCGCCCCTGGTCACCCACTTTTCTCCCTTTCGGATAGTGACACACTGGTGCCTTATCTAGTTCTACATGCTTGCTCATTGGCACTGTGAACACCAGGCCCCTGTCACACTACCATGGATATACTTATGGGGGTTTTGGAATAAGTTCCGAGATTACAGAACCAGGGGGATTACAGCGAGTTCGCAGTTATATTTAAAGCAGCAAGCAGTTATAAGACAAATCCTGCCGGTTGCGTACCCCGTATGATCGTTGTGTGCAGCTAACTCGGCAGATAAAGTAAAAAATGGGTGTGTCATCCTAAAGAAAATAATTGGCACAGATTCCAGCAACAGAAAGGGTCAATCACACACAGAGTCTTTATTATATAACCTTACCAACACCTACATAGAGTTTTCATTCATCATTTCACACCTTTGAAAAGCATGGGTATAATATTTACATTTAAAGGAGTTTTCGCACCAGGTTTTGTGTAAACAGTTATCACTGCAAGCCATAAACATACACAGTAACAACATTATGTTCACAGCTTTTTCATTTTTGGATGCACTCCACAAATTTTCATATCCACACATGGTGTAGGTATAAAACACAATATAATTCAACTGAAAATTAGGGTCAAGAGTTGTATTCAAATGAGCAATTAACTAGTGAAATTTTTAATGTTAATCAGAGAACATACACCAAAAACAATATCTGTCCTAATTCTGCGTTATTTAGATTGCAATGGTTTTTTATTCTATTTTATTATTATTATTTGTTTAGAAATGTTTTGCTTATATATAGCATTATGTTAGTATAATACAGGATGCAAACATATAAATCCCCAAATCTTGTGGCTTGGTGTATTTTTGCTCAACTCATTGTCTTTTCCTACTGTAACCTTTCCTTAGATGTTATATTACTGTGACCCTTGTATTCAGCCCATCTGTGTCACCCCTGTCTGTCTGCCCCCTCCCCTTTAGAATGTAAGCTCTCACGAGCAGGTCCATCTTCCCTCATGTGCTTCTCCTTCACTTAATTATACTTTAATTTACAACAGCACCCAACCCTTGGTTACAGACACTATGCTGCTTATCTAAGTGTTATGCAGCAATGTATTAATCATGTATCTGTCCTGCATTGTTTGTACTGTTAATATCTGTTTCCTTATGTGCTCATTTGTTTATGTACATTGTAAGGTGCTGCGGAACCCTTGTGGTGCCATATAAATAAAGGATAATAATAATAATAATAATAATAATAATAATAATAATAATAATTGAGGTCATAACTGAGGCACAGTCCTGCGGAAAACCCACTGTAAATTTGACATCATTGCCCCACATTGGTGATCAGTGATAATATGATGGGGATGTAGGTATAATCCCGACAGAATGCAGGTACCGGAATCCCGACATTTGCCAGAGTACCGGCACAGGTATCCCGACCACCAACATCCAGACGGTTAGTACTGGGGTTAGGGGGAGGGTTAAGGATAGGCACTAGGGGCAGGGTTAGGCACAGAGGTGGAAGGGTTAGGCACTAGGGGGGTAGTTAGATTTAAGCATTAAGGGTGAAGAGTTAGGTTTAGGCAGTGGGAAGAGAAGGTTAGGGGTAGGGAGAGGAGGAGGGTTAGGATACTGAACGATAGGTGTCGGTATCCTAGCCCTGTCAGGATGCCAGTGTTGGGATTACCATACACAACCCATATGAAGGCCTAGTCATACCTCCCAACATTAAGCGGGGCTAATTCAGTACATTGGACATGTCAATGGCATCACAGGGCATGGCGAATTCAGGACAGTTGGGACCCTAATAATCAGTGATATTGTAATTGTAACTCATATCCAATTTGCCCATTAGGCTAGCTCCTTTAGTTATGTTACCTATAGTGATGTCATTTATTTAGAGTTGATCAGTGAAGGCGCAAATCGTAATGCCATCTTTTTTTTTTCATAAAGTCAGTAATAATAAGATACCTATTGAGATATCACACGTTGTGAATTAATCCCTAATACCACTAATTGTGATATTAATCATTCATATCACCTGATATAATGAGATCATTGAATTCAGCCTTAGTGATATTATTAAAGCACTCACATATTTCTATATTATCACTTTCTTATACATTACAGGTTGTTGGGCGCTCTTTAGAATCTGCTCTTAAGGTTAGTTGTATCAAAGATCACATATAATGTAGTTTCCGACCATGATCGTGGACTTACCTGTATTTATGTCCACCACGGGAATGCATCATGAAAATTTTGTCAGCACAGCTCCCCGGTATCCAACTGTCCCGGTGATGTAGCAATTTACAGTTTCCGGCCCATCAGTTGTAATGAGGGATCAGGCTGCAGTTGTGCAAATGGCGACTAACGGGAAGGAATCTGGTGCTACTAATTAGCGGTGGAATCACCAGTGCTCTGTGAATCATGAGGACAGATGCTTTTTGGATTAGCTATCCCTATAATGGTGCAATATTGAATTACTGTAGTATTTTAGTATACAGCGCCGCAACTCTTGGCAAATTGGATATTTCATTATTGATAATGAATAGGCCCCATTTTGTGATCACTGGTGATTAGTAATGATGTCATGGAAATAATGTACTCGTAGGGGTAAATTTACTAAGAATCGAGTTTCTGAGAGTTTGCAAACTCTGGAGAGTTTGGGCATTTTTTCCCACTCGCAAATTTACTAATGTAAAACTTGGGAGAGAGATCTCCTTTGCTATGGAAAAATACTGGAGAGTTAGCAAACTCTCTTCAATTCACCATCGGCTAAACTCGAGAACCTTTTCACTAGTGAAGTTAGGATTCGGGAATTTACAAGCAGAGAATTTCTAAACTCTCATGAGAAGGGACAACACTCCAGTAAAAACTCGTGAAAATAATTCACTTGCCTATGATCTGCGAGTTTGGCAGAAATATACACAGATCGCTGTGATCCATGTATGCTTCTGCCTGTAAATAGGTTAAAAACGGGTTAAATGTTAAAAATAAAAAAAAGACACAGGATTCCCCCCCCCCCCCCTTAACCAGCCCCGGACTTGCCAGCCAGTTCTGGTTCCTAAAATTATGGGGAACAAAATGAGTAGGGTTCCACCGTAATTTAGAAACCAACATCAGACTGCAGGGCCAGTCCTGGTTTTAATTATAGGGGGAAAAAAAATATGTAGGGGTCCCCGTATAATTAAAACCAGTACTGGACCCAAAATGGCCAGGCTGTAATTCCACAGCCCAGAGACCCTATTCCCGGGGCTCTGTGGCCAAAGCATTGTCAGCCCAAGCTGCTCAGGCCAAGCCAGGGGATCTCAGGGGAAGTGGGGACCCTCCAAAAAAGGGGTCCCCCCCCTCCCAAACCCCAGGCTAGGCCTGAAGCCCGCAGCTCTTCCCCGCACTCCTGGGCTGTGGGTATGGGGGTAATACAGTGAAGAATAGATGTAAACTGTATTTTACAGTGGGACTACAGGTGCCAGCAGGCGGCCAGCACCCTTACCCCCACTGTAAAATAAATAGTTAAAAAAAGACATAACACACACACCGTGAATAGTAAAGATTTATTACACACATCCATCTATCACACATACTTACCTTCTACCAGATGTTTCTGTCCTCTTCTCCAATGTAGAATCCGTGGGAAATGGCCTGCAAAAAAGATTATTTACTCACCTCCATCCTGGCGCTGCTCTCTGTAGCATCCAGGGTCTTTGCAAAACAAAAAAATTACTTACCCGAAAAATCTGAACAAGTGTAAGTATATGCTGTTGCATATACTTACACTACGCAAACTGACAGATGATAGGAATCATGTTTTTTAACAACGCCCGCTGGCCAATCAGCAGCCGCTTTACATGTAGCGGCCACTTATTGGCTGGACCCACGTGGTGAAGATAATCGAGTTAAAAAAAAAAAGCAAACTCGCCAGACTCGATTCTTAGTAAATTTACCCCATAGTGTAACATCCAAAAGGTATTTTAAGTAACATATATTGTTGTATACACTGTTTATCATAAAAGCAGAAATATAAAATATACTAAATCTGTACAGTACACAATGCCTACTGTCAACATTTTCAGTTAGACAGTAAAGCAAAAAAAGAACAAAAAGATTTGCATTGTGCACAGTATGCTGCAGGGTACGGTGAAAAGAGGTTGAACAAAGGCACAAATATGACATTGTTTTCAATCAGGTAAACTAGAATATGTGTGTTATTGAAAATGAAGTGAGTGGTTTAATTCACATACAGTTTTATTCCATAGAGAGACTGCACTACAGGACAGATTGCACCAGTTCACAATATGTGTCACTCTTAAACACTTGATAAATAAGCCATTTATCTACACTAAAAAGCTGTTAAGTTTGACATCGGGGCAAAGGACCTATGCAGTCATGTGCAACCACATCTATATATAACATTTATGCTCATTCAATCAATGGTATAGAGGGAAGCAAATGTTACGGAGCAACTTAACATTATTGACCATCTGTGTCAACATGTATCTTTATTGGTATATTGTGTTTATTCCGAAGGGGCTGATAATTAAATTGACATTGGAGTCACGTATTTCAAAGTGATCCAGCCAGCCAGCCAGCCAGGTGTGTGTATGCGTGTATTATATATATATATATCCATATACATTTAGCGGGTAAAATAAGTATTGAACGCATCAACATTGTTCTCAGTAAATATATTTCTAAAGGGGCTTTTGTAATGAAATTTTCAATAAATGTCAGCAACAACCCATGCAATCCACACATGCAAAGAAATCAAACCATAGATTTCCATAAATTAAGTTATGTGTAATAATGTGAAATGACACAGGGAAAAAGTATTGAATACGCTTATTGAAATGTATTTAATACTTTAAACAAAAAACTTTGTTGGTAATGACAGCTCCAAGACGCCTCCTGTATGGAGAAACTAGTCGCATGCATTGCTCAGGTGTGATTTTGGCCCATTCATCCACACAAACAGTTTTCAAATCTTGAAGGTTCCGTGGGTGTCTTCTATGAACTCTGATCTTTAGATCTATCCATATATTTTCAATAGGATTCAAATCAGGTGATTGGCTGGGCCATTCTCTGAAACCAATTGAGAGTGTCCTTGGCTGTGTGTTTGGGATCATTGTCTTGCTGAAATGTCCACCCTCGTTTCATCTTCAGCATCCTGGTAGATGGCAGCAGATTTTTATCAAGAATGTCCCGGTACATTTTTCCATTAATCCTTCCTTCAACAATATGAAGTACGCCAGTAACGTATTCTGAAAAACAGCCCCACACCATGTTGTTCCCACCTTCAAACTTCACTGGTGGTATGGTGTTTTTGGGGTGATGTGCAGTGTCATTGCTCCAAACATGGTGTGTATTATCAGATGTCCAAAGTTCAACTTTGGTCTCATCTGACCAGACTATATTCTGCCAGTATTTCACAGGCTTGTCCAAATGTTGTGCAGCAAACTTAAACGAGCTTCAACATGCTTTTTCTTCAGCAATGGAGTCTTGCGTGGTGACCGTGCATACAGGCCATGGCGGTTGAGTGCATTACTTATTGTTTTCTTTGAAACAATTGTACCTGTTAATTCCAGGTCTTTCTGAAGCTCTCCACAAGTGATCCTTGGCTCTTGAACAACTCTTCTGATAATTCTTTTCACTCCTCTGTCAGAAATTTTGCGAGGAGCACCTGGTCCTGGCCGGTTTATGGTGAAATGATGTTCTTTCCACTTTCATTATATGGCCCCAATAGTGCTCACTGTAACATTCAGAAGTTTAGAAGTCCTTCTATAACCAATGCCATCAGTATGTTTTGCAACAATAAGGTTGCGAAGCTCTTGAGAGAGCTCTTTGCTTTTACCCATCATGAGATGTTTCTTGTGTGACACCTTGGTAATGAGACACCTTTTTATAGGCCATCAGTTGGGACTGAACCAGCTTATATTAATTTGCACTGACAAGGGGCAGTATTGCTTTCTAATTACTGATATATTTCAGCTGGTGTCTTGGCTTTCCATGGACCAACAGAATAAATATTGGCCCTGGCTACTGGATGCTCGAGCGGAATGTATAGTGGGCAGACTTGTTCAGTCCTACAGACTGGCAGCTGTGCATCATATTATGGATAATCTGTATCAGGGACCAATTCACATGGGCTTTTAATGAACAGTATGCTGAACATTACATTGTATGGGCTACAGAAGCAGAAGGCCTCTCCATACACCATTGCTATCTGCTGCAAACAGGGTGAAACAATACTAGTTTGCTAAGGAAGACAGGAATTAGACAGTAGTGATGCGCTTATCATAGAATCATGTCATATTGGCCCCACCCCCTCCCCAGGGATGCGCAATTCCCTGCTTCACTTATCGCGAGAGTAGATAAGTATATATATATAGACATGTGCGCAGACCCCCATGTTTTGGTTATGGTTCTAAATCTTCATCATGTTTGAGTTTTGGCAAAACCACCCTCAAGTTTTTTGGTTATGGATTTCTTTAAAACTTGACAAAAACAGCTAAAATCATGTAATTTTTTTACCTGTTTTTGTTCCTACAGTATTAATGTCAATAGCATTCATTTCCAGTCAATTTTGACCACCTCACAGCTCAATGGGTGATGATGATGATGGAAAAGGTCAGTTTTTTTCCTGGCAGCAGCATTTGCAGGAGAGGCTGAAGCAGGAGATGGTGTGGATTTGAACTCAACTAATCATCTAAAACCAGATGCATTAATGGTGGATATTGGATGCAGATCTAATGCTAACATATAGGTCATGACTTTAGTGATCCTCTGTGCAACAGGATGGCAGCTGTCATACTTGGTTCCTCTTGCAAATTATTATTTCAAAGACAATTGTTGTTCTCAACTATTACTAGTCTTGTTCTTGGTCCCCTTCTGTGATGAAGATTCATTCCCACCATCAGCAGCCCTGTCGCGCAACAATTCTTCTTGGGAATCCATGGATAGGGGAGGAGTCAGTCAGTCTTTGCAAATTGTATGTAGGACTACCTTTCATTGCTAATAAGGAGGTTGATGTAGGTGCTGATGCTGGAGATTGGATGTGCTGGGATCTATCCATGCTGCTGGTAATTGATGCGTTAAAGTTATATATGATTTTCCAGGTTTTGATAAATAACTTAAATTAACTAGCTGCAGATTGCATAACAGGGAGGATGTGCATAAATGGTTAATGTCTCTACCTCTATTTACATTAGTTTTCCAAATTCTACAGATACAGATACCTTGACAAATGTTGTCAAAATTTGGGTAAAAAAAAATCCACAATGAATTGTAAAAGACCAGATTTTCTGACACCAGTAAAGCTATTTTAATTATTTCCACTTTAATTTTTTTGGGGGGGTGCAGCTAATGGGGAGATAACACCCAGAGTAAGTACAGTAAAATACGCTACCTCTCCCAGACACACACTGCTAAAATACTATTTTAACTAAATTGACAGCAGATAAAACAAAACATTTTAATTTTTTTTGCAATCATTTTTTATAACAGGAAAATAGGTCTTCTTTGGTGTGCAGCGAACTCAGACACAGCTCAGAAAGTATACTATTATTTGTAAAAATAATCTTGAAATCTCTACCCTCATACACAAGTGACAATATAAATTATATACTGCAGTGTAGGTAAATTAGATACCCTTGTGAAAAAAACAAGTGAAAGAAGTTCACTTTAACATTCATATACCAGTCAGGGGTGTAGCGAGGGTGGTTCCAGTGGAGCATGAGCTCCAGGCACCAAAATAGACAGAGGGCGCCATCCAGTGTTACAGAATTCATGGGGCGCTGCACAGTATGACGGCCGACTGTTGGTTTTATCTTGGTTTGTTTGCTCTATATCCTAAATATGTAACAGATCTGAGATCCATTTCTACATTTCATGCTCCCTCAAACTGCCCAGATAGTCTCCCCTCCCTCCTCTGTGAGCATCTTCTGTCACTTCCCCTTTCCTGTCAGATTGATTACATTCCCTTCTCACCTCTTTAACTCCCTCCCCTCTCTAGCCTGTGATTGTCTCTTTGCCCCGTCCACTCCTTTCTTATTGGCTTCCATCACCTCCTCTCTCTGATCAGAACTGCCCCCTTCCCTCTCCTCTTTGATCCCCTCCCTCCTTCTCTCCTCATTCTGTGCTTCAATGGACTTAAAAGTGACACATCTGAGGTAAAATCGAAAACTTCAATTATAAAATATGAGTTTATATAAAGTTACTGCTTTGCTATTTAAAGTAATTAGGTGTTCCCAGACATGACCACACAGTGTTATTTGAAAGGCCTTTTAAAAAATATTAGGAGACCTGATATAATAATAATGGTGGTAGACAGAACATGATTAGTAGTACTCACGTTAATATACAGTAGGTGCAATGTATATTTGCTAAGTAGGAGCATAGCTGAGAAGGGAGATTCCCATAGGTGTTCCCACTCCAGTGATAGCTGCTCGGGGCAGTAGTTGCAGTAATAAGCTGTGCAGCCTGTGGAATTTCACTCTAGCACATGTACAGTACTCTGTCAATGTAAGTGTTCAGAATATATAATACAATCTCCTCTATTGACTAATAATAATTCAAAGGAGATAAAAGTCAGATCCTAGGTGCTATATATAAACAAAGCCATGCCAAAGGAGCTTCTCCTTAATGGCAGACAGTGCATCACTGAAGCATTCTATTCCCCCAATGCCCAGCGTGATACTGCCACTGTTTGCTGTTTTTCTCTTCATTTCAGTATTCCCCCACAGGCTGGCCATACCCCACTGACACAGTTCAATACAGGGAGTGTGGGCTGGGGGGGGGATGTGCTAGTGCAGGCTCGGTTCTACTCGGTTCCGTTCGGTTCTTTTTACCGAATCTTATTGGCTATCCAAAACTCGTGACAGCTGAAACCCAATAAGATTCGGGAAAAAAATCCGAACGGAACCGAGTAGAACCGAGCCTGCACATCCCTAGCTGTGACATGCACTTTCTCCGGGCTCCATGCTACTCCACTGTATACAGTTAAACAGCCTGTTTGCAGCACTGAATTGCAGGCGTTGCTATGTCTGACAAACAAACACACAGTAGGCAGTTTGCAGTTGCTTGTGTGTCTGACAAACACATATACAGTGACAAAGATGCCTGCAGTCACCCTTCCAACCTAATACATCTACTTTCTAACACATCTTTTGAAGAGCAACTACAGCCCACACCCCCTCCATACACTCTCCTGTGTGAAATGGCACCTGATCAGGTGGAAGGGACTCTTATATGCAATCTAAAAGACACAAGATCCATAATGAGGCAGCGCGTGGCCATATTATGTTTTCTAGTAGCGCAGAACTTCGACTTCAATCACAGCTGCGGCTCGCCCCCACCACTATTTCCCTTCTGCTGTCCAGCCAGTAACTCCTCCTCTATTCTCTCCCATTGGCTGGACAGAATATCACATGCACGGAAGTCAGTGTGACTTCCAAGTTGGTTGGGGATAGATCACCTGCAGTAAACAACCATTCCAAGTTCCAGCTGCCTGTCCTGCATTCATCACTGTCGGGGACCGCGCAGTACAGGAGGAGGTATGACCAGCACCTAAAGAAGTAACAAGTAAGTGATTAATCATCCACATCTGCTCCAAGCCCAGCCTGGCCACACATGGTTCCAAATGACCTGACCCATTCCTCCCCAGCTTATAACCTGACTCTTTTATCCACAATGGTATGTCTGCTTCTCCCTGACCCCTCACCCCTCCTAGTGTGCCTGTTGCTGTCAAACACTGTCTCTCTCTCTCTCCCTTTATTTTAAGCCTTTCTCACCAAGTTTGTGTATACATCTGACCCTACCCACATGTGCCGCTGCCCTTACCCATCTGTGTCTCTTTCCTGTGTGCCTCTGCCTATACCCATGTGTGCTTCTGCCACTACCCAAAGGCAGATTTACCATAGTTGCGGGGGCTGCAGTTGCTTCGGGGCCCAAGTCTCACCCCCAGGCCCATCTCCCCTTGTACCAGCTCTCACCTCACGGACCGCAGAAGAGTGTTCCCTGTGCCAGAGGAGCACTCTGCTCAGCCACTGTTTTTAACCGCGGCTGCCGGGCACTAGTACCCAGAGCAATTTGCACATTTTGCGCATGCATGGCTCCCTGCTGCGTCTTCCATGTTCTTCTCAATCTGCAGCATCAGATGTGCCCAGGTTTCCAGTACAATGGGAGGTACCATCAGACCCCATATTCCACTGTGCCACCAGGGAGGGCTTGGCTGGGGCAGAAGGAGGACGGAATGGAATGTTCCAAAGAGGCTGTCCAGTATATACTTTATTTGTTTGAAAGGCCCAGTCTGCCTGGCACAAATATGATAAGGCCACATCTGTCTGCACTCTCCCTGACTCACTTCTTGATGGCGGCACCAATGCCCTTTATGTACACAGGATAACAGGGTACCAAAAGTGGAGTAATGGCTCTCCTTTGGTGTGTACAGATATTTCATCCTCTATGTTCAGCATCCCTGCCCTAAATAATGTGTACAGTGATCACTATCTAGTCCTTTACAACTGCTAAGCTAGGGCTTGGTCAATTGGGAAAATGCCTTCACTTTTCTCTGTGTGACTATGGCACATGTATGAATCCCCTGCAGGGTGAGCTCTGTTGAGTGTATTTATAAAGAGAATGATGTACACATGTATGTTTTTTCTAATATTAATTAATTATATTTGTAAAAGCTTAGACTTAGAAATGGGAGTAGTCAGGAATAGTAAGGGGAGGAGTCTTTCAGGAGCCAGATGCTGACGCGAAGAGGGCCTGTGTGCTTTAAATGCAAGGGCCTATTTTTACTCTCAGTCCGTCTCTGGCACGATCAGTGTGATCACTCCCCCCACAGGCATAGGAGACTGCTCTGGCTGCTGCTCAGCAGCCACGAGCAGTCTCCCACTGCAGCTCAGCACATGCTGTGTGCTGGGCTGCTGTGAGGGAGGAGGGGCGGCACCAGGCCCCTCAGGAAGCCCGGGCCTGGGTAAATAGTACCCACTCCACCCCCTCTCTGTGCCCCTGGGTGCACCCCTCCCAACATCCCGATTTCAGCAGGACAGCACTGTCCAGCTGTTCCACCCTTGGACCAAAGTGTCCCTCTGGTGGTCTGGTTGGGAAGTTGGGCACCCCCACCGGCGCAGCTGTGCACCAGGGCTGGACCCCAGAATAGCTGAATGGATGCTGTGCGCATGCATGCAGCATCCATTCAGTGCCAGGAGAGAGCTGGGGGAAGCAAAGCTAGTGATGAAGTGCTGGGCTCGCCCCCAGCCTAACGTTACACGGGAGGCATGCCCCCAAATAACGTCATTTAGGGGGCATGGCCTATGATAATTAGGCCACACCCCATTTTCGGTCACGCGCGGCTTTGCCGTGCACGACTAGAGGGCAACGACTACCCAGGTGACACAGGGCGTGGCTACCCCTGGAGCCGACCCTGTTTTGCAATCAAAGAAGAGCCAAGCTGGGACTCAGTTTCCTCGGAAACTTCAAGTTTGACTGTGTTCACAATCCAAGAAGCAGTTACACACTTTTGGCATTAAGGGTGGAATTCAATTGTTTTAGTGCGCCTGATCTCCCGTCTAAAGTGACAGGAGATCGCGGGGAACTATTCAATTGATGCCAATTATCTCGCTGAAAGCTCTCATAGAGTTTGGGTTTAGCCGCATAAAACAGCTAAACCAGACCAAAGTGCTGGGCGCAATCATGAAAAGGTCCGTTTGGGCGCCCAATCGAGTCACTTTTCACGGATTTCAGCTCGCCACCCCTGAGGGGTGCAATCTGAAATGCAGACGCTGGCAGCTGCCGGAGCAACAATTAAATAACTCCATCGGGCACAAGGGGGGTTCAGCTACTGGTGAAAATTATTGAATTGCACCCTATGGGTCACTAGGTGTGTTTCCAGCTTTATGAGTAAATTTACTAAAGGTCAATTTTAAAAGATTCTGATCAATTTTAAATCGAACTAAATCGATGTTGTGTGTTCTGGGGCTAAACCTTACATTTGCTAACAGACAATTTTTTTATTTTTATTTTTAAATGTTAGTAAGTGTTCAATTTAGCCTCTAAAACACAACATCAATTCAGATCAATTTAAAATCAATTCAAATTGATCTTTAGTAAATTTACCCCTAAAGCTGGGAATATGCTTAGTGACCCATAGAAGCAATGTAACACTATGGGCTCTATTTACTACAATCCGCATATTGAATGCGGATTGTAGTGTGATATTACCGAGTGAATTCGCATTGCGAATTCAGGCAATATCACAGGGATTTACTATAAATCCCTTGCAGGGACAGAGCTTGCGATAAAGCTCTGTCCCTGCGAATCCCATCTGCACTCTAGTCGCGGTATTTTCGGAAAAAATACCGCGACTAAGAGCCCGCGCATGCGCCGACCGACCACCGCTACTACCCCCCCCACCGACGCTAAGCCCCGCCCCCGGCGCTAAGCCCCGCCCCCCGTGATCCCCCGCGACCCCCCCCTCCCTTCATTACACTTACCTGCATCCTCCTGGCCTCCGGTGATCTTCTCCGGGCTTCACGATCAGGTGATCTCCCATACTGCACTGGGGCCCGATCACCTGATGACCGGGCCCCAGTGCACTGTGGGAGACCAGCTGACCGGAGAGGAGCCATCACCGGAGGCCCGATCACCGGTCCCTGGATTCAGCTAAGGAAAAAAAAAAATGTTTAATTTTTTTTTCTTTTTTTACAGTAATCAGCTTGCGGTCTACTTAGACCACATAGCTGATTACTGGTACCGGCTCCCGCCTCTGCTCTCCCCGTTAGAGCAGAGTGGGAGCCCGGTAACCGGGGGAGACCCTGGATAACGCCACCTCCAGGTGGCGTTATTATCACAGGGCTTCCCCCGGTATTTTTTTACAATTTATTTTTAGTAACTTGCACACAGATCACATTTCCCATTACAATTATGGGAAATGCGATCTGCTTTACTAAAAATAAGTGATACTGGGGGTTGGAGTAGAATTTTACTAATTCTACTCCAATTGCCCTGTAATAACTACAGGTGAAACTAAAATAATGTGAAAAGGGTGTGAAAACACCCTTTTTCACTTTATTTTAGTAAAAATAATGTTAATAAATAGAGCCCTATATCACATCACTGCACACACTGCACAAACAGCTGTACGGCTGTACGGCCCATGGCATCGCCCCATATGATGTGCAGCACATCCGATGGGAAGATGTGCTTCTCAGGGTGCATTTTGATACCCAGCGAACATTATATCGTACAATATATTGTACAGTGTGTACCCAGCTATAGACAAATTTCTGTATAATTAAATCTGTTGAACTCTACAAAATATAGATTATTTTAAACTTTTCCAATAATGATGAAGCTAATAGGTCCAGACACCTGGCTTACCTTAGTTTGGTATGCTGGGTGTCAGGATTTTGGTGGGTGAATAATGATAGGCGTCGGGATTTCGACGCCTATCATTAGTCCCATGTCAGGATTTTACAGTCAGGAAGCCTGACTACATACCCCCGGGGCACCTTTTAACTGCTTGAACTGTTGCACCTAAGTCTCTCTGCCACACACCCTCTCCCTAAACTTCTTACCACCTGGTGAAGCTTCTTGTATCCTAGGGAAATTTACACATTTACCTTCTTTCCTTTTAACCTTATCGACATAGCTCAGAGAAAAACTAATTTCAGCCTTCCTTCCACCCCCCAGCTTCACCATATGTTCTTTTGTTTTTACAACCTTAATGTCCCATGTGGAGAGAGCAACCACATTTGCATGTATTTTGCCTGGGCGATGTTGAACTAAAAAATGGTAGGGTTGCAAAGCCAGAAACCATCAGGTGACTCTTGCATTAGTTTCTTTATTCCGATGCATCCACTGCAACGGGTCCGTTATCAAAACAAATTCTCTTCCCAGAAGGTAATATAGTAGTGTTTCTACTGTGGCATATTTCTTTTCCCGGGGTAAGAGCTTGCGGACAAGATATAGGATGAGTTTTTCCTCTCCTTTTACATCTTGAACCAAAACGTCTCCCAGGCCCATTTCTGAAGCATCTGTTTGTAACACAAATTTCTTTCTGAAATCAGGCCCCTATAGAACTGGGGCTGAACATAAGGCTCCTCTTAAGTCCTTCCAAGCAGTTTCTACCTCTTGTGTCCAGATAACCTTGCCTGGGCAGTTTTTCTTCAGACACTCGGTTAAAGCCGGGCTCTGGTCGCAAAATTAGGAATGAACCTTTGATAATAGCCTACCAAACCTAAAAAGGTTCGTATTTGGGCTTTACAAGTGGGTTTAGGCCAGGTAAGCACTGCCTGCACTTTATTAGTCTATGGCTTCACCTGATCGCAGCCAACTATGTACCCTAGATACCGGGCCTCGCTCATACCAACAGCTTACTTTTCTGGGTTGGCGGTGAAGCCGTAGGTATGGAGTGAATCGACGACCGCATTTACTTTGGGAAGATGGTCCTCCCAATTTTGAGTGAAAATGACAACCTCGGCTGAGCCACCATGAAAACCAAAAGGCAACATCCAATTTTGGAATAACCTATCAGGGGTTGAGAATGCTGTCTTGGCTTTCGTCTGCAGAATTTGCCAATACCCTTTTGTTAGATCTAACATTGTCAAATAATGACTTTTGGTGAGATGTTCCACTAATTAATCCACTCGGGGCATTGGATAGGAATCATATTTTGAGACTTTATTTAGTTGACGAAAATCGTTGCAAAACCTCAGGGCGCCTGATGGTTTGGGTATGAGTACGATTGGATTATTCCAATCACTATTGGATTCTTCAATAACCCCCAGCTGCAACATCTCTCTCACTTCTTGCCGTACTGCTACTCTCAGCTTCGGGAATTCGATAAGGTCGCAGTTTCACCCAGAGGAGCTAGGATATCATGCTGTATTATCTGTGTCCAACATGGGAGAGGAGAAAA